>OY292401.1:3476973-4151002 GCA_958496205.1 Idaea biselata | reverse complement strand
AAATGCACGTAAAGTGCGATGCGGCGCGATTCTCGACTGTTCCTTGTTTCCGCGCCGCACCGTGCCGCATCGCGTTCGCATCTGATCGCCCACGTAGGACGCTGCGTTAGACCATAAGGTCATAATTCGTTTGCGTGATTTAGAGGGGAATCGGAAAAATGCGGAAAGGAACTTTGTTTTATACTATGTATTTGCTCTTAATTGAAGAGCGAGATCTATGACAAGGCCGTTATTGTAAATTGATGATATATCAACTTACATATACCTGGCTCAGAATGGGTAAGACCGCCACGCACTTTAGATAAGTTTTCGTCCGAAATTATTCGTGCGCCAACGTACGAAGACGCGCATACAATCCCATCCTTCCAAGTACTATGATATCAAAATTTGTTTGCGTGATTTGGGGGGAAAACAGAAAGACGCAAAAAGCGACTTTACTTTATACTATGTAACGGGCACACTCGATATTGTGTCGGTAGCAAAAACTCTCGCACGACTGTTTACTTTTAATTTGATTGATAGATATTTGTTTGAAGATTGTAATATGTATTTCAGAAAGCTGTTTGGAAATTCAAAGGATCTCTACGGAAGCGACGATAGGCGTATCGCCGAAACTCATTATCAAATCGGTGAGACTTTATCATTTTGTTATTAATTACTTATTTAAATCTACAGGGCCCTATCGTAATACATTTAGACCAGTAGGTAAATCACGAAAAAATATCAAACCTTATTAGTTCAATATAAAAATCGGCCAAATGCGAGTTGAACTTAAGCGCCGAGAATTCCTTACCTAAAAAAACTTTGTTTTTATTTGTTGTTTACCATCATACATCATCTGTGAACATTTCAACTGTTTAGCTATCACGGTTCATGAGATACAGCCTGGTGACAGACAGATAGACGGACAGTGGAGTCTGAGTTTAGTTACGCCTTTTCCGCACGTACAATTGGGCCATTGTACGTGATTTATAACTCCCCTAAAACTTTACTCCAACAGTCCCAAGCTATTCCAGAAAGCCAACAATCCAGCAAGACTGCTAAAGGTCACTTAAGAAGTAAAAAGGTCCCGTTTTTACTCTTTGGGTACGGAAACCTAAAAACTGGTGTAATTGCATGTAAATTCACATCCTAATTGCTTTTTGCAGGGCTCGCCAATTCACTCGCATCAAACTTCGAAGATGCAATAACTCACTTCAAAAATGCGGCAAATATCCTCGAAAGCAGAATCAAGACGCTCGAAAACCCGGCGGCTAAGGAAGATGCAACTGTCAAGAAATACAGCACAACTGACCCGGGTTATACTATTGAAGGTAAATTTATGTGTTTTTACCGACTTAAAAAAAAGGAGGAGGTTCTCAATTCGGCTATATTTTTTTGTGTAAGTATCTTCTCATCTAAGTGTTGTTTCCCGGTTGCATCCCTCTCAGGAGCCCGGGGTCCGCTAAACACCAATTTCGATTTTTTTTATTTGGGGTCGGCCCAGTAGGTAAGTCATCATTAGCCTAGGACCAAGCAGTTAATCCGCCACCGCGGATTTGGAACACTGGCAATCTTAAGGTTTGCCTTTCGGCCGCCATGGTAACCGAGGTTTGGTAATCAGTTACCTATGAAGAAATTTTGCTCTTTCCTGGTAATCCAGTTACAAACGAAGATTTTTCCTTCTGCTTTCGTAATTTTTTCGTAACCAATTACCAAAGAAGAAATTGTCCTCTTCCCTTGTAACCAATAACCAGCAACTCATAACCTAAGAAATTATTATCTGCAAGTGGCAAACAATTTTTCTCATAGACAGATAGAGAAGTGATCCTATAAGAGTATTTTTTTACGTTTTGAGGTACGGAACCTTAAAACACAACAATATTTTTTTTATTTAAGTTTATTATAAAATAAAGCAATTTTAAAAACAGGTAGGTACTAAAAAATAATTATCATAATAATAATTGCTATTATTGTTTGTAACGTCTCCGTTTCACGGGGCTATGGAGCCCCGGACATTTGGAAGGCGTGCGTGGGGCCAAAGCCAACACGTAGAGGCCCGTTTCAGTCACAATTTTAATCGCAAAGTATGAAATGGACACCAAACCGGCGGTTATACCTGTCTACACTATAAAATGCAGCCAAGGACAACCCCCGGTTTGGATAGTACTATTGTGTAAGTAAACTACAGATGAAAACTACTTGGGCTATGAAAATGGGTTGGTAGTGGATTGGATACTGGGGGGAACTATGGGGACTATGGCGCCTGCCGTAACAATGTAAAAATACACGTAAAAATGGCAGACGGAGACTTGCCAACTCACAAACTGGGCCACCCTAAATGAAGCCGAGCAAATTACAGCCAGGGGGCAACAGGAGCGTGAGTGACTAAAGAGGCCTACCTGGATTTTATACTCAGGTCACGGGCTCCCTGAGGGTCCAGCCTACCTGGCCCACTCACCACTTACGATCGGCATCCATCCTACGAGCAGAATGGGACTCTGCTCTCGCGACTCCACTCCGACCGGCCGGTGAAGGCAAGCCAGAGGCGGGAGTCCGCTTCCTCGTCAGTGTTCACTCCGACCAGCCAACTAAGGCAAGCCGGAGGTGAGGAACGGTGATTTCCCCCTGGAGCACTCGGGTAGCCGCGGGGTCGCTACTCCCCGACACCTCGCCTCAAGGTGCCCTTATTATTATTATAATAATTTTCATTCAATGAAGAGAATTTAATCTTATTTACTGCTAGTGGAGCACCACTTCAAAAAAAGAACAAGTTTCATTATTTTAAAATCTTCGTTTGTAACTGGATTACCAGGAAAGAGCAAAATTTCTTCATAGGTAACTGATTACCAAACCTCGGTTACCATGGCGGCTGAATAAAGGTTTGCCAGTGTCCCTCAGATCTTAGTCGCCTTTTACGACACCCACAGGAAGAGATGGGATAACCCTATTCTATGCTGGGGCTTAGTCCTCTCACTCCTTATCCGAGCGATGTTCCGGGTTGCATCCCTTTCCCATCTATTTCTGAATTTGATAACTTTCACATTGTATAAAAAACCGACCAAGTGCGACTCGTACATTAACCACAAAAAAAACACGTCTGTTGTATGGGAGTACCACTTAATTATTTTTTTTTAGTATTTGTTGTTATAGCGACAACAGAAATACATCTAGCAATCATATTTCATGAGATACAGCCTGGTGACAGACAGACAGTAGAGTCTAAGTAAGTCTTGTTAAATACGTTTTACAATATTTCTTCATGATTTGCAGGTGAAATTAAAGAACTAAAAGAACTGCTACCGGAGATCCAGGAGAAAATCCAAGACATGATGGACTACAAAGCCGAGGTAAGACCGTGTGACTGTATCGAGGAAACCAGAAAGATGTTGCGAGGAATGATACTTAGGGAGAAAACCATGTGCCATATTGAGTGTCAAGTTTGAATGTATACTTCATTTTTGAATTGTAGACTACGATTTGACACATCTTTCTGAAGAAAAAGGTCGAATACGTAGAATCAAAAGTCAGATTGTAGTCTAGAATTAAAAAATACGTAGTATAGACATTACATGGTAGGTCTCTTCTGTAGAAACATTAGCCGAGCATTCTCGGACAGATTAGTTCCATGTATCAACATGTCCCAGTGACTTAGTTCATTAGCTGTTTCATTAACAGCCTAGCCTTTTAGCCATACAATCAAATGACTAGGCAGATGGCTTGAATCAATAATGTTTAATACCAAATTTATTATAAACGAGGTATATAATTTATTGCATACCTAAGCAGCAGCTTCACTTAGCTAAAAAAATACAATCAATGATTAATTTTTTGAGACCAACCATTATTTTTATTTTAAGTTTTACTCTTCCTTGCCATTTCTCAAGTCTGATTTTAAATTTGTTCCTAAGTTTAATTTGTCATCGCTCACAGTATTTTTTTTTAAAGTCTGATTTTTTTAAAAGTAATTGGTTAAGTTTTAATCGTAGACATTCCATGGTGTTGTGCCAGAAAATTGTGATAATATTTGGACTAGCTGTGCCTTAGAAATTAAAGGGAACGAAAGGATTTATGGCGATCTCATACAATACTCAAATAGTTAATAGTTCTAAGCATAATCTTTAAGAGGACATTTTCAAGTGCCGATATGAGCTTAACAAAACTGTAACTGATATTGAAATTGAACTTATTTTTCGGTTTTAATAGTCTTGCTTTTATTATACAGAGTGAACCATTTAAACGGGCCTTCAGGGGGATATGCTAAACTATAAGAGATAGCGAAAATGCTGAAAGGAGTTGCGTCCCCGATTTTGATAAAAACTAAAATAGCATTAATAGATTTTTGAAAAATTAATTACCCTAGCCAGGAATCGAACCTTTTCTTTTTGCAAAAATATAAACATCCTATATTATTGTACCGATCGATAGTGTTGCTGATAAAGATCAAATCCTGGAAACAAACATATTGTGGTAAATCGAGAAAAATGTCAATTTTCAGCATTTTTGTCTATCTCTTATAGTTTATGATTATCTCCCTGAAGGCCCGTTTAAATGGTTCATTCTGTATTAAGCATTTTATCAATGCCCTTCGTTTCGAGATCTATACAGACCTCCGCCTAATGCATTTAATTTCAAATCGGCATCGCGAAAACCTAATCTAAGACATACAAATATCTAAATCTAAGACCAAATCTGTCTAATTTCGTAATAGTTTCGGGGTGCATAACAGGTTACCCTCGAAACAATATTTAACAAAAAAATAAAAACGACTTTCAACCCTCTATTCCGCATGATAAGGTTGAATTTTCAATATCGGCACTTTTCTTTCTTCTTAGCATTTTTACCACATGGCCATTTTTGTAAGCTATTTTGTGAACGTTTTTATGAAAATAAAATCCATTCGAAATTCAAGTTGGTTTTATCATTTCAGTGTATAACCCTACATTAATGGCCATGTGATAAAATTGTTTTTTATTTTCGATTCATGCATGGCCATTGATGTCCTATATCTAATCGGCCATTTAATACAATGCCGATTATAAAACCAGTCCAGGCCCCTGATTACGTAAATCTGTTGCTAACAAATATCGATTGAAACAATTGAAATTGTTTATTTTTGCGTTTATGAATATAGAATTTGACAGTTACAGTCACTAGTTTTAATTGCAATGGCAAGAAGATCGGCGTTTTTCCTTAGGGATTTTACCTGGGGGTTAGAGGTACCTTAATTTTATTTTATGTGCCATCGCAAATTACGAGACATGGATTATTCAATTGATATAAGTGAGCTAAAGCCATGGTGTTAGTATTTTCGTCGTATTCTTATTAAGTTAAAAGATATTGGGTGTTAAAGTTTCACATTTGGGAGTTTCACACAAAACACCACTAGATGTCGTTATTTGTCTTGAATATCCTTAAATCTGAATTGGTATACCAATATGGCAGTTAATCAAGTCATCTTTCAGTCAATAAATCTTATTATTTAAAAATAATTCTTTTCTTTATAAATTCTGGACCGATACGTGGAATTCTGTTGTCATTTAATGGTTTTACAAATTCAGATTTATGGACATTCGAGACAAGTAACGACATCTGGTGGTGTTTTGTGTGAAACTCCCAAAAATGTGAAACTTTAACACCCAATATCTTTTAACATAAAAAGAATAGGACGAAAATACTAACACCATGGCTCTAAGTTTACGTAATCAATCGAATAATCCATATTTCATAACTTGCGATTGAAACAATTTGTTACAACAAATTGTTTGAAGTGTCGATTATGATATCTGTGGAACAAAGCTGGTCCATTTTGAACGGTCTTCTTTGTTAGCGACTTAATGATGTCAAAATGACGTGTAATTAATAGAGATGGGCCGACTAGGGGTTCTGCCGACTAGCAGACTAGCCGACTAGTCGGTTCCAAAATTGCCGACTAGTCGGCAATGCAGATCATTATAATTCCGAGATATTTGGGTTAATCATGATCACTTGGCGATTGTTGGTATTTTTGGATAAATTAGCACTTCGAAAGCTGTAGCAAAACTTCCAAAAAATGGTTAAAATAAAAGTTAGAAAATAAATTAAATGGAGCGGAGGTATAGTTATGACATTTTAGATGCATAATGTTTAGATGATATTTGTTGGCTATGACGTGTATAGTTTACGTTTTCCTGACACCCACCCACCCTAACTATACGACTAATTCAATAAATATTGGTTTTAGTGCATAATTGTTAGTTGTCGACTAGTCGGCCCATCTCTAGTAATTAACAATTTCAATTGTTTCATTCGAGATCTATTAGCAACAAGTTACGTAATCACTAATCAGGACACTATTGAGACACGGTTGTGCTCAATAGCGTGTCGATTGAATACTAAATATAATAACTCTGTAAAAGAATAATATACTAATTATAAAATTTGACACATTTGTCTACCAAATCTGTCGAATCTGGCAATTACTATTCTATAGACACGATTGTGAGAGCCGACTTGGGGCCCAGTGGTGTTGAAAAGGTAGTATGTTCAATTTCAATTAGTCCATTGAAATGTTACATTTTTTTGGGCTTAGCGTGCATTTGTCAGAGGACGCAATTTTATTTTTTAGATATCAAGGGGGATTAGTTTTAAGTTAAATAATAGTTTGTGGGGATGTGGCTCTTGTCCCACGGCCGCCATCTTGGAAAAAAGGGTTCAAATGGTTTTTATGGTTTATTTGACGAACTATAGGTGTCACAAAAAAAAATTAACACATTGTATTGCAAATAAGATTATCTACATCTTTCGTAAAGTAACTTTTAGTTGTAGAATTAAAAATAAAAAGTTATAAGCGAAAATCAATGGAAATTTGAGAAACAAATTTTATTTATCATTTATGAACCGATTTTGATGATTATTTTTTTATACGGAAGGTAGAAGTCCCAAGGTGGCTCCATAAAAAAATTAAATGGATCGGACTAGGATCTTCGGAGTGATGAGCAGAAAAGTTCCTCAGAAAGTAGTAAACAACTTACTTTTGGACTTTTTTTTTTTTTAAATTTATTCAAGTAAAAATAAAATATCTTAAAAAACATTAAACACCCACAAAACCTGGAGGGGTTTGACTTGGGTGTACATTCCTCATTAGCATACATTCTTTATTTAATTCCATAATATTGTACTTAACACACATTATAGTAATATATTTCAAGTAACGACAAACATAATAAAAACAACACACCCACAATGCAAAAAATACTCTCAGAGTTAATTGGTGAGTGAAGAAATTGTCAAAGTTCGAGAACATAAATAGTTGGTTTTACCAGTAGAATCCGACCGTGTGCTACTGGTTAGGGATTGATGAAGCACCTGTAACCACCTTCTCACCAGAGAACTCCTTTGAACAACATTGCTGAATCTAAATCACAAAAAACCATGTGTTTTAACAGTCAAAGGTGTACCCTTTGACTGTTAAAACACATGGTTTTTTAACACCCCAGTCACCCGATGCAAATCTGACTGAGCGAATAACCTTCTTCAGCAGTCTGGTAAAGAGCGGTGTTGGTCTAGTGGTAGATACCGCGACTTTCATTCCGAAGGTCGTGGTTTCGAATTCAGGCCGACCGCGCACCATTGTCTTTTTTTTAAGAAAAATTCAAGTGCGCTATTAACATCGCTCTTACGGTGAAGGAAAACATCGTGAGGAAACCGACATGTCCTAGAATAAACCACGGTCCGAAGGCATGGGATATTCGCCAATGCGGGGTAGGCTCCCGTGGCGTCTTAAGCCCTCTAGGAAATCACGTACAATGGCCCAATTGTGAGGCTAAGTGCGGAAAAGGCTCAGCGAAACTAACTAACTAGCAGTCGGGTAAAAAAATAGTCCATTTACACCTGACACTGTATTTTTACACTGCATTGTTAGAATGATTCATAATTGACTATTCTTCCAAAATTACTGCTGGTAAGATAGTATGCAAGCTACGGGCATGGATACACATGCCCGTAGCTTGCATACTATCCAGCTTATTATATGATGGCTAAGCCCAGCCGCGGTACTAGCGTGCTAGTAGCTGTCTATTGGCTAGGCAGTAACTGGCACGCTTACTCGCACTGTGTAAACCAACTATAACTGCTATTGAGTTTGTGTAAGTAAGTGAAACGAACTTGCATAGAAATACTAACTGCATTAACTTTATAACTAAATAAAGAGTTTATATGGTAAGTATCGGTAATATTGACAATTAATGGTAAAATTATTCACTCGCTTGGAAACTACTAGCTATGTCCCGCGGTTTTACCTGCGTAGCTCAAGATCCCATTGGAATTTCAAAAAACCCTTTTTTATCGGAGGCCTACATTATATTTCAAACTCAAACTCAAAATTATTTATTCATTTAGAACGTATATTATACACACATACGTACGTTTTGAAACGTCGAGATTTTATTTTACCGAGGTTTCGGAACGCGCCCTCCGATGAGAAGAAACCACAAGAATTATTCAGCTCTCAACTATTAAAGGTTTAGGCTGAGCGTTATCCATCAGTCAATCAGGACAAAGCATTTTATAGATATAGATAGATTAGGCACCCCTTTTTTATTCAGTGATTATAAAATCAACCTAACTTTCAGACAATAAAACGTCTACGAGAATCACTTTGCGGATCATCAAAAGGCGAGGGATCATCGTCGAGTCAAACTTTGTCGTCAAGTTCGAGCTCACAGGCCACAAATCAAGCGAAACCGGCGGCGTCAGATATATCACATCTTATTAAGAGGAAGCGGAAAGCCAGCGATGGTACTCCCGAAGCCACTGACGCTAAACGGGTTAACACATAAAAAGGAAGAGAAACAGTAATTTATTTTCTATTCTTTGTACATTCTTAGAGTATAGTGAGGTAAGGTCGGACATTGCAACTGCCGGGTACTACAGATCGGTATGGGGAGAATTGCTCTTGTGAATACTGTGGCTAACACTAAAAAATATCACATATTTTGGGAGATATTTGAGTAATACGGTTTTCCCCCGTATCCGATCTTACCTGACTATACTCTATATTCCTTTCAACGAATCCAGCTAATAGGAAAAGCAATGGTCAAAGTTAGTTTGGCATAAGGTAACAAGGTATAATAAGGTCACTAGGGGAAGTGCGGTTTTATGGAAGGTGCGGCGAACATAAATTTACCGGACTTACAATTGTTATATTGATAAAATCGCCATTTATAATTCGTTTTTCAATTATAGACTATGATTTGAGACTTGTTTCTGAGCCAAAACATCAAAGAAGACCGTTCAAAATGGACCAGCTATGTTCCACAGATATCATATTCGGCACTTCAAACAATTTGTTACACGAACTTATTTCAATCGCAAGTTATGGAATATTTATTATTCGATATGGATATTCGAGACAAGTAACGACATCTAGTGGTGTTTTGAGTGAACATTACCAGATGTGAAACTTTAACATTCAATATCTTTTAACTTATCAAGAGCAGGACGAAAATATATTACATAATATTAAAGCCATGGTGTAAGTATTTTCGTCCTGCTCTTGATAAGTTAAAAGATATTGAATGTTAAAGTTTCACATCTGGTAATGTTCACTCAAAACATCACTAGATGTCGTTACTTGTCTCGAATATCCATAAATCTGAATTTGTAAAACCAATAAATGGCTACAGAATTCGACGTATCGGTCCAGAATTTATAAATAGAAGAATTATTTTTAACTAATAAGATTTAT
The DNA here is from genome assembly GCA_958496205.1 of Idaea biselata. Lineage (NCBI taxonomy): Eukaryota > Metazoa > Arthropoda > Insecta > Lepidoptera > Geometridae > Idaea > Idaea biselata. Next base: position 4,141,296 of record OY292401.1, on the reverse strand, counting down.
TGACTGAAAGATGACTTGACTAACTGCCATATTGGTACACCAATTCAGTTTTATGGATATTCAAGACAAGTAACGACATCTTGTGGTGCTTTGTGTGAACACTCCTAAATGTAAAACTTTAACATCCAATATCTTTTAACTTATCAAGAGTAGGACGAAAATACTAACACCATGGCTTTAGTTCGCATAAATCAATTGAATAATCCATGTCTCGTAATTTGCGATAGCACATAAAATAAAATTAAGGTACCTCTAACCCCCAGGTAAAATCCCTAAGGAAAAACGCTGATCTTCTTATAGTCTGAAATTAAAAAAAAACGTACTATAGTCACGAAGTCACGATGTAAGTGGATATTTCTCCTCACCGCACTATCCCCAAAGCCGCACTTCCCCCTAGTGACCTCATAATATAACATATCCATTACTTCCAATATGCATGTTTTTGGTTGGCGTACGGGATAATATAGCTTATCTCCGACCAATAGTGTTAAATGTTTGATTTTCGTATTAGGTTTTTCAATGAATGGAATATGACGAGAAATGTATGGGATATCTGACGGAATTTAGAGATATTGCCACAAATAAAGTAAATGTCACACGTTAAATAAATATACAAATATAGTGCGTTTCGAGAACGGTGATTTAAACCGAAAGGGGGTAGTTCTAGACTTTATTTTTCGACTTTTGCAAGTTCGAAACAGTTTTCGAAAATAAGTTAAAAGTTCAACTTGGAAATCAGCTGTTTCGAGCATAGATCTTCAGTTGTCGTTTTATTTAGTTTAAACTTCTAGAATATTAATATTAATCGCCTTTACTTTTAACAGCTACTTTTCAGTGAAATATAACTTTTTTCGAAAAACAAACATATAATGTAATCAAATATCGTTCGCCTAGCCACCTAGAGCCACCTTTCGACTTAAATTTCCGTCCCCGGAACACACTGAAATATTATTCGTAGAAAATAATGGTTGTAAAATAGGATGGTTCATTGACAGTAAAGTGTTAACCCAAAAATCGAGAATCATGGTATTCAAATGTATCACTCATAAAATAACCCACTCATCAATATAAATAATTTTTCTTCGACTTTAACCCGATGGGTTAAAACCCACGTAGCGCAATTGGGACCGCGCCGCGCTGGTGACTCACAAGTCGTGGGTTTAAATCCCACCGTGTAAGTAGGTATTTAAATTCCGAAAAACCTGTTTTCTATAATTATAAGTACTAATTATTCATAGTTTTATAAAAGTAGATTGTACAGTGAACCATTGTAGAATTGTTGATGATTATAATGAGTTATGCATAAAGCGACCACTGTTAATTGTTGCAAAATTTAGTGTTAGTTATAAAAGGCGACAAAAAGGGTTTCTTAATGTGAGGCTTCGGTCACGGCTTGTTACCACCCAAGGCCTAAGTCGTCATGATTTCCTTAGTGGCTACTAAGAAAATCGGGTCGGATCTTGTTCCATTGTCTTATATTATATCTCACAACTTGATTTTTGAAATTGGTCGCGTTCTGCATAACGTGGTCAAATATGAATGTACATCAAAATCGACTGATGGCATGTGATATGTTAGCATGCCTTAATTTTATGTTATCGAATGTAAGAACATGTCTTATTAATTAATGATCTTTTCTTTGTAATAAACGTTTTCGTATTACTAAATCTGATTGTTTTGTACCGCGCGTTGCCGCGTATTTACCTTCTCATGTTCTAAATCTCAAAATACACGATTACACTTACACTTTACCTAAAACAGACTACACCTACAGCACACATGCCCGAATCTATATCTTTAAAATGCTTTGTCCTGACTGACTGACTGACTGACTGATCAACGCACAGCCTAAGCCGCTGATAGTAGTGTCTATAAATGGGTGCTAATAGGTGTGGTCTGTTTTTGGTAAAGTGTCATCGTGCATTTTGAGCTTAAGTCTCAATCCTATACAGTGTAAATCGGGGATAGTAATTTGAGCCGAAGGGGGTGGTTCTAAAAGTCTAGGCGAACAACTTTTGTTCTAGATTAATAGTAACAATATAAAACTGTCTGCCTGTTACGTTTCAACACAAAAGTAACTATGAGTAGACACTGAACTAAATTTATTTTAGAAACAGATCAAAAATGTAAACAAAGAACTGTCAATTTTAAAGGAAAAAGTAAATAAAGAGTTCTCTCTTTCAAATAAATGTATGGGATTTTGGTTTACATTAATGATCTAAGTTTCTGAAATAGGTATAGGTAAGTTAAGATTGCAATGTTCACTACCTACATATCTAGTGGCTGCGACGCGTGAGGTCTGTGGCCCCGTCGCTGACCACTTTTCGGCTGCATGGGATAGGGCGAGCGGCAACGACACACCGACACGCCTCTTCCCCTGCAGCCCCACCGCGTCCGTCATCTAACGGTGGCGGCCGCGGCAGATAGGGAGAGCGGCAACGCAACACCGACAATCCTCTCCTGCCGCGGCCCCGAAACCTCCTCCAGCCGCAAGCCGAAGCTCGAGCGGCTCCTCCTCAGGTGGGTTCCTCTTCGCTTCACCGTGGGTAACCAAGCCACGGTTACTAAGCCCCCCCGCCACGACAAGGCGCTTGACAGTGCCTTTGTTTAGTTCATTTGGTACCTACTATACGAAGCTGAATGACTCTGAAATGAATAATATGCCTATTTAACTATAATATTTAATATTTCTTATATTTTTATTGCTCAAGGCGTTTTTACTTGAAATATTAAAACAATGTAATTGGACATCTAATGACAAGGTTCAGAAAAAAAACCGATCACATTTTATATCACTTTCTTTTAATTTATCTTTTGTACGCAGAGATCCCTATCGCTGTTTTATCTTAAATACAGTTATACCAGTCACAAGTTTCTCCTATAATATTACATTAACAATTAAACTAAAAAATAACTGGAAAGAGAAAAGAGCTACAGGAGCTAGTACTAAAACCAAAGTCTTCCCAATTGTAGCGGCTCCATTGCATCGGTCATAATCACATGTTTCACAAAACTTAGTGATTTCGTCGGACCCATTGTCGCTTATCGGACAGGCTGTCGAGGTGTCATCTTCAGGCTTCCATGTGCAGCCGCGGGAGACAACTAGCTCACCGTCGATGTATTTCTCATGTTTCATGCAGACAGATTTTAAAACCGTGGGATCCGGGTACGTCGATTCAGAGTGCACGTAGCAATTTTCAATACTGTAGAGGTATGAGTTGTCAGAACCGCCGAGGTAAGGGTCGTTGCATAGCGGGTTTTCGTCCGAAGAGCATTTCCAGCATCTTACTGATTCGCCGCTTTGTGCGAACAATGTTACCAGAAGCACGGGTAGAATCAAGGAAACATACGACATTTCTTACGAAGGTAATTCTGTTCACGAATCACGAGATAATTTTAGTTTTTCTCGGTTGCCTTTTTGCGCAATCGGTGGTCGAATCCACTGCAGCAGAAGTTGTAAATTCACTACTCGGCTCACAATACCACGTTCAGACGAGCGCGCGGTTGGTATGGCAATACGCAGCTGCCTACAATGTCATACTATATTGCTTTGTGGTCATGTTTTATAATGTTCTATATTTTGCATTGTTATCTTTAAATATTATTGATATTATCCGGGACGCTGAGTGATTATATTCCAATTATTGTCACGTTATCATCATTAATACATAATTAATAGGTTTAATAATTAAGTACACCTAGGTAAAATATGACGAATCGTAACTAACTTAATCACGATTCGTCATATTTTGAAACCAAAAGAAATCAAAAATCTAATAATATTTGGTAGATATTGTTAAATATTTGGTTTAATTGATACGTGGCAACTTGGCAATCTGGGCAACTTCGCTACTGCATTATTTTTTTACCGTGCGCATGTATGTATGTAACGAAAACTAGTTGCTTATTCAAATTATTAAATAAACTTAATTTGATACAAAAAAACACTAACTATTTAAGACTCTCAATACTTAATTATATTAGGTATGTAAGTATGTATGAATGACTGGTATAGGGCATGAATCCCGGGATCCCGGGATCTCGGACGCAAAAGTTCGATACTATAATCCCGGGATTGAGTGATCCGATATCGAGATTTGACCAATTTACTATTTGGGTATAAATTAAGGTTTTTAGCTATATTTTTCCTCATGGAATGATTGAATAGAACTATTAAAATTAAACCCAAATTAGTCTACCCCTGAGGAAGCGATCTGTAAAGATTTAGAAGCGTAGGGAATTGGTAAAATGTTTAAAACAATAAAAGTAACGTGATTCATTGCAATTTTTAAGACAATTATTTTTTATACAAGCTCGCATGCAATTTTTTCTGCTAACATCATTTTAGTGGTGCGCCTAGAATTTGGCGCGAAAGTTTAGACACTTTCGGGTTTAGGGTAGTTGTCCGCCATATTTCCAAAATGATGGGGTGGACGGTCCTCGGTGTAACTTATTTACGTAATGAAACCACTAGAGTCTTAAATATATTAAATATTTTAAATTTAACACATTTTTATTGTATTAAATTCGCCTTTTTAACGATATCTAAAATCTCAGTATCAATCCCGGGATCCCGGGATTGAGCTCTTAATATCGATATCGTCCCGAGATTGAAAACCTTCCGATATTGCATGCCCTAGACTGGTATCATCTGGATATGTGCGTATCATCATGTAAATATCATCTATTTTTAAACCACATAAATAAGTTGTATTTTTATGTAGATCAGATGTAGATTTTTATGTAGACTTCAGTTCGTTAACAAGAGTTGATCTCGTAGTTTCTGCGTTTTGTTTTATATTTAAGCCGGCAAATTGGTAAGTTAGTATTGGTAAGTAGGTAAGTTATAATAATTCATTTATTATTACGGCTCCTGTGGCACGTCGGGCGAATACCCGGTTGTAACGAACGCAGAAGGTTGCGGGGTCGATTCCCGCCGGGGACAAGTACTTATGCTGATCATAAATGCTTGTTTCTGATTCTGGATTAACTGCTTGACGTGCCTTTCGAAGCACGGAGGACCTCTCGAGAAAGTTAGATATTTATTAATTTTAAAGAATGAGCATTTTACTTTCACTCTATCTAAGCTGATGGTGAGTTACATTGTGGCCTCAAGTGTAACACGCCCATGTACCTGTCCGTAGTCGTACATAGGTACAAAATGCATATATCATACTCTTTCTGTTTTTTCTGTAAGTTAACGTTTTTTTTTATCTGTGTTGCAGGTAAATCTTTGTAAGAAAGCCAAAATGGTCAAAGCTCGTAAATACGTGGTTACAAAGTTATTCGAAGGTCTTCCGAAAAGAGAAGATTACAAAATCGTAGAACATGAATTACCACCGTTGAAGAATGGAGACATCTTAGTCAAAGTTGAATGGGTGAGCGTAGACCCCTATCTTCGGGCGTATCCGGCTTACATCCCTAATTTCGAAGTTCCGTATGACCAATTCGCAAAAAACGTGGGTGTTGTCATAGAGTCAAAGGATCCCCAATATCCAGTCGGTAGCAGAGTTGTCTCGCACTCAGGTTGGGTCGATTACTGCATTTTAAACGCTGCAAATAATGCAAAGGCCAAAGACGAAGACAAAATCTATAAACTGCCAGATTTGAAAGGATTATCACCATCTCTGGGTCTAGGAGTAGTTGGGATGCCAGGAGCAACAGCTTATTTCGGTCTTCTTGACATGGGTAAACCAAAGCCTGGTGAAACCGTCGTGGTTACGACAGCGGCCGGCGCTGTGGGTCACTTAGTTGGCCTGATAGCAAAATTGAAAGGTTGTAAAGTCGTTGGATTTACTGGTTCTGCGGAAAAGGTGAATTGGTTGAAGCAGATCGGTTTTGACTTCGCATTTAACTACAAGACTGTTGACATGAACGTCGCGTTGAAAGAGGCCGCTCCTAATGGCGTCGATGTCTACTTCGATAACGTGGGAGGTGAGATGAGTAGCACTATTATGTACCAAATGAATCCGTTTGGTAGAGTTGTTTGCTGCGGAGCGACTGTCGGGTACAATGAGAAAGACATATCAAAGGCGACGATCGTCCAACCAGCAGTGATATTCAAACGACTTACAGTCCAGGGGATCTACATTTGGGACCTGTTCGAACAGTGGCCTCGAGCATTTGAAGACATCATTAAATGGATTCAAAGTGGAGAGCTGAAGGTTCAGGAACATGTTCAATTCAATTCAATTCAATTCAATAATTTATTCATAATATAGGTACAGGTGGTGGTAGGTTAACAATAGGTTCCTCTATATTGGCCAGTTCGGCATATGAAATCATGTTCTGAAAACACATTACCTAGTCAATTTACTCACATGTCAATAGAATTCATACATACACAAAATTAACCATTGAAACTAAGTAAAATTGGATAATGTCAGCAAATACATAGCTAAATACCAAAATACAATACAAACAAAACAAGGCATTCCTATCAGCCACAAAGTAGGTTAAATAACAATTTCTTTTCGTTCAAAAACATATAACTTAAAATGTCAAATCAATCATGCAGGTAATGTCCGCAAAAAAATAAAAATAGAAATATTAGTTGGTCAAAAATTATTTCACACGTTAAGCAAAATTATTAAGAAAATAGAAATTTCTGTCTAAAATGAAATGTCTGAAATTAAAAAAAAAAAAAATTAAATTGGTCAAAAATATTACGTCACCTACTAAATTTAAAAAATAAATAAATAATAATTAGTCGAAAATGTCAATCTATAAATATCACATTTTTCGTTCATGTAGGTACTCGGATATGGAGTAATACGCTTTTTGTAGCAGAAATGACTTAAGGCTATATTTAAATTCCTGAAAAGGCAATTCTTTAATGACTAGTGGAAGTTTATTATATATTTCTGGTCCCATGCAAAAAATACTCTTTGTCATCTTTTCAGTCCGTCTATTTGTACTTCGTAATGTATTTGCTAATCTTTTACTTTTAAATGATGGCAGATCGTTAATGTTTGTTTTAATATGTAATGCAGCTTCAAATATGTATATTGACGGTATCGTTAGAATCCCATGTTTTCTAAAATATTCTTTGCATGAATCTTTACTTTTTAATTTGAATATTGCACGTATACATTTTTTTGCCCAATTAGTGCATCTTCAACATTGGTTGAGTTACCCCAGCATAGGATTCCATACCTAGCTATTGACGATGCATAGGCGTGGTAGGCAATCTTAGCCGTCTCTAAGCTTGCAACTTTTGTTAATTGCTTTAACATATATGAGCACTGCCTTAACTTATTATTTGTATGTTCAACGTGTGATTTCCATGTCATGTCAGAATCAATATATACACCTAAAAATTTTGTAGAATGAATTTCTTGTATGTTAGTATTATTATATTTTATGTCCATTTTTTTAAATTTTGTGTTTATGTTAGTAAATGTCATTAATTTTGTTTTGTCTAGGTTTATGTGTAAGTTATTACCATTCATCCACCTAATTATATCCGCCATAGCTTCGTTAATAATCAATTCAAAATTGTCAGGATTGTTATCAGTGAAAATTACTGTACTATCGTCGGCAAATAATATTACTGGATGTTTTGTACATTTTGGAAAGTCATTTATATAGACCAGAAACAGAAGCGGGCCCAAGATGCTGCCCTGTGGTACCCCAACTTTAACGTCTTTGAGATCTGACTTATATTTCTCTTCAGTTACTGATTGATTAGCTATACGCAAAATTTCCGTGAATTGTTGTCTGTCGGACAGGTAGGATGCAATAAGTTCAAGGACATTTCCCCGTATTCCATAAGTTTCTAATTTCCTCATTAATATTTTATGATCCACGTGGTCAAATGCTTTCGACATGTCCATAAATATAGAAGCGACTCGTTTCTTTGAGTCTAATCCTTTTAATATCATATTGTAAAACGCCTGCAGTGCCATCCCAATTGATTTATCTTTCCTAAATCCATATTGTTCCTTACAGAAAATACTATTTTTTTCAAAGTACTGGTTAAGATTAGCATGTCACTGTTGGGTTCGAAAATATTTATGATGCATTCGTAAATATGCTTAAAGGAGACAATATTGGGAAAGCTGTTATAAAGATATAGCTTGATTAGATATGATTTCTAACGAAAGACAATAATTTAATTGTATACAAACAATAAAATGGCCATAACATAATGAAAAACCTCCTTTTTGGCTTAGGGGGTAACTCGGACACAAAATATCTCATCCACGGCCGAGTTTCCTACTTGAATATTTTGATGTAGCCTTCTCGGGCGAACCACATATCTCAGTATCCGAGATTACTTCGTTCACAATTTGAAGTAGTAAATTCGGCCAAACATAGACTTTTGGAGGAATAGCTTAAAATCACATACTATAAATTGTTTTGTTTTATTTGCCGTGGTACTTACCTATATACAACAACTATTGGAAATAAAACATAACAACTATAGCCGCATAAAAATACGAAACAATGACAATGTCAAATAAACGAGTAATGATTACCATACTCAATTAGAAAATTAAATCAATATTTTACAATAATATATTAATACATACACAAAGAAATAAATAGCATCTACTTTAATTATAAACATAATTTTAAACAGACTTCCAAAAAAAAAATTAAAAACCGTCTTCAAAAAAAAGCATAATATAACCTCGCCTACATACAGTGCCACCGAGTTATCTGTTATGTAATCTGTAGTCGGGCAGTTTTACTGGGAGGGGTGGGTTTGTAGTTTGGCTGCCCGACTTCAGATTACATAACAGAGAAGTGGGTGGCACTGTATATAGGCGAGGTTATTTTATGCTTTTTTTAAGTCGGTTTTTTTATTTTTTTATTTCATCCTTTTTAGTGTACTTTCAACTACCACTAAAATCATTAAAATTGTATCCATAACCTTAATCATGATGAGAAGGTGGTTTCAGATGTGGCGAATCGGAAACCATATTCTCATTCATCGGTATCTATAAAAAAAACCGACGAATTGAAAACCTCCTCCTTTTTAACCGACTTCCAAAAAAGAAGGAGCATCTCGATTCGTCGAGTTTTTTTTGTATGTTCCCCGATTACTCAAAGATGCCTGAACTGATTTGGATAATTCTTTTTTTGTTTGAAAGGAGATATATCACAGTTGGTTTCATAAAAATTTGGTGAAGATCGGATGAGGATCTTCGGAGTGATGAACAGGATTGCACCTCGAGAGTGTAGTAAAGTGCTCAGTTTTTTTTCCACCAGTAGAATAAGGCCATAAAGAATAGATACTGATGAATGAGAATATGGTTTCAGAGTTTCCACATCTGAAACCACCTTCTCATCACAGAACTCCACAATGATTAAAGTTATGGATACAATTTTATAATTATTTTAGTGGTAGTTGAAAGTAGGTTACACTAAAAAGGATGAAATAAAAATATTAAAAACCGACTTAAAAAAGCATAAAATAACCTCGCCTACATACAGTGCCACCCACTTCTCTGTTATGTAATCTGAAGTCGGGCAGTTATACTCGGTGGGTTGGGGTTGGGTGGCATTGTAGTTTGGCTGCCCGACTTCAGATTACATAACAGATAACTCGGTGGCACTGAATGTAGGCGAGGTTATTTTACGCTTTTTTTAAGACGGTTTTTAATTTTTTTTGGAAGTCGGTTTAAAATTATGTTTATAATTAAAGTAGATGCTATTTGTTTCTTTTGTGTATTTATTTTTATTTTATTGTAAAATATTGATTTAAGTTTTTAATTGAGTATGGTAATCATTACTCTTTTATTTGACATTATCATTGTTTCGTATTTTGATGCGGCTATAGTTGTTATGTTTTATTTTCAATAGTAATAACAACTATTACCACCACCAATGCAAAAAAAACAATTTATAGTATGTGATTTTAAGCTATTCCTCCAAAGTCTATGTTTGGCCGAAATTACTACTTCAAATTGTGAACGAAGTAATCTCGGATACTGAGATATGTGGTTCGCCCGAGAAGGCTACATCAAAATATTAAAGTAGGAAACTCGGTCGTGGATGAGATATTTTGTGTCCGAGTTACCCCCTAAGCCCCTTTTTTTACCCAACTGCTGAAGGATGGTTAGTTTTTACCCGACTGTCGAATTAGGGTATTCAAGCATATGTAATAAGAGTAATAACCAATAATTGTCGTTGGTCAGTCTCTGTAGTCTGAACGTTTCAATGGATTTTAGCATATCATTAGATTAAAATTTAAAATGCTAAGTTTTTAACGTTTTATGTTCTGCATTGTTATAATAATACAAACTTAATGTTATAGGTACCTACCTACCTAATTTCTTAGATACGTAATTATCATTTTAATGACAACTAGGCTACGTTTTAATTATTTAATAATATTCAACTGACTATTACTTATCTAACTACCTAAGTATAATAGCAAATTAACGCTCAATTAATATTTTTAACCAAGAGGTAGAAAAGTGGTCATAGGTAGCACTGTTATTATTTAGATAGACCTATGAAATGAAATGCAAATACGTTTATTCATTCGGATATTAGCAAGATATCTCTTAGAAATGTCAGTTATTATATTTAATCTACTGTGTCTTCGGAACGCGACCTCCAATGAGAAAAAGACACAAGAAACTCATGGGGTTTTTGTACTTTTATTTGCATTAATCATGTGTATTACATTGTCGCATATATATTATTGAACAATAGTGGAACTGGAGCAATAATCTATATTATAATAATCCTTACTAGCATTACAAGCGCGAAAGTAACACTGTCTGTCTGTCTATATTCTATATTATATTCTATATACTATACTAGCTGACCCGGCAAACGTTGTTTTGCCTTATAAATTACACTGCTATACAGTCATTTTGCGGAAGGCATACTTGAAGTCGATTTTGTATAAGACGAGTGTGCTGATAACGGGAAAAATACCAGAATGGTCAAATTGACTCCAGTTTTTGAGATAAACGCTTCTAACATTTTCCATAAAATGCTTCAATAAATGGGCCAAAAGATGTATTTAAAATTTATTTTTATTGTTTATCTTTACAAAAATACACAAAAATAATAACAGTTTGGGGTACCTGTAACTAGAATAAATAAATGAAGATCATGAAAAACTTTTTCTTTGGGATTTTCTCTTATTTACTTTGTCAGGACAATCTCTTTTCAAGGTCCAGCAATAGTCAGCCATCATATGGCTGTCCCATCGACCTTGATATCTTTCTTCCATTATCCTGATATCCTGATGGAACCTTTCTCCTTGTTCCTCACTGTAATCACCCAGGTTCTGCGGGAATCGGTCCAAATGGCTGTGTAAGAAGTGCAATTTTATGCTCATGTTGACTCCTACTCTGTTAAAATTTTGTTGCATTTTTGCAACTAGTTCTTGATATTCCGGCGCTTTGTGATTCCCCAAAAAGTTTTTTACTACCAACACAAAGCTTAACCATGCTTCAGATTCAATCTGTGTCATATGGGCTACAAACTCAGTGTCTTTTATCAGTGTACGTATTTGTGGTCCATCAAAGATGCCTGCTTTTAATTTTTCCATGCTAAGGGCTGGAAATTTTTGGCACACATATTTGAAACAGACACCATTTTTATCAATGGCTTTAATAAACTGCTTCATTAGCCCAAGCTTAATGTGAAGGGGTGGAAGAAGGATGTTTTCTCGGCTTATCAACGGTTCATTTATCACATTTGCTTTTCCAACCTCCATATTTTCTCTCAAAGGCCAGATCTTTGTAATCCAGTGTTGGTTTCTTGCACGGCTATCCCATAAACATATGAAACAAGGGTACTTAGTATACCCTCCTTGCTGGCCTAGTAAAAAAAATACCATTTTCAAGTCCACGCAAACTAGCCACTGATGTTGTGCGTACGAAATCTTTTCTAAAACCATTTTAATATTTTGGTATTCTTCTTTTAGTTTTGTAGTATGACCAATCGGAACGCAAGCATACTTATTTCCATTGTGCAGCAATACACATTTTAGACTTCTTTTTGAGCTGTCTATAAAAAGCCTCCAATCTTTAGCCTCATATTTAGGAAGACCCATAGATCTTAGGAGCCCAGGAATGTCATTACAAAAAACAAAGTTATCTTCTTCTGAAAAGTAAGGAAGAAGTTCACTCTCTCTGGTTCTAAAGGATGTAATGATAACACCAGGTTGAAGACATTGTTTTTCTTTCAACCTTGAAGCAATAAGTTCGGCCGAAAGTTTCGGTAAATTCAAATCACGAACCAAATCATTGAGTTCGTCTTGAGAAAATCCAGGTTTCTTAGAAACATCTTCTTCGAACTCACTTCCACTATACTGCTCGACTGACCGCTTGATCCCTCTAACATTTCAAAATCATCACAATTTGATGTAGATGGTCTTGAAAACACTGGAATTGGCAAATCATCACTGTGAGATACTGGAGTTGTAACCGATTTCACATTCGGGTAAACCCAAGTACGTTTTTTGTACCGGTTCATACCTTTAACATTTACGGCACAAAAGTAACAGTCGTTTAAGTGATTACTTGGCTCATTCCACATCATCGGCACTCCAAATTGTAACCCTTTACGTCCTCCTTGGCTCCAGTAACGCAAAGATTCTACGCACGGCTTGCACACGATGTTTGGCACCCAATATTTATTCCTTTTCACTAGTGGTATCCCGAAATATTCTCGGTAGACTGTTTTTACAAACTCTGTGATCTCTTTTCTTTGCTTTTGTAAACTAAACTTGCCACAAATAAAGCAAAAACTGTTAGGATCGTTTAAACAAGGTTTACGTGGAAAACTCATGTATTTGAAAGGAAAAATGCACTTTAACACAAAACAACACCACAATGTTTGTAGGGTAGTTTGAAATTTTCAATTACTTCTTAGTTCCGTTTATCTCAATAACCAGAGTGAATCAAAAATAAATAAGCATGCAGCGTGAAGGTCTAATAAGAGTATTAACAAAAACCATTAACAAAATCCCTGCCGCAGATTTTTTTATTTTTTTTGTATAGCAGTGTTATAGATAGTAGCCGATTCTCAGACTTACTGAATACGCATATAAAATTTGGTAAAAATCGGTCGCGCCGTTTCGGAGGAGTACTTATGGTAACTAACATTGTGACATGGAAATTTTATATATATAATAAAGATTATTATACTTATCTATGCTGTCTACTCTAGTTCACATAGTTGATGCTTATAGAATACGGTTCATGAGATACAGCCTGGTGACAAACGGACGGACAGACAGCGAAGTCTCAGTAAAAGGGTCCCGTTTTTACGCTTTGGGTACGGAACCCTAAAAATATAACAGAGTAAGGCCGACCTAATTGTAGGAAGAAAATGTAGGTACCTATCTGTATAATTCCCGGATAACTTCTAGAAAAAAAAATGCCGGATGCGCAAAGTCGATTTTTCATAGAAATCGCATGTAGGTAAACTGTACCTACTGAGAGTACTGGGAACTTTTCCCTTATACGTCAAATTTTTTTAACTAGTTTGCCGGCCACTAAGTATACCTCATTTAAGATCCTCATTAATTTAATAATATTATGTAGGTAGGTATCTACTATGTACATAATTTAGTATTAATTACTCTAGGTATTACTTGAGTATATTATTATGTACTTAATGATGTGACCAAACCATGTATACTCGCGTAACTTTTGCTATTATTTTATTATAGCTGCGTCCCGCGTAAGTCCCGATCCCGTGGGAATATCGGGATATATTACTCAGGGTGAATGTAGCTTTCTAATGGTGAAAGATTTTTTTAAATCAGTCCGGTAGTTTTTGAGACACACACAAACATACAGACACACACACACAAATACAAACTTACTTTCCTCTTTATAATCTTTCTAATCTTCTAATATATAAAATTTCCATGTCACAATGTTAGTTATCGTACTCCTCCGAAACGGCGCGGCCGATTTTTACCACATTTTAAATGCGTATTCAGTAGGTCTAAGAATCGGCTACTATCTATAATTTATAAGGCAAAACAACGTTTGCCGGGTCAGCTAGTATTAGTATAGATATAGATAGATATTTGGAAAGTACGGCGAGTTTTTCACGCGAGTGTTTGGGTGCTTCATAATACCACTAGCTGCGTACCGCGGTTTCACCCGCGTAAGTACCAATCCCGTAGGAATATCAGGATCAAAATCCAATGATGTTACTCAGGGTGAATGTTGTAGCTTTGTAATGGTGAAAGAATTTTTGAAATCGGCACAGTGGTTTTTGAGTTTATTCATTACAAACATACAGACACACAATAAATAATACAAATCTTTCCTCTTTATAAAATTAGTTTATATTATGTAAATATCATCTTTTTTAAAACCGTATATAAACTTGTTTATTTTCTGTAGATACTTTAGTTAGTGTATTAACTAGAGTTCGTCTCTTAGTTTCTGCGATTGGTTTTTGGACGCTAGGTAAGTGTTTCACCGCAAAACAGGTGGTACGTTTCGATAAGATCCAAAATGTAGCACGCTGAGCTTCAAAATACCTATATTCGTTCTCTAGTAACATGGTGGATACCAGTGCAGGTAGGAAGATGGCAGTGGTAGAAGTTCTTGTGCGGCTATACTGGTCTATTACTTCTTTTCGTATCTAGTTGTAGTGGTGTGGCTCATCTGGCCTCGCAACTTGACCTGATGACTGCTATAAGAGATAACAACCGGGATTAACTGCTTGACGTGCCTCGCGACGCACGGAGACTTGAGATAAAGTTTTGCCATACCTACACATAATCGGTCACCCATAATCGGCCGGTGACAGTTCTCGGGGAAATCCTTTCACCAAGTGATTGCTTCTCTTTAGCACCATCCATTTTAGTACCTAGGACAACTATAAACTAAATCCCAAGAATTCGAGCTACACGAAATTCACAAACGATCTTATTTTATAGGGGTAAAATTGTATGGTACCTAGCTAATTGCTAATTTTTATATAGGCGTTTTCAATAAACTGAACGTCTTATATTATGATCTTTTGGACAAGTACCTACATAAAATGCAGTGCTGTTACTTTACACCTATTGTACCATAACTTCACTTTTTTTTTACCCACTGTTATCCTTGTTGCAGGTCAATTATAGCTATGTATCTAAAAGTATTAATCTTCAATTTAATAGTGTTCGCAAGTCTTAGAACCAACTGCAAAGTGGTCAAAGCTCGGAAATACGTGGTTACAAAGTTATTCGAAGGTTTCCCGAAAAGAGATGATTTTAAAATTGTGGAATATGAATTACCACCGTTAAAGAATGGAGAAATATTAGTCAAAGTGGAATGGGTGAGCGTAGACCCAAATCTTCGGGCATTTCCGGCTTACGTCCCTAATTTTAAAGTTCCATATGACCAATTCGCAAAAAACGTGGGTGTTGTCATAGAGTCAAAGGATTCCCAACACCCAGTCGGCGCCAGAGTCGTGTCGCACACTGGTTGGGTTGATTACTGTATTATGAACGCATCAAATAATTCGAAAGCTGATAATATAGACAAAATCTATAATGTGCCTGATTTGAAAGGTTGGTCTCCATCTTTTGGCCTTGGAGCGGTCGGGCTGACTGGTGCAACAGCTGACATCGGTCTTCTTGACATGGGTAAACCAAAGCCTGGTGAAACCGTTGTAGTAACATCAGCAGCCGGCGCTGTGGGACATATAGTTGGTCAGATAGCAAAATTGAAAGGTTGCAGAGTTATTGGATTCACTGGTTCTGCAGAGAAGGTGAATTTTTTGAAACAGATCGGGTTTGACTTTGCGTTTAATTACAAGACTGTTAATATTAAAGACGCGTTGAAAGAGGCCGCTCCTAACGGCGTCGATGTTTATTTTGATAACGTGGGAGGTGAGATGAGTAGCACTATTATGGGCCAAATGAATATGTATGGGCGGGTGGTTGCCTGCGGAGCCACTGTCGGATACAATGAGAAAGAAATACCGAAGGCGACGATGATCCAACCATCAGTGATATTTAAACAACTTACAATGCGAGGAATTGACTCCTGGGACTTGTTCGAACAGTGGCCTCGCGCGTTCAAGGACATCATAAAATGGATTCAAAGTGGAGAGCTAAAGCCTAAGGAACATATCACCGTGGGATTCGAGAATATTTATGATGCATTCGTGAATATGCTCAAAGGGGGGAAATATAGGGAAAGCTGTTATAAAATTGAATCAATAATCCATTTATTAACTCTACTTTACAAGCTTATAGTAGCTTACCACGGGGCTAGATGGCGCTGTGTGATGATCACAGAAAAAAAAATACTATTAATTTGTTTGAAAATAAATTGTTTGGAATGCAATAAAAAATATTGTTTCATTTCATACATACCCACTTACCTATAAGATTATGAGCTTTTGAATTTCTTAAACATTTTTTCGCTTTTGTAGGAATCGTATATACTTGGTAATAAATCGTACCTACTTGGTAATAAATAGTACTTGGATACGTAGTGAGTTGATTATGAGTTTCGCCTTTTTAAGCACAGATATCTAATATACTAGTCAGAGATTTTTAAGTTTTGAGTTAGTGAAGTGATCTATACTGTTTCTTTGGTCCATCACTTTTACATGACATATTTGTATACCAAAAATTAAGCAAGACTTTTGTCAGTTTTGGTCTCAGGTTTTGACAAACAAAATAATAATTGGCTGTAGCAAAAGGTCAACTTAAGACAAATAAGAAATTAGAGGACGGCTTAAAACTTTATTTAGTAATCATTTGCCCACAGCCTATCTCGCAAACAAAACCAAACTTGCTAACTCACGGCAATATAAGCCACCTCAGGATATTAAGATAGTGTGGAGTATGATGTTAAAGGGATCACTAGCTTCAAGTATTTTGTCTTGATAGCGACGGATTAAAACAAAATGAAGAAAGAAGTAAACGCAAAGATCATTGCCGGCAACAGAAACTTTTCTCTCGAAACATCTTTGCACTAAGCTTGGCTCAATTCGACCATACTTATAGATACGAAACATGGACACTGGAGATCACAGATTTTTTTTGCTATGCTGCAGTGCGATGATTGAACGATAAGCGGCTACAGGTGAATCACGAGCGTGATGCTCTCGTCAACCGAGAGACGACAGTTAAGAGGACTATATACGCCAACGACCTTGAAACTGAAAATCCCTGACCGCGCACCAATGTCTTTTTCTTTAAGAAAAAGGTATGTGCGCTAATAACATCGCTCTTACGGTGAAGGAAAAACATCGTGAGGAAACCAACATGTCCTAGGACTCACCACGGTCCGAAGACATGGGATATTCAGTGTTTTCTATGTATCATATTATTATGTATGTATTTACAAAAAAAAAGTATAATATGTAGTATATCCGTTGTCTAGTACCCATAGTACAAGCCTAGTGCTTAGTTTGGGGCTAGATTGCGCTGTGTGTAACGTCGTGCAATATTTATTTATTTTATTATTTATTTTATTTTAATCAACAATTTTCGATGCGCCCGACATGGATTTTCAGTTTTTCAGAATAGGGCCCTTAAAATGAAAAGTCTCAACTTGTACCTTGTAGTGGATAAATGAATACGATTATTAAAACTGTTTGTGTTATCTTTATTAAACTTTACTAAGTTTACATAGGAACATATAAATGGATATTAAACTTATGCTATCTTTATAACAGCTTTCCCAATATTTTCTCCGTTGAGCATATTTACGAATGCATCATAAATATTTTCAAATCCAACAGTGATATGTTCCTGGACCTTCAGATCTCCACTTTGAATCCATTTAATGATGTCTTCAAACGCTTGAGGCCACTGTTCGAACAAGTCCCAGATGTAAATTCCTTCGATTTTAAGTCGTTTGAATATCACTGTTGGTTGGATGATTGTCGCCTTTGGTAAGTCTTTGTCATTGAAACCGACAGTCGCTCCGCAGCAAACAACTCTACCATACGGATTCATTTGGTACATAATAGTACTACTCATCTCACCTCCCACGTTATCGAAGTAGACATCGACGCCGTTAGGCGCAGCCTCTTTCAACGCGACGTTCATGTCAACAGTCTTGTAGTTGTATGCGAAGTCAAAACCGATCTGTTTCAACCAATTCACCTTCTCTGCAGAACCAGTAAATCCAACGACTCTACAACCTTTCAATTTTGCTAATAGTCCAACTATATGTCCCACAGCGCCGGCTGCTGTCGTTACCACGACGGTTTCACCAGGCTTTGGTTTACCCATGTCAAGGAGACCGAAATAAGCTGTTGCTCCGGGCATCCCAACTACTCCTAGAGCCAGAGATGGGGATAAACCTTTCAAATCAGGCAGCTTGTAGAATTTATCGATATATTCGGCTTTTGAATTATTCGCATCGTTCAAAATGCAGTAATCAACCCAACCTGTGTGCGAGACGACTCTACTACCAACTGGATATTGGCGATCCTTTGACTCTATGACAACACCAACGTTTTTGGCGAACGTGTCATACGGAACTTTAAAATCGGGTAAGAAGGCGGGATATGCGCGTTGATAGGGATCTACGCTCACCCATTCCACTTTGACTAAGATGTCTCCGTTCTTCAACGGTGGCAATTCATGTTCTACGACTTTATAATCATCTCTTTTCGGGACACCTTCGTATAACTTCGTAACCACGTATTTCCGAGCTTTGACCATTTTGCAACTGATTCTGTGATTGGCGTAGATCCAAAAGATTTAACCTGCAAAGAGAATTATACACGGTATTAATGTTTTGATTATTTTAACATGCAAGACTAAAATAAGGCAATTGTTGACATCTCAAAACAAAATACAAATGCCAAATATTTTAATAGGCCATTAAATAAAAAAACATTTGTATTTATTGTTACGGGTTTCGGGTAGGTTGTGAGTTCGATTGCCACAGGGAACAAGTATTTCTGCTTGGATATTCGTTTCAGGTCTGGGTGTTACAATATATATGTATTTAAGAATATATCGGTGCATATAATATAAGTGTTTTATTTGTTGTCTATTCAGCATAACCCAAGCTGATAATCGCTTACCATGGGGTTAGGTGGGTGCTGTGTAAAATTATAATTTTTTTAAATCGAAAGTGATATTTTGTAGAACTTACCTTTTAGCCGACTGACCACTGACCACAGGCACTGCTTAGTCTGATGCATCTGCTGAAAACATTATATATAATGAATTTACTTATCTAGAATATCATTGATAAGTAGGTATCTATTAGCGTTATATCATTGTAAATACGTTCGACGATACGTATTATTAACCGACATAGTCATTGATCGTTCTCATGACACAACCATTATTCTGTTGTTTAGTTCTGATTATACTAGTGAGAATGACACTACTATCTAGGTACCTCTGTGCGTCATGAGCTCTGCTATTAGTATTTAGTGTTCTGTGATCGTGAGTAGGTAAATTTGACAGTTGTAATTGGTTTTGTAATGTTATCAACCGCCTTATCCTATGCTAAGTTTTGCATGTTAAGTAAGTATTAAGCCTTTGGTCCGTATCACAATGTCCACTGTATCAGTTTGTGAGACTAAAGTTATTTTAATTTTTAATACTGTGTATTTCTATTTGCAGGTCAAATATTTTCGATCTACGCAAATCACAGCATCAGTTGCAAAATGGTCCAAGCTAAAAATGTGGGTGTTGTCATAGAGTCAAAGGATCCCCAATTCTAGTCGGTAGTAGAGTCGTCTCGCACACAGGTTGGGTTGATTACTGTATTTTGAACGCTGCGAATAATTCAAAAGCCGAAAATACCAATAAATTCTATACGCTACCTGATTTGACAGGTTTATCGTCATCACTGGGTTTGGGAGGAGTAGGAATGCCTGGAGGAACAGCTTATTTTGGACTTCTTGACATGGGTAAACCAAAGCCTGTTGAAACCGTCGTGGTAACGACACCAGCTGGCGCTGTGGGACATCTTTTTCCTTTTTTTTTTCATGTAGTAGTGTGGATCTTATTAGCCTAGCTGCACCTGCCGAACTCGAATGGCCGTGGGGTCAAGCAACGCTTGGCTTGGGTCATTACTTGAATGGGTAATCGATAATTTGAGTGTCAACAAATCATTTTCTCGAGCTCCTTCGTGCTACGGAGGGCACGTTAAGGAGTTGGTCCCGCTTGTTATATCTGATAGCAGTCGTTAGGTCTAAGTTCCGACCTGAAAAGTCTAACACTAGATGAGCCAATCACTATAAAACGAAAAAGAAGGAAGCTGTAGGACTACTAGCAAAATTTAAAGTTTTTCGAGCCATTGGATTTATACTGGTTTTGCAGAGAAGGTGAATTGGACTTGTGCATGATTGCTAGCTGAATGCTGGGTATTGAATATACATCAATGTACTTTGGATTGTAATGACCATGCAATGCCATAAATCCCAAAAAGAAGAAGAAGACTTATTTTTATCCACTGAAATCATGAGATCAATGACTGAAATGAAACTATGAAACTATGGAGGTCAGTGTTTTGATATTTCTTTATTTATAGCTTGTCTATGATAGATGAATTCCTGTCAGTCATTCGGCCGTTAAATATTTTGCCAATTACCAATATTAATCATATCAAAATTTCAACGAAGTAAAGTGTTGTAGCTATTGTTCCTTGCAAAATTATCTCAAAAGTTACAGTTTCCAACCAAAACCATGGCCAGCGGTGACACTCAAAATTTACCTAAACACATGACCTATTCAAAATGCAACGTGCCTTTCATAGGGGCTCTGGTCGACTATGTAGAGACGAGCCTGCAATTTCTACTTAAAAAGAGTTTCAGTCAAGCTGAGACCCTCCATGCTAAGTCATCGAGGTCTACTCTTTCGGCTTCGTACTTAGCTGCCGTGTGCCTGATGCTGGGTTTTACTTGCAATGTGAAGTTCGAGGTGGTGAAGTTCAATGAAGAACCGCTGCCGACCGATCTGCATTTCATGTTGATGAGTAGAGAGGATAAGCTGTATATCGATGATATTGACGCTTCCAGTAAGTACTTACCATTACCTAGGTACCTACCAAAACTAAACCATCTATTTATAGATCTCGCCTTATCCCTAGCCTTACATGGTATAAAATAAAGTCGCTTTCTGTCTTTTTATCTGCGAACGCCTTCTAAAGGACGCAAAGCAAACCACGATTTTGATTTTTTTTTACTATCACTTAAAGATTTTTTACTTGATGAGTCATTATTATGTAGGTGATACATATCTACACGTAGTACCAGCCAGAATGAATAAGTAAGAATGGGGATGGCAAGAGTATTGCTTAAGTTAGGTACCTATATGAGTTGCGATTTCAATAATATTATGTTGACCCTATGTTAATTTTTTTGCTGAGCTGTATTTTCTTTTATTTGATGGATCTGTTGAAATCCTAAATACCTACTTGTAGGTACACTTATTTTTAAAACAAAATAAACCTGTTGTTCGCCTAGACCTCTAGAACAACCCCCTCATCGAAACACCCTGTATAATATAATAGTTTAATAATTTGTAGGCACTTATAGATGATTTCAATGTCAATCATTTCAACTCCTGACCTAAAAAGATGAGCAATATTCGATTTGATGCCTATTTATTTATTCTATACTAGAAGCGTCCCGCGGTTTCACCCGCGTAAGTCCTGATTCCGCGGGAATATCGGGATAAAAAGTAGCCTATATTTCTCCTGAATAATATAGCTGTGTATTGGTAAAAAAAATTAAATTGGTTCAGTAGTTACGGAGCCTATTTGTTGCAAACAAATAAATATTTCCTCTTTATAATAAGCATTAGCTACCTACTTAGGTATAGATGTAATAGGTCTATTTATTTACATAGATACGAGTATGTATCTCTGTTGTGTTTTCAGAAATAATGTGGTGCATCGAAGCCTCTGACCTGCTTGTCTTGCTTATTAGCTGTTTACTCATATGGAACTCCTCAAATGTGGTAAGTACTTACCTAATGTTATTTTTTTCTTGCAGGTACGGGATATTTCAATTTTCTACCTACCTGCCTTTTTAAAATCATAACTAGATATGTCCCGCGGTTTCATTATGGTACACAAGTACCTACCGATACCGCCTTGGGACTTTTCGAAATGTCTTTTTAGCGTTATAAAAGTTAAAATATAATATACTAGGTGCGCCCTGCAGTTTCACCCGCATAAGTCCCGATCCCTCGGGAATATCGAGATAAAAAGTAGCCTATGTGTTAGTCTAGGTCTCCAGCTATGTATATTTTAAGTTTCGTCGCAATCGGTTCAGTGGTTTTTGCGTGAAGGAGTAACAAATTAACATGCTCACATACATACAAACTTTCGCGTTTATAATATTAGTAGGAAGTAGGATTTGTCAAAGAAACCTAGGTATCTTGTTTTGATCTGTTCATTGATAGATCAGTCAATTCTCGTTTTGGTCCCAATATGTGGACATTATGTTAGGACAACATTAATTTAAAATAACACACATTTTTGGTAAACAAATTTTATTTTATTTTCATACAACTCTTTTAACCTATTTAGATAACCTATTAAGCTATTTTAACCACAGCTTTCCCAGTATTTTCACCGTTTAATACTCCTAAGAAAGCGTCAAAAAGATTTTCAAATCCTTCAGTTACATGTTCTTGAACCTTCAAATCTCCATTTTGAATCCATTTTGTTAGTTCTGCGAACGCTTCAGGCCAACGATCAAATAGGGACCATATCATGATACCTTGTAATTTCAGTTGTTTAGATACCACAGATGGTTGAATAATTGTTGCCACTGGAATCTCGCTCTCGTTGTAACCAGTAATAGCACCACATGCCACGACTCTTCCAAACAAATTCATTTGGTTTATAATGGCACTACTCATCTCACCTCCAACATTATCGAAGTAAACATCTACGCCCTTTGGAGCAGCCTGCTTTAAAGCTACATTGATGTCAATGTTCTTGTAGTTAAATGCAAAGTCAAAACCACTCTTCTTCAACCAATCTACTTTTTCTGCGGAACCAGTAAAGCCGATTACTCGACAACCTTTTAATTTTGCGATCAGTCCAACTATGTATCCCACAGCGCCTGCTGCTGTTGTGATTACGACGGTTTCTCCAGCTTTGGGTTGTCCGTATTCTAAAAGTCCAAAGTAAGCAGTTGCTCCAGGCATTCCAACTGCACCAAGACCCAAAGATGGTGACAGACCTTTCAGATTGGGAAGCTTGTAAATCTTGTCTTCGTTTGCGGCTTCAGAATTATTTGATGTATTCAAAATACTGTAATCACACCAACCCTTATTCGAGACGACTCTGCTGCCGACTGGATATCTTGGATCTTTCGATTCTAGGACAACACCCACATTTTTGGAGAACTGATCATAAGGGACTTTAAGGGAAGGATGGTATGCGCGAAGATATGGGTCTACGCTTACCCATTCCACTTTTACTAAAATTTCTCCGTTCTTAATCGGTGGTAATTTTACGTCAACTATCTCATAGTCTTCTCTTTTTGGTAGACCGTCAAAGTTTTTCGTGACCACATATTTGCGTGCTTTAACCATATCGTTAGCCTCGATGCCACTACTGAATGTATCCCAGTAGAAACAGATCTATCATTAATACGAATGTCGATAATGCCTATAATCAGAGATAACGTAGTAATTTGTATCATATCAATGGCATATCTTGCTACTAAACTGATAAGTGCTGTGCCGTATAGTAATTTTAGATTTTAGTAGTTTAAATAGAGTTTTTGTCTTGACTAATTTAAAGTTTTAAATGTTTATTCAAACAGATCCATCTTTACACCGGCTTTTTCAGAATTCTCCCCTTGCAACATACCCACAAACGCGTCGAAAATGTTTTCAAATCCTTCAGTAATGTGTTCATGAATTTTCAGCTGTCCGCTTTGAATCCAATCGAACATTTTTGCGAACGCTTCCGGCCAACGGTCGAAATAATTAAAAATTAAAAGACCTTGTACTCTAAGCTGCTTTGAAACCACAGCCGGTTGGATTATTGTCGCTTTCGGCAAGTGATCAGAGTTGTATGACGTTATGCTTCCAATACAGCACACTCTACCAAACGCATTCATTTGATTTATTATGATACTGCTCATTTCACCTCCCAAGTTGTCGAAATAGACATCAACACCGTTGGGAGCGGCTTCTTTCAGTGCTGCAAGGACGTCAGTTTCTTTATAATTGTAAGCGTAATCAAAACCAAGATCCTTTAACCATTTTACTTTATCGTTAGAACCAGCAAAGCCGATAACTCGACAGCCTGCAATTTTTGCGATCTGTCCAGCTAAATGGCCAACCGCGCCAGCAGCTCCTGTCACTACGACCGTCTCGCCAGGTTTAGGTTGACCAACTTCTAATAATCCGAAGTAAGCAGTAGCTCCTGATGTGCCGATAGCGCCAAGAGCAAAGGACGGCGATAAACCTTTCAAATTAGGAACTTTGTATACCCGGTCTGCAACATCGACATCGGAATTGTTAGATGTATTCAAAATGTTACAATCACACCAGCCAGTGTGTGTAACTACTCTTGTGCCGACTGGGAACCGTGGGTCTTTTGATTGTTTCACAACAGCGACGTTCCTTCCGAATTGATCATATGGTAGATTAAATTTAGTATGGTACAACCGAAGATACGGTTCCATGCTGTTCCATTCTACTTTGATCAAGATTTCTCCACTATTAATGGGTGGTAGTTCCCTTTCCACTATTTCGAAGTCACTTCTTTTAGGAAGACCTTGAAATCTTTTCGTGACTACGTAATGACGTGCTTTAACCATCTTAAGTAGATATAAAAAACTTCAATTTTACGACGCGACCTTATCCTCAGAGCGTTTTCTCCGACAACTGATACTAAAACTCGTGAGATATTTATATTTTTGTACTAAGAAACCTGGACATACTTACCTAAATTTATCGAAAACGAGCAAATCAATACCATCTTTACACTTGCTGGTAAGATAATGGTATCGTAATGATTTTGCTTATTTATTTTTTGAAGTTTTACTCGTCATTGCCTAGCTAAAGTCCATTCATTTGTAAATGAGTTGGCATCGCAAAGTTGCTAATCATCCTATATTCTCACATCAGCTGCATGACTGCAATATAACTTACCTATTATAATAATTATATTGTGAACAGCGATAAATCATTTTATCTTGTTTTGGTTTAAAATGATTAGGTACTTTATATTATAAGTCATTTTTATTTTGTTTTGTACCATCTTTCTTTCCGATTTACATTTCAAACCTTGTATTTTCAGAAAGTTTGTTACCGTATTTCAAGCTCTATATTAATTTATATATACTAATTTACTTGCGACTAAGGGTCAATAGCTTTTAATATAATACATACAATAGACGGTTTTTGTGACCTAGTTAATATAATAAACGTGTTGAACAGTTCAGAATAGTTGTTTATTCTTATGGTATTCAAGTTATCTGCATAACGTTTATATATACCTTATCGGCCCGGCCGGTGTTTTATAAATTATCATCGTCGGTTTACAATACTTTTCTTTAAAAAAAAAACCTCCCCACCAATTTTCAGCCAAATCGGTTCTGCGGTTCTTGAGTTATAAATAAATAGTGTAACTTACATGACTTTCTTTGCCTTCATGGTCAAATTCAGCTCTCTACTATCAGCAGTTTTGGCTGTGCGTTGATCAGTCAGTCAATCAGTCAGAACAAAGCATTTTATAGATATAGATGAGTATATCATAATTCCTTTACCAGCGCTCCCCTCTCAGCGAGTATCTATACCTGCCGTGGCTTGGTTTATGTCTTCGAGGGCTTTTCCTTCGTCAAGGGCCGACTGTTGGCGCCCTAGTCTACACCATGGTGATCGTCAACGGGAACATCGACCCACTCTTCCTGACCGCTTTCTCTTTCTTGTTCCGTGAGTGTTTTATTGTTTAAGTAAATCATTATTACTTAGAAACACTGATCTAGATCGCGTTGTAGATAATCATTGTTATTAATTACCTCGACGTTTCGGCGAACGGGTCACACCGGCCCGTGGTCGCGAGAAGACAGACAGGAGACCACACGTTGCGGTCGTACGATTTACATTATAAAAGTTACGGACATCTAATGAAATTCAGTACTTATAAATCGAGCTATTAAAATCGCTCGAAGTGGCACAAGCTATTCAAAAATAGAGCCCCTCTAATCTCAAATATCCTAATATAAAATTTTCTAACTAAAAATATGAATTTTGGTATCAAATCCAATAAATATTTTAAGGAAAAATACGCATTCAAAAATTTTCACTCGCGGCGTTCAGTGCAAGCCTCACCGCGAGTGAAATTTTTTAAATGCGTTATTTTACCTTAAAATATTTTCTAGTTATAGGTAATAGGCTTGAGCAATAAAAACTAATAACGAAATACTTAATAAAGTATTAAATAAATTTTGCCTACAGGTGTCAAAATATTTTTAAATAGAGTACCTGGATGGAAACATAAAACTAAGTACGAATAAAATTCGAATATAAAATCACCAATCCTTAACATTTGATATGATATTAGTATACGTATGCCTGAGACGTATGCGTATCTTTCGTAGGTAAAGATAGATTCAAAAATTTAATAATATTTATTGAAATAGTAAAAATTCTTCAGCCGATAGTAAAAATTCTTCAACCGACGATGTTATGAGAGTCTTGTTTGTAAATAGTAGTTACTAAGGGACAGATAATAAGGAACAGTTCGGAACTGGTTCCACTACCGTCTGGCATCTTCATATTTTCTAGTTGAGTGTGCTACACACATCTTAATCCAATTCACCTTTTAAGTACTTACAATCACTTACCATCTAGTGCAATACCTTTGCAAATACTGTTGCCACAGTTTTTATCCTCTGATTTGGTTTTTTTTATGTCATTATCGCATGATTTTGACTTACGGTTACGAGTTGGTAGTAGGTACTTAAAAAAATATCACTACTATGTAAGATAATCTAATCTGTGCCTTGTCACTTCCAAGCTACGTGTTGTGTGTGAGTAAGATTGGATAATTTTATTAAATACTAGAGATGGGCCGACTAGTCGCCGACTAGTCGGGAAAGCCGACTAGTCGGCAGTTTAACCGACTAGTCGTCAACTAACAATTATGCAATAAAACCAATATTTTTTAATTAGTAGTACAGTTTAGAAGGTGGGTAGTCAGAAAATCGTGAACAAAACAAGTCATAGCTTACATACATCACCTAAACATCTAAAATGTCATAACTATGCCTCAGCTCCATTTTATTTTTTTAACTTTTATTTTTATTTCTACCATTTTTCGGAAGTTACATTATACTTAGCTTTCGAAGTGCAAATTAATCCAAAAATAGCAACAATCGTAGAGTGATCAAGATTAACCCAAATATCTCGGAATTTTAATGATCTGCATTGCCGACTAGGCCGACTAGTCGGCAATTTTGGAACCGACATCTCTATAAATACCTATCAAAATACCTATTGTTGCTACTACGGATTTATAATAAAAGTTACGCTGTCTGTTAATCTCTATACTGATATAGCTGACCCGGCAAACGTTGTTTTGCCTTATAAATTATAGATAGTAGCCGATTCTCAGACCTACTGAATACGCATATAAAATTTGGTAAAAATCGGTCAAGCCGTTTCGGAGGAGTACGGTTACTAACATTGTGACATGGAAATTGTATATATAAGAAGATAAGAAGAAGATGTTTCACTAAAAATAGCTGTTTTTGCAAATAAATTATGTTACCTACTAATAGTTATGGAAATTTGTATTTTTATATTGTTCCTATTTTATTTATAATATGTAGGTATAGATTAATTACATAAGTCCAAACTAAATAAAAGAACAACTTAAAGTCAATGACCTCTAACTCTGAGAAACAACTGATTTTTAAGTACCTAATCTTTAAACTCAAATTTTTAGAAAACTACTCCTAATTTTTTAAAGTCGTTCGTCTAGACGTCTAGAACTACCTCCTTTCGGCTAAAATCGCCGTCCTTGGAACACGCTGTATACCTAGTGTTAGCACATATTAGGCAGGAAATCTAAAGGTCATAGCACACTTACACGACTCCGCTCCCACCCGGCAAAAATAATGTAATTCAAATATGGGCTTTAAATATTGATCTTTAGATATATTTTACATTGGCAGACAGTTCGCTTACAGCGAGCTTACCGCCGTCAGACTGCGCTGGCTGTCTGCTAGCTGTCGCCGTGTGGACTGCTGGTTGCCTGCTAGGTGTCGCCGCGTAGACTGCGAGCAGTCGTCTTAGTTTTGGGCAGTGTTGGGTGGGAGCGGTGTTGAAACAGAGTCGTTTAAGTGTGCTATGACCTTAAAGGACAGAGACAATAATGATGTCATTCATAGATCGAGGCTGGTCGTTGAACTTAGGCATACCATCGTAACTATTATTTTAATACTAGCTGACCCGGCAAACGTTGTTTTGCCTTATAAATTAAAGATAGTAGCCGATTCTCAGACCTACTGAATACGTATACAAAATTTCATAAAAATCGGTCAAACCGTTTCGGAGGAGTACGGTAACTAACACTGTGACATGGAAATTTTATATATTAGATAACACTAACAGCCCACACTGTGATATCTACGTCTAATCTACGTACACTAATATTATAAAGAGGAAAGACTTGTATTTGTGTGTGTGCGTCTGTATGTTTTTTATGAATAAACTCAAAAACTACTAAACTCATTTCAAAAATTCTTTTACAATTAGAAAGCTACATTATCGCGGAGTCACATAGGCTACTTTTGATCCCGATATTCCCACGGGATCGAGACTTACGCGGGTGAAACCGCAAGACGCATCTAGTTATGAATATAGACTGTGGTTTCATCCGCGTATACCTAAGTCCCTTCGATATTTCCTATTTATGTGTATCTTTAATTTTTTAAGTGTATATTTGTAATAATTTCAATGTAAATGAGAAATTAATGATAGATTTCTTGCTTCTAGTACTTGAAGCTCGTTTATGGCTCGAAATTGCTCGAGTGGTCAGGTGTCGATGGGAAACCAGACACCATTTATCCTCTCAAGGTCCTCAGTATGAAGTCGAAACTCTATGGAGCAATGATGATATTCAGAGTGTCGAAGTTCACAACTATGTATATTGATTTTTGTTATGTTCTTCGTGGATCTATTTTTGTTTTGTTTTTGTACGTTTTATTATACCTATCTAGTTTTTTTGTTATTTTTTATACGATTTTGTGCCGTTTTAACTTTCAATTAAAATCTTTGGAGCCAATATTTTTTATAAGTTAGGAAATAGACCACTTTAATGATTAATTTATGTGCTAGATATTTTTGAATACACACCTAATGGAGGTGTGCAGAAATATATTAGTTGCTCAGGTATTTTTCTAAATTTGAATAGGTAGATTAGTCAGACCATGTTTATAAAAGAACAATGTTTTATTACGGAAATATTACAACAATATACAGTCTTAAACTTTAACAACAGCTTTACCAGAATTCTCTCCTGCCAACATTCCTACGAATGCTTCAAACAGATTGTCGAAACCTTCAGTTACGTGTTCTTGAGCTTTGATCTGACCACTCTTGATCCAGCCAGTAAGCGCGCTAAGAGCTTCAAACCATCTGTCCATCCACCTCCAAACAATAAAACCTTCCATTTTCAACTGATTGAATACAAGACTTGGCTGAAGAATCGTGGCTTTGGGAATTTTGGTGGGATCATCATTGTAAGCGCTGATGCTTCCGCAAACAGAAATTCTGCCATTCAAATTCATCTGTCTAATGATTGTGCTACTAAGTTCACCACCAACGTTGTCGAAGTAACAGTCTACTCCTTTCGGAGCAGCTTCTTTTAGAGCGGCTGCTACATCAGCTGTCTTGTAGTTTATCGCCTTGTCGAAGCCCAGCTCCTTCTCCAGCCATTCTACTTTATCGTCCGATCCTGCGAAGCCGACCACTCTGCAGCCTTTAATTTTAGCGATTTGTCCTACAAGGGAACCGACGGCACCAGCGGCTCCTGTCACCACTACTGTCTCGCCAGACTTGGGCTTGCATAGCTCCAACAAACCGAAGTATGCGGTCGCTCCGGGCATACCTATGGCCCCACATCCAAGAGAAACCGGCAGCCCTTTAAGGTCTGGGAGCTTGTACATCTTTTCTCCTGGTGCTTTAGGAGGAGCGTTAGGATTTGCGATATAATAATTGACCCAACCTTTGTGTGAGATTATTCTCGTTCCAACAGGAAAGTCAGAGTTCTTCGATTCCTCGATAATACCTACTTGGTAACTGAATTGGTCGTAGGGTACAGGGCTTCTGTTGTTGTAGGCTCGGAGGTATGGGTCAACGCTGATAAATTCGGCTTTGACTAGAACTTCTCCATCTTTTAAAGCTGGCAGTTCAGTCTCGACGATTTCATAGTCGGTTTTTTTGGGCACACCTTGGAAGTGCTTTTTAACGACATACTTCTTCGCTTTTACCATTTTATTTTAGTTGGATACCTGCAAAAGATAAGAAATAAAAATTAGGTAAACATAAATGGCAATTATGTCAAGAATTTAGTAGCTTAAACTAAAGTTAATAAACACGTCAACTAGTTTAATGCAATTGTAAAAATGCAGATTACTTAATTTAAAAAATGTCCTTGAAATATATTTTTTTAATTAACTTTGCTTGGAAGTGTACATCTCATTTACAAAAGTTTAAAATGGATATCCCATTTTGTAACTAGAATTAGATTATTATAACTTTAGATTTTAGAGGCAAATCTACAATCTGATTATTTATTTATTTATTTTAACATTTTAGGGTAACCAACAGCTATCAATACCTGCATACCTACTTAAAATACAATCGAAATAGGAAATCCAATAATGGGTATCCACAACTAGAAATAGTGAAAATAACATTACAGTTGCATAAGAGCTAGGATAACATCAACATTATTCGCTATAATTCTTTGCGTATCGTAATGTATCCTGTAGCTACCTCTATTGCGCATTGATAGCGCAGTCATTTATTAATCGTGTCCACCCAAGGTATCAAAAAATTTTTACCAACACACACCGACTAAATGACGAAAAGAAGGTCGACTCAGGTGTTAACTGCATGCTAAGCAATAAATTAAAATTCAGGGAATAAATCATTAGCAATTTAGTAATGTTTTACAAAATAGAAGTTACCTACTACGAGTGATTTACTAAAATTTCAATCAAATAAAAAAAAAATCAAAGTACGTTTATTCATTTGGATATTAGCAAGATATCTCTTTGAAATGTAATTTTTTTTTAAATTTAATCTACTCTACTGTGTCTTCGGAACGCGACCTTCATGACATGAGAAGAAGACACAAGAAACTCATGGGGTTTTTTTTTGTATATTTTTTTTTTGCAGTAATCATGTCATTTACATTGTCGCATATATATTATTGAACAAAAGTGGAACTGGAGCAATAATCTATTTTATAATAATCCTTACTAGCATTACAAGAGCGAAAGTAACTCTGTCTGTCTGTCTATCTGTTCAAATAAG
This sequence comes from Idaea biselata, assembly GCA_958496205.1. NCBI lineage: Eukaryota > Metazoa > Arthropoda > Insecta > Lepidoptera > Geometridae > Idaea > Idaea biselata. Next base: position 4,109,858 of record OY292401.1, on the reverse strand, counting down.
TTATAATATACAAAATAATAAACATAAAAAAATAATTTACTTAAAACACTATCTTATCCACAAACACACAACCCGCCCAACACCGCCCAAACCGCCCCGGGACCCACCACCAGAGTTCTGTGGTGCCAGCCTTGCATTCCTTTCCTACACTCTAGAATTTTATTATAAAATTCGTAGGTAGAACTATCTATTTACTCTTTTAATTATTAATTAATTTAATCCTCCTAATTTCTCTACCCTCCTCGTTTGTGCATGAATAAATTCATTTCAGTTAAAATGTTACCTATGTCTCGCAGATTTGTAAATGGCTGATGCAAAATTCATTTTAACTTACAGGTAATTTTACAGTTAAGCCAATGCAACGACGCGTATCTAAAATACACTAATTATTTTAATTGCATCTGAGTAGCTGCTGTTTCTATGAATTTCGGCAGGCTACAATAAAAAATATCTATTATTGATATGCTAACCTGCATGGCTCGCACCATGGGTTCAACCTAGCAAAATGATAAGAATGAATAATTTTTAATATACATTTATGGATAAGAATAACCAGGGATCTCCTTAATAATAATAATAAATAATAATAAATTCTGTGAACAACACACAGCGCCATCTAGCCCCGTGGTAAGCGACTAAGCTTGTGTTACGGTGACTAGACAACGGATATAATACTTATATTTATTTTTCTTTTGTAAATACATACATATTATACATAGAAGGACACCCAGACCAGACACAAATACCTATTTATTTTTAAGCATAAATACTTGCACCCGGCGGGAATCGAACCCGCAACCTCCTTAATTTATAATATATTAATTAATAATAATTAATAACAATAATATAAGTATACCTATTCATAATTGGTAAAAGAATAATAGAAATACCTAACCAACCGGCTTTCTGCACAGAACAACAATGTGTCAGGACTTGGTATTATATCTTATCTGCTCAAAATATTTTTTGGAAACACATTAAAATAAAGCATTAATATTACTATTTTAATTCAAAATATAACAAAACATTGAACCTAATAAACAAGGTAACCCGTTAAATCATTTAAAAGATGAAAATATAGCTTACCTACTAGTATTTACTGGCAAGAAGAAGTGAAACCACGATGCGCGTGCGATCGTACTGTGTCAACAAACTGGACTGAACCAATGGACCGAGAATGAATAGCATAAAGTCGGCAACATTACATGACATTATTTTTGTGATAAAAACCATGATACTTACTACGTGATATGATTAAAGTTTGTTTGTGTAAAGTTACGTTGATACTAGGTATGTATGTACACCTTTTTAAGTAATCTCTGGGGGGTGTTAGTATTACAAATGGGAATAATAAAGTGTATAGGCCGTTAATTCCCAGTGGGAACGTTGGGAGTGGGAGCTACGAATGTGAATAACTAGTTAAAACTTTTTGTCGTAGGACATTTTTGATTGGTGGGGGTATTTATCCCACAAATGGGCATAGGTACTTGATATCTCCCCACTATGAGATGAGATCTTTTTTTTTATTTACCTACAAGTTATCTACAAGTCACTTCAAATTAGCCTCCTAGCCAAATTATATTATTTAGAAAATAATTTAAAAAAAACGACTTAAAAAAAACCTAACCTACATACATTTAAATAAGTTAAACTTCAGATTACATAACAGATAAGTCGGTGGCGCTGTATGTAGGTTAGGTTATTTTTTTTTTTTTTTTAAAGTCTGTTATTAATTTTTTTTAATTATTTTTTTATTTAATCCTTTTTTAGTGTACGTACTTTCAACTACCTATCACTAAAAATCGTCAAAATTTTAACCATTACTTTAATCATTGAGGAGTTCTCTGATGAGAAGGTTGTTCCAGGTGCTTCATCAATCCCCAACCAGTAGCACAAAGTCGGATTCTACTGGCATAAGTTCTAAAGTATGTAATTTACTTCTTTCTGAGGAACTATTCTGTCCATCATTCCGAAGATACTCATCACAGATCCTAACCAAATTTTTATGGGACGATTTTGGAGCTCCCACCTTTCCATTAAAAAAGAATCATCTTAATCGGTGAAGCCGTCTTCGAGTAATCGGTGAACATACATATAAAAAAAAATATTACATACTGCCGAATTGAGAACCTCCTCCTTTTTTTGAAGTCGGTAAAAAATATGGAACAATCTGTTGAGGTTTTTTAAAGTTATCTAAAGATCACTATTCGACTTCTGCCTATAGAATATAGAATACATACCTACATACTTTATCTACAAGGTAGTACATTGATGGCGCTCTTAGAACTACCTACGTTTTTTCTAAGGTACTTAAAATCTACTGTTCAAGTGTTCACATTGCCACTAGTTATTTATGTTATTTACCAAGTTATTATAGGTACCTACTCTAAATACAAATATACCTATACGGTTAAGATATTTTTAGAAATATGTGTGAAAAGGAATAGATTAATAAGGTGTTCTTCGTAATGCCGTAAAATACAAAAATTCTAATTATAGTAATTAGTAACATTTTATTCCAATAGTTAATCAGTAATGGTAATATTCTTATTTTCTAGTCATGATCACAATTGACCTTAAAATTACCTGAATTGATTCAATTTCGCAAAATAACCCTTCATTATCCAATCAACTCTGATTACACAACCATTTCTTTTCAAAGAAATGTGAATTACAAATCATTAAACCAACTATACCCTTTGCCTTTTTTAATTAAACTTTAACAACAGCTTTCCCCGTATTTTCTCCGGTCAACATTCCGACAAATGCATCGAATACTTTTTCGAATCCTTCTGTTACGTGTTCTTGAGCCTTAATTTGACCACTGGTTATCCAGTCAGTGAGTGCACTTAGAGCTTCAAACCATCTGTCTTGCCATCTGTAAACGTTGAAACCTTCTATTTTCAGCTGATTAGACACGACGCTGGGCTGTAGAATTGGTGCTTGCTGCATTTTCGTGGGATCAACATTGTAAGCGCTGATACTACCGCATACGGCAACTCTGCCGTAAAGATTCATCTGTCTAATAATGGTACTGCTGATCTCTCCACCGACATTGTCGAAGTAGCAGTCTACTCCTTTTGGAGCGGCTTGTTTCAGAGCAATCGCGACATCAGCAGTCTTGTAGTTAATTGCCTTGTCGAAACCCAGCTCCTTCTCTAGCCACTCTACTTTATCATCTGATCCAGCTATACCGATCACTCTGCAACCTTTAATTTTCGCGATTTGGCCAACGATAGAACCAACTGCACCAGCGGCTCCTGACACTACAGCTGTCTCACCAGGTTTAGGGTTGCAGATATCCAAGAAACCGAAGTAAGCGGTGGCTCCTGGCATACCTATGGCACCCACTCCGAGGGAAAGTGGCAACCCTTTAAGATCAGGGAGCTTATAGATTCTTTCTTTCGGAATGTTGGGTGGTGTACTGGGGTTAGCGACGTAGTAAGTACACCAACCTTTGTGTGATACTACCCTCGCTCCAATAGGGAAGTCAGGATTTTTCGATTCTTTGATAATCCCCACTTGTAAACTGAATTGATCGTAAGGGACTGGATTTCTGTCACTGTAGGCTCGGAGGTATGGGTCGACGCTGAGGAATTCAGCTTTAACTACAATTTCTCCATCTTTTAACGCTGGCAGTTCATACTCAACAAGCTCGTAATCACTTCGCTTGGGTAAACCTTCGAATCGTTTTGTAACGACATATTTGACGGCTTTCCTCATTTTGTTTGAATATCGTCTGTAAAATAAAATACATTTTTATTTATTTCATTCTAATAATTCATATTTGCTTATGATGAAGTAGTTATTGTTTTATTTTGAGTAGATAGTTAGGTATCTAATAATTTATGTCGTCATTCTGTGGATTCTGTAAAAACCACATAGCGCCATCTAGCCCCATGGTAAGCTACTAAGCTTGTACCCAGATCATCCATCATACATCATAAACAAATATTTATTTTTAAGCATAAATACGTTGCCGGCGGGAATCTAACCCACAACCTTCTGCATTGGCGCCAGAAAGAGTGTCAACCTGGGAGTTCCTTTGCAAGCGAGTGAGTTATAAGAACGAATCTATTACTATTGATCAAGCTTTAAAACATTTTTCATGTAAAAAATTACATAAAATAATATCGAGACTTACCAATTAGTCGGCTAGTGTTAACACAACCGTGTGATCTTCTTGTGTTGGCAAACACTAGTGCGCCATGTGCCGACTAAATATTGGGATAAATATAAAGATAGGTATTCTACTGCTGTGATACCGATATAATAATACAGAATCATCGCGTCATGTACACAAGCTACATGACTAGGCAGTAAAGTTTGACCAAGATATTTGTGCTGATAATGACAACGCTATATTTTACACAATTCATTAGACTGATATTTCAATTTTTAAGTTTTTTAAAATTTGTCTTCACGGATGGTTGTTTTGGTTTGTGTCTTTATTAATGTCTGACTTGGGCATTAATAAATAAAGAAATAAACAGGCCAGCGATGCTGGTATTAAGAAATAAGCTCGCGCCTGCTAAAATGATAATGTTTTGTTCTGTGTGGTATACGTCTGCGATTAAATTTTTTATTTTTTTGGTCAGCTTAAAAACGTTTTTGTTAATTGTTTTTGACATTTTTCCTTCAGGAAGATGTGTTAAAGCGCCTATGCTTTAACACATCTTCCTTTTATACAATTAAAAAGCCAAGTATAACTAGTAAGTACTAGTAAGTGATTCATGCCGTCAACGTCGAAAACATTAGTGTACCTAATCTGATTACCTACTCTGAACTTATTAATCTTCCTAAATTATAAAAGTATTCTGGAAGTTTGGTTTTATATGATCGAAGCGTACCTATAGTATGTATGCATGTACCCAATCTACTTATGACATTACTTGGATATTTTGTTTCTCTCTCATCATGATTACAAATAGCATTCTAGGTAGTAAGTAATGTAAGCATTTGCGAAATAGAGGTAAATAAAAATACATATATTTTTAAATAATTATATTTATTATTCAAACCTTAACAACGGCCTTGCCAGTGTTTTCTCCAGTCAACATTCCTACGAACGCATCAAATACTTTGTCGAAACCTACCGTTACGTGTTCATGTGTCTTAATTTGACCACTGCTAATCCAGTCAGTGAGCACACTTAGGGCTTCGAACCACCTATCCCGCCATCTATATACGCCGAAACCTTCAATCTTTAGTTGATTAACCACGACGATAGGTTGAAGAATCGCAGCTTTAGGAGTTTTAGCGGGTTCATCGTTGTAGGAACTGATGCTTCCGCAGACGGATACCCTACCGAAGACGTTCATTTGTCTAATGATAGTACTACTCAGTTCTCCACCAACGTTGTCGAAGTAACAGTCTACTCCTTTCGGAGCGGATTCTTTTAGAGCGGCTGCTATATCACCTGTCTTGTAGTTGATGGCCTTGTCGAAGCCCAGCTCTTTCTCCAGCCATTCTACTTTATCGTCTGATCGATCACTCTGCAGCCTTTAATTTTAGCAATTTGCCCCACAAGGGAACCGACGGCATCAGCGGCTCCTGTCACTACTTCTGTCTCGCCAGACTTGGGCTTGCATAGTTTCAAGAAGCCGAAATAAGCAGAAACACCGGGCATTCCTATGGCACCCACTCCGTGAGAAATCGATAGTCCTTTAAGGTCTGGGAGCCTATATACATTATATAGAATATATAGTGCTGGGGCCTTGGGAGGTGTATTAGGATTTGCGACATAATGGGGTGCACCAACCTTTATGCGACACTACTATTGCTCCAACTGGGAAGTCGGAGTTCTTTGATTGTAGGATAGTACCAACTTGCAAGCTTAATTGATCGTAGGGAACTGGAATATCGGCATAGTATACCCGTAAATATGGATCCACACTAATGTATTCAGTTTTGACGAGGATTTCTTCGTCTTTTACCTTCGGCAATTCATACTGGACGATCTCGTAGTCGCTTCTCTTGGGTAAACCTTGAAGAATCTAAAAAATGTGCCTGTAATTAGTGATGTGTGCATAAAATTATATATAATATTATGGGTTTTTTTTAAAACAATGATATAAAAAAAATTGTAAGTTAATTACCAATACTTACTGTGTTTATTACTTTGTCACGTTCAGGACACAACGTGTGATCTTGTCGTGTTTACAAGCCAAACTGTATCATGAAAACGAAAATGAATGATATTTATATGTCGCAGCATGGTCGAGGATGGGGCTCCGTGGGCGCTCGGTGACATTGTCCTCCATCGTGGGTAGCATCGGGCAAGAGTACAAATAAAACGACACGAAGTAACAAACGAAGTAAACTAATTTTATTGCAAATAATCAGAACAGACACGTCCGCTCGGTACGGCGTCCAGCGTAAGAGTGCTCGACCGCCCGCTGCTACGGCCGCGTCCAAGCGTGACCGCGTGACTCACGCTTGCGTTCAACTGTCGGGCTTGATTCTCCGACACGGCCATCTCTGATGGATCACACGTCCTCGTGTGGGCAACCTGAAAAACATTTGACCACAGTACTTTTGTTCGGCTATTCTGACTATTACTTAGAGTTCATTTGGGACCCATAGACATCTTAAAATAAAATTCTCTTTTAAAGGGTACTATGACAATGATTACTTTTAATCAACACAATTAATAACAGAACGAATCACATCATTACAGGAATCTATCAAAAATCACATTTTATTACTAAATCGAACAATTCAAAATTCCACATTGATCACAACTAATAATCGATAGCGCTGCTCTAGCAGCTCATCTCATTTCCGCACCAACGGAGATGAGGGTAAATCCTTAAACATGCCGTCGCACCTACGACTCATCTCGTTTTCGCACCTACGAAAACAAGGATAACCACAGAAGCATGTCGTCGCACCAACGACTCATCTCATTTTCGCTACAACGAAAACAAGGATAACACAATCGATATTCATTTTACTCTACAACGCCACAACGCTTAGGTACAGTATGATTAGATACTATCAACATTAGCATCCTCTACATCTGAATAATTTTCTACATCTAACGGACCCTCTGGGTTCGGTACCTTTCTTACTCTATCGTGTGGGTACTTGTATGTTCTCTTTGAAGTTAAGGACTTCAGAAGGTACCTGTCGTTTTCTAAAACCTCTATAATTTTAAAAGGTCCCTTAAACTTGGGATCTAGTTTTGTTTGGTTCCTCTCCTCATTTTCAATGAGAACATAGTCTCCCACACCCAAACGATTAATTTTCGCCTTATTCCTATCAAATCTAGCTTTATCGTACATTGCAGACTGACTAATATTCTGAGCTGCACGTTCCCGTATCGCATCAAGATCAACTTCATTAGCTTCATCATCAGCTATTGTCATTAATCCCAGAGGTCGTCCCACTTTACCGATCATTAACTCTAGCGGACTAGCTTTCGTTACCCGATTAACAGTTGAATTCATTGCTAGTTGAACTTCTCCTAGCGCATCTTGCCAAGAACTATCCTTACTTGACTCAACCGCAGTCAACATACTTTTCAGTGTGCTCATCACTCGCTCTACCTGTCCATTGGCACGACTGCCACCGGTAGCGATGAGATGCAACTGAATGTTTCGACTCTTGCAATAGTCTGCAAATTCTTTACTAGCGAAACATCTGCCCTGGTCAGCAATTACGCGAATGGGTGAACCAAATAAAGCTACACTAGATTCTAGAGCCCTAATGCTACTTTTACTATCAATATGCAAGGAGTGAGAAAGCAATGTGAACTTTGTGAAAGCATCTATCAAGACGAAAACGTACTCCTTGACGTCGTTCTTGCCACTAAGCTTCCCTGACGCATCGATATGCACCGTATGCCATGGAATACTTGCCTTGGGAATCGGGTGCAGTTCCGACTGAATTCTACCAGAACTCGGTTTTGAAATCCTACAAGTGATGCAATTCTCGACGAATTTCCTAACGAACTTAGACATGCCTTGAAACCAATAATGTTCATAAGTCTTTTCAAGCGTTTTCTCCCATCCCAGATGCATCAATGACTCGTGAATATTGTTTATAACCGACCACTTAAATGCACGAGGAACTATGGGTAAGCAACGATTCCTATTATTCCTTTGCAACTTACGATAGAGAATACCTGACCTGATCTCATAAGTTTTTCTTACATCATCAGATACTACTTCATTCTGAAGATCCGACAGAATTTTCTGGATTTCAGGATCTCTTTCTTGCTCTACCTGAAGCCAATTACTAGAAAGTTCAGCTATATTGACTCGTTTCTGATCTACTCGCATTGTGGTATTCGAGGGGGAGGTTACCGGTGGGTTACGAGAAAGACAATCGACATGTTTCATCCTAGACCCTTCTCTATAAACAATATCAAAGTCAAATGACTGCAGGTAAGCCCACCATCTATGTACCCGCGGGGAAAGCTCTATCTTACTTTTGGTGGCTTTGACAGAGTTGCAGTCGGTGACGACTATGAATTTGCGACCCTGAAGATAGTGTCGGAGATTCATTACCGCGTTTACTACCGCCAAAGTCTCCAACTCGTAGGAGTGATACCTAGATTCGGGAGGGGACGTACGACGACTATAATACGCAACTGGGTGTTGCTTTCCATCAACTTTTTGGATAAATACAGCTCCATATCCTTCTGCACTCGCATCCGTGTGAATTTCTATTGGAAGGTTCGGGTCAAAGATACGTAGCACAGGCTGCGAAGTCAGACGTGCAATGATTTGCTGCCTAACCTGCTCATGAGAGGGTTGCCATTTGATGTCACAGCCCTTACCACTAGTCAACTTGAATAAAGGAGCCATTGTTTTAGAAAATCCGTGAACGAATTGGCGAAAATAAGACGCCAAGCCTATAAATTGTCTAAGTTGCGTGACGGTGGTTGGAGGAGGAAGGCGAGTCAGGGCCTCTATCTTCTTAGGATTTGGCATGACTCTACCATCCTCTACAATGAATCCTAAGTACTCGACTCTACGTTTTAAAAACGCGCACTTCTTTAGGTTCAAAGAAAATCCCGCCTTGGACAGGGTCTCTAGAACAACACGAAGGCGCTCTACCGCCTGCTCTACATCTGATGCCAGAATTAATAGGTCATCGACATAAGCGACAACGAAAGAGTGACCTAGCTCTCCCAGAGCTCTCATGATAGCTCGTTGGTACACAGACGTAGCGTTCTTTAAACCAAACGGCATGGTCAAATATTCCCATTGGCCGTCGGGCGTAACGAACGCAGTCTTCTCTATCGAGGATGACTCACAAGGAATTTGATGGTAACCACTAATGGCGTCTAAACAGGTGAACCATTTTGCCCCGCCTAATCTAGCAATTTGGTCCTCAATCAGCGGAAGTGGATATCTATCAGCAACGGTGTTCTCGTTTAGCTCCCTATAGTCGACGCACATGCGATCAGAACCATCCTTCTTTTTCACCAATAATACAGGGCTGGAAAACGGCGAACAACTGGGCCTAATTACACCTGCTTCTAACAGTTCACCGATCTTTTCACGAACAATTTGTCGTTCGGTCGCACCGAGGCGGTATGGACGACGCTGAACTGTTTTGGTAGGATCAATTAAACGAATTTCAAGCTGACCTGTGTTTACACGAGACGTAGCTACACCCCGGGAAAAAGACGTCGAAAATTCTTTTAAAACTGTGACTAAATGCGACCTATAATCTGCGGGTACATCGGTATCTATGCTGTCAAAATCTAAAATGTCACTATCACGTGATTGCCCACAAATCAAAATATTTTTAGGACATGACAGAACAACACTATCGGACGAAACGTTAACATTAAAACCCATAGACAAAATTTCTCTACCAACAAAAATATCCTCGCTCATAAAACTATCAGGCACCACATGAAATAAAATTTCTAGATTGAAATCACCAATAGATACTCTAGTTAAAACTTGAAGCGTACTATATACACTATGCTGACCTATCCCCGTTAATTTTACAACATTGTTAACTCGTATTCCAGAAAACTTGTTTGCGATACTTTCTTTAATTAGGGAACATTCAGCTCCAGAATCAAAACAAAACAAATATGACTCACAATTGTTAATTAGTTGACCACGTGGACTGCTCATGCTGCACACGTTGACCTGGCGCTCACGTTCAGCCGCGGGCGATGATCCCGCTGCACTCGTCCCCGGCGTCGTCATCCTTCCGCCGCCACCGGCACCGCTGACGCCTGGTCTGTTGTTACATTTCGACGAAAAGTGGCCTAACCCGCCACACCGGAAGCAAATGACTCGTGACTGCTGGTTGTTGGTGGTGGAAGATGACCCGGACGTCTTTGTCATCGGTCTTCTTTCCTTCGAACGACACTCTAGCGCACGATTTTGCCGCACTGGAAACATCTTGCAGTTCCTGCCTTTACGCATTTTGAATCCGTGCGCGACTCATCCACTGTTTGTGGCGCTTTCCTTTTCATAAATGTGGTGGCTTGCAGTTCGCGCTGCAGCTTATCTCTTGACGTAATCTCCGTCGTAAAAGCTAATCGAAGCAAACGCTTATCAAACTGCGTGAGATGTGCCAACACAGTCGATACTATAGTCTCCTCTTTGGTCATATTTTTCCATTTCGCGGTTAGCTTTGTCATTAGTCTCGCAGCATAAACCGATAGGCACTCGTTTTCTCTCGGTTTACTACCATGTAAATTAATGAGGGTAGCTGTTGATGTCTCGATAGTGTCGTACCTGGCAGTAAACAATTCTCGAAACTGGGACCACTGCATGCCGGGAAACGACACATGTGAAAGCCATTGCGAAGCACTTCCCTTCAAGGCACTGGTAAGCGCTATTATTAGCGGTCCTCCTTGTAACGGATATTCATCAAAACAAAGACTAACCGTATTGCACCAAGCTCGTGCGTCTGCATCGGGTTTTTCAGGATCGTATTCGGGTAGTTTGATATTCTTACTGTTCGTATTTGTCGGTTGTTTGATTGCTTCAATCAGACTCAGCATGTTGTTGTTTTGCAATTCGAACATTTTTCGCAAAAGTTCTTCGTTGGTTTGTGGCGGTTGCAAATGTTCAAATGTTTGCCGTTGTGCTCGAGGTGATGCCACTTCTGATGTCGCAGCATGGTCGAGGATGGGGCTCCGTGGGCGCTCGGTGACATTGTCCTCCATCGTGGGTAGCCTCGGGCAAGAGTACAAATAAAACGACACGAAGTAACAAACGAAGTAAACTAATTTTATTGCAAATAATCAGAACAGACACGTCCGCTCGGTACGGCGTCCAGCGTAAGAGTGCTCGACCGCCCGCTGCTACGGCCGCGTCCAAGCGTGACCGCGTGACTCACGCTTGCGTTCAACTGTCGGGCTTGATTCTCCGACATATATGTATTAAGATAATGCAAGCTAAGCAGATATGTTTTGCTGCTTGTCACCGTCCACATAAGTATCATCGTGATTCGTAAATAGTCAGTAGTCAGAGAACTTATGAACAAAAGTAACATAAATACATTTTCTTACGCCACTTTAGGCACTAATTAAAAACCATTGCGTGTTTAACTTTGTTTATTTTTATTTAAATTTTAACAACAGCCTTTCCGGAGTTTTCTCCCGCCAACATCCCCACGAATGCATCAATTATTTTATGGAAACCCTCAGTAACATGTTCTGGGGCCTTCATCTGACCGCTATGTATCCACTCAGTGAGCATGATCAGAGCCTCGGACCATCTGTCTGTCCATTTCCAAACAACAAATCCCTCAATTTTCAACTGGTTAGATATGACAACTGGTGGAAGATCAAAAATACAAATTTTTGACAAATTTCTGAGTTCTTTGCTAAAAAGACTAATACAACCGCAAATAGATACCCTGCCAAAAGTATTCATTTGTCTAATGATTGTGCTGCTGATCTCTCCACCTACGTTGTCGAAGAAACAGTCGACGCCTTTTGGAGCAGCTTCTTTTAAAGCGGTTTCAATCTCAGCTGTTTTGTAGTTGATCGCCTTATCGAAGCCCAGCTCCTTCTCTAGCCATTCTACTTTATCATCTGATCCTGCAAAACCAATCACTCTACAGCCTTTAATTTTAGCTATTTGTCCAACGATAGAACCAACGGCACCAGCGGCTCCAGTCACCACCACTGTCTCACCAGGCTTGGGGTTGCAGATTTCTAAGAAGCCGAAGTAGGCAGTGACTCCAGGCATACCTATGGCACCCACACCAAGGGAGATCGGCAACCCTTTTAGATCAGGGAGTAAATAAATTCTTTCTGATGGTGTCGAGATAGGTGCATTCGGATTCGCCACGTAATGAGTGCACCAACCTTTATGTGATATTACTCTTGCTCCCAATGGAAAATCAGCATTCTTCGATTCTAGAATGGTGCCAACATTGTAACCAAACTGGTCAAATGGAACCGGATAGACACTGTTGTAGCCTTTTTGATAAGGATCCACGCTAACAAATTCAGTTTTGACTAGAATATCTCCATGATTTGTTGTAGGCAATTCGTACTCGACAATTTCGAAGTCGCTTATTTTGGGCACACGTTCAAAGTGTTTCTTTACCACATATTTCTTGGCAGTGACCATGATTTTTCTTTGTTTCTGATACTGTTGAAAAATAAACAATTACAGTAATCTACTATTATAAAAACATTAGCTACTTATATATCAGATTTAGTAAAGTTGATAATATATTTAGATAATAAACATTATTTAAAAATTCGCCTCTTTTCTTCAATGTAAAATTGCTAGAAAAGACTTACCAGTCGTGATGATCGGTGTTTATAACCGAATGCCTGGCTAAACTCTAAAATTCGGTTTTACCTTGAGCGCCTCTGGTATAAACAATCACAATGACTACGTAATAATAGAAGCTAGGTAAAAAATAATAAACGCATTGAGTTTTTATACCAATGACTACGGATATCAGGCGTCGAGATTACGTATCTACTACTTCTACCCAGGTAGATCGTACGAGGCTCATATAGGTGCTTTGAAGTAATTTTCAATATCATTCAAAATCTTATAGATATTAGTGTTGTGACATCTATATCGTGTTACTCCTTTAAGCAGAAAATATTGTACCGATTGCGTGTTGACTTGGTACTTATGTATAAGTAGATAGATGGAGATCCGAACACATTTACTTCGTTTTTAGGGTTCCGTACCCAAAGGGTAAAAACGTGTCTGTCTGTCTGTCTGTCCGTCCGTCCGTCCGTCCGTCCGTCTGTCCGTCCGTCTGTCCGTCTGTCACCAGGCTGTATCTCATGAACCGTAATAGCTAGAAGGTTGAAATTTTCACAGAAGATGTATTTCGGTTGCCGCTACAACAACAAATACTAAAAACAAAATAAAACAATTATTTAAGAGGGGCTCCCATACAACAAACGTGTTTCAAAAACTACAAGGGAATCGAGTAGGTCGTGGAATTCAAAATGGCCGCCCTTTCTGTCAAATATACCAGTCTGCCTTCACTTACCAAAGAGTTTCTTATAAGTTTCAGATTTTCTTTGTGCCAAAGTTTATTTTTTCTTTTTTTTTTGAGTGGTGTGGTCGTATGAAGGGAGTAAGGATCGAAGCTAAATATTTCACATTTTCAAATTTAAATTTAAAAATTGGATGTAAGTCATTTTAGGGTTCCGTACCCAAATGTCATAGTGGTACGGAACCCTTCGTGCGCGAGTGTCGCACTTGCCCGGTTTTTATTTAATTTCAGAATACAATTTGACGATTTGTTTCTTTGTATATAAAGTTTTTTCTTTAGGAAGATGTGTCAAATCATAGTCGACAAATTAAAAAAAAAAGAAGTATAGGTATACCTATTTGATTTTAATTTTATAAGTACTACAATGGGGTGGCACACGCAAAGCTGTGAGCAGATGGCGCTGGGGTCAGATGATCTTTTTTTTTTGATGATGGTCACCCACAAATGAAAACGCCGAGTTTTTTTTTCTTTCAGTCTGAGACTGATATGGCCAATTTGGTGCAAAGAGTTGTAAAAACTCCGGTTTGACAGTTCTTAATTCAGACCTAAGATCATTTGACCAACGCCCTCTGCCGGGATAAAAAGTAAGTGTTCCTCCTCATTTTGACTCATCTTCCTGAAGAAAAAATGTCAAATACCTACTCTTTGTATTTGGCATAACGTCAGATTATAGTCTAAAAATTAAAAACGAACTTTTAAAAAAAATGTTTTGATTTTATGCCGATCCTGGACATATCGGAAAACCGCGGGGTGCAGAAAACAATATAAAAATTACACACAATTCTGTAGGTATGTCAGAAGATATAGTTTTTGAATATTTTGTTTTGGAAAAAAATGTTTTGGTTATTGTAACTTGCTTAGATGCAAAATAAAAGAATCGAGACCAATATGTATATCAAATCAACAATATTTATTTCTTAAAATGATATATAGATATACTGTTATAATAACACTTAATACAAACAATAATAAATAGGTATTACTATATTGAAGAATACTCAACTCCAGTAAAATTACTATTCTTCGAAAATATTGTAAATTATCTCAAATCCTTAATTATAGTTGTTACATAAAAAGTTATAGTAAGTAGGTAGGTATAACTAGGGCTAACTATAATCATTAGGTAAAGTTTCATAAAGTACTTCACTAACTATTTAACTAAATTGCTTTGGGATCCATATATTAAAGTTAGCCAATAAACTCTCTCTATACCTAGGCCTACAGCATGGTACCTAGACTTAAAAAAATGTATATAGACCCTATCAAACTCTATGGCCGTATTAAAAACGTGGAGTAAGGTCGGAGTAGTGAAAACATGCTTTGTCTTTTTCCGTGACAAGAACTTTCAAAGTTGACACACAGAAACAAAAAATGGTAAAGTTACTCAGACCTTACTTCACGTTTATTAATAAGCTTATTAATAGCTATATTAGTCTTAATGATTTATTAATGAATGTGGAGTAAGGTAAGGTCGAAGTAATTTTACCACTTTTTATTCCTGTCAGTCAACTTCAAAAGTTCTTGTCACGGAAAAAGACAAAGCATATTCTTACTACTCCGACTTTACTCCATAATATTCTTACTACTCCGACCTTACTCCACGTTATTATTATTATGGCTAAATAGAAATAAAAAATAGGTTTTTTTGACTATCAACGTAATGCCATTAATAGGTATTATAGTATACCTAGGTAAGTAAGGCTTGCGCCATTTGTTTTTTTTTTTTTTTTTTCAAATGTATTTCAGAGGGTCTGTTTCTGTGTTATTATTAGCCGCGTGTTCACTGACCTAGCAGCCTCGTTAGTCACCTCAGGGTGCTATTTGCATACATTTTGCGCATTATTGTGCCAAATTCTGTCTGAACTCTAGGGTGAAAACCCAACTTTACAGAAACCCACTTAAATCTTGTAAACCATACTAATATTCATAATTTCCTTTGGTTTTCGTGATGCTGATAGTTTTAATCCCGTTGCTTTTAAAATATTTGGCATTTTTCAAATATCAGACGTCTCGAGGACTTTACTTCCAATGATCCGTGAAGATTGGTTCACGAGTTGACGGAGACAATGTGTAAGTAATTTTTTATTACACAATTTCCAATTGGTTACCAAAAACAACAGTCCATAAGAGGACAGTCTACCTACTCTTTCTCCATACAAACGTAGTCGACTGTTTCCTCCCTGGTTAAATACATTATAGCAAATATGTTTATTTATGCCATGAAACCTATATCTACCATGACCATGCCATGCCCCTACGTTTTGTTTTTTTTTTTCATTTTCTAATTAGAATGGAAATATAATTCCAAAAAAGTAAAAAAGGGGATGGTCATGGCCCATGGCTGATATAGGACTTATGCCAATATTTTTTTCTAATGTCTTTATCTAGGGAAGAAACAGTCGACTACGTTTGTAAATTTTGTGTGGAGAAAAAAGTAGGTAGACTGTCCTCTTAACATCATGGTATACATGAAAAATACTCATCCATCAGCATCACCACACTGTACACTTTTGTACGGGGTTCATAGGTGAACCAGGAGGGCAACGAAATTCTCGCGCAAAATCGTGAGAGTTCGACAAAGTGCCTATGACTCTGAAACGTCCCGGTGAATGTACTGCTGTTTTTAATTTGTTCCGCATCGCTTCAGGTCGCATGGCTCCGCACCAGACCTAGGAGAAATAAGCAGTAGTAATAAAGCAATTCAATTCTATCAATCACTTATTCATAAAATAGGTTTGGTGTACAGGTGGTGGTAGGTCAACAATAAGTTATTTAAGTTCCTCTACATATATACATACAACAACCTTATCTATATCTCACAACTTGCGTACAGTACAGCCCAAAGTGTATTTTCTAGTTAATTAGTTGCCTAGTTGTGCGTAACGGCAGGGTTGACGACTAACGTTTGCTAAAATTAAATTACCAGGGTTTTTACCAACATTTTTGATTTTTGACGACCTCTGTGGCGCGTCGTGCGAAAGCGCGACTGCAGTGCAGGAGGTTGCGGGTTCGATTCCCGCCGGGTGCAAGTATTTATGCTAATAAAATAAATATTTGTGTCTGGTCTGGGTGTCCCTCTATGTATAATATGTATGTATTTACAAAAGAAAAATAAATATAAGTATTATATCCGTTGTCTAGTCACCGTAACACAAGCTTAGTCGCTTACCACGGGGCTAGATGGCGCTGTGTGTTGTTCACAGAATTTATTTATTTATTTATTATTATTTATTTTGATTGTTTGTGTCAAAATAATGTCGAAATCTAGGGTCAAAAATTAACTCTGACTGTCATAGTGGGGCTAAATTACATTATAGTAGCGAAACACTAAATTAAGAAGGCACGTTAAGCAGTTAGTCCCGATTGTTATCTCAGATAGCAGTCGTTAGGTCAAGTTAGAGGCCCTAAGTAACCTGAAAACTTTTACACCAGGTAAGCCATACTTACCACTATATGAAAAGAAGAAGAAGGCCTAAATGAATCATTTTGACTTTCGACTAATTGGTCACTAATGAAAGTAGAAAGATTGCAGTACAAATAAGTTTCGATCCTTTACTTGATTTATTTTCTAGAAGAAGCAGAAGGTTCGCTTTAAGCGATAAGGCCGCCCATTGTGTCACCAAGTTTTGAGTTATGTAGGTATGTATGTTTCTATGGTACTTATTTATATGGTGTGTACAATAAAGAATTTATTCATTCATTCAAGGTTTTTTTACAGTGAAACTTACTTGAGCAAAGTTAAGGAAGAATAATTGTGTGTGCGTGTGATTTAGTCCCGGCAGAGTTTCTCCCGCCGTGCCGTGCTGTTGTACCCAATGGAGATACGCTCTGAATGCTTGTTTGACTCCACCGTTGTCTGCTATATTTTCACCCTGGCATTTAAAAAAGAAATAGAAAACTTACCTGTCAAATATAACATCTCTAATACCTAGTAAAATGATAACCAAACCTATCTCTGATATTTAAGATATTTGATGCAATAATTTAAAGATCAATCCACCCCAAATCTTATATATAAAATTTCCATGTCACAGTGTTCGTTACCGTACTCCTCCGAAACGGCTTCACCGATCTCCACCAAACTTCACATACGCATTCAGTAGGTCTGAGAATCGGCTACTATCTATAATTTATAAGGCAAAACAACGTTTGCCGGGTCAGCTAGTATCTTTATAAAAACAACCAAATTGTACCAATTAGATTTTTCTTCTATTTTAATCGCGTGGTGTTTATTACTTTTAGCATCGTTTCAACGCTCAACGTTTCGAGACCTATACAGGCCCCTTCTTCAAGATTGATTGGAGGAAACAATAGGTACTAAAAAAAAAAAAAACCACGCGATTAAAACCGAAAAATGTCTTAAATTTCAAATTGTATTATTTTAAAAAACTGATTAGGATTACCTACTTCAGTATTTTTTTTACGATAGCTTGTAAAGACATGGTATAAAAGAGATTTTTTTATTAAAAATCTTCAACGATATCAAATCCTACTAATGTTATAAGTGTGAAAGTTTGTGTGTCAGTATGTAAACGAGTACGTTTGTTACTCTTTCACGCAAAAAATACTAAACCGATTGCTATGAAACTTGATATGCAGATATCTTTTCACGGGATCGGGACTTACGCGGTTAAAATCGCGGAGCGTATATAGTAGTAAAGGTAGGTACATAACAATATTAACCTGAGTATTAACACCATCCAGTTTCATATTGACTTCAGGGACGACGTATCTACCATACTGATCGATCAGGCATTGAGCTCGTCTATGGAACGCTTCGATAGCGGCGTCAGACCACCAGCGGTGGAGGTTGCCGTCGCTGTCAAACAACCGGCCTTTGTCGTCGAAACCGTGGGTTATTTCGTGACCTATGGACGAAAATTTTAATAAACTTTTTAAACTAGCACGATTGAAATTCATAACGTCAAGGTAAGAAAATAAAAAGTAAAAAATTACGAGATTAAGACCAGGGGAAAAAAAATAATTCTTTGATTTAAATCTTTTGAGCCATAAATCGGAAATCAACAGATAGACAGATGTATTCTTTCTGCATTCTATGGAAATTCATAAATTCTAACTTTGCATGGACAAGAAGTTAAGAAAGGTGAAAGGTTAAGGCCAATTTGTTTTAAAAAGAAATTAGAAGATTTTTTGCAATCTATACTTTTATTATAAAGAGGTAACGTTGCGTTGGTAACATGTACGAGTATGTATCTATGTTGGGGGTAATCTCTTATTTCCCTCCTCCTATGCTTACAATACAATACATAAATTAGGTTATTTCAGTTACTATATTTACTTGCTGGGTGTTTAATATAAATAAAAATAAATAAATTATATTGCACGACATTACACACAGCGCAATTTTGTCTAGGCTTGGCTTGGCTAGGCTTGTACAATTAACGATGTACTCACCAATAACAACTCCGATACCACCATAGTTGAGAGATCTCGGGAAATCTCGGTGGTAGAACGGTGGTTGGAGGATCCCGGCCGGGAACATGATCTGATTCTTGTTTCGACTGTAATATGCATTTACTACCGCTGGGGCGGTGTTCCATAGAGTTTTGTTAACGGGTTGACCAATTCTACAAATAAATACTTAGATCTATATAACTTCTTCATGCTTCGGAAGGTACGACAAGCAGTTGGTCCCAGTTGTTACCTCTGATGGCAGTCGTTAGGTCAAGTTAGATGCCTTAGGGCGACCTGAAAACCCTAACACTAGGTGTGCCACACCACTGTACAAAAAAGAATAAGAAAAACAACTTTTAAAATCACTGTCGCTCGTAGGTATTCACAAACGACCCTATGAGTGGCATAAGCGTGAATTTTACTACATCATTTACCTATATTTTTGTAAAGTAAATTGGTTACCTTAATGAAGGTTTCTTTATTCAACAGGAAGACCAGCTTATAGTCATCAAAAAAATATAGAAGGTTTTTGTTATAGCTACTTAATAATGAGATTTTGGGTCGTAAGTTACATACCTAGTAACGTAATGGTGCTTACGCCCGAACATGATAATTCTTAAAGAATCAACTTGCCCGACTTGCTTGCTACTTAATTGTATTAACTCTTTTTAGAATTAAAAATGGGACTCTACCTTCCCTGTTCCATCTTAGTCAAATGCTGCAGTATGTTAAGAATATTTTCAAAATATTTATCAGGATGTATCTTCACTTCTTTATACCGTTCATCCAATTCTTTTTTATTCAAAATAAAATCTGGATACCCTATCCTCAACATCATTGCATCTACTTTATGTGCGGCCAAGTCCTTTGTCTTATCGTCGATCCAATCTGTCATGTGGAGTAATTCTCTGAAGGACTGTTGTATCTCTCTTGTCATTTTTAGGGTGTCGTTTTTACTCATCTCGTCGAAGTATTTTCGGACAAACATTGAGCCTAGAGCCATTCCCATGTTGGAATTAACTTGAGAAATGCAGTTTTTCCACCTTGGAGGGGCTTGCTCCCGTCCGAATAAGACGAAATAGAATCTACAAAAAGCCACTTACCAGAAGAAAAGTTTACAAATGTTAAATAATTACTATTGCTTCATTGTTCAATTGTAGATTACAATTTGACACATCTTCCTGAAGAAAAGATCGCACTAATATTATCCATGCGAAAGTTGAGAAGTCTGTGTTTCAATTACCTACGCAAAATCTACTGAAGCGATTGCTATGAAACTTGGTATGCAGATAGCTGAAAATCTAAGTGCAAACAATAGGCTACTTGTTCCCGCGGGATTGGAACCTACGCGGGTGAAACCTCGGGATGCTGAAATGTCAAATAAACATACTTAACTAAAACGTCTGACTGATCGTAGTCTAGAATAAAAAAAAATATATCTACGTAACCAGTTCATAAAGAAAATTTTTAAAACTTACTGTTGTTTTGCTGATTGAAATCTATCGTCTAAGTTATTGATGCGGTGTCTCACAAATCTCCAAAGAAGGTAGTTTGAAAGCACGTGTGGTTCTGTCTCTTCTATCAATTGGACTAGATGCTAAACATTAATAGCCTTATTAATTAACGTGGAGTAAAATCAAAGTAATTTAACTACTTTTTGTTTCTGTCTGTCAACTTTGAAAGTTCTTGTCACTACTCTGAGATTACTTCACGTTTATCAATAAGGCTATAAAAGTTCATTAAACTATTAACAACAAAACAATACTGAAGATGAAATAAATGTAAGTTAGACTAACTTACCCTGACGTAATTAAGAGCAAACAATACTACAGTCTCATCCGATCCAACAGTTCTATTCATAACAATACAAAGGTATCTTCTCCATTGCACTTGTGGCACTAACTCTTCAAGTTTTTTCAATGGCATTCTTCGGTAGAGCTCTGATACGTTTCGTCTGTCTTCAGGCGCTGATGTTATTTTTGCTAACCTACAATATAAAGAATAGTAAACAAATTATGTGAACATCACATATAGCCCCATGGTAAGCTACCAAGCTAATGTTAAGGTGACTAGACAACGGATATAACATTTATAACTTATTTTTCTATTGTAAATTACGTACAATATTATATTTAATATACATAGAGACACCCAGACCTGTTGGGAATCGAACCCGCAACCTTCTGGATTGCAATCGGGCATTCGCGCGACGCGTCACGGATGTCGACGACAATATACATAAAGTTATGTTTATTTTCCTTGATCATATTGATCAAGGAAAATAAATAATATGATGATCATAAATATTAGCCTTATTTAACTCAAGATTTGCACTTTCTTACTTGATTTCAAACTCAATTAGTTGATCAGCATTCGACTTCACATACTCTTCTTCGCCGCCGAGGTTTAGAGCTATTTTTGTAAGATAACTTTTGTAAGCTTCTAAATAAACTTTATTGGAATCTTGAAGAAAGTATTCTCTGGTTGGCAAACCTATGACAAAATATTGAAAATAAATATACTAAGCACTATTTTCGTATAAATATTAAAATTGTTCGATTATACCTAAACTTGTCTGGTCAAACTGTATCACGAATTCATCAGATTTTTTAATGTCAGGTCCAACCCATTCCGATATGAGAATATCATTATTATACAATCGCAATTTAGCCATTTGTTCGAGCCAATCAAAATTTGTTGCATTCCAAGATTTGTTTAAAATAGGCCATCCTCCTAAAAGGTTTAGTAAGTCCAAGAGTGGCTGATGAGCTCTCTTCTCCAAAATGTTATAGTTCATACAAGATTTGAACAAAAATCGAGCTTTCATAGCGGCATCACCATTAGCTGCATCGTACTCCTCATTTTCGGTACGAAATTCTACCAAATCATCTGTCATGAACTCAGTTTCCCTGATTCGCCTTTTTCTTTTAAAGCTTGTATACGCTTGCAATTTTCTACCTAGTCTAATTTCTTTCGTTTGAATTTTAAATCTTCTTTTTATGATCTTTTTTCTTTTGCTGGCCTTATCAATATTTTCCGATCTTTTTATCCTTGGTTTTTTAAAAAACAAATATTTATTTAGATGACGTTGTGACTTGGTTTTTTTCTTTGATTGCCATTTCTGAACATTATTTGACTTTCTGTCTAAAAATCTTCTAATACGATTAACGATTTCAGTATTATCACTTAATTTGTATTGGACGTCGTCACCTTTTGTACTATTCATTGTTTCTTTAGATCGACTGTCTATTGTATCTAATAATATGTCAATTTTCGACTTACTAGGTTCAAGCGTCAAGAAATTATCAACTAAATCTAGATGTGATCCAGGATAAGTACTGGTAATACGTTCACTACTTTTGAATTCCAATAAATCTTTTAAAACCGTGTCCAAATTTTCTCTAAGCATTTCAAAAGTATCGTAACTGAAATAAGCAAGAAACACGACACAGAGTAAGTATGATTATTTCGTAAACAAAGTAAATTGGAAATTCACTTTTGACTTACCCGGCTTTATCTGCTGGTATTGGATTCAAAGCAGCCCAATTACCACAAGCGTATTGATAAAAGTCATGACATGGGTCTGCTTCGTCATCCATATATTGTTTCATTATGCTTGCTTGCGTATTTTTAATCATATCTTTATCACCCTGTCCTTTCCAAAAAGCATGAATACCTAAAGCGAAAATCAACTTACTTAATCTGTTTTTTTCCTTTTTAACTGTGTACTACGCTACAGTAAGATATAAATCGTAAATATGTTTGTGACTAGATTGTGTTGGTTAACCTTGACTTATTTAGACGTAGGTAGCTTTCGATTGAATAATGTGACCTGCGACACACAAACTGTTATCAATTTGCTTTCATTGTATGAACACATTGTGATAATCTTTCGAGAGAGTACAATGTGGACTTAGAATGGAGAAAAAAATAATTCTAGTGAATGATAAAAATGCGCAACGTGGGTGTTGCAAAATTATACCATACCAGAGTAAGATCTAGACGGTTTGTAAAGGTGTGCTGATGATCCCATCTCTCCTTCTTCGAGTTCTGGTTGCCCTCGAACTTGTTCAACTACGTCATCCAGTGGTCCACGATCTACGTGAAGCTCCGGAGGGACCATGCTGTCGAATATTTAAGAAGTTAATTGTAGAATATGACTTTGTGAAACTCAATTGTTAGCAAAAATCACCTCTCCAAACTTTCGTCGTCATCATATTGCTTATTATCGTCTGTTTCGTATTCTTCACCTACTTCACTTTCTGTTTCCTCACCATCATTGTCTTCAAATCCTTCATTATTATGCTTTCGGTGTACATTTAATTCACTAACACAATAGAAAACATATTATTATTTAATACAAGTGGTGAGTCTATGGAACTAAATGTAATGAATGCTGAATTAGGAGAGTAAACTTACTCCGAATCATCAGAAGTGAATGTAAAGTGGCTCATGCGTTTCACCCTAGTCGGTTCCTTGTTATCGGTATCAGAACGACCCCAAATAAAAATGTCACTTGAAACATTTCCTTCGTATATTTCGCGTTTCGATTTTGTATCTTTGCGAGCCAGAACTATTTCTTCTGGCGGCAAAAACGAAGTGCGGAACCCTTGAAACACATCCCGTTCTTCGGGGTCAATTGCCTCCAATCGTTGGTAGGTTTTTGGTATGTTTTTAACCACATATTGGTCCGAGGGATCTCCTAAAGAGTCATCAGCAACATTGACTATAAAGTATATAGCGGTAACAATAAGGGCTATTACGATTGCAGACAGAAAACGACAGAAATTAGCACTATTTTGGTTTTGTTTTATGGACACCTGTGAACTTTGCGTGTCCACTCGCGTCATGGCAAATTCTAACTGACAATCTAACAATAACCTTACATATGAATAGAATAGGTACTCTTTGGATGAATACCTTAATAACTGGTACATTGTTACGAGAGGCGATTGTAAAATTGACCCTGCAACGCTAGGAATCAAGTAAATGAATGACCTACCTATCTACCTAATCTTAATAAACGTAAATACCTACGCACTGTTACGTGCAATAGCTGTGAGCTGCGCTTGACCTCAATCTTGCCTGTGTGCACCTTGTTGGAGTAGATTTTTTTTGACAGAACCGTTTATTTTATATTTGACTGCCTGTCACGTGGTGTCACGCTTTTCATGTGTTTTACTCGTAGATATTATTAGCTTTTTTCTTCCTTTTCAATTTGATTTAATACAGTCAATATTAAAATGGCAATAACATTTTCCGAAGTCACAAATCAAGTGCATTTAATAAACGATATCATTTTGACTGATATGATTTGCAGTGAGCACATATCTTAATCTAATCTATAAGTTATAAAACTTACCTATAAATTTACATTGACTCATTCCAAACTTTTTCACTTTGGTCTTGATTCATTCCCATCGATATCTTAAACATCCTCAAATACGATAGCCATACAATCGTCGAGTGGCAAGAGTCAAGAGGCCATCCGGGCAGAAACATTTGTGTTGCCGTGTGGCATAGTTTGGTCGCAACATAAGACTATATTCACGTCACATCATTATAGGGGGAATCTGCAACGAAACGGACGTGTTTTGAAACGGACACTATCGATATCTCAAATCTTCTGTATCTCTTCTAAAGCTTCTTCAAGCTTGACTTGTCAAAGAAATTTATTTTAAACTAGCTGCACCCCGCGGTTTCACCCCCGTAAGTCCCGATCCCGTGGGAATATCGGGATCAAAAGTATGTTACTCAGGGTGAATGTAGCTCTCTAATGGTGAAAGAACTTTTGAAATCGGTCCAGTCGTTTATGAGTTTTTTCATAACAAACATACCTACAGACGCACACACACAAAAATACAAATATTTCCTCTTTATAATATTATTAGTATAGATTAAATTTATTTCAGACCACGAAGACCCAACCGAAGAAGAAGCTATTGTATTTGGCCGCCACTTGCTAGCCACGAAACATTGGTTCTCTCGGATCTCGTATGCAAATAAAAAACGCTACATCCTTGCTTTACTTGAGGATTTACGTAGCGCGTGGGCGCTTTCGTTATTACTCAAATCTATGTGGAATTGTCGACCTAAAGATGCTGTTCTGTCTGTTAGCGAGTTAGTATATTGGGAACGAGTTTTAATATAGAAATAGTTTAAAGGAAAATGCATCTAATTATGTATGAAAATTGCAACATTGATGAGATTTAAACACGTGCCTCCTGCTTGCCGGGCAGATGTCCTTACAACTAGGTTACGTGACCGACTTACGTCATTATGTATTTCTGGGCAACAACGACGGCGTACCCAATACGCCATGTGCAGGCTGAAGCACTCAAAAATACTTAAAATATTGCATTTTATTTTAGACAATGGTGTGATTTTAATTTAAAAGTTTCTAAATGTTTTATAATTCCATCAGACCAAACGCTTGGAGCAGTTACGACCAAGTACCAATAGATCACAACAGAACGGCCGTACCTGTGACTATTCTGGCACAAGTCATGAAGAACGACAGAATGTGGTTTCTTGTTCAAGAACCTGTTAGTATCCAAATCCTAATCTATAACTTTAAAACGCTTTGTCCTGACTGACTGACAACGCACAACCCACCGCTGATAGTAGAGAGCTGAAATTTGGAGACCGTGTTCTAGCAATCCGAGGGTTTTTCAAAATTTACACGAAACTGGACTTATGGGAGTGAAACCTCGGGATACCGCTAGTATAGGTTTAAAGTTTGATTATGAAATATTTACACAAAATATTTAACGAAAATTATTATTTAGTAGAATTTCAATCCCTTGCCTAAATACATGCTAATATGCGTTTTATACAATTCGGCGTTTGATATATACCTAACCTGATGGAAAGTACTGTAGTAGTAATAGAAACACTAAATAAGACTTGGAACACATCGATACATACCCCTTTTAAAAGTCTAAGGTGCTGGAAAAATTACTTGTCACGAATAGATGATCCTCAAGTTGCACACGTCAAGACACACAGACAAATGATTCGATTTCTCTTAACACGAATTTAGGGATAAGGAAGTCAAATGTGGAACTGATTTGCATTTTGTTCCAGGAAGCTCAAGCCCTGATATTATCGGAATTGCTCACTATCGCTGGAGGTCCCGTAATGTGGGCAGTGTTCCGTCGCGCCCAATACCTCTATGACAGATACAGGAAAGATCAGTTGCAGAACTTGCAAGAATGCGTGGTTGTCAATGAAGCTGCCCAGAAAACTACCGAGCCTCCACCGGTATGACACCACTAACCTCACCTCACCTCATTAAGGGAAAAGTCTACCTACTCTTTTCTTCAGAAAATGTTTTTATGCCATAAATCCTATATAAGCCATGACTATGCCCTTACGTTTGGATTTTTCATATTCTACTTTTCCTAAATTATATTTTTATTCTAATTAGAAAACGAAAAAAATGGCAAAACGTAGGGGCATGGTCACGGCAGATATAGGTTTTATGGCTTAAACATATTAGCTCTAATGTCTTTATCCAGTGAGGAAAGAGTCGACTACGTTTATATGGACAAAACAGTAGGTAGAATTAACGTTTATAAAGCCTACATAAGTTGAAATAATGCTGTGTTACTGCGATGCAGTAGTCGTTTGGACAAGCGCTATGATTTATAGAATTGCTATTTTCCTGGAGTTTATGGCGGTTTTCAAAACTGTTATTTTTTGTTTACTTTTTCACTATTAATAGCTGTTAGTTTTCATTTTATTTTTATTTTAAAGCCACCGATCGAACCCTCGAAATCGGATTCAAAAGCAAAGTCAATATTGACGAAATCAAAGACAGCTGTAAACAAGTCGATTGCGCAAAATGCGATGGACCAACCTGGACGGGCTCAAGTGCAGGTAAATTTTAGATCCTACACAAAAATATACCTAACAGAACAAATACACAGATCAAATTTTAATTAATAAAGGTTGGATTTTTCTTCTGTTTTCGTGATGTTGTATTGAAATTAAGGACATGTTTCAGTTTTAATTGTGTGTTGTTTATTACTTTTAGCATTGTTTCAACGCTCAACGTTTCGAGACCTTTACATTTCCCTTCTTCAGTTCTGACTGAATCAGGATTCAGGATTGCTAAAAGTAATAAACACCACGCGATTAAAACCGAAATTCTTTAATTTTAATACAGGTTAGTTTGTAAATATATGTAACTAGCTGACGCGGCGAACTTTGTTTCTCTTTAGAGGCAAAAAAATCTTTTGTCCGTCTCCTGGTTCTAAGCTACATTCTTACTAATTTTCAGCCAAATCGGTTTAACCGTTCTTGAGTTATAAATAGTGTTACTAACACGACTTTCTTTTATATACTAACACGACTTTCTTTTATATATACAGACTAGCTACGCCCTGCGGTTTCACCCGCATAAGTCCCGATCCCGCGGGAATATCGGGATAAAAAGTAGCCTATGTGTTATTCTAGTTCTCTAGCTATATTCCAAGTTTCGTTTCAATCGGTTCAGTAGTTTTTGGGTGAAAGAGTAACAAAGTCACATAAGTCCATACAAACTTTCGCGTTTATAATATTAGTAGGATATATAGATCAGATATAGATAGAAGATAAATAAGATAGTAAACAGCCTTATTTTGTTTTGAGGCGATAATCGAACCTGCAATTTCGCAACCTTTGTCTGTGTCGAATACAGTACAGATCGCCCGACGCGCTACGGAGGTCTACATAAGGTAAAACACCTTGTTTTCATTGCAGTTAGAAGCCAATGTGGCTGCATGGAATGCAACAATGAAGTCCATGAAAGACAGTCTGAAACTGGAAGAGCTAGAGATGACATTCAATAATGGTACCAAACAGAAGATATGGAAAGTTAATCGACAGAAACCAGAGGCTATTGAAACTGTGGATTTCGTTAGTAACAATGCTTTTTATCATGATCTTTTTCTTTATCCTAAAGTGGGGTATGATGACTGAAACTATAAATCTTTTCAAGGATGTATGCATCATAAATAATTCTCCCGTGACGGGATTTGAACACGTGCCCTTCACTTGCCGTATTTATCTGTGTTGTTTTTCGACTGGGATAGATGCATTATCATAAATTCACCGTGTAACCTGGGTTCCCGAGTGGCGTAGTCATGGAGTGTCACCTCGCCCGGCAAGGCAGGACCTCGGGTGCGCATCCCGTCACAGGAAATTTTTTGATGATGCATTTCTCCTTGAAAATACTTATTTCTCTATGAATATAAGATTTATTAGAGAATTCATAAGAATTTATATGAGACTAGCTCAAGTGAAGTTTAGTTATGTAATAATGTAGAAAATATGGTGTATTTATTTACTACATGATTACATCGTAATCATTCCAAATATAGGTACCTACTCTGGCTTCTAATTCACCCGAAGATGGCGTAAAAACCATGGTCAAGGCAAAACTTTTTTTACTTTTACAAACTTGAATCATATAATTTGGTATCAATTATACGATTTCAGATCCAGCTGTTACCATCGTCTGTCAGCAAAAGAATTATATCTTTCTTACCGCGAGCTCAGTTAGCTGACTACGCTCGCGTGAACAAATACTGGACATATTTAGTTGACGAGTTCAAAGCGGAGTTAGTTGCTAGACAGAAACTTGATCTCGATTTCGATAAATTACATGTCAGTAAAAATATAAATCTATACCTACTTATATTATAAAGAGGTAACGTTGGTAACGTGTATGTATGTATGTAAATTGGGGGTAATCTCCGAAACTACTGAACCGATTTCGAAAATTCTACATTATCGAGGAATAACATAGGCTACTTTTGATCCTGATATTCCCACGGAATCGGGACTTACGTGGGTGAAACCGCGTGACTCTTCTAGTTATGTATAAATCCAATCAATAGATTTAAAAAATTGGAACTGAGCGATGTGTTTTTGGAAGTTTCTAAAAAAGAAACAAATTAACGCAATAGAACCTTATTTTTTTGATTAACTGGTTGTCTGTTTGCCTGTGCATACTAATGTCAGAAACGGCTCATCCGGTCCAACCAAATTTGATATGGTAGGTATAAATAAACCGCCGTTTTGTAAGCTAAGTAGGTACCTAACCGCCTAGTATGACTGCTCGTGTGATGGACAAGCCTACTCCACTCTAATCTATGCAGTTAGCTTTGGTATATCTCTTCCCTTATAGACTTGAAAAGGTTAACCCATGTTTTACAGCCTATCTTGTATTTCCCAGGACGTAATGCTCCGTCATGACGTTAGTCTAGACATGATGGAAACATACGACATAGGTCAGATGCCGCTCAGCTCTCAAGGTAACGCCAGCACCGCACTGTCTCTCAAAGCAAGGCCACCTCCCAGCATGAGAAGTCGGGGGGCCAGTGAGAAATCGGGGGGTGCATACTCGCTTCGAAACTTCTTAAACGGAAAACTTACTAAACCAGTTGTGGTAAGTAAATCTTGGAGAGGGAATTATTGGACCGTTTAAAAGTTTGAGATATAAATAATATTGTATGATTAATTGGAGGATCACAAAATATCACACAGCTCCTTTTAGCCCCAAATTAAATTACCTACTATGCACAAAAACTGTAAGTAGGTACTTACACAAAAATATTCCGAAGGATGACATACCTATCATATTTCTTTTCAATTTCTACTTTTAACTGACTTAAAAAAAGGAGGAAGTTCTCAATTCGAGCGTATATTGTTTTTTGTGTCGATTGTTATTTTTAAAACGTTTTATATCTGCATTGTGTACCATTAAGTGTTACCTATTACTATTAAGTATCAAATTATGGTTTTTATCTGGCAGCAAATTGAAAGGCCGATTCGCAATTTGGCGGAACTGACCGAAAAACTTGACCGTCGTGGAGCAGCTGACGAGAATCTCTGGAGATGGTGTGACAATATCCTTAAACATTCTAAACATACAAAGAAATCGACCAAGGTAACTTATTTCTATTAGGGCTAGCCAACTCTTAACATGCCTTTCAAAGCACAGAGGGTCTCGAGAAAATGGTTAATGGTTGGTTAGTCGAGACGCGTTAAGCAGTTGGTCCCGGTTCTCATCTCTGATAGCAGTCGTTAGGTGAAAATAGAGGCCTAAGGAGGGCGACCTGGGTTCCAATCTGCTCTTACAAATTATGTCTCAGTAGAGTGTCAATAGAATAGTAAGTAATTGTAATATTTGACGTGTATTTGCAAATTTGATAGACAAAGTGTTCAAATAAATTATGAGTTTCTAGGATCCCAAGTTTGCTCGACTTGAGACCCTGAAAACTCACTTAAGGGGAGCCACACCACTTTACGATGCGAAAGAAGAAAAGACTACCTATTGCTAGCATTTTCTTAATGTGCACATACACATTGGGCCAACAAATTTCAAAGCCATCGTTTGTAGTACGTAACCAGTAGATATTAGCGAATTAGTTACCAGATCGGCGTTCTTACAGAAATGCGGAGGACTGGAGGGTATATTGCAGCTGGGCAGCGCTCACTTTCCATGCCCTATGATGAAGCATCACGTTGAGGTGCCGCTTGATCCACCACTTTACAAAGATCCTTCTAACACGTACGTATATCTTAAATCCTATTATATTGTTTTTTCTTTTCCATTAAGTACCCAGCTCGCGGCTTGTCAATGTGTAGTTTTCCAGCTCCTTTTCTACTCAGTCTTAGACCGATATATAGCTCCATCAATCAAGGATTGGCCAGTATAAAGTTCATTTGCAATAAACAGTCACATTCTGTCAAGTCAAGGAAGAGGTATAGTAAAAGTAGGTGGAGTTTTTTTTTCGTGATATTGGGTCTGTGATAGGGATGCTAGAGAGGCGTTTAAATAGGCGAAATATGTGACAAATAAGAGACAAATACCGATTTTTGTCTGAGCGCCTAAACTCCACCAAAATGCTCGAGTTTATTTGGCAACCTTCTGTATTGCAGTCGGGCCTTCGGCTGATGCGCCACAGAGGCAATTAGTTCAGAAACGCCACTTACAATTTGAGAAGTACTTTAATAATTAAGCAGCTTCTAAATTTAAAATTAGTATGGTAATTTTTGAGTTCGAGTGCTGCTTAATTGTTTAAGTAGAATTCACATTTTGAGTAGCGTTTTTCGAGTAGCTGTATTCGGCCGTTAGTCTAGTTATCTATGTATCTTCTTACAGTCGCCCAGTGAGGGTACGAAGAACAATATCTTCAATGTTGCTATACCCACAGGCGCCCAAAGAACACGGCATCAAACGCTATAGTCTCTGGTCGAGGGACTTTTCCGGACTCTATCCGGTGATGAAGATACCTTCGTATCAAACGCCTTTTAATATTCAATAATATGAAAATAATCGAAATAAATGAGCAATAAAAGGAAATTTGCTTGTTTTCACTACAAATTAATTTAAAAACTGTAAATGATAATATGTTTACATAATATCAATCTATATACAGAGTGTTTGGTGGGTTAGACGAACTTAGTGGGCGTGTAGGTAGACCTATTTGTAAAACACAATTTTAAGGAAAAGACCCTAACTCTTCACATTTTTGTTTAAGAGGACAGTCTCCGTTCTCTTTCTCCATACAAACGTAGTCGACGTTTTCCTCCCTGGATAAAGACATTAGAGCAAATATGTTTATGCCATAAAACCTATATCTGTCATGACTATCTATCTTTTGATTTTTTTTTCATTTTCTAATTAGAATAGTAATAAAATAAAAAAAATAAAAATCAAAAGGTACATAGTCATGACAGAGATAGGTTTTATGGCATAAACGTATTTGCTCTAATGTCTTTATCCAGGGAGGAAAACGTCGACTACGTTTGTATGGAGAAAGAGAATGGAGACTGTCCTCTTAATGATTATTTTTGTGATTTTTTATTTTTTTTTCCCAAATTTTACCTCTTTACCCTTACAACTTTTTTATACATGTTTTCGCTTAAACTTTTTATTCGAATTTGGTCCCAGATGTATCCTTGATCTATCGAAGGCATTGTTAATCCAAAATAATGAGAAAATAATTAGAGGGCTCTCATAGTGAGAATAAAAAAACCGGGCAAGTGCGACACTCGCGCACGAAGGGTTCCGTACCACTATGACATTTGGGTACGGAACCCTAAAATGATTTAAATCCAATTTTTAAATTTGATAGGAAAATGTGAAATATTTAGCTTCGATCCTTACTCCCTTCATACGACCACACTACTCAAAAAAAAAAGAAAAAAAAAATTTGGCACAAAGAAAATCCGAAACTTATAAGAAACTCTTTGGTAAGTGAAGGCAGACTGGTATATTTGACAGACAGGGCGGCCATTTTGAATTCCACGACCTACTCGATTCCCTTGTAGTTTTTGAAACACGTTTGTTGTATGGGAGCCCCTCTTAAATATTTGTTTTATTTTGTTTTTTAGTATTTGTTGTTGTAGCGGCAACCGAAATACATCTTCTGTGAAAATTTCAACCGTCTAGCTATTACGGTTCATGAGAAACAGCCTGGCGACAGACGGACGGACGGACGGACAGACAGACAGACAGACAGACAGACAGACAGACAGCGAAGTCTCAGTAATAGGGTCCCGTTTTTACCCTTTGGGTACGGAACCCTAAAAATGTTGTCCGAAAGGTCAAATAAAATCTTTCTAAAAAAAAAACTTATAGTGATCGAGGAGTTTAAATACTCTTAAAAACTGTTGTTGACACCCCTATTCCCTTATTACAACGGTGTATTCTATGTAGCATAAAAACCTACCAACTTGTCAAAAATAAGGCTTATGGGAAAAATGGAGTGAAAAATCAAAGGAAAAAATACACATTTTTTTTATTTTTTATTTACGAATTTTGTTCAAAAACATCTCCCTTAGTTCCAATACAGTGCGCGACAGGTGGAGCCCATGAGACGGGGCCGAGTCATCTAATCCACGAGTTTGTAAACTGTCTAGTTGGGAACGCGTTGTCTATGAACCTCCTTTTCTCCCATATCCCCCCTAGGAGAAGGGTAGACAGCCTGACTTCCGAGGGTCGTGACTTTAAAACCCGACCGACACAATGACATACCCACCTAATAGACAGATCAACTATAGAACTCCCCAACTAATAAAGTCGTCGACTACATCATTAATTCTTTCAACTAACAACTTGCTGGGTTTAAACTGACTGAACCCTGAAAGATCCGCTGACATTTCTGGTGCTTCATTTGGATCTACTGTGACTATGGGCAGCCCCGATGCAGCGAATACTAAGCCAATCTTCAGTTTCTGCCCAAAAAAAGAAAATTGCTTAATTTTTATGGAACTTGGTACTTAAAAGGAGTATGATACATGGTCGCACACTATATTATGGCTTAAGAGGTGCCGCGACAAATATTGACGAGGACATTATGTTGCCTCTATCTATCGGCAGGCAGCAGTGGTTTGAGCATTAAATAAAATAAAATAAATAAATTCTGTGAACAACACACACACATTAACTAACAGTGAAGAATTATGGCAGGCCTTTTGCATCTTCTGCGGGGCAGTTATGTCAGGCAAGCAGACCGCTGAAAGAGATCGTGATCAATGACCCTATTCGGCCATAGGGGCGAATTCGGGGGGGTTCGTTTATGTCAGTGCTCCAGCAAACCTGGCACTCACGGCGAAGAGAGGACGCCGCGCCGAGGCATTTTAGAAGGAACCCTTTGGCTGTCCACCACCTCGGGTCAGAGAGCGGGAGCGGTGGGAAGCTCAAAAGAAGGATTTCTCCAAGGAAAAAATGAAGGTTTTTACAAACCTCTTTAAGGTCCTGGTCGAACTCGTGCCTGGAGTAGCGGCTTTTGTGTACTCCAAGCCTGGTCATCGCGGCGCTTAGTTCAGTGTAGTAATGCTCCATCAACTTGTCAAAGTACTTTCGACGAAACTCCTTGTCGGAACCCGCGAAAACGAAGTACATTAAATCGACCAGAGGGCAACCCTCTTGAAAAGTTTGGTAGTCTAACGGAATCACTTGGACAGTACCATCCTGAAAATTTTATAATAGCATTTTAGTTCTAATATTTTATAAAGTGAATAGGCTGCTATCGAAGATTATGAGCCCAGTACTTACTCCTCGATATCTGTGCATCAAATTGCTTGGTCTGTAATCCAAATGTATCAAAACTTTCTTTGTCACAGGCTGATACATTTTAACAAATTCTGAGAAGGTATATTGATCAAGGAATTTTTTTAGCTTATCTCTGTTTTCTTCTCTCACTGCTGCAACGCTTATATTGAAACCTGGTACAAAAAGTAGTTTGAATATTTCTTCAGGAAAACCAGGGAAACTATAACTGTCTATGAAGTCTTCGTACTGTTTTGGGTATTCCTTTTCAAATGCCATAGAGAGTGCATGGAATTTAGCCAGTTCCTTAACCGCTGAGGAAGCATAGGGCCAGTCTATAGACTTTAGCCTATCGTACGTAGTGAAACTCTTGGCACCGAGGTCTTCGAACACAAGCATATCTCTTGTCCCATCGTTAGCATCTCCGTAGTACTTCGGAAAAGTATACCTGTCCTTTTCCGTCCATATGCTGTACTTTTTCTCGATGTTTTTATATATTTTACTGATTTCACCATTGAAGTATTTTTCCCCGTCAAATGGTGACTTAAATTTATCGAAACCCATAGAAACTAAATCCATTGAAGCCATGGCATCTGCTGTAAACACTGCCACTTTTGCAAATAAATTAATAACATTTTGGTTGTCTTCTATCTTTGCTGTGTATAAAGTCGAAGAATAGTTTGCTCCGCCGCTGGATACGGGTGTAATTTTTATCCTGTAGTTTTTAAATCCTTGTTCGGTCGCGATGCGACGAAGTAAATTATCTAAACCGGCTAAAATTTCTTCCATATTGGATGAAGCACAGTACTTACTAAAATATTACACGTTGTGAATCAAATTTATTCTTATATGTTGTGTTTTATCTAATCTTTCTATACTATCGGAATTCCACTTAAAACTGAATTATAATGGTGACTACACATTTACTCTTATACTCAGTATTTCTGTAGATTATAATGATAATTATCAGATTAGTCTTATTGATAACGATACGTAAATAGATATAAAAATATTAATTATGAAATCAAACCAAAAGTTATTCAATATTGTACACTTGTTCTTTTTATTTCCTATAGGTACCCTACGGTGTGTAACTTTTTTAAGTGCTCTAAGGGTGCTTTTTAAATTTAGACGTTTCGTGTCGCACCGCTGTCGCACGTTTACCGTGCCGTTGCAGCAGTCCGATACCAAACGCCTAAATTGAAAGCGTATCTGACTGCCGTGCGTTTGTATGGTAGTGGTGTTTTAATTCATTTGACAGCAGTTAAGCCATGGACTCATGTTGCGAAATGAACTCATTGTGCTTGTGACGTTGCCGTCCTGTCGTCGAGCGTTCTCGAAACAGACGCCGCACTGTTGCCGCTTCGTGCACTTTGTATGAAAACAAATGACCACCCGTAGCCCGGTAATTCTGTTTTCAATGTATGGGGAAATGAAATAAATTTATAAAGTTTTGAAACTTTGGTGACATATACCTTTGGATGTGGTCTTCAAGATCCACCACTCTCCCCCCGTTTCCACTGGCCGCTACACCCCCCCTCACCGTCAAGTTTGTCCAAGGTAACAGTTTTTTCACTTTTTTGGGAAAACTATTTATAATAGATATGAAAGAAGTGTCAAAAGATTAAATGATCCTCATTAAATCCTCAACAATTATGTCCTATGTCTTGTCTTGATAGGCTTGATGGTTTTCGAGCTGTGGCCTGTTTGATTTTGGAAAACTTGACAATCTATACATGTAATAAAATTGTGACTGAGCTATGTCTGTTGTAGAATATATTAAAATAAATAAATTTTATGGGTACCTATTGAAGCAATACAACTTATTTTTATGTTTTTCTACTTGTCCGTTTGTTTGTTTGTCTGTTTATCTGTTTTTAGTTTGCCTATAGGTCTGTGGCTATGTCTACGTGAATCTGAAAAACGGCTCATCCGAATGCAACCAAATTTAGTTTTAAGATAGCTTTAGACTTCGATTAACATATATGCTACTTTTTATCCGGACATCAAGTCCGGTTATCCGAAAATTAAATCCGGTTATCCGCAAATTATATTTTTTTCTTCTTTTTCATAATTAATCTGGATTTTGTAACGAAGAAGTGTGACAACACATGATTTCCGGATATCAGAAAATTTGAAAAATTACGGATGAATATAACGTTGGAGTTCGATTATACTTCAAACATATAGACTTTTCTTTATCTGGATACCATGTCCGATTATCCGGATTTTATGTCCGGTTATCCGGAAATTATGTTTTTTTTTTCAATAACTTTTTTGGTAAAACTATATTTAGGATTCAGAAGTAGTAGACTTAAAAAAAAACAAAAACCTTATCAACTATTTATTTATAAAGAAAACATCAAAAATCTTACAAACAAAAATACCCTAACTGGAAAAGATTATTAACCAAAATAAATCACCAATTATAGTAAGAACAAAATTAGGAACAACTTACAACTTAATAATTACTTAACACAAATCGCGTCGAACACACTACCGTCCTCTAGGAGTTGCGAAGAACAAATGCCCCTACTAAGCGCGCACACCGCTTTATATAGCCTTTCGTTGTTGGGGGAAGAGAGACTCCTAACTCTATAATAGATACGAAAAAAGTATCATAATAAAAAATGATCCCCATTAAATTTTGAACAAAAACGTCTTACGTCTTATTTTGATAGGCTTGATCGTTTTCGAGCTGTAGCCAATTTTACCACAAAAACCAAACAGGCTACAGCTCGAAAACGATCAAGCCTATCAAAATAAGACGTAGGACATTTTTGTTTAAAATTTAATGGGGATCATTTTTTATTATGATACTTTTTTCGTATCTATTATAGTTTTACCAAAAAAGTTATTAAACTGTTAACTTGGACAAACTTGATGGTAAAGGGTAGTGTAGCAGCAGGTGAAGGGATGGGGAGAGTAGTGGGTTTTGAACATCACATCCAAAGGTATAAGTCACCTTAGTTTCAAAACTTTATAAATTTGTTTGTCTGTAAAACATATAATATACGATAATTATATGTAATCAATGTATGGGCAACAAACAGTACGAAACTTTGCATAGTTTTATATATCCAAAAACCGTGTTTTGACATATTAGTTTAGAACAAAATTCAAATTATTTATGATAAAGCAAAAAAAAATACATAACTTCCGGATAACCGGACATAAAATCCGGATAATTGGACATGGTATCCGGATAAAGAAAAGTCTATATGTTCGAAGCATAATCGAACTCCGAAGCTATATTCATCTGTAATTTTTAAATTTTCTGATATCCGGAAATCATGTGTTGGCATACTTTTTCGTTACAAAATTCAGATTAATTATGAAAAAGAAGAAAAAAATATAATTTACGGATAACCGGATTTGATTTCCGGATAACCGGACTTGATATCCGGATAAAAAGTAGCGTTTATGTTAATCCAAGTCTAAAGTTATGTTCAAACTAAATATAGTTGCAATCGGATGAGCCGTTTTTGAGATTTACGTCGACATAGCCAAGGTCTTATAGAAAAACGAAAAACAGATGAACAGACAAACAAACAAATAGACAACCAGAAAAACATAAAAATAAGTTGTATTGCTTCAATAGGTACCCATGAAATTTATTTATTTTAATATCTTCCAAAACAGACATCGGTCAGTTACAATTTTATTACATGTATAGATTGTCAAGTTTTCCATAACTTAACAGGCTACAGCTCGAAAACCATCTGGCCTATCAAAGCAAGATGTAGGACATTATGGTTCAGGATTTAATGAGGATCATTTAATCTTTTGACACTTCTTTCATATCTATTATAGTTTTCCCAAAAAAGTGAAAAAACTGTTACCTTGGACAAACTTGACGGTGAGGGGGGGGTGTAGCGGCCAGTGGAAAAGGGGGGAGAGTGGTGTAGCTTGAAGACCACATCCAAAGGTATATGTCACCAAAGTTTCAAAACTTTATAAATTTGTTTGTCTAAAAAACATAGAATGACCGTACTACCGTGCGCCATACGACAAACGCACCGCTTCGGCACTGCAGCGGTCCGACACGAAATTAAATTACAATGTTAAAAAAATCACAATTTTCAACTGTCTCGATGACGTCAAACGAAGGTGTAGATAAATAGCTGTTTAAATTTCCACAAACGTAAACATATAACTTTTCCAATTCGAATGTCAGCAAGAACCTTGACAGCCATCCTTTCTGTTCCCTATTCCCAAATCAAATTACTGAGATAACTAGGAAAACAATGTAGCTTGATAGGTACAACACTGTTAAAAAGTCATGAGCCACCGCAGAGATTAGTTTTTTAGGGTTCCGTAACCAAAGGCGTCAAAGCGGGACCATTTTACTTTGTCTGTCTGTCACAAGGCTGTATCTCATGAACCGTGATCGATTCACAGTTGATTTTTTTAATATACTCGACAAGCTGTGCCCCGCGGTTTTTCCCGTATAGTTCCATGTTTATTAACTATCTGTGTGCTAAATTTGGCTAAATTACAGCTAAATCAGTTTAATCGTTTTTGCGTGATTGACAGACAAACATCCAATCAAACATTTAAACTTTCGCTTTTATAATATTAGTGTTAATGAGATAGATGAGCGTTTGACCACTATCTCACCAGATGGTAAAGTGATGCTATGGTCTAACATGTAGCACGCTCATCTAGAGATTCTACCCGTTTTCGTTAGTGGCTGCACAGGTCTATGTATCGGATCACATCCCGCGGCAGTTTTCTTGCCATTATGACTTAGGCCGGTGGGGGTTAACAAGTTGCAGCCAAAGCCTCTCGGCAAGAAACCCATTTTGGTTGCATCTGAAAATCATATTATAGTACCTACTAAAAATAATATGGTGAAAGTTTGTGTATATAAGTATGATTGTTACTCCTCCACGCAAAAACTACAAAATCTAAGTAGGCCACATGACAAGCTACCCAACCAGTTTATAGATTTGTTTACTAAGTATTTTAACGCGATATTTTGCTAAATGTTTTTTAACATATTAGGAGTTCAACATTTGGAAATCAACATTTTGATATAGGTAATACCTTTTTACAAAATAAAAACATCCAACAAAATAAATCCATTGTCTAGTTACCATAAGACAAGCTTATTACCTTACCATGAGGCTAGATGGCGCTGTGTAAAGTAAACAAAAAAAATTTATTTTAATTTATTTTTAATTCTCTAGGCACCATGAGTCAACTGTTACTTTCCCAATGACGCGGACTTTATATCGCGTCTCAAGTCGACATCACTACTTGAGTCTCGTTTTATTTAACGGGCTTGAGTTACGTTCTTTAGTTGCATAATTGGGGGTGATTTCACTCATGAAGTCACCCCCCAATTATGCAATCCCAAATCTTTAATGAATTA
This sequence comes from Idaea biselata, assembly GCA_958496205.1. Classification (NCBI taxonomy): domain Eukaryota; kingdom Metazoa; phylum Arthropoda; class Insecta; order Lepidoptera; family Geometridae; genus Idaea; species Idaea biselata. The sequence continues at coordinate 4,070,553 of OY292401.1, read as the reverse complement.
TGTTGCAGTGTGCATCATGTAATGACTCGGGTGGGTATCGACTTTACCCCTCCTTCGGTACGGTCACCCACCCGATCACTGCCAAGGGCTGGGACAGGGTTATCGATAAAAAAAAATGGGTAGTAAGCGCAGATAAGAATATTATGTATTATTCGACAAAGATTACTCACTAGAAGGGTTACTACGGATAGTATTTTTTTAGTAAATTTTGAAGTGTTGTTTACTGAAAAAACTGCGGTTTTTAAAATAAAGATTTGTTTTTTAGTTTAATGCTCTACTAAAAATATTTTTAAGAAAAAATGTATCTTCAAATCTGCCTAAAGAAGCGAGTTCGAAACTCTCTACGAGTAAAAAAAAAGTTGGTACGAAGACTACATAAATAATTTAAAAAAGTTCTCAAATCAAATTTTATTAGTATTTTATTAAACTCATTATTTTTACTTTCTAAATAATGCATCTTAAAATTTAGCCTTATACCTATTGCTATTTAAAAATCCAGTGCTATATTTAGGCTAAAATGTCACTTTTTGGCCTCCCTTTCACCTCACAAATTCGATATTAATAAAGAAAAACTATCGACATCGATACAATCAAGATTTTCCTCGCACCATCCATAAAAAAGGCTTCATTTTCCGACAAGCCCCCAGTAAGTCGGCAACGCGAGAGCGGTGCGCACGTCTTTGTCTTCACGATAAATTGTGCCCCGTTGTTTAACATCGCGTGAATTGAAAATATTTAAAATAAGGATAATAATTATAACCCGATGGAGATTAATTGATTAAAAATCACTGTTTACCACATGAAATACGGAGCGGTTTTCGTAGTGAAAGTTAGTATGATACCTATTTGAGTTTATTACCTAAGGAAGGTGTTAAGTTACTTAGGTTTAGTGAATTTGTGTCTAGGCATACCCACACCTGTCTAGCTACAAAGGTATTATGTATATTTATGTTACCAATGTGAAAAAGTATACCCATAGTACAAGCCTATTTGCTTAGTTTGGGGCTAGATTATGATGTTTGTAATGTCCTGCAATATTTATTTATTAAAATACTAGCTGAACCGGCGAACTTCGTTACGCCTTAGAGACAAAAAATACGTATCCTATGTCCTTCTCCCAGTTCTAAGCTGCCTTCCCACTAATTTTCAACAAAATCGGTTCAGCCGTTCTTGAGTTATAAATAGTGTAACTAACACGACTTTCTTTTATATATATAGATAGTGAATAGGTAGATTCATAGGTTTTCACAATTCAATCTCATTATAAAACTATTTTAAATAACTGCGTTCTTTTAGTTATTCTGGAATTCGACCTCGTTATTTTTTCAGTTCTTAACTCCACGAAAATCAGATTGACGATAAAGATTCCTTGAATTTCTATACAAAGGTATTTGTTTGAAGTTAAATTGGATAAGAGATTGTTAGTCCAGTACAGGTATTGATGTTGTAGCTATGTAGTTAGTTTCCTTTGTTTCAAGTTTGATCGTTATTTAGACTGCGCTTCCATAGTAATAAAACTTTTGTCCTTTTATTTGTAAGCTATGTTTAAAGGTTTAGTGGGGGCTTATAGGTATTCCTCTCGTCTGTGAGATCTGTATCTAATCTACCCTTTATTTTAACAACATGTAAGTCTAACCTACGTAATATAAGGACGCGGTCAAAAACAATAGATAATTTTAAGTTACGGACCGTTAGTACCTACTTACAGTAAAAAATAGCCAAGACAAGCAGATTATACACCCTTACTTATAATCTTATAAACGATGATTAACAAACAGAAGGTTTTTTTACAATTCATATTAATTTTACGAAATTTCGCTGAATAGTTAAGGGTTTTTTTTTTCAAAATTACCAACAATAACGTATTGTACAACCGTTTTTAGTCATTTTATTAAACAAATTTATAGCGTATAGACTCCAAATCAACGTTTAAATAAAATAATCACATCTGATGAAAAGTGTTGGTCTAATGTGAAGCACGATGACCCAGAAACGTAGCTGGGTGTTCTAAAACTTTAAGAGGACAGTCTACCTACTCTTTTCTCCATACAAACTTTACAAACGTAGTTGACTGTTTCCTTCCTGGATAAAGATATTGGAAAAAATATGTTAAATAAGTCCTATATCAGCCATGACATGGCCAATAATGGCCATGCTCCTATGTTTTGTTTTTTTTTTCTTCTATTTTTTCTGATACCTATATTGTTCTATTCTAAATGAGGAAGAACACTAACTTTTTATCCCGGCAGAGGTCGGTAGTCGGATGATCTTTACTGTCAAACGTTTGTCAAACGTCAGATGTTTTTTACAACTCTCGGCGCCAAATTGGCCATATCGGTCTGAGACCGAAAGAATAAAAAAAACTCGGCGTTTCCATTGGTGGAGGACCATCATCGAAAAAAAAAAAAAGATCATCCGATGCCAGCGCCTCTTCAAACAGCTTTGCGCGTGGCACCCCATTAGAAAATGAAAAAAAAAACAAAACGTAGAGGCATAGTCATGGCAGATATAGGTTTTATGGCATAAACATATTTGCTCTAATGTCTTTATCCAGGGAGGAAACAGTCGACTACGTTTGTATGGAGAAAGAGTAGGTAGACTGTCCTCTTAAAGGGTTCCTGCATGGGTAATCCTCGAACAACTTTTCTGAAACTATGTTGGTCATTGTGAATTTATTTTGCCTTTTATAGAAGCCAGAACGTTAATCGAATTACCACGCTCTGTTCCCTGTTCTTTACCATACCAAGTTTATTCAGACACGGCTATTATAATTGTTGACGGTTAAAGTAATATCTAGAGATTTTTCTGTTTTCGCGATGTTGGATTGAAATTAAACTAATTTTTCGTTTTTAATCGCGTGGTGTTTATTACTTTTTAGCATTGTTTCAGTGCTTAACGTTTCGAGACCTCGACTGGTCTCTTCTTCAGGATTGACTGAGATGGCTGACTTCTTGATGCATAGAAATAATGCTAAAAGTAATAAACACTACGCGATAAAACCGAAAAATTAGTTTAATTTCAAATTGCTAAAGTACAAATTATAATAATTATTCGACTTCACTGTCTTTCCACATTCTTGCGATTTGAACACCCCGGTTATCTAATACTAGCAGCGTCCCGCTGTTCCACCTGCGTAACTGCCGATTCCCCGGAATTTTTCTAAATCCCTGAATCCATACACATTACAAAGAACACTCATTTTCAAATTTCATGTTTCTAGGACTAGCTCTGCGTTGATATCTGAGTCAGTTAGTCAGTATACAGTTGTATTGAATTTTATATGTATAGATTTTGTCTCTACAAAAAAATGTATTCTATTGACCAGGTGAGGAGTGCGAACTCCTCGGCGACCAGATGAGCAGTTTCAGTGTGACCAGTCGTGCAGAAAGGCCACGAAAATTCCGCCTCACGGCAGTCCAGCGCGCGCATACATCGCGTACCACAAGCTCGGCCCGGCCAGCATGGACGCTCGCACCGAGACTCCGCACGACAACTGCGAGTGCGGCGTGCATCCCTCGGTCTTCTACCTTCTCGCCACTTTGTTACTTACCAGGTTAGTTTTGATTTATAAAAGCTTACAGCGAATTTTAAAAGGTACAATAGGCTGCCTTATAGCTAAAGGCAATCATTTCAAGGCAACCTTTCCCTTAGTTTTCAGTAGGTACAACTAGTTTACAGCTGCTCATAAACCAATAAACGGCAGTCTGTTCGACACTTCTTCTACATTTCTTCTAGATCAAAAGGAAAAACTTTGTAAAACTTTATATTGAAGAGTATGTTTTACCATAGCGGGACTAAGCCTCCATCATAGGTAGGCCCAGCACGCCAATCCCAGCAAAACCTGATCTACATATATATGTTATAGCGTCCCCAACTGTATCCAACGTTTAAGCCCAGCAGGCCAGCAGCTTGCCTACAAAATAATAAAAATATATAAAACACAGTGAGCGGTGCCCTGCGGTTTCCTCCGCGTAAGTTCCGATACGTCGGGAATTTGGAAATAAAAATTATTCCTGGTCTTCAGTTATCTATACAGGGTGTTTCGACGAGGGGGTATTAAGCCGAAAGGGGGTTGTTCTAGAGGTCTAGGCGAACAACTTTTATCCTACGACTTTTGGAACTTCGAACTTTTTTTTTCGAAAATTTTAAAGTTGTATCACTTAAAAAAACAGCAGTTTTTGTAAAAAAAAAGGCTATTAATGTTAGATTGTAGTGGTCCAAACTCAACAAAAGGGCACCTTAAGGCCAATGACCTCAAACTCTAAAAAACAGCTGATTTTCATGCAATCTTTAAACTCAAAAATTTCGAAAACTACTTCGAATTTCCAAAACTTGTAGAACAAAAGTTGTTCGCCTAGTCCTCTAGAACAACCCCCTTTTGACTTAATACCCCCTCCTCGGAGCACCGTGTATAACGAGATTCATCGCAACCAGTTTAGTAGCAGTAGCGGTTATTGCGTGAAGGAGCAACAAACACACACTCACAAACTTTCACATTTATAATGTTAGTATGAATATTCACATCAAACAAATAAATTCGTATAGACCACTTTGACAGATCTTTAGAGCTCTGTGAATCTTCATAGAAATAGAAATGGTTTTTTTTTTCAGATTCTGGTATTTTTTTGTATAATCTACACTAATATTATATAGAGGAAAGATTTGTATTTGTGTGTGTTTGTATGTTTGTAATGAATAAACTCAAAAACTACTGGACCGATTTCAAAAATGATTTCACCAAAAGAAAGCTACATTATCGAGGAGTAACATAGGCTTTATCCCGATATTCCCACGGGATCGGGCCATACGCGGGTGAAGCCGCGGGACGCAGCTAGGTCAATTAATAATTATGTATCTCAATTACTTAGGTCTAAACTAAGTCTACCTAAACCTCAGTATATATAGTTCGCTTTACTTTTCCTACCTACATTTCAAATAGCAAATTATAAATTTCTATTAATTTTTGTATGTAGCTCAAGGCTATTTTGTTTAGAAAATTTATTTACAAGGAAAAATAGCATTCAAAAATTTTCACTTGCGGCGAGGCTTGAACTCGCGTCTTTTAGCAAATTATGACAACATGCAGCTGCAACTGAAATTGCTAGCTTTCCCGAGAATTTTCTCAACTTCTCAACGTTTCAAAGCAGTTATATCTAAACTCAATGATATCCCTTGAGACGTTCGTGAGAAAATCGTGTCGTGTTTCATTTCACAACTCATCAGACTTGATCGCTAGGGGATCACTTTGAAACTTGAAGCAAAACAAATTGCAGCGTCATAATGATTTTGAAATTGCTTCTGATGTTATTCGAGATGTAGCCTTACATTTTCAGATAAGCTTTATCATAACGGATGACATAAATAGGTACTTGTACTATTTATGTATTCTGTGCTCTAACTTAGATTAGGTATTTCAGATATGTAGGTAGATTAACAATGTAAACAAAAATCCCATAAATTTATTTGAAAGTGACAGCTCTTTATTTACTTTTTCAGTTCTTTGTTTACATTTTTGATCTAAGTTTCTGAAATAGAGTATAGATGGTGGGTACTAGTGGGTAGGTATTCTAACAACGACGACGTTCGAATTTTGATCCATCTTTTTTAAAGGTCTGTGAGTAATTTCTCAAACAGTTTGACTTTGGAACTGATGAAGCTCGTCCGTCAGAGGCAAGTTTGAAATTGATCACTATCAGGCGACCTTTCTCCGTAATCGAGACCATAATAGAGTCTCTAATAGAGGCCAGTTCAATACTATGGCCTCTAACTTGACTGCTATCGGAAATAACGGCCAGGACTAACTGCTTAACATGCCTTCCAAACCACGTGTATGTGTGGTTACCAATTCATTACTCCACACCTTGTATATCTACCTGTGTATCTGATAGTCGCGCGTAATATTAACGTCGCGCTCGCACGGTACACAAATCTTCTCGAAACTTTATTGCCAACGTTGAATTCTATAGTACCAAGTACCTAAAGTCGGAAGCTGGGGGCTACTCTATTTCAACGAAAAACGTTTTATTGTTCGTTCGTTTGTGTTTTTCTACTACGGTCCTGGAATTGCGAAAGAACGGTAGTTGTTTGACGTCTGTGGATTCGAAGTTGTCTATGAATTCGAAGTTACTGGTCCAATACGAAAAATAATAACAGTTCGTCTGAAATTATAGATCGTTTGTTCGTTCGAAAAATACGAGTAGGAGTAGTAGTAGGTAGAGTCACCGCGATTACCCAAATATTCGGACTATTTCTATTTGCCAACATTTCTGCCATATTTTGTCCCGTCCGCGTCGTCCCGCAATATTTTCTCGTAAATCAAGAAATGTTTCGAAAGAGAATTGTTCCCTTTCTCGTAGGGTCCTAATATTGTAGTTGTTTAGGTATTTTCCTAAATATTTCTGCACACAACTGGACAACTTACCTACTCTATTTCATTAGGCATAAACCATGCCATTATAAAATGAGTTTTAAGTGCCAGACCTGGTCTAAACCATGATTTACTGGGCCCGAATCGTGGTTTAAACCAGGTCTGTCCTTAAAACTCATTTTATAACAACCATGAATATGTCTTGTGTTCAACTTCAAGTGCGCAAATATGACGTCATACGTTAAGGTTTAGATTGAAATTAGCTCAACAAATGACGTCACATCTCCTACAAGTTGCATACGTTGATCTCGTTGGCCAAGTCCAAGCACTCAGTTTTAGAAGGAGTTTATTGAAATTAAACTAATTTGTTCGGTTTTAAGAGGTTATTTTTTTATTTTTATTTTCTAATTAAAATAAATAATAAAAAAATAATAAAATTTAAACTACGTTTGTATGGAGAAAGAGAATGGAGACTATCCTCTTAATCGCATGGTGTTTAGTACTTTTAGTAATGTTTCAATGCTCAACATTTTTGAGACCTCTTTTTCAGGTTTTACTGATGTGATTTGTCATTTAATTGTATTAATTGAACACTTGGCGAACTTTGTTTCGCCTTAGAGGCAACAAAAAGTCTCCTAAGTCCATCTCCTGGTTCTAAGCTACCTCTTCACCAATTTTTAGCCAAATCGGTTCAGCTGTTTTTGATTTTTAAATAGTGTAACTAACACGACTTTCTTTTATATTGTAAGATACATAGATAAAGATAAATTAACAAAGAAAAAAATTATTGTTACAGTAAAGAGTAAAGGAGAGCAAATTTTAAACAAAAGTAGCTAAATATTCACGCTTACATGCACTGAGGAATAACATTTTACGACATAAGAATAAAATGTTAAAGCTCGCTCTGCCGTCTCCGGCGCTTTCTGTTTACCTTCGTTTTACGTTTGTCTTGTTTATTTCACGTGCTTACTCCCAAGTTAACATAAAACTGTCTTGTTGTTTTGTTAAGTTAAATAAACTTACAAGAAATTTAACATTTTGATAGAGTGGACAAAAGTTACTGGTTGTTAAAGTTGTGCGAAGCCACTGTTTGAGAAAGGAGTTTGTATAATTAAGATTTCATTGTTTTAAAAGAAAGAAGAGAGATTGAAGAATATAGTTGTAAGTTAGGAAAAAATGTAAGTGTAGGCATTTAGGTCAAATTTTTGTTTTATTATATTTTTTACTAGGATATTATAAAGCGGAAGAGTTTGTTTCTTTGTTTGTTTGTTTGAACGCGTCTAATCTCTCGAACCGCCCGTCCGATTTGAAAAAATATTTCAGTGATGGATAGTCCATTTATTGAGGAAGGCTATATGCTACTTTTAATCCCGATATTCCCACGGGATCAGGAATTACGCGGGTGAAACCGCGGGACGCAGCTAGTCTATACTAATGATGTTAGATAGAAGATAGAAGATTGGATTTTAGAGCAATGGTTTATAGTAAAAGCATGGAAATACACATTTTACAGTCTACTTAAGTTTTTTTTTATTGAAGGACACACAGACCTATGATAACCTATTTCATGGTCCTTCGAACCGGATCTGAACCAGCGACCTATGGATCTATGGACCGTTGACATATGGAACTAACAAAACAATCATACTGGCATACTTACCTCTATCGGCTTTGCTCTCCGACCGGACCTGTATTGCTTATTTCGTTGATAACTCAATTGATAGGCACTCTGATAAGTACATTGCTGTTTTGCGGTAATCACTAGTGTTACTAATATTACGTCCTAGCAGCAATGTACTGCATAGCAGTCTCAAAATCGATTTTCAACAAAATAGATAATAAACGGGTGACGGTCTATTTGAAAGGGCCTTAACTTTGTCATTTTACAAAAACAAAATAATATTTTTTCGCCGCGCAAGTATTTTGAAATCAAGCTTTAAAAACACAAACAAAGCAATATTGTTGGACACCTTGATATCGTTTAACAACTTGTATTTACCCTGTCATGCCATGCCTTGGTACAGTTTGACTATCCGTATGTTTCAACTAGTCACCTCGCGTCAAAGCTTGCGTTAAGGGCAACTCAGGGACTGAAATAAGCTACCTGATTTGCTGATAGCTGATTTGATTAAGTCATTCTGCTGCTAAGAAATCTTGGTTGAAATTAATAAAATCAGTCGATAGTTTTAATTGCAATGTCAATTTGTTAGCTATTGTAACTGGTAAATATCTGTAATTAAAAAAATGATATGAAAGCAACAATTTAGCTAGAAAATAATTTTGGAAGCTTATTAAGTAGAATCAGGAATAAAATACTCGTTAGCCTAATGCGCGTCGAATTAAGTATTCTTTGTTGTTATTATTTATCTATTACTAGCTGACCCGGCAAACGTTGTTTTGCCTTATAAATTATAGATAGCCGATTCTCAGACCTACTGAATACGCATATAAAATTTGGTAAAAATCGGTAAAGCCGTTTCGGAGGAGTTCGGTAACTAACATTGTGACATGGAAATTTTATATATTAGAAGAAGATAGTGCGATGTTTGACTAACCTCAATACAATACCTACAAGAAAAATGTCGTACTTCATGGATAGATACCGCAACCATAAAGTACGATATTTATCATATAGTGGTGTATCTAGTTAAATCCCACGAGTAATACTTAGATCGTAGAGATATGACAGCAGTTAGAAACAAACTGTCACCTGGATTTATCGGGCAGTTTAATGGCCGTGAAAAGTGAATAAATATTGTCATTGAATCGTAGACATCAAATTGTCGTTAGGGCCCGACCTCGACCTTTCTTCGGGTATATTAAACCCATTTCTCACATGAACACCTGATAAGTGATTTTGTTTTTTTTTATATTAGCTGGCCATACACTACGAGTAAGGTACCTGGCGGACTGGGCACGAGAAGCAAAGACATTATCAAAAGATTTATTTGTTTGTTTGTAACGAATAGGCTCCGAAACTACTGGACTGATTTCAAAAATTCTTTCACAAAAAGAAAGCTACAGTATCCAGGAGCAACATAGGCTACTTTTGATCCCGATAACCTTAAGGGATCGGGATTCACGCGGCTAAAACCGAGGGACGCAGCCGTATTCTATACAGTGTATTTCGAGGACGGTGATTTTAGCCGAAGGGAGGTTGTTCAAGACGTCTCTAAGCGAACACCTTTTGTTCTACGACTTTTTGGAAATTTTGAAAAATTGAGGTTAAGATTAACTGAAAAATCAGCTGTTTTTTAAAGTAAAAGCAGTTTTATTAATGTTTCGATTGTAGAAGTCCAAACTAAATCAAATAACTACTTAAGGCTAATAGCCTCTAACTCTAAAAAGCATCTGCTTTTCAAACAATAATACGTAAATAAAAAACGTGTGGCACTCGAGGACTGCCGCGGTAAAGCTATTGCATACGAGCTAACGCACCGCCGAGCCGAGCTTTCTTGATTCGATCGCCGCGCTCAAAGCCCGCGATAAAAGCTATGCTATAGCTTAATAAATGCGAATTTCCAAAAGTCGTAGAACAAAAGTTGTTTGCCTAGACCTCTAGAACAAATACCTTTCGGCTTAAATCACCGTCCTCGAAACAACCTGCCTAACAAAAATGTCTCAATATTGCCGCACCTATAAAATTCTCACCTTACACAAAACATTAAAGGTAAACTGCCAAACAAATATTTCTTGTAAATAAATAACAGAAAGAGTCGGTTTTATTGTTCAGAAATATTACAATTTGCAATGTTAGGTATATTTACCTATCTAACGTGAAATATAACGATAGAAGATGGCTTGATCGCGTGCCGTTCCTTTTATAGGTTAAGGGTTGATATCTTTAGTAATTATTGTCAGTACAGTACAGCGAAGAATTTCGTACATTGCCCTCTCTATCTATGTCTCTGTCGCTCCTGTGTAGGTATATTTCCGTCTCACAGTACCTTGAGTGCAAGTTTTTTGTCGTTCGATAAACTTTTACTATCGTTTCCTACCGTCCTACCGTTACGTTTGAGTAAGCGAAGCGAGCGAAACGAGCGAAGCGTCTCTGTTTCAAATCTGGCAAATATTCTTTCGCCTGTTAGTGGCTAGGTATTTTGCTTCCCCTCTAAATGTCGTATTTTTCAACTGATCACGAAACTTGGTACAAAGGTACTTTTAATTAAAAGATTTCTTTCATCGTCGGGGATTTTTATTGGTGGGATATTTCGACAACTAAGAGGGCTAAGTGTTGGCGAGGTTAAAAAAGTATATCAAAGTATAAAAAGTATATAGCAACAATAAAAAGTATATAGCAATATAAAAAGTATATAGCAACAATAAAAAAAAATACTAGTTTTTATATTACCCTTCAAATAAGCTTTTAGCCTGACGACGACGACGGTTTACCATCAATATTTAAACATAAAGAAAGACATACTATCTCTCACATCCGAGCGATAACCCGGTTGCATCCCTCTCGAGAGCCCGGGGTTCGCTAAACCCAAAAATATTTGGGGTTGGCGCAGTTTTCATCATGGACCATATGGACTTCTGCTAATAGATTTGGCAATACTTCTAATACTTTACTGTATTAAATAGAAAGCCAGCTGCGCCCCGTGATTTTACTCGCGTAAGTCCCGATCCCGCGGGATTATCGGGATCAAAAGTAACCTATGTCTTTCTCCAAAGTCCTATCTATCTCTTTACCAAAATTCATCAAAATCGGTTCAGTAGTTTAGGCGAGGAAAACGTAACTGACAGACTGTGTTACTTTCGCATTTATAACATTCGTAGGTATCGTAAAGATGTTTCACGACAGAAATTGAACTCGTTACTTATTTGTTTTTCGTCCACCGTACCATTGCGGTCGTCCAACCCTAATTCATTAAATGTAGGTTTAACCTCTAGAGTCAATTTGATGATATCACCATCACGACAATTGGCCTTATTTGTCACGCGTGTTCACATATTTTATTTATCGAGTTATTATTAAATTGCTTTCGTAAACTATCGTATTATGACCTATTTACATTATTGCTCCAATTTACTATGAATAAACTTTCACATTTAGTTATAATGTTACTAGCTACGCCCCGAGGCTTAACTTAGTCTAGATCCCGCGGTAATATCGCGGTATATATGAAAAGTCAGTACGCTCCAGCTATCTACATACCAAGTTTTGCAATCCTATACTACAAAACGGAATTGCGTTATTATTATTGTTGATATCAAAAAACGTGTGGCACTCGGGGTCTGCCGCGGTAAAGCTATTACATAGCATGTTTTATCGACTTATGCAATTATAAGCGGAGTGGGGGGGGGTGTTGGGTTTTATTTTCGTTACGGAATTTCTTTATTTGGTGGCCGCGCTCAAAGCAATGTTAAAATGCTCTATGCAATAGCTTAAAAATATAATAAATATAAAAACTCAAAATGATAATGCGGGAATTGTTGTCACAGATAGCTTGCGAAAGCCGTAGCTTTAGTTCCGCATTGTAAGTCGTCACGCAGTTAGATCGTAGCTGATGACTCGTAGCGATCTACGTTCGTAGCAGATATTCGTAGCAATATTTCTGTCTCATTAAGTCTCGTAACACTATTACAGGTGGTACTTGGATGACATGATAAAGAAATGACTTTAACTTGAAGACGTATGAAAGAGGCCCCCGACCTGCAATTCAAATGAAAATAATTCTTCTTTTTGGTAGCAATTAAGTCTGTACCTAAGTAACTTTGAACCATGGGCCAAAGTATTCCGAAAATGCACTTCAAGTACATGGACTTCGTATTTATGGAATTCTATGGCCAAAACTTGTGTAAAACCTCCTAAATTTTGGTATGCTACACTGCTAATACATAATAAGAACATAAACAGAACTACATAATAAAAACATAAACAGTACAGAACGAGAACTTACCAGTATACAGAGTTCCAGGAGAAAGTTGCCGAGAGAAAATTTTCAAACAATTTTGGTATGTACTTTGCCGGTACTGACTGGTATGAACTTAGGGGTAGAGCGAAATAATTACACTGTAAACCCATGGCCGTAGTGCCTTCTACGGATCTGCGGTAGAACTATGACGATTAATCAAGCCATATCGACGTGGCGGGAATTCGAATCTTTTTCTTGGTTTGGGCCAAAGTCAACTCCCAGGGCTAAAGCCACCCTCAATTAGGGTATATCCGTTGCCTAGTACCCATAGTACAAGCCTAGTGCTTAGTTTGGGGCTAAATTGCGCTGTGTGTTACGTCGTGCAATATTTATTTATTTATCAACTAAGCCATGCGTTTCCCTCATTCTGAGAGCGATAGTAATAGCGCAAATAACTTTTCCGCAAAGAAAAACACATTTATACGCATACGGGTATTTGAAAGAAAATATAATTTAAACTTAAAGAAAAGATACATCCAAGCGGATCCAAGTCATGTTTCATTTCAATTTTAAAACCAAAAGTGTCTGTAAACTGTACACAGCTCACTGTTAGGTTTTATACCTACTATAATACCTATTCTCGCTGCAATTGGCACTAAACCAAAGATATTTATTTAACTGAACAATAGAGAGTACACCGCTACTAGGCTTGGCTTGTCACGATTTGTGCACTAGTGATTCTAGTCTATCTATATCTACTACACTAATATTATAAAGATTTGTATTTTAGTATGTTTTTACCCGACTGCGCGACGCAAAGAAGGGTTATGTGTTTATCAGTCTATGTATGTATGTATGTTTTGTGTATGTATGTTTGTAATGAATAAACTCAAAAACTGGTAGACCAATAATTTAAAAAAATATTTTACCAATAGTAAGCTACATTATCAAGGAGTTACATAGGCTACTTTTGATCCCGTGGGAATAGAGCTGCATCCAACGGCGGGAATCCCGCCGTTGGATGCAGCTTTATCGAATAAAACGCTATATTTAAACTAGTAAACCATACATAAAATAAAATATTATAATAGAAGATAAAAACTATTTTTTCGATTTCAATCGCGTCTCTTTTATCATTTTAAATATTTTTTCGTCTAAAATAAACACAATGCGATTAAAAGCGAATAATGAGTTTAATTTCATGCGAAAACCGAAGAAAAATATATAATACGTGGGACACGGGTTCGACTCCCGTCACGGGAGGTTTTTCGAAAGATGCATTTTTCTTTGAAAACATTTTTTATGTCTATTACCAGTAAATGCATTAAGTGTATTTATACTAAGCTTTCGCAGTGTGATGCTGAACGCTCTAGTGCCTTTCCTTGTTCAGCTCGCGGTGCCCGATGCTAGCTACAATATTAAATTATCTAGAGACGTGACTAAGAAATATGGTACAGAATTTTGATAGTTGTTTTGTGGAACTGAAAGGAATCCTACCTCTTTATATTGTTAGAATTTTGCCTTCCTTTTTAGGGTTCCGTACCCAAAGGGTAAAAACGGGACCGTATTACTGAGACTTCGCTGTCTGTCTGTCTGTCTGTCCGTCTGTCCGTCTGTCCATCTGTCCGTCCGTCCGTCTGTCACCAGGCTGTATCTCATGAACCGTAATAGCTAGACAGTTGAAATTTTCACAGAAGATGTATTTCGGTTGCCGCTACAACAACAAATACATACAACAAATAAAAACAAATATTTAAGAGAGGCTCCCATACAACAAACGTGTTTCAAAAACAACGAATCGAGTAGGTCATGAAATTCAAAATGGCTTATATTTTTTTTTTTTTTTTAATCGTGGGAAAATCTTTTTAAGACCATAAGGCCGCTCTCGGGGAGAGCGGCCCGGTGAGTGGGGGTCCCCCTGGCCGAAGGTGGTAGGTGGCCAGGGTATACCCACTAAAAACCCACGGCGTCCTTCTCGCCGCTGAGCCAGAGCGAAGCCGGAAGCTGCGGCAATACGTCAGCTTGCTCCGGCGGCGGGTGGGCCCGTCAGACCTCCTCTCCAAATAGTCCCTTAAGGGCAAAACCCCCTCGAGTGGCGGCGCGGTACAGCCGGCAGAGACAAGTCGTGGCCAACGGTGTACGCCGTTGTTGGGCCCATGCTAGGCACGCAGTGAGCGTGTGCTCGGCGCTGTCCACGCTAGCGGGGCAGTGATGGCAACTCTCGTCCGCCTCCCTGCGTATACGGCACAGGAACTTGCCGAAGCATCCGTGTGCCCTAAGCAGCTGAGTGAGGCGAAACGAGAGGGCGCCATGCCCTCGGTTCAGCCAATCCTCCAGTACTGGCCTGATGGCCTCCACGGTCCATAGACCGGCCCTCGGTTGCTGCAGCCTCGTCCGCCACACCTCCACTTGGGCCTGACGGAGCTCCTCCCTGCGCTCGTCCACCTCCCTTTGCGCCGGGCGGAAATTCAAAATGGCTGCCCTATCTGTCAAATATACCAGTCTGCCGTCACTTACCAAAGAGTTTCTTAATTATAAGTTTCAGATTGTCTTTGTGCCAAAGTTTTTTTTTTCATTTTTTTTTTAGTTGTGTGGTCGTATGATGGAAGTAAGAATCAAAGCTAAATATGTCACATTTTCCTATCAAATTTTAAAATTGGTAAACGAATTTAGGGTTCGGTACTCAATTGTGATAGTGGTACGGAACCCTTCGTGCGCGAGTTTCGCACTTGGCCGGGTTTTTTTATTACTTTCCACTTGAATTAAATACCTAAACAATGCGGCCCAAATACGGGTATAGCAATAATATCAATTGACCGTCTAGATAGAACAAGAATTACAGAAATTAGATTGTTCGTAGATTTTTAAAATACTTTTTGATTTTTTTTATTTTCGTAATAACTATCACTCACTTTAGGTTGAGAGGGCAGTCTGAACAAGTAAACAGACAGAATAGAAATCATGCCTATCATGCCTATTCCCTTTTCCTAATATAGTAGACACATGTTAGAAACAAGAAGTACAATAACCAACCGATATAAATTAGTTACCTACCAAAGTAGAAACTATGTCACACCTCTCAGAAATCAATTTCCGAAACTACTTCCAACTAACTAAACCCAAAACGCTATAATACAGTCTATCGCGACGAAGGTAATGTATATCGAAAGGTGGTTGTTTTGGATGCCGAGACGAACAACTTTTGTCCTACGACTTTTCGAAATTCCTACATTTTATTCGATTTTTTTTAATTTATGTTTGACTAAATTCGTCGTCTGTTTTATTAAGGCCGCTTTTATTGACACGCGTGTTTGCGCCTGCGTGCCAGCGCATTTCATTCATGTTTAGGTAGAATAGTCAAAATTAAATAAAAGGTCAACTTTAGGTCTATCACCCTGAATAATGGCTATTTTTATTTAAAAAAATATTTTAGATTCTACAGTGAATAAAATACAATTAATATTGCCTACTGATTCCATCTTAAATTAGGTAAGTAAGTACATTTAAATTAGATCAAATTGAATATTTGTTTTGTAAGCCTCATTGACAGAATACATATTAAGATAATATATGTATGAATAGGTATATATTTATATATTTTTTTTTTTTTTTTTTTTTTTGGTAAATATAGTTTAGGTATAGGTATATCATATATGTATGACTTATTGTATTTAGCTATGTTTGTATGTATTTATATTTTATTCACCTTTTTCCTTTGTAAACACCCTACCTTTCACCTGTCTTAACTTCTTGTTCATCCAAAGGTTGCCTGGAAGAGATCGCTATAAGCGATAAGGCCACCCATTGTGCCACCTAGTTTTAAGTTGTGTATGTTTTCTTTGTAATGTAATTTATTTGGTGTGTACAATAAAGAATTTATTCATTCATTCATTCATTGACACTATTGAGTGCGTAGTAAAAAGTGTCATAGCTATAGTAAAATAATTTGTGCTAACTATAATTACCAAGTAATAAATTATGGAAAATACTTTGCATAGACTTTCCTACATAGGGATTTCAGAGGTTTTGAATTGTTGTTGAATGAATGTGTGGGTGTCGATAGAACAGATTAGAAAAATAATGAAATGTATTGACAAAAAACACACTGCACAAAATATACAATATAACATATATACAAAATATACCAGGAAAAAAACAATATAACAAAACTATGGATGAACGACGGATGGACGATGTCTATATCCTACTCGAAACACGTTGTCTACCGACACGGTAATCGAGTCTCCTGGTCCTTCACATCTAGTGTATTTTGTAGGCACTAGATATATAGGTATAGTGCTTACGTGATGTCTGTCCGGGTCACGTAGGTACAGATTTGTGCGAACTTTAGTACTTGAACACGCGTCTATCAAACGAGGTCCATTAGGGAGAGATAGGCATTATTTCACGCTTGAGAGCCTGAATAGCTATTCGTTAGCGTTTTGTTTATCCATCCCTTCAAAAGCTTTTAGCTTTTAATATTCAAATAACTACTTACCTAGGTTTATAATTTAGAATTCTATTAGGCTAAACGTTAATCGTGTTTTTACAATGTTCTTATTTATTAATTTTATTTGTTAAGTTGATTTTTTTTAGTTTGAGTTAATTATTTCTGTAAGTTTTTGATAATAAATATTTCAAAACATACTTAGTATATTATACTACCTATACAGAAAATATATAAAACGCTGGTATAATAATTATATTTTCTGATTAAGGTAGATATTCCCACGGCCACTACGACCAACCCTTCTATTAAAAACCTATCTAATATATAAAAATTCCATGTCACAGTGTTAGTTACCGTACTCCTCCGAAACGGCTTGACCGATTTTTATGAAATTTTGTATACGTATTCAGTAGGTCTGAGAATCGGCTACTATCTATAATTTATAAGGCAAAACAACGTTTGCCGGGTCAGCTAGTTATTCTATAAAATTCAAAGAGACACGCGATCTGTTTGCACGAAGAATTTCGCGGTTTCACCCGCGGTTTCACCCGTGGTTTCACCCGCGTAAGTCCGGATCCCTTGGGAATATCGGGATCAAAAGTAACTTATGTTACCTCGATAATGTAGCTTTCATTTGGTGTTTTTTTTTTTAATCGGTCTAGTAGTTTTTGAGTTTATTCATTACGAACATACAAACACACAAAACACACACAAAAATACAAATCTTTTCTCTTTATAATATTAGTATAGATACTAACTGAAATTCGCTACAAACGCGAATTTTCGACATTGTATCCGCGATTTAATCAGATAATTTACGATGAGATCGTATCCGAGACGTGATACAAGTGAGCTTAGCGAGGTCGGGTTCGTTCCACCGCGCTAATCCTGCAATGCAGAGGAAAGCACGTTTCTTTAATACCTAACCTAAATACCTATAGGTATCTAATACCTTGTTCTAAGCTGAGATTTTTAGGACCCTAACTTAAAATCGCGGAACTAAACTTGCGGATTCTTTTTTTTTTTAATTAAGGAACACACTGCGCCAGGTCTTGTCATTGTCCCTGGAAGGCATCGAGTTCTTCACGCCAACGTTTTTGTCTGCCTCGATATGTCGGATTTATAATTTAGACAAAAAAATATTTTTTTTATAGTGTGGATATAGGCACCAAAACATACGCTCTGAACGAAAATATTCAAAAACATTAAGTACATCAGGGTATATTCAACAATATTCGATAAATCTGGGGTTTAGGTACCTAACCTACTACGTGTGTTGGTCAGGGAATTGATAGGAAATTTTCGAAGTATCTTAAATATTAGATGTGATATTTTCTTATTATGTGTTTGTTACATAAAAAAACCATTTAGGTTTGTGAAATTTTAATGTTAACAAAGAAAAAGTATTCTGCGAAGACGTTAAGATAAACATTTTGTTACCTAACTTATATACCTACAGAAATTTTTCGAATAACTTGAGATCAAACATTGCCTATGTCCTTGAAGATGTAGAACGCTCAGACGCTATCTTTGACCTTACAGTAACCAAACAAAAGTATCTGTTTTTTTCCTAAAGCCTCGATTAACCGCGATATATCGTGTGACAGATTGTCGTAGTAGATAGATATAGGTACCTAACGAGCTTCCCCATTTGCTCCTGCCAGAGTTAATTATGTTTAACTCTAAATGTAGGTAAACATAATTTTGACAAAAAAATGCAAAAAATAAACATAAATAATTACAGGGGAACACACCTGGAAATTAAATTTCTAACCTCTTTTTGGCGCAAGCTCCTACTAGCCTCCGCATACGGACGGAATCTATTTCGAAACTGTAAATACAGCCTACATTAAAAACAAATCGAACCCACATCAAACTTTTTATTCGTGTGTAATGTGTAAATGACTGTAATTTTGAACGTTTTTTTTTCCTAATCGATTCCGTCCGTATGCGACCGATCTAAAGATATAACCGTGCAGACCAAGGTTTTTTAGTCATTTACCTACGTACATCATTTCAGAGTATTTAAAAATAATAATCAATTCTAATAATACTAAAAACACTAGCGTTGTCACTACGTATCTAATGACACCTCATAAGTATGCTAAAAATCATCGAACCGTTCAGGCTACAGAGAGTGACAAACCAAAATCGGATAAGTACATACATACATACATACGCCCTCCTTCGGAAGTCGGGGAGAAAACTGGGACGCCTATATTATATCAGAGTCCCAAAATTAAGTCACGAATCTCATCGCAAAGAAGAACTTCAAGGACGCCAATTCCGTTAAAAGCCTACCCCTTCCTTATTTACGATTCACGAGAACTTGCTTGACTAATGCTTCCCAACTTTATGTAATAAGTAGTTGTATAACATCTTGACTATAATTGTGACATAGTTGTTTTGTAGCACAGACATGCTGGCGACTTGCCCGCCGCTCCATCGATTCGCACCATTCCGCTGCAAAAGAGAATTATTTTATTATAGTGAAAGAATTTATTTCCTAGTGGGGTCGTTCCTTTATGATTTGCGACATGATCTAAATGCTGATTGATCGTATGGGATTAGGCTTAGGGAATAAGCCGTACAAAGGTGAAGGTTTTTTTCTTTTCTTTGTTAAGTTTTTGTTTGTATGTATAGAGACTATACAGCCAGGACTGCAAAGGGTGCGAAATCTAACTGATTTTTAGGGTTTCGTAGTCATTTTAGCCTATTTTATAACATGCGATATGTAGCTACTGGTAGAGGTAGAATTTTTAGGAGTATTTTACAAGGAGAAATGCATCATCAAAAATACTTCCGTGACAAAAATCGAACCTGTGCCCCTCGCTTGCTGGGCGGGAGCGCTAACTATTGCGCCACTCGGGAACACATGTGACACGGCAAATTAATGATATTTTACATCGTCTCATTAACATGTTTGATTTTTATAATGCATTTCTCCTTGTATTTCTAGTAGAATGCTAAATTAAATAAACATAAGAAATAGCAAATTGTTTTGCTTATTTGTGTTTCTGTTACAAAATATTAAGACAATCCTTCCGTATTCCGTCCAAATTATGGGGCCAATTAAGGTAACCCCTTTAAACTTTGCTTTTAACACCCCTACCAACCTATAAAATTGTAAACATAAAAACAAAATGGAAGGTGGTACTACTTATTTCTTAACCAAGAAAGTTCAGTGATTTCTGTTTACGTAGCTTCGAATCGAGTGTTGGGATCGAGCCTTTCCTAGAAAGGTAGACGTTTTATTTTATGTGAGAGTTACCGCGTTGCGTAAATCTTATTGCCTCATCTGAGTAGGGTGGGGTGATTTTGATTTACGTGAAGATGTCGTACGCTGTCTGATTGTAAACTAACTCGAGTCTCGAAGACCTAATTTATTTGGTTAAGGCTGGCCTTTATCAAGCAGTATTAGAAGACTTATCAAAGTAAGTGGTTTTTCACCCCATTGCACTTTATAGTTGTCTTTTTTTCCTATAGTAATGTGGCCCATTTGGTGTTAAGAACGTGGCGACTGTTACCATTTCCATACAAACTTAATACCAAAATAAATTATGAAAAATTTAGTTTTCTACCTTAATATCGATATTATTCGGATTAAGATTTTACTTTTAAAGGGTCCCCAGCGCAAGGTTTTCCAAAATATTCATTCGAAATGAAATACAATGGAGAAACATTTTTTTCATTGAAAAATGTTTCTGCGTTTTATTTGAATGTGCGTTTCTGCATTTTATTTGAATATTTTGGAAAACCTTGCGCTGGGGACCCTTTAAAAGTAAAATCTTAATCCGAATAATATCGATATTAAGGTAGAAAACTAAATTTTTCATAAGTTATTTTGGTATTAAGTTTGTATGGAAATGGTAACAGTCGTCACGTTCTTAAAAGTTTCAGGCCTCTAACTTGACCTAACAACTGCTATCTGAGGTAACAACCGGGACCAACTAAATAGTTGCGTGCATACTAGAAACGTAATAAAGAGCAGAGCGCAGATAGCCAAATTATTACTTCACGGCACTTAACTATGCAGCTAACTAATATTTAATAATATGAAGAGTGCGTTTACATCCCTCTTTTCTACAGGCCTGTCTTTATCGCAAAAACACGGATAATTAGTAAAATAGACATTGGCTATGATAATCTCAATCGATTTTCTCAAAAATTCTGTTTATCATATCATCCTACGACATAAATACTAAAATATATATGCTTCCTGAAGGCTTTTCCTTAGGAAGTAAATCATAGGTCTACGTCGAGGCTAAAAATATGAAACTTCGAACTCTACAAAAGCAAAAAGACGGCATGATGTTTTTTATACCTAAAGTTTGTTCTTTAATTATATAACCTGCGCTAACTTTTGCGATTTTAGAACACATTTGTTGTTCTAATATCCTCGGGGAGTCTGAAACTTATTATTTTTGTATCCAAAATTCATTGCTCCCTGCGGAACTTGAACCCACATTTTTCATCATTTTAGCAAGTATAGGTACAGATTTTTCTGAAATGTGGGTAACACTAAAAAATAAAATTTTATTATCTTATTACAAATATGCATCACAATTATCCTGTGTTTTACCGGCTAAAGGTTCGGCGACGATGACGCGTCGCTAGCTTCGTGTCCATAACTACTTAGGGAATTTCTTAGAAAAACATAGAAACCAGTAGTGTCGCTGCGACACGTCGCCCGTTGCCAACTCGTACCTTTAGTCTCGATTTGCAATTGCCCGGCAAGCGAGTGGCACAGGTAGGAATCCTGACACGTAAGAATTTTTGATGATGAATTTCTCCTTGTAAAATATTTTTAGTAAAAATGAGTTATTTCCAAACGGGCCACAAAAATATAAAATCCATTGTTTCGCTTACATACATTGAGTTCCAATCGGGTCAAAACAAAATGTTGTAGTAATTGAAATGTGAAAATATTTTTATACTTCATTTCCTTTTCGTACCAAAACTATTTTGTGCCTTGAGCCATAAAAACAAATAAATAATAAATAAAATCTTCTTATTATTTTTGTTTGACAAACTGTCTATCTATCTACGTAACTATTTGATTTTATTGAATCTATAAAGGCAACCAATAGAAGGGTTACGAACATTAATATGTCAAGGAGCAAACCCTTAGAGGTACTTTGTCCAAATGAACCCCAACACTCAGTGAATAAAAACGTCGACACTAGAACGTAATTGGTTCGGCAATGTGAAGCCGTGCCGAGAAAACATTCCGGTTTGTGGTTATTATATACCTACCTAACTACTGTAATTAATTTTAACAATATCTATAACTAGCTGCGGGCCCGCGGTTTCACCCGCGTATGTCCCGTTCCCGTGGGAATATCGGGTTCAAAAGTAGCCTATGTTACTCAGGGTTAATGTAACTCTCTAATGGTGAAAGAATTTTTAAAATCGTTCTAGTAGTTTTTGAGTTTATTCATTACAAACATATAGACGCGCGCACACACACACACAATTACAAATCTTTCCTCTTTATAATATTAGTATAGATAAGTACATACAACGTTCCAAGCTATGACGAATAGGGTTGCCATCAGAGAGGTGCTATTGATTACACAAATAAGTTTTTTCTGGTTGCCATCGCGATCGTCCTTAATTTTCTGAGGTTATTCCCGATTGTGCCAAAAATACCAAATCCAGTGTGTTTTTCTTTACGAAAAAGTTATGTACGCTAATGACATCACTGTTACGGTGAAGAAATACATCGTGAGGAAACCGACATGTCCTATGACTTGCCACGGTCCGAAGGCATGGGACATTCTAAAATCCGGAGTTGGCTACCGTGGCGTCTTACTGTATAACCCCTAGTTATAGAAGAGCGGTTCCACCTAACACAAGTATTTTATACTTAAAAGGTGGAACCGACAACTGTTAATACGTATAATCTATTGGTTAATGAAATTTATTTTTTATTTTTTATTTATTACTGCCTTACTGCTTTACTTACTTTGCCTACCCCTACCAATTTGGGGATGTTAGCGGACCCCGGGCTCCCGAGATTAATGCATTCAGGAACGTTGTTCAGATGAGAAGAAGTCTTTGTGTGAAAGAGCAGCAAAACTAGAAACTAATATCTATATCTATAAAAGGCTTTGTCCTGACTGACTGAATGACTGAACAACGCACAGCCTAAACCGTTGATAGTAGAGGGCTGAAATTTGGAGAGTGTGTTCTATAGGTAATGTAGACATCCGATAAGAAAGGGTTTTTGGTGGGAATTTTTGGAAAAATTCCCACGGGATCGGGACTTATGCGGGTAAAACCGCGGGATACAGCTAGTTACCTATAAAGGCGAAATCTTGTGTGTCGGTATATACACAATACGCCATTATAATATTAGTACGTTTGTAGGTAGGTAGGTATCATTCCGTACAGGATTACTAGTGTGATGAAACTAATCTGAAAGCTCTTTGTATTCTGTTTGTTACATACCTAATTACCTAATTGCTCTCAGGAGTAACATCTTGTTTTATAAATAAAGCCTTTACTTCTCGTTTAGAGAACATTATTAAGATAACATTTTCTAACTAAATACGAAGGTATCTATATTAAGAGTTGTTAACTTTGATAGCAGTCGTTAGGTCAAGTTAGAGACCTTAGGGAACCTAAAAACTGTGATACGAAGTGAGCTACAACACTACACGAAAATAAAGAAAGAATATACAGAGTTTCTTGCTGCTTAGTATCTCATATTTTTCTAGTTTTCGTAGTAAAAAAACATATTCGGCGACGATAAAAAAGTCTATTTCTTTTAAATCAAATATTCCCTCACTTTTTCTCCCAAATTTATCTTTGTTTCTGAGACAATTTTATTTTCCTTATGAATATTAAATTATTATAATCTGACTGAAAGGTTCGGTCAGGATTTTCGAAGTTCAAATTTAACGTAGTTTGGGAACCTACCTTTCGGTTCGGTTCGGACAAACAGACGGACAGTGGAGTTTTAGTAAAAGGCTCCCGTTTTTACCCTCTAAGTACGGAACACTAAATCAACAGAACTATAAATTTCTTTTAATTTTTGTATGTAGCTCGAGGCTATTTTATTTAGAAAATTTATTTTCAAGGAAAAATAGCATACAAAAATTTTCACTTGCGGCGAGGCTTGAACTCGCGTCTTTGGGTCAGTACCCCAACGTCTATACCAACTAGACTACGCAAGCCCACGCCTGTTGCCGTGAAAACTTCCAATGCTATATTCTCCTCTGATTGTTTACGATTAAGGCTCGTTAAAGCGCCATCTATCTAACGCTACAGGAGTTCAAGCCTCGCCGCAAGTGAAAATTTTTGTATGCTATTTTTCCTTGAAAATAAATTTTCAACAGAACTAGTTGCAACTTAAGGAGTGGCAACAGTTCCGTAATTTATATAACTATAACCGAACTATTGCCACTAAATATATTTGTAGCAATAGTTCGGTCAACCGAACTGATCACTAGAACTACTGCAACCAAAGAAAAACTTGGTCTACGACTACTTTACATGTTCAGCATTTTACTAGATACGAAGTTCGATAAGAATCTTATTCAGCTTTTTAAACTTAAAATTTCTATTCGCCTCGCTCCCAGACGTTTCAAGTTAAAGTACGAGTAATCCCATTATCGAACTGAAAGTGTTCAGAAAGTTATATTAAACGTACTTAGCAGTGACATACCGAAAACTTTAATTCGACTGATAGTTTTATATTCTGTGTCGACACAGCGGCCAAAGCGTTATTTTGGCAATTTTATTTCAAACTGGCTATTTCCCTCGGTTGCAACTGCTTAAGACCCGATCCCTTGGGAATTTCGAAAAACCTTTTCTCATCGTTTGCTACCATCCAAATTTCAGCTCTTTACTAACAACGCGAGCGGTTTATGCTGTGCGTTGGTCAGTCAGTCAATCAGGACAAACATTGTATACTTTTCCAACATCTAAAAAAGGCTCGGCAATTCTCGTTTTTTTGAATAGCTCGAATTGAACTGTGTCGATACGCTGCCGTCCCGACTAACAGTTTATGTATTTAACCAACGTAGTGGAACGCAAGGATAAAGTGTGCATATTTTAATTCCTGTCGAGGGCACAGTATTTACAAATTTTTTAATTACTAACTGAGCCCCGCGGTTTTACCCGCGATTTCGCGGGATTGTTAGGATCAAAAGTATGTTACTCTAAATCCCTACAACCGACCGACTGGTTGGACCGAACTGGATGATATTTTCCTTTTCTTTTTTTTTCATCCAGATCGGTCAAACCGTTTGACCGTGAAGAATGTTTGTTTGTATTTGCCAGTTTGTTCCCAATAAACAAACTTTCGGATTAATATTAGTTTGGATTTGAATAAACTGATGCCCGATAGAAAATCATCAGTCTACGAAGCATTTTATTATAACCCAATGATTGTTGTAAAGGGTAAACTCTACAAGAACAGTAATAATTTGGAAAGCCTTTTGCACGTTGTAAATGTTTACGTTACATTGTAGAGATATGTAATCTTGGGGGAGTTTCTGATGTAAGCATTGTTTGTGTTGGATATAACACAGTTTATATTAGCACCTAGTTGCTACCTCAGCATGGATATACCTAAATTTATTAAATAATAGCGACCCGCCCCGGCTTCGCACGGGTTCAATGTGCAAAGCATACAAACCGTCCTCTTGAATCTCTCTATCTCTCTCTCTTTCTCTATCTAGTAGTAGTGTCACTTGGGTGCGAGGCTGCTCTGCTTTCTAAGCAACCGAACACACAAGTAAGCGTTTGGGGACACGATCTGTCTATAATTGATCCCGAATGGTAGCTCCAGCGGGAGTGGCCTGACAGTACAGCAGACCCCTCCATTTATGCCTAGATGTTGGCCATTGCCACCGTGGCCAAACAGCCGGTGGCCGTTGGGATTATATGACTTATACTAATTGGACCCTTGTTTCCAGCTGCTCGACGGCAATGCTATGTGCTGCCATCATGACAGAGCACTGGGAGCATGTGAGCTGGGAGCATGCAGCGCTTGCAGCACTCGCCAACACATCCAACACAGCGCTGCAGTGGCTGCTTGATGAGAAGGTCGTTAAGGTAAGAAAAGCGCTGCAATAGCTACTTTACATAGGTTGCAAGCAGTGCGGTAGCAGCTTAGAAATCAAGCGATCGATGTCAGCGACTGAAGTGAGCATTTGAAAATATTTTAAAGAAACAATACTTCTGCAATAACACAACGCACGATTGGCGCAGGGCTGGATTTGAACCCGCATCTTACTCAATCCGGGAACACGACTTGAGCAATTAGTCTACCGGCGTCGTCGGTGACTCATACGCTGTATTTTCGCAAGTATTGCTTCATCTATTACAACTTAGGCATGTTTTAAGCATTTGTCCGCTGAGAATTAGGAAGATTCCTAAACTCAGATGAGTTACATTATTAAAATCGATCGAAAGTTAAAAGTTCAAACTAAGAACTAGGCTTGTACTCACAATATATTACATATTATAATATTTTTTGATGTGGAACATCTATAGGCGAGGGTAAACCTAAAATTTGTCACGGCGATACAGGCCGTGGCGACGCCTCGCCACGCTATATGTACTATACGTAGCGAGTCGATCTTTCACATCTGTCAGAGACGTCCCGTGATGGCTCACATTTTTTTTTGTAAATACATTAGATGATAGGTAAGTACATTTTAACAATTTAGACGTTTTGCTTTATAGACGAATAACAAATTAGTCATTTTTGCTTCGTAGTTAATTTGATATTTAGGTAACATGATCAGGAAGGATATAAAACACCCGGACCAAAAACAAATATTTATTTTTAAGCATAAATTCTTGCACCCAGCGGGAATCAAACTCGCAACCTTCTGCATTAAAGTCGGGCTTTCGCCCGACTCGCCACAGTGGCTGACTATACCTAGTATGTAACATAGTTACATTTCCCTTGTCTTTATCGCGTATTATTATTTATTTTATTACCTCGACGTTTCAACCATGGTCAATAATGACAATTGTCAACAATGATCTTGGTCCCCTCGCGACCAGGACCATTGTAACATGGTTGAATGTAACTATGTTAACAAAATATCGTGTGAATTTAAAAAGTTTATAGTAGGTAAAACAATAATAGGGAACTTCATTTGTTGCCAATTCTTGATTTATTAGGTTGTTTTTAACTAAATCAGAACTTAAAGTTAATATTAATTAAAATGAAATTAAGTTTGTATCTACAAACTGCAAAAGGAAGTTGCAGAATTATAAACTTCATCTTATCTAAGATGAAGTTTATAATTCTGCAACTTCCTTTTCCAACCAGGATACTAAGGATACGTGATACTGTTATAAGCAACTAGATGGCGCCTCAGGTCAAATTGAAACACGCTGACGTTGCGTTCCAAGTCAATAACTAGGTTTGCGACTAACAGTAAGCGAATAACTTATACAACTTGCCCCGTAACTTGCCAAATTGTAAAATTTTTAGCTCTCTTTGAATATATTCGAATGCTATCTATACTTCTATACTAATATTATAAAGAGGTAGCGTTAGTAACATGTATGTATATTGGGGGTAATCTCCGAAACTACTTGACCGATTTCAAAAATTCTTTCACCATTAGAAAGCTACATTCACCCTGAGTAACATAGGCTACTTTTGATTCCGATATTCCCACGGGTTCGAGACTTACGCGGGTGAAACCGCGGGAATCTGCTAGTATTATGATAATTGCAAAGTTTCATTGCTTGAAAGTTTTTTCTGAAGAACGGACTTTCTTTAGTAGGTACTACAAATATTATTAAATAAATAACATGTGTTATTTTTTTTGTAACGGAGCTCGATATTTCGCCAGTAATTTCAACTGGCTTGTTCACGAGACTCAACCACCACCTCAACAACCATGTTACTTTAAAATCGTATTTTTTTTTTATCTATACTAGTCTAAACTATCTATAAGTACTAATATTATAAAGAGGAAAGATTTATATTTTTGTGTGTGTGTGTGTGTGTCTGTCGTATGTTTGTAATGAATAAACTCAAAAACTACTGGACCGATTTCAAAAATTCTTTTCAAAAATTTACCATTCGAAAGCTACATTCACTCTGAGTACCATACGCTACTTTTAATCCCGATATTCCCACGGGATCGGGAGTAACTATGAGATGAAGTTTATAATTCTGCAACTCCCATAACCAACCATGATACTAAGGATACGTGATACTGTTATAAGCAACTAGATGGCGCCTCAGGTCAAATTGAAACACGCTGACGTTGCGTTCCAAGTCAATAACTAGGTATGCGACTAACAGTGAGCGAATAACTGTCCTTTGAAGTTTTTTTTTTCAATTTTTAACGCTCTTTGAACTTTTGCAAAGAGTTATGTGAGATATATTCGACCTATGCGGGGCGTCGTGCGAAAGCGCGACCAGCGTTCCCGAACCTCCCGATTAAACGGGAGATCTACTGATTTCCAAACCAATCTCCCGATCTACCGTAAAGCGATAAAATTCTCCCGTCTTTTTATCATTACTACAAAAATCATCTAAAAACCGGAGCTACATCGGCTATTATCCACATATGCAGAGCTTTTCCAAATTTAATTAACAACTAACGGTCGATCTGCAAAAACTTGACACTGAACTGAATGGAGAGAACTTCGGAATACTTATAAATAGTATAAATTCAAATGACCCCATAGAATTTCGGGGAGCTGTAAGGCAATTAAAGACTGGTGATGATGAATTCCCCATTTTGGCAAAATTTGTTTTCGATATATTTTCACTTCACTTCAATCTTCGGCTAATGTAGAAAGATTTTTTTTTCTAGCATAAATTTATTGAAAACGAAACAAATTTTCATCTTCTTGAAGTTTGAAGGTCTTTTATATTCCAAGCGTCACATGGATAGTCTGTTGCTTTGATTTTAATATTGACAAAAGATGTTTGGTACTAGTGATGGGTCAACTCGAGTTGCCAACTCGAGTTCAATAATAGTACTATTTTTTAACAAATTTTCACTCAAAAATGCATAATTGGTGTTTATTTTATTCGATAAATTAATTATTTCGGCCCCATTGCCTTATCTCGGTAAGGACAGACCGAAGGATTAAAATGTAAAAAACTACATGCTGTGGTTTTACATGTGTAAGCCTCGTTCTTGCTGAAATATTGAGTTTGAAAAATTTCGATCCCGTGGGAATATCGCGATTAAAAGTAGCCCATGTAATAATTTAAGTCTCCAGCTAATTACATACTAAGTATCATCAGAATCGGTTCGGTTTTTTTTTGGCGTAAAGCGGCAAAGTATATAAAATAATAAATTGGGTTACTCATGCCTACCAACTCGAGTTGCAACTCGAGTTACGTGCATTTTAACTCGAGTTGACTCGAGTTACGTTTATTCCGAGTTGACCCATCACTATTTGGTACTGTGCTGTGTCAAAAGAGCATTGGTATGACAACAAAAGTGACTGATTTTTTATTATAATTTTTTTTTTTTTTTATAAAACTGCCTAATTTTATTTAGTCACAAAATCTCCCGTTTTCTACCGATATTTTGCCCACATTTCTACCGACTTATTTTTCTTTGGTTTGGTAACACTGAGCGCGACTGCAATGCAAAAGGTTACGGGTTCGATTCCTCCCGGGTGCAAGTATTTATGTTAAAAAATAAATATTTGTGTCTCGTCTGGGTGTCCCTCTATGTATAATATATATTTATTTACAAAAGAAAAATAAACAAAAGTATTAAGTATATTCGTTGTCTAGTCACCGTAACACAAGCTTAGTAGCTTACCACGGGGGTTTCCGTGTACTCAAAAACTACTAAGCTGATTTCAAAAAATATTTTACCATTATAAAGCTTCATTAACCCTGAGTAACATAGGCTACTTTTAATCCCGATATTCCCACGGGATCGGGACTTACGCGGGTGAAACCGCGGGAACCAGCTAGTATTATGATAATTGCAAAGTTTCATTGCTTGAAAGTTTTTTCTGAAGAACGGACTTTCTTTAGTAGGTACCATAAATATTAATAAATAACATGTTTTAATTTGTTTTGTAACGGAGCTCGATATTTCGCCAGTAATTTCAACTGGCTTGTTCACGAGACTCAACAACCATGTAACTTTAAAATCGTATATTTCTTTTTTAGGGTTCCGTACCCAAAGGGTAAAAACGGGACCCTATTACTGAGACTTCGCTGTCTGTCTGTCCGTCTGTCCGTCTGTCACCAGGCTGTATCTCACTAACACGATTGGAACTCATAATTTTATATTTTCCCGGGTCTTAATCGCGTGATTTTTACTTTTTAATTATCTTACCTCGACGTTTCGACCATGTTGCAACGGTCTTGGTCGCGAGGGAAGCGGAGTCCCCTCGCGACCAAGACCGTTGCAACGTTGCAATTCATTTACCATTCGAAAGCTACATTCACTCTGAGTAACATAGGCTACTTTGAATCCCGATATTCCCACGGGATCGGGACTTACGCGGGTGAAACCGCGGGACGCAGCTATGAGATGAAGTTTATAATTCTGCAACTCCCATAACCAACCAACCATGATACTAAGGATACGTGATACTGTTATAAGCAACTAGATGGCGCCTCAGGTCAAATTGAAACACGCTGACGTTGCGTTCCAAGTCAATAACTAGGTATGCGACTAATAGTGAGCTAATAATCATAGATCGGATTTTGGGTGCTGTTTTAAACGTTGTCACTAACATGGATATGACTTTCCGGAATTCTAAATTCCGTAATTCCGATATTTCTTTTTAAACTTTACAAAAATATTGTATGTATTGTATGTATGTATGTAACGTAATGTAGTGTAAATGTATCGTAGAAATTGTACTATTAATATAAAAAAAAAACAGGATTTTTTTAATTGAATGCATAAAACCTACTGAGTCATTTTCGTACATGCAATTTCGCAATTTTAAGTTAACAATATCCATAAGTAGAGACCCAAAGTTGAACAAAAAAAATCGAAGACAGCGGCCATAAACATTGTTTATCTTTTGCAATACCTATTGTCGCTATTGTCGGCAATATTACAAAAGCGGCGCCAAGGTATGTTTGTTTATTTTTCTTCGAGCAATTATTGGAAGTTGTTTATACTAAATACCTATTTGTATATATTTATACCTATTTATTATTCCGTTATTCCTATGGGAAAAGTGAAACTGCAATTTAAACTCATTCGCTTACTTCGGTTTGTTGAGTGCAGTCTATCCGTGTGTTTTATGCTATTGTTTATTGACCCCTGCTCGTTACTTGGATTTTGGATTTCACTGCAAAACTTGACATTTTGGCTACTAAACGGACTACGATTATTGCAACTGGATTGGATATCTTTGACATTTTGTCGAACTTTGGGTGAGTAGATTTTTTATATATTGTAATAGAATAAATAACATAGCCTATTATCAAGAAACTTACACGAATAACTGTAAGTTTCTTGCCTATAATTTGTTGTTAAAGAGAGTGTAGAATTTTTTTTCTTTATTCTTACAAATTTACAACTTATAGATATTATGGATTAGGCTGATTCCGTTCCGAAATATCGAGATAATTTAAATCTAAAAGTAGCTACAACACTATCTAGACCCGGAATTTAAAAAAAATGATCATCAGATTTCTATTTTCAACTTGGTAATTCTTAAGTAAAACTGGATATTGGGCGTTACCATGATCTTTTCTCGTTATTTAATTTGTTGTTTTGTTGCGCAAAAAATAGAGTATTTTTTTCTTAGACTATTAAGAAAAAACACAGAAAACAAAAAAACTTTTTCTTTTTATTATTTGTTTTTTTTTTTTAATTTTATTTATTTAGTTTTGATTAGCTGACGAATTAAATCCTGCAATAAGTAGATCATGGTAAGGGTCAAATTTAAAAAATAGCTTCCAAGTAATTACATAGTTGTTAAATTCCGCAATGTCAACTATTCAGCTCGCACACCGAGGTAGATGGTGCGTAGTGCACTTAGCACATTTAAATGTTGAGAGGTACAAAAATCTACTTCCCATTTTAACCAACTCGGTCAATTTGTAAGGAAAGTTGTATTTTTGTATTATTTTCTCAACAATTCAACAATCCCATGTCGAGGGAACATTTTTGGTTTTAGTAATACATAAATTGTTATATTTCAAGCTTTGCTAGATTGTCTTTAGGTACCCTACCGTTGTAAGGAAATACTGGCTGAAAAATAAATGTTTTTCAAGTATTTGAAAATGTTTGTTCCAAAAACATGCTTTAGGTGTGTTTTCTCTTAATTGTGATAATTATTTATACATAGAACAGATTTTATCCATTGTTTGTATATTAAAAAAAGAAATATAAACATTAAACCTTTTTAATTTATATGTGTGTTTTATTTATTTCTGACGGATAACTCTAACCTGTAAACAGAATCTCATTTTAAATTTTGAAGATTATTTTTTTCTTTAAAATATTTCTAGTAAATATGCCTTCAGCAATAAAAACAAATGATGATGATGATGATACTTTAGATAGTGATAGTACTCGTGATTTCGACACCTATCCTTATTCGAAATCCCAATCACGATGAAATTCCAAGACGCGGAATTTTTCTCGGAATTTTTTTTGGTCGTATCCATACTTTTGATGTCGCATTTTTGAAACGGCACCCAAAAATCCAATCTATGCTAATAATACATAAATTAAGTTATACACGTACTTGTTTAATAATTTTTAACGCTCTTTGAACTTATGCAAAGAGTAATGTGAGATATTCGACCTATGTGGCGCGTCGTGCGAAAGCGCGACTGCAATGCAGAAAGTTGCGGGATCGATTCCTGCCGGGTGCAAAGTATTTATGCTTGAAAAAAATATCCTGTATTATGAGAAAACAATAAAAAAATAGTTTATACCATTCACACTTTTAAAAGCTTATTTTATTCACGCAAAACAGTGAATAAAAAGGCCTTTTACTCACGCTGTTTGAATTTTGAATTTAGAACACAATTTACTTGTCTCGTCCATCTCAAATAATCTCAATGCTTATACAACCTCCTTACGCGAAAAAAAACTTTATACAAACTCCTTGCGCTAAGAATACTCGACATAAAATTCTTTTTAGGGTTCCGTACCCAAAGGGAAAAACGGAACATTTTTACTGAGACTTTGCTGTCTGTCTGTCCGTCTTCCGCTATCTGTATCTCATAAACTGTGATAGCTAGACAGTTGAAATTTTCACAGTAGATATACTTCTTTAGCCGCTATAACAACAAATAGATGAAAAAAAAACATATTAGGACCATTCAACAAACGTGATTTTGACATAAAAACGCTACGATACCGCGATGTATTTTTACCACTAGCACTTTTTACCATCTAGTGATGAATTGAGACTGGCGCCAGTGGTAGAATAAATTTTAACGTTCGCGTTGCGTTCACGGATTGGTTGCCGGTCCAGTGTTTATTTGAGGGTACCGTACCCAATAATAACTGTGATAGTGGTACGGAAACCTTCGTACGCGACGCGAGTCCGACTCACACTTGACCGGTTTTTTTTTCTCGTAGTCATGGTATAAAGTATAGTATGCAACTCTTGAATAAAGTACGGATTTACATTGAGGGCCATGAACCACTGGCGTCGCTCATGATTCTAAAACTTGAATCACTCGCTACGCTCGTGATTCAGTCGTTATAAGAATCCTTCACTTGCTCGTGATTCATCTACGGCCCTCGCACTAAATCCGTCTTTTATTCACTAGTTGCATAATATACTATTTTACTATTCACACTCTTAAAAGCTTATTTTATTAACCCAAAACCGTGAATAAAAAGGACTTTTACGCACGCTGTTTGGTGTTTGAATTTAGAACGCAATTTACTCGTCGTCCATCTAACTAAAATGCATATACAACCTCCTTGCGTGAAAAAAAACTTGATACAAACTCCTTGCGCTAAGAATACTCGACATACAAATTCTTTTTAGGGTTCCGTACCCAAAGGATAATAACGGAACACTTTTACTGATACTTTGCCGTCTGTTTGTCCGTCTGTCACCAGGCTTTATCTCATAAACTGTGATAGCTAGACAGTTGAAACTTTCACAGTAGATGTATTTCTT
Organism: Idaea biselata; assembly: GCA_958496205.1. NCBI lineage: Eukaryota > Metazoa > Arthropoda > Insecta > Lepidoptera > Geometridae > Idaea > Idaea biselata. The sequence continues at coordinate 4,036,799 of OY292401.1, read as the reverse complement.
TAGCCGCTATAACAACAAATAGATAAAAAAAACATTTAAGGACCATTCAACAACGTGATTTTGACATAAAAACGCAACGATACCGCAATGTATTTTTACCACTAGCACTTTTTACCATCTAGTGATGAATTGAGACTGGCGCCAGTGGTAAAATAAATTTTACCGTTCGCGTTGCGTTCACGGATTGGTCGCCGGTCCAGTGTTCATTTCAGGGTTCTGTACCCGATTGTGATATTGGTACGGAAACCTTCGTACGCGACGCGAGTCCGACTCGCACTTGACCGGTTTTTTTTCTCGTATTCATGGTATAAAGTATAGTATGCAACTCTTGAATAAAGTACGGATTTACATTGAGGGCCATGAAACACTGGCGTCGTCGCTCAGGATTCTAACACTTGAATCATCATAAATCACTCCCTACGGTCGTGATTCAGTCGTTAGAATCCTTCACTTGCTCGTGATTCATCTACGGCCCTCGCTTTAAATCCGTCTTTTATTCACTATTTGCATAATATAGGTACTATTGACAGGTTACTTTTCATGTAAAAGATAAAAAAAATAAAAAAATCCAATAAAAAATTATGTTTTTATTTTATTATTACTTTTTTTGTTATTTTGTGAAAAAGATATTAAATAAAATGTATCATAAATTAATGTCTACCTACATTGTAAGCTTTCACATGACACCTCTTTCGTCTTTCTTAGACGTCTACATCGATAGCAATGATTAAATCAGTGCAAGCGCCTGAGCTGCGAAATAAAAAAAACACAATGGCTGCCATTTTAGTATGGAGGGGCCAAAAGAAAATCGGGATAGTTATTTGCCGATAAAAATTCCCACTCCGACACTGGTGCACGGACACATTGTATATAGGTAGGTATAGGTAGGTGAGAATAGTTTCACGCCGTACTCCGGCATATAATATTATATTACATATTACTAAGTACAAACAGATCGAGCCGGATCCGAGAGCCGGGCCGACCCCTGCCGTCCGCAGACAGCTCCACAGAAAGATATCGTAGACCTGACCGGGTACGACACCCCCCAACAAGGCCCCCATACCCAGCCCGAACAAAATGGAGACTGGAGCCTCCACTAAGGTTTTCTGCAAAACCTATTGTACCGATCTCCAGGCTTCCACCTTTAGGATCTAGTTAGAACCCAAGCGTTTACTCGGAGTCATATGAAGACCAATTTCGATAATTCTCTTTACTGGGTGAGATCCAGATTGTTTGTAGTTTACCTGCCCGACTTCAGCTTACGAAGCAGAGAAGTCGGTTCAAGTCGGTTGCTCTGTATGTAGGAGAAGTTATTTACCTAGTCCTTTTATTAAAGTCGGGTTTTGAATTTATTAAATTTATTTTTTTGAACATACGAATTTCAATGATTACGTTGTGAATATTTTAGAAATGCCTCATCAAAAAACACCGTGAAACTTATTCAAACTGTAACGAGAATTATGTAACAAAGTTGTAAACTTATTCACTGTTTAAAGTCTGCGCCTCGCTTCAGACAGAAGACAATAACAAGAAAGTTTTTACTTACCTACCTATCTACTTATCCTTCTCATTATATTACGAAGTTTCTTTGATATTCGAACTTATAAAGATTAGCAATATTGGTGGTTTCGCCCGCGAAAACCCCGAAGCTAAGAGTACTGATAATTTGTGTAAACTGAGAATTGTTCGAATTGCGATATTGTACCCTTAGATGAAAACAAAAAACAGCAGATACGGTACCTAGTCTCCGAAAATGGGACGATAAAACTGCGTCTAGCTGACGCACTAGCCTCAGTCGTATGTCGAACCGTTATGCCGCGTGAGCACATGCTGCTACACTGCGATTATCTTTTTGAAATTAATAAGAATGCCTTTTTGCTTATTTACAAACTATTTTTGTTTTCATCTAATATTGTTACCTATGTCGATGCTCCCCTTTAAATAGCTCATTGGCCCCTAACTCTGACCCTAGGGGAGTCACACTACTATAAGAAAAGAAGAAGTGCTGCGTCGGGCGAAGGCCCGACTGCCATGCAGGAGGTTGCGGGTTCGATTCCCGCCTTGTGCAAGTATTTATACTTAAGAAATAAATATTTGTTTCTGATCGGGAAGTTTTCTTTGTATATCGATGTATTTATAAAAAAAAAGTAATATTATAAACGCGAAAGTTTGTATGTACGTATGTATGTGACTTTGTTCCTCTTTCACGCAAAAAATACTGAACCGATTGCGATGAAACTTGGAATACACATAGCTGAAGACTTATAATAACACATAGGCTTTTTTTATTCCGATATTTCCGCGGGATTGGGACTTACGCGGGTGAAACCGCAGGGCGCAGTAGTATGTAATATATCCGTTGTCTAGTATTCATAGCACAAGCCTAGTGCTTAAATTGCGCTGCGTGTCATTGTCGTACAATATTTATTTATCAATATATGATCCAAAGATGAATATAGCGTGTTTTTAGGTGGTTCAATAAATTCAGTATGCAAAAACGTAATCCCTAAATCCTTTATGCCCTTTGCGGTATTACTTTGATTTACTAAAGCAACTAAAAAAACTAAATAGGCAAAGGAGTTGCAGACGTAAAAGTTTTTCCCCTTGGCTTATTTTTACTGCTGTCATGTACGTGCCTTAATTTCTCACTGCACGCGAACGTGATTGCCAACATATAATTTTGTAGATATAATTTATTTAATAACCCTTTATTGCGTCGCGCAGTCGGGTAAAAATAGTCCTGTCTACTGCATGAAACAAGCTTACCTACTAATGGCGTATTTTATATTCTACAAACAAACACTAGGTAGGTAAGTTGGATTATAATTATACTTAGATTTGTATAAATATGCTATATGTATAATTTTGTTTTAAATATGCCGAATCCAGAATTAGGAAAACAAAATCTGTTTTACAAAGTTTTTCCATTTCTCTTCTAGTTTTTCTTTTTTTACGACTGTTCCCCGTAGGGCAGGCACCTACCGGTAAATCTTTATAGCTTCCAGCATCCGTATTGTGGATAACTCAGTTTCATACATTGCTGCGGCATAGGGGGAACCCGCAATGAAACGGACGTGTTTGAAACGGACACTATCGGTATCTCAAGTTTTGATCGAAAATATTTTAGGTTTTTTGGGTGTTGGTACCATTGATGACCTAAGACAAGGGTCTGTGGTTACAGGCCCACATGTATATGGTCATGAATGAAGCCAACACCCAAAAACATAAAATGATTTCGATAGTGTCCGTTTCAAAACACGTTCGTTTCATTGCGGATTCCCCCTACATTACCCAGCTTGTCAATTCTGCTAAATAATTACAAACCGGTTCGATGACAGAGACATTACAATCGCAAATCAATTGCAAAGAAATTCAACCATTATCGTAAACGTTAACTTTAAACTGTAATCATACGTTATTAAGTCCTAATAGGACTTAATAAGTTAAGGCAAGTAAGTTAGGCCAGTCAGTCATGAATGAGGTGTGTCATCGAACTGTTAAGCAGAATTATGTGCATGTTCATATAGCAGACCGCTCTGCTATATGAACATGCATATATGCATTCACTATCACTATCATATTCACTGACGACCTCAGTGGCGCGTCGGTCGTGCGAAAGCACGGCTGCAATGCAGAAGGTTGCGGGTTCGATTCCCGCCGGGTGCAAGTATTTATGCTTAAAAATAAATATTTGTGTCTGGTCTGGGTGTCCCTCTATGTATAATATGCATGTATTTACAAAAGAAAAATAAATATATGTATATCCGTTGTCTATTCACCGTAACACAAGCTTAGTCGCTTACCACGGGGCTAGATGGCGCTGTGTGTTGTTCACAGAATGTATTTATTTATTTATTTACTATAGCTGCGTCTCGGTAACGGTGTAGCGAGTCCATAGATTTTATCTCATCTAGAAATAGGCGTACCGCGCTAAGAAGTTTACATTCAAAAACCTTGTGCTTGAACTGTGTCCAAGCCCTGTGATTGACTCCCTGACCCGATTACCCCGGTAAATATCGAATCTCGGATAAGACGACTTCATTAAAGTAGCCTTTGAAAAATCTAACTTCAAGTTTATGTAACGTTATCTCGAGGGAAATGTTATGAAACTGTGCCAAGATTCTGTCACTGGGTTTCAATCGATATGAAGTATATGTAGTTTATAGAAGCTCATCCGTAGATAAACCGATCTTGCTTTGGGCTGGGGTAAAAATATTTTATAATGAAAAATGTATAATTAAAAAACCCTCCCAGGACAGGATTCGCACCTGTGCCCCTCACTTGCCGGTAGAGTGCGCTACCACTGCGCCACACGCTAACACACACTAGTAAAAATGCCTTGAGCAATAAAAACAAAGAAATATTCTAATAGCCTTATTATTAACCGTGGAGTAAGGTCGAAACTTTTTGTTTCTGTCTGTCTACTTTAAAAATTCTTGTCACAGAAAAAGACAAAACAATGTTCTCACTGCTCCAACCTTAGTACTCCATGTTTATTAAGGGTTTTATATTTAACAAAATGGGAACCCGAAACCCGTCGGGCTTCGGATAGTTCCGATTCCATTCGGTTCCGTGGTTAACAATAAAAAAAAATTGATAGCAAAATGTGAAATCTTACTCCCATCATACGACCGAACCTATCAAAACAAAATGAAAAAAAAAACTGTGGTCACAAAGAGAATCTGAAACCTATAAGAAACTCTTTGGTTGGTTGAGGCAGACTGGTATATTTGACAGACATGGCAGCCATTTTGAATACATCAATTCCATGACCTACTGGATTTCACTTCGACCAATCAGAGAGCCCTGTACTTACCCCTGAAAACAGTAACAAAATCTCTTTGAATAAATTCCCATAGAAACTTTCATCCCCAATTAAACACTCTTAGGGGTTGAATTTAAAAAAAAATAATTTTAGAGATTCACTTACTACCCCATATCAATATCTATGTCAAATTTTAAGTTTCTATGTCAAGCCGTTACGAAGTTGCATACAAACGTTTTTCCCCATTTTTACCCCCTTAGGGGTGGAATTTCCAAAAACCAGTTCTTAGTGCTCACTTTCAACCCCTAAAGAACCTATGTTCCAAATTTCAAGTCTCTACACCCAGCCATTTAGCCTAGAAGCTGTCCATCATTCAGTCAGTCAGTCAGTCAGTGAGTTAGTTACACTTGCGTTTTATTAAGTACAAGATGGGAACCCGAAACCCGTCGGGCTTCGGATAGTACCCCCGAAAATAGTAACAAAATCTCTTTGAATCAATTCCCATAGAAACTTTCATCCCCAATTAAACACTCTTAGGGGTTGAATTTTGGGAAAAAATCTTTTACAGATTCACTTACTACCCCATATCAATCTCTATGTCAAATTTCAAGCCGTTACGAAGTTACATACAAATGTTTTTCCCCATTTTTACCCCCTTAGGGGTGGTATTTCCAAAAATCCGTTCTTAGTGCTAAACAATCAGAGGAGAATATAGCATTGGAAGTTTTCACGGCAACAGGCGTGGACTTGCGTAGTCTAGTTGGTATAGACGTTGGGGTACTGACCCAAAGACGCGAGTTCAAGCCTCGCCGCAAGTGAAAAAAAATTTGTATGCTATTTTTCCTTGAAATTAAATTTTCTAAATAAAATAGCCTTGAGCTACATACAAAAATTAAAAGGAATTTATAGTAATGGAAAAAGCGACATCTTACGTTAGTAATGAGTTAACTGTAAAGTTAACCATTACGACGCAGGTGTAAACAACTGGAAAGTTGTTCCTGTAGCGTTAGATAGATGGCGCTTTAACGAGCCAAAATCGTAAACAATCAGAGGAGAATATAGCATTGGAAGTTTTCACGGCAACAGGCGTGGACTTGCGTAGTCTAGTTGGTATAGACGTTGGGGTACTGACCCAAAGACGCGAGTTCAAGCCTCGCCGCAAGTGAAAATTTTTGTATGCTATTTTTCCTTGAAAGTAAATTTTCTAAATAAAATAGCCTTGAGCTACATACAAAAATTAAAAGGAATTTATAGTAATGGAAAAAGCGACATCTTACGTTAGTAATGAGTTAACTGTAAAGTTAACCATTACGACGCAGGTGTAAACAACTGGAAAGTTGTTCCTGTAGCGTTAGATAGATGGCGCTTTAACGAGCCAAAATCGTAAACAATCAGAGGAGAATATAGCATTGGAAGTTTTCACGGCAACAGGCGTGGACTTGCGTAGTCTAGTTGGTATAGACGTTGGGGTACTAACCCAAAGACGCGAGTTCAAGCCTCGCCGCAAGTGAAAATTTTTGTATGCTATTTTTCCTTGAAAGTAAATTTTCTTATAATAGTTTTCACTAGACTTCTAAAATAGTTTCTAAAAATGACTTTCAAAAATCTCTAAGACGCATCATAAAGGTACGAGTTGGCAACGGGCGACATGAGGCGGCATCGGACGACGACGCGGCGACGCTACTGATAGAAATACATAGAAACCAGTAGCGTCGCGGCGACGCTACTGGTTTCTATGTATTTCTATGAAATTCCCTACGCTCGCTCGACGAGACGCGTCGCGTCGCTAGCTTCGTATCGCTGACTACGTAGGGAGTTTCCTAGAAATACATAGAAACCAGTAGTGTCGTATAAATATATAAATACTCTAAACAAGAATTTATTTTTGGTTAAGTTAAGTCGTTATTCCCGGATTGAGTAAAGATGCGTTGTTGGTTCGAATCCCGCCAAGCGTCAACCATGCGTTTTGTTTTTGTAAATGTATTTCTTTCAAAATATGTCTGTGATCTCTTCTTCTTTTCGTATAGTGATGTGGCTCATCTGGTGTTATAATCTTCATAATTATAACACCAGATTAGCCATTTATAATATGATATAAAATAAAAATAGAATATTAGGTAGAAATGAGCCAAATGGTTCCAGGTTCCTTTCCTGTCACTTGAACAAAAACAATATGGTTCGGTAAACAATGTGGTTGTATCAACAAACGTCTCCGATTGCCCGGCCTGTGTTGACGGCGACGGGCAAGGTCGCGACCTCGACCCTGCAGCCGACTGGAGGCATACTGGTATCAAAGGGACGAACCAATTAGCGATTACCATTGTACTTGCCAAGTTGAAACACTTATTGTAGCTATTATTGTCTGTTATACGTCCAGTATCACGGGGCTATGGAGCGCCGGACTTTTGGAAGGCATGCGTGGAGCCAAAGCCAACACGTAGAGGCCCTTTTCAATAACAATTTTACTCGCAAACTATGAAGTGGACACCAAGTATCAAGTGGTTATTATTATTATTAGAACTACGGGTCAGGATCGCGTTTGTGGATAACTTTATATTCTCGTCTTGTCGCGACCACGGTCGCTGTAACCCGTTTGTCGAAACGTCGAGGTACTAATAGACATAAATAGTCTCAGTTAAAAAATCTTATAGTACCTAGTTGGCCTGCGTTGTAACGAAATTCCTACTAATGTTACATTACTTTACTAGCTTCGCCCCGTGGGTTCTCCTTTAGAAAACCTACCAGACGGGCAGCCCGGCCATGGCTAAATTGGTAGATTTTTTATATTGTTACTTAGAAATGGTTTTAAGTCAACTTAATTCGTCTTACACACAAAAAATAACAAAACCACAACGCATGGCCGACCCTAAACGGGATTCGAAACATACGCATCTTTTCTCGTTGCGATGCGTTGTGTTATTGAAGATGTCTTTTTCCTTGAACGCACAGAAAAAAAAAGATTTTTAGTGTTAACATGTAAACATTATTTCTTAGTGTTAATCCACACTTAGGAATACTGCTATTTGAAAGAAAAAAAAAAGTTTTAGTGTTTCCTGGTTTAAGTAGATAAAAGTAAGTAAGTACCTACAAAGGCAACAAAAAGTTTTACTGCGAAAAAGCTGTGATACTAAAATGTGGTTACATCTCTCGAGGACATTTACGTAAGTGCCACAATATCCATTTCGAAACTCTCGACTCCAATCTGCTGGGTTCAATTTACGTTAAACATACATGAAATGATTTCTAGAGTCAGCAAATTAACTTTTTACGACTATGTTTTAAAATCACAATCTACGTGTAAATATTTTTTGTCTTATTTCTTATTTTTCTAAAGGTTAAAAACGCCGCAGGGCGTACTAACAATAAGGTAAATTGTGGTTGTAAATTTATTACCCTATGTCAGAAACTTAGATGAAAAATGTAAACAAAGAACTGACAATTTAAAGGAAATTATTCAAATAAATCTATCCCAATTAAATAACATAATTATCGCTACGATAAATTATAAATTCTCTAGTAAGAAAAAAATGGCTGTTTTTGTTTCTTTTTTTTTTCAATAAATCTCTTTTTATTCAAGAGTCGACTGAAAATTACAAGTCAAAGCGAAAAATCTGGCACTTCATCAATTCACTGTTGATTAATGGAACAAGAAAGGGAAAATGAACCTCGATTGATTGATTGCCTTACGAAATTGCTACTCATTTTTCATATGATTATACCTATTTCGATATCGATACAAAATAAGTAGCTCCTTACATATTTAAGTCCATTTATTTTAACTGGTCAAATGTCGGTCGTATGAAAAATATAACATCCATTTTAATCAACATAATAATGTAATAATGGTCTAGCTATTCAAGAAATGAATATCTACCTATAATTTGTTCTTCAGATGTTATATTTCATAGCTAAGTATGTCTAGGTCTTCTTCTTCTCATCTGAGCGATGATCCGCTAAACCCCAAATTATTTGGGGTAGGCGCAGTAGGTAAGTCATCATTCATAATCATAATATTCATATTTATTTCATTACTATGCCTGCTGCAAATATATTTGGGAAAATATTTATACGGCCGCCTGCCTGACAACAACCCTCATATGGACCAAACAGTTTATCCGCCACCGCGCGGGGAAACTTTAGGTTTGCTTGTCTCCCTTAGATCCCTTAGTCGCATTTCACGACACCAACGAGAAGAGATAGGGTAACCCTATTCTATCCCGGGGCTACACGGCGCTAGATACTTATTAGTATTCCATAGTTTACTAGGTACTTATTAGTACCTATAGTCCATTATAGTGATACCGTTAACTTGAATTAGTTTTTTTTAAAAGAACAAGGGTTCGATTGACTTGCGCCTTTCAATATCTTTTGATATAAACTACTCTACGAAGTACGTATACCAGAGTTTACGTGATTCGATATTTTCCGCACGTGCGTTTCTAGCCGTGACCTTTACTATTGACAAAGTGTTAGTCTATCAGTCATTGCCCCGTACTGCGACGCAATTACTTGTTTTGTGACCTTCCCTTTATTCGCTTTCCCAATACGAGCGTTTGATAACTATTTCATTTCATCTAATGGTAGGTTACGATGTGGTCTAGCATGTGACACGCTTACCTAGAAGATAGGAAGACGACAATCATACACTCTACATTCCCATTCCAGTGTATGATAATAGCGTCCTAACCGTACGACCAAAAATATTTTCAGAAAGGGCTGCTATGCCCTTCAGCACCGTAAGCCACCTTCAGGGATCAGTGAGATCAAGAATCAAGAAAATTTATTGAATAACTGTGTACATTAAGGTGGCATGGAAATGTGTTATTAGTATCAACAGTTTGTCCATCCCGGACATACAATATATGTAGGTATAGTAACTATAATATGAAGTAATTTCATCTAAACATTTCTTCTAAATAAAAATTAACATAATTATTAGAGTCAACAAATTAATCTTATGTAAAGTAAACATCTAAATCAGACAAGTCGAATCCCCAAGCCAGAACCCAGTTCGTAGCTCATAGGAACGAACCTATGGACCAAGCCCATAGGAAGACAACAGTGAAATTACTTCCCTGAGTTCCCTACAGTCGATTTTCACTGAATCGACAGGCAGTACCAGGGGCGTCTCTAGCTCATGTAGCGCCCGTGTGCAAATATCTCCTTGGCGCCCTCTAGTAAAAGTTAAGAGTGATTCCAATATGGAATATTAAAGGTACAAACAACAGTACTAACTTGACGTAGGTACCCCTAATATTATTTTACAGTGAAGTTGAAAAAATAGGTACCTACATACACCGATATCTTTTGAATGAAATGTCCGAATTGAATAATTCAAAAGGTCCTAAAAAGGTATTGAATTCGTCTTGAATATGAAATAATTTATTATACCATTAATTAATACCAAGGTACAAAATAAAAGGTTATTAAAGCGACGGCATGTTCACGAGTCACCAGTGTGGCAATCATTTTTTGAACTCCCATAAAAGATTTGGCGAATTTCGACTTTTAAGGGAGCGACTGCCGTCTGACCTCCCAACCCCGAAGGGAAAGTCTGCGCCAGAGACTCGTCCGTTTATCAGCAGGTGCACCAATAAATATGAAATAAAATAAACCCCATAGTTTCCGAAATGCGATTCTGATACGGGGGCTGGGTGTGGGCGCCGCGGTCTCAAGGGCGCCGCGGCGCCCCTGAGACCGCTGCGCCCGTGTGCTGTGCACACCCTGCACACCCGCTAGAGACGCCCCTGGGCAGTACGTAGGGCTGTTAGTCTAAACCAATTAAAAATAACTTGATGTATGTAGTAACTCATTAGTTTATTGCCTCCGGATGGCAATTAGCATACGCCAATTAGTCATAATTCGAAATAAACGTACACGCCCGACTAAATTAGTCGTGAGATGGCTTAGTGCAGGCACCTAATAGGATTAGCAAATAAGTTAATTAGACAGTTGTTATGTGTTAGAATGTTGTTTTAACTCATTACGGGTGAAAACGTTTACATCATCGTCTGATGCCATCTTCTAAGAAAGAATATATGCAATTTGAGTCGTTGGTATTGTACCTACTACTTAGTTGAGGTTAGTCCAGTATTTTAGGTCGTCTAGTAACACGTCCGTTTCTTTTAACTTTAACCCTGTATAACTTCTTCTAGTATCAATTGTGGGAACTTATTTATTTATATTTATTTTTATAAGGTTAAGACTTATTAGAACTTAGACTATAATCGTATCGCCAAGCTTAGTTCACATCGCCTCTTTACCGTCTCATACTTAAAAAAACTAAAAAAAAAATGTAGGTACCTAGTCTAATCCCCCAACAAAACAATAATTATAAATTCTAAACTTCTAGTAAATAAGTCCCTACATAATTGGCCTTTTTATCTTATTTTTAGATGATTTATTCCAGCGCAAACCAACTTTTAATCCATGTTTTTATGGCATGGCTGACTAGGCTTGCCCAGAGGAAAAAAACAGGTCAATACGTCTGGAGCTAACTATAAGCTGTGGGTTTTGTTTACAATATTTTCCTTTACCGACATAGTAGGTACCTACATAGGTTAGGTACTAAATAATAAGCGTTATTTCTTAGTAATTTCAATATGTCTGTCAGCCAAGCCATTTAAGCTATAGTTTCTATCGACATTCATTCATTTCACATCGGCGGTTATATGTGTCAAGGGCTAGCTGCAAATAATTTAACTGCGGTATAAAATGGAGTTGATATGGATAACCTTGGAACAAGCTGCACCTTGGGACACGCGAAGCTTTAACAATACCGATACATCTACCGATTGGATCAACTTCTTTGAATAACTTTACGTTGAAGCTTATTGCATCTGACGTATGCGGCCTTAGTTAAACGAGATTGCATACCTATTGTATTCTAACTCAATTCTACAAATATTTTAAATGTGAGAGATTTTGTTTAGTAGGTATTAGGGTAGTCCCTATACTTACTTAACACAATCTCTACATGGTACTCTCTCCACAATTTCCTCACAAAGGTAGTCTATAAATAGATAAATAGATGTAAAAAGTGGACGTAAAAGTGTTTAGGTTTAAAAAGTGCTCTTACTTGGAATGTGCTGTAAAATAAAGTCATTTACGACTATGAAGTTCTGATTTAGTTTTAACTAATCTGAAAAATTGACAATTTAAAAGTCCAGGAATATAAATACTTAATAGCTAATAGGTAGGTACATTTTATGTAAATAAATAATAAGCTTCAACTACTTCTAAATAATAACAGGTAGGTACCTATACTCTATTTCAGAATCTTAGATCAAAAATGTAAACAAAAAAACTCATAGGGTCATTTATTTGAAAGTGACAGCTCTTTATTTACTTTTTTCTATGATATTGACAGCTAAGTATTTAAATTTCTATTAATTTTTGTATGTAGCTCAAGGCTATTTTATTTAGAAAATTTATTTTCACGTCTCGTGCCGTGAAAACTTCCAATGCTATATTCTCCTTTGATTGTTTACGATTAAGGCTCGTCAAGCCTCGCCGCAAGTGAAAATTTTCTAGCTAAGTATTTGTTTACATTTTTCATCTAAAATTCTGAAATAGAGTAGTAGTGGACCTATAGATACCTGTATTTAGATAAAGATAGTAGGTATCTACATATAGAACAAAAATCTTTTGAAACAGGAAATTTCGTGTTTGATTGTTCCATTTGAACAGCGAAGCCAACAAAATGTATGTAGAATTGAGCTCCGGAGTTATTAGCTGCCGAAACCGTGCCTCCGTGAAATCCAATAAACGAGAATTGGGAAGTATAAATTGTTTTATGTTTTGTTAATTTTGTCGAGGGGAGATAAATCACCGTTGACTGCAGCAAATTTGCATTTTGTGCTGGAAATGTCTGTGGTACGTTAGCCGAACACTTGACTGCAACGCAGGAGATTTGATTCCCGCCAGAATCAAGTAGGTAGATGTGCTTAAAAAAACAGTTTAGGCAATTGCCTATCTGATAAACCAGTAAAAAACATAGTGTAAACTGACTTTTCTATTTTACTGGCACCGCACCAGTACACCTACCAGTCTGTCTGTCAGATATTAACACATCTTGTATTTGATAAACCTACCTTTTTGTTTATACAAAAACACAGTTATTACTGTGTTTAAATAATAATAATAATAATAAATAATAAATCTTTATTGGCAACACTGAGGTAACTACTTACAATAGATGTAGTTTCCCAAACTAGCTTAACTAATTCTAATCAGTAGGTAATTAAAAATTTTTTTTTTCATAGTTGTTATTTTCATAGTTGTTATTTTCGCCCATCCAGTATTTTCCTGAAGGTCTACTGGATCATCTGTCATCATAAACACTTATGATGGCAGATGATCCAATGATGGTGCGGTGTTCTATTGACACCAAACCAATGGAACACCACCATCTCTCAAAAATGTTCTAATTTATTGCGTCCGTATTGATACACACCCCAAACATTTTTTTCAATCAGTTCACATCCTAATCCTTTGTAACATAAATCTGTGTAGTCATTTAGACGCACAAAAACCGAGGACACAGTTTGTGCGGCAAAGCCTAACTTTCAGGGTTTTTGCTCGGCTTTTTGTGAACGGAAAGCTCTTTTTTACGGATGTCGATCGAAAATTTTAACAAATCGCTGTGCCTATACGAAAGTTTATATTCTACTAGCAGAGTCCCGCAGTTCCACCGCGTAAGTCCTGATCTCGCACGATTTTCCAAAATCTCTTTCTTAGTGGATAGATACACACCACAAAGAACTTTCCAAATTTCATGTCCGGAGCACCAGCGATTTGGGCTCTGCGTTGATATTCAAGTCAGTCAGAAAATTTAATTTTGAACACCAAAAATGGTTTGTATATGGCTAAGAGCGCTTATTTAACAAAATTAATGCATACAGACCGGAAAGATTAATTAAATTTCAAATGCATGTAATGTCTACTAATCTACCCGATCTGTCATACCACGCTAAATGGCAATGCTGATCTTTTGCGCCAAATTGAGTCCAGCATTCTGGTATAATATATATACCTACGATGTGTTCCGCTTCCAAAGTAAATGATCCATCAAGAGGGATTTGTTTTAGCGTCTAGCTAGGCGAACTATGTTTGGTCTAGGACTTTTAGGATTTTGAGATTAAGATTAATCGTAAATAAGCTTTCTTGGAAATCAGCTTTTTGTCATCTTCGATTTTTTTTTTACTTTTTTTGGATTCTTTACTGGACTCCAAAAAAGTACGTTTTCGAGTCCAGCCTTTACTATCTTATCTTAGTATAATATAATAAATACGAAAGCTACTCTGTCTGTCTATCTGTCTGCCTGTCTGTCTGCCTGTTACGCTTTCACGCCTAAGCCGCTGAACCGATATTTTTATATTTTTATATATTATATTTTTATAATTATATATTTTATATGCATTTTTATATAGAGATAAATAGGACCTTGGAGAAGGACATTGGCTACTTTTGATCCCGTAAATCCCGCGGGATCGGGACTTAGGCGGATGAAACCGCGGGCGCAACTAGTTAAGTATAAAGAAAAGGCTGGACTTCTTTTCTACAATATTTATCTTTTTTTACTGTATTGGATATTGTATTTTTGTTCACAGATAGAGGACAAGACCAGCAGAAGAGGCGCTAGCACGTTCCTAGTGCCAATGAACGGCGGCATCTGGACCATGTGCGTCTCTTTAGAAGGTATTCACTTTTGTACTCTTTTTAATGATGACGAAAAAATCACGAGTAGGTACCTACCTACCTACTATTGTCGCTTTGCCTCAAAAGAGTTTTTTCACATAGGTCGACCGCTTCGTGAATCGTGACTAACTGCGAGTTTCTTCAATCGATAATAAAAATCAAAGTAAAAACGTGACATCTTTAAATAAAATTTCCTTCGTGGCGTCGCTTTTAAGTGTGACTTTTACTGTTGGTGAAGAAACTCGGCGTAAACAATATACAATTAGTAGGTAAGTAGTGTCTGCATGTTATGGGAATTCCGTTGCAGGATTTGCAGGCCTCACTTGGAATAGACTATTGATCGACACTTGGAATAGAGGGATTGGTGAATCGATTCGAAAATAAAACTTAGACTAAATAAAAGCTATTCGTGACATCCATCACATAAAAATACCACTTCTCCGTAAATAGCCGAGTAAGCCACTAAAAACACCGAAATCTTTTTTACTTATTTTTAAGAAAAAGTTATGTGCGCTGATAACATCGCTCTAACGGTGAAGGAAAACATCGTGAGGAAACCGACATGTCCTAGGACTCACTACTGTCCGAAGGCATGGGACATTCGCCAATTCGGAGTAGGATCCCGTGGCGTCTTACAGCTTAACCCCTCTAAGAATTCACCTACAATAGCCCAATTGTGAGGCTAAGTGCGGAAATGGCCCAGCGAAACTTTACTTAACTTACTTATTTTTTATTTAATTTCAGAGGAAGAAATATCAATATTACACAGGGCAGGGTTCCCTAAACAACCGCCATGCACAAATTATTTAGCGAACAGTGATGAGGACGAACCCCGGGCGGACTGGCAGCATCGTGAGTATCAACACATTATTAACAATTTAACAATTAATACCATCATACTGTCATTTTGTGCTATGACATATTGTGTTAGTCTGGAATTTAAGCTGGAGGAAGACAGTTTTTTGGTTCAAATACATCGCTGTATCTTTGCGTTTTTACGTCAAAAATAAGGTTTATTGTGTGGGAGCCTCCCTTTTAAATGTTTGTTTTATTTTGTTATAAGTGTTTGTTGTTATAGCGGAAACGGAAATACCTCATCTGTAAAAATTTCAAACGTCCAGCTATTATGGTTCATGAGATACAGGAAAGCTACCGCGGTTCTTCCGTCGGAATCGGGATCGGATTCATTTGACAGTTGACAGCCGAATTTCGAACCGCGAAAATTTCAAATCGGCGCGTCGATTACTCATATCGATGCCGAAGCCAAATTAAATGAATGCAACACAGACAAAATTGAATTGAATTGAAGATTTTGAAAGAAAATTTTAAATTGAAAACTCCGCTGTCAGAGATGTCAAACTACTGCGTCGGGAACGAGTAGCTGTCAACGGAAGAACCGCGGTAGCTTTCCTGCCTGGTGACAGACGAACAGACAGCAAAGTCTTAGTAATAAATCCAGACCTACTTACCTACCTATCTATCTACCTAGCTGTATCAACAGAGCAGAGCCCAAACCTGCGTTGATATAATATTGTAGTAGATCCAGTAAAAGGGTTCCGTTTTTAGCCTTTGGGTACGAAATCCCAAAAAGCCGCTGTAGCGCTGACAATATCTATCGTGAAAATTAGTATCGCTGCGAGCGCTAAGATGAGGTCGACCAATGACTATTAAAACGTCAAAAGCATCATTGAGTTTGTGGTAACGTTACCGCAGTGGCTATTTACAACTGCCTTCCTTCTGATGTCATATCTACTGTTAAGAATGATGTCAATGTCTATAGGTCCTTCTAACTTTCCCGCCAATTGAAGCACTCATTTGGTTGGTCATAAAAAATCGAGTCGGCTTTGATGTTTCGAAATGGATACGGATTACGGATTTGGGGAAGTGGGACGGCTCTTATCTACTTATTTTCCATAAAAATATAGTCGTCTGTTTCCTCCCTGGATAAAGATATTAGAGCAGACATGTTCATGCTAACAAACGTATCTGCCATGACCATATTGACCATGCCCATATGTTTTTGTTTTTTTTTTTTTCATTTTCTAATAAGAATAAAAAGAAAAGTAAGAAAAAATATTCAATTTTTCTGTTTTATTCTATTTTTTTTATCTTGCCCTTGCAAGGACATGACAGATAAAGATTTTATTGCATCAAAAAAATAAAGACTTTCTGACTCAACGCACAGCCTAAACCGCTGATAGTAGAGAACTGAAATTTAGAAAATGCGTTCTTTAATGATGTAGGCATTCAATAAAGGGTTTTTGAAAATTCCTACTGTTTCGGGAATTTCGTGGGTGAAACCGCGAGACTGGGCTTGTAAAATGGTATTATTCATTTTGTATGAAATCTGGATCGATATAGTAATCTATTTGGTAGCTACTAAACCAAGCCGACAACTTAATGCTTTTTATACTACACAGTAAAATATTATGTTGCAATAAACGGCTTTATCCACATTAACTTTATTAGCGCTCTATAAATAAGCTCAGCTTACTTTGTGTATACACTGATAGAATAAAACTGTGTAAATGTACCTAGTTTTACCCACAATAAAATCGTAGAAACTACGAATCAGGGTTAGCAAATTGGTGGTTTATGACATGAGACCCAAACGTTGAAATATTCAGTGTGTGGATGTCGTTCAATCCAAATATATTCAGACTTTTAGAGTTCTATTTTACGTTTACCGCCGTATTTATAGACGAATCTGAGTGATTACTATGGCTTTGGTCCTGTCTTGCTCTAATAAGTGATTTTTAACGTCTACGAGAATGTGACAGACACATTACTAAGACAAGTACCTAATTACTTAGAATTGACTATAAATACGAGTGTTAGAATGGCAAAAGTAACTTTGTCTATATTTATGTTTTCACGCCTAAACAGCAGAACCAATTAATAAAGCTAATAAAGATGGGCGGAATGGTAGGACTACGGCTACTTTTCATTCCAATCCTGATTCCGGATTTAAGGGGGCAGAACTGCGGTAGGTCGAACTAAATCCTAAAATGAATGTCTCTTTTTTATACACGATAGATAAGCTTGTGACCACTATCTCACTAAAATATAACAAAAATAAATGTCTTAGAAGCTATGCCCTCCTCAAAAGGTCACTTCTAAGCAAAAAAACTGCAGCAAAACAAAATCAGCCAAAGCGCTGTTCTTCCGGCGAAACCTAGGAGCCATGAGCGTAAAAATACGAAGACATAAAAATCATAATGTAGGAATTACTAAACTATCCATTGGTCTAATTAGGCTTAACTGAAACTGCAACGAATAGCAATTCTACGCATAAACCTTGATCGAGAGACTCTCGACCTGTTCAATGGAAAAAATGACGATTTATGCCGAGAATTGTTATTCATTGCTTATTCTAGTGTAGTCAAACCATAGATCAGCAGAATTCTAATTTAATTTAAATAAAATTCAATATCCTGAATGATTGACACACCTATTTATTGTGTATTGTGTACAACACGCCGAGCCCAAACCGCTGGTCCAAGAGACATGAAACTTGGAGAATGTGTTCTTTGTGATTATAGGTTCTGCTAAAAAGGGTTTTTGGAAAATTCCATAGGATCGTAACTTTCACAGGTGAAACCGCGCCGCGGGACGCTGCTAGTTCTTCCATAAATTTTGCCAGAAGATGAGGTTTTTGTCAACGCCCACCTATAAAATTATCTTTACGCAAATAAACAATGTTTCATTATGCAAAGCGAACTACGATTTGGTAAATCCGTTTTCCTTTGAGATGAATTATATAAAAGTTTGTTAATAAGTAACGAATGCCTTCACCAGCCCTCGGTCTAACCGGGTTTATTTAACCTTGGTGGTTTTTCGACGTCGCACAGGTAGGTAAATGTTTCGTATAAATTATAATGGGAAAACAGTAAGGTCACGGAATATTAATTTCGCAAGTCATGCGACACATATTTTCTATTTATTCTTAAATTATTTTAAGGATGGAAAAGGCCTACGGTGTTTTTAAATAAGGATTCTTTACAAATAAAAATATAATAGGTACCTACCTACCTACAACTCCTTTTTTGAGACATTCATGATAAATATGTAATTTTTTGACCTTAAAAAGTTGTTCATTTATCGTTAAAAAAGTTATAAATATTATAAAGAGGAAAGATTTATTTATTTATTTGTTTGAGAACCTCCTCCTTTTTTGAAGTCGGTTATTAAATAGGCTCCAAAACTACTGAACCGATTTCAAAAATGCTTTCACCAATTATCGAGGAGTAACAAAGGCTACTTTTGATCCCGATATTCACACGGGAACGCGGGATTTACGCGAGTGTAACCGCGGCGGGACGCAGCTAGTGGAAGATATTTTGAACAACACAACACCTGTGTGATGTGTTAGCATTGATCAAATTGGGTCAAAAATGTATTCTGTAATACATTTTTGACCCAATTTGATCAATATGCATCGTTAAAACTTTTAGTCAATTGAAGGGTGCATGAAAATCGTAACTGAAAATAAAGACGAAGTTTTTGTTGTTTTGGTGAAAGACGGTTGTTTTTAGAATGACTCGTATAAAGAATGCTTTAGCAAGTTGTTTGGCGACCTATATTAGCCCGTCTCTAGTCGGAGAAAATTAATGATGCTTTTGACTTGAAAAATGTAATACTAAAGAGGGGTTGCTGAAGAGTGATTTATATAGCTTTCGACATTAAGATTTTTTTAGGTTTCGACAGTTTAGTAAATTGTTTTCGATCAATAAAAGTTCATTGAAATATTATGTTCTAGTAGGTACAAGTTATTCATTTTACTCGAAATAAATATAAAAAGCTGCTGCGGCGCTAACAATATTTTGTTATGTCTATCTTAAAATTTAAAAGACAATCGCTACGGATGGTAAGATGGAGTTGATGAATGACGCTTAAAACTTCAAAAGTACCTAGGTATCATTTTGAGGTAGCGTTACTTCAGTGGCTTGATTGACTGTCTTCCTTTTGATACCATATCTACGGCTATGGCTGAGATATATTTTTTTTAAATATGTGTTTATTTCAGGTATGCAAAACCTATCGATATCGTGTGCGTTGGTCTGTCTAATTGTGTTGGGAAGCGCGGCGCTGGTCGGCGCTTTCGGCGTCTGCAAGCATCAGATCAGCGCCGTCTTAATCACGGGAGTCATGTATTTGTTGGCTGGTAAGGCACTATTGAGAATAAACATAAACCAAAAAACTCGCATAATCGTTTATAATAATAAATATTACACGCGCATTGAATCTCAAACTAAGCAACTAGGCTTGTAATTAGTTGTAATGTGTACTAGACAACGGGTATACTACAAATTAAACTTTTTATGTTGCAAATACTTACTTATAGGTACATATAAAACACCCAGAACCTAACATTTAAGGTCAGTAAAAAATCATGTCCCTTGCTTGCGACCCGCAACCTTCTACGTTGCAGCCACACCCCCAAGCCACACAGAGACCGTTTGAAGCTGGCCCAGTTAAGCTCCAAATACACGACGACACTTACACTTTACCTTAAACAGACTACACCTACAGCAGTACACATGCACGAATTTCTTTATATGTGTGCTGTAGGTATGGGTTGTGTCAGCGTAAGTGTCATCGTGTATAGTTTGACTTTTATAGAAATTATGGTCATTATGATATTGTTCCCGTAGCAGTTCGTAGCACACTGCTACGGCACGAGTGCTACGATCATTTTACCGTAGCGCTCTCTACTGCGCGTACGCCGCATTCATTTGCAGTCTTGACTGCCTATTTATGTTTGTTTCTGGTTCCACATGTTTTGTGTTAATGTTTACTTAAGAGGATAGTCTCCATTCTCTTTCGCCGTACAAACGTAGTTTAAATTTTCCTCCCTGGATAAAGACATTAGAGCAAAATATAAGGACAGTCTATCTACTCTTTCTCCATACAAACGAAGTAGACTGTTTACTCCCTGAATAAAAACATTAGAGCAAATATGTTTAAAACTATATCTTCCATGACCGACCATGCCCCTACGTTTGGTTTTTTGTTTCATTTTTTAATTAGAATAGAAATTACATTCTGAAAAATTAGATAGGGTAATGAAAAATATTAAAATGTAGGGGCATGGTTGTTAAAGCACTTATGGCAGAAACATATTTTTTCTAATATCTTTATCGAGGGAGGAAACAGTCGACTACGTTTGTAAAGTTTGTATGGAGAAAAGAGTAGGTAGGTAGACTGTCCTCTTAATATCTTTGTATATTTACAAAATCTCCACTGCAAGCCTGCACAGATTACTCTAAAAGTATACGATGGGGAATATCTATACTGCTACTAGCTGACCCGGCAAACGTTGTTTTGCCTTATAAATTATAGATAGTAGCCGATTCTCAGACCTACTGAATACGCATATAAAATTTGGTAATAATCGGTCGCGCCTATTCGGAGGAGTACGGTAACTAACATTGTGACATGGAAATTTTATATATTAGATTATAAAGAGGTAACATTGGTAACATGTATGTATGTATGTATATTGGGGGTAATCTACCGATTTCAAAAATTCTTACCATTGTTACCATTAGAAAGCTACATTCACCCTGAGTAACATAGGCTACTTTTGATCCCGATATTCCCACGGGATCGGGACTTACGCGGGTGAAACCGCGGGAATCTGCTAGTTGATAATAATACGCTTTTATCTTACAGGTCTCTTCGCGATGTTCACCCTAATGATAATTCACTTCAAGCGCATCCAACGCGTGTCAACCCGCGGCAGCTCCCACGACGACACCGCAGACGGCGTCATAGGTTCCCGGATGCCTGTTATACCTCTGCTATCAGCCAGGGAGTTCTCCACGTCTTGGTCTTTAGAGCTAGGCTGGGGAGGGGTTGCTTTAGCTACCACTACGTCTTTACTGTGGATTTTACTGTCCAAAATAATGAGGTATAATCCTATTTCGACTATGTTGTTGTAATGTTTCGATGTCAATTTGTAATGTATGAAGTCACTAGGGGGAAGTTCGGCTTTGGGGAAAGTGCGGCGATCATCAATTTACCAGACAATTGTTATAGCTATATCTATTCTAATATTATAATGAGGTAACGTGTATGTAAGTATATTGTGGGTAATCTCCGAAACTACTGGACCTATTTCAAAAATTCTTTTACCAATAGAAAGCTACATTTTTAGGGCTACTTATGATCCCGATATTCCCACGGGATCGGGACTTACGCGGGTGAAACCGCGGGGCTTTGCTAGTTGATGATATCGGCAATCATGATAGATCCACCATATTGTGACTAGATGGCGAATAATGGCGATTTTATAATATCTTTATCAATTTTATTGTAAGTCCGGTAAATTGATGTTCGCCGCACTTTCCCCAAAGCTGCACTTCCCCCTAGTGACCTTACTCCGTTTTTTAATTGTAGACTACGATTTGACACATCTTTCTAAAGAAAAAAATTAACTAAGTACAAGAAACCAAACGTCAAATTATAGTCTGGAATTATAAACGTATAGGTTATTTTTTTTTATGTTAAGTGGTTCGTAACTTCGTGGTAAGTCACAAAATGGGGGGGAGGGGGATTTAACACTTGTAAATATATAAATACGTATGTATGTGTATGTACCCAAAGAAATGCTCGTTTTAGCCGATTGCGCGACGAGAAGGAGAGTAATGTGTTTTATATTGACGTTTTTTTGGGCCTAATTCGCGTATTGCTATTTTTAAATTTTCTAAGGGTAAATTTGTCCTCCGTGGTGTAAATGAAGGAGGAGGTGGGTGGAAGGGTAAGAGAATTTAAAAATAACAATACGCAAATAAGGAAGGAAAAATGAAAATATAAGTACAAATCCTAAAGTTTAAAAAGTTTATTGGGTATAATGTGCTTATCAGTCTATGAATTTCCCCCAATAGTCTATTAATAGATTTCATTACATTCCTGTTTTATGGCCAAACTACACTATGACTAAAACAGCCCACACTTACAGCACACATATAAAGAAATTCGTGCATGTGTGCTGTAGGTAGGTGTGGTCTGTTTTAGGTAAAGTGTAAGTGCCATCGTGTATTTTTAGCTTCTTATGTTAAGCAAGTAGAATGTCGTTTTTCAACGCCCGTTTCATAAAATGGCGAGGATTCTCTATACATTTTTACATCGTATTTCTAGGCGGCTTATGCTGTTACACTAAGTAAATAGCCGAAAGCTTTCCGCCGTCCATTATTTAAATTATCCGATTTTTCCTGGTTATTTTACCGTAGGTACAATTAAGGGGGCAAGATTCAAACTTTATAAAAGTTCTGCTTTATATTTGTTTTTTTTTTATATTTTTACCTCTCATTTCCAACCGAAAATCTATCAATTGTTCCGTTGAAGATTTCCAATGGGATAAATGGGAAATTAGTCTAAACACAACCATATTCATCCATAATCCGGGGTCGTGAGATAACTATCTACATATTAGGTATTCGGCTGACCGTAGAGTCAAATATTCATTCACTGAGTAGGTATACATACAGAGCATAATAAAATTATTGTCATTTATTACACTGTTACCATAGATAGATTGTAGAGCGACACACAATACTTGGGATACTAATTAATTATTATCTAGACGTGTTAATTTGGCTTCTCAGATATTCTTTACTTATAAGTACAACGTCCACCGCCGACTGAACTAAGTTAGTTTAGCTTAGCTCCGCATAGGCGATTCAGTTTTTGTGCTTACATGTGCGTCCAGCACACACTAAGCCAACTAATCATTTAGTATTTCAAAAACTGGCGAGTTAAGTTAGTTACTTTAGCTTTGCTAGCGTAAAAAAAATACAACAAAAATTTTCCGCAGTGGATAACGCACTCTCCCAGCAGACGAGGGGCACAGGATCGAATCCTGTCACAGGATAATTTTTGTTGATGCTTGTAAAATATTTTCTAGTAAAATGCATTGACCAATAAACAAAAAGAAATATTTGCTAGCATATTTATCTAAGCTAGTTTTTCATACATGTGCGTCTTATACAAAATATGCTAGCTATGTTAACTTGTTTGAAAAACGAAGTTAGCTAAGCTAAACTAACTTAGTTTAGTTGGTGGTGCAGTCTGTTTTAGAATGCTAAAAGCGTTTAAGTTTATCATGGTGCTGTGAGAAAGTAGTTTTATTGAGAATGTTCTAGACGAAATATTATATAGTTTATTAATACCTAGCTGCGTCCCGCGTTTTCATTCGCGTAAGTCCCGATCCCAAAGGATTATCGGGATCAAAAGTAGCCTATGTTACTCCTCTGTAATGTAGCTTTCTATTGGTGAAAGCATTTTTTAAATCGGCCCTGTAGTTTCGGAGCAAACATCTTACCTCTTTATAATATTAGTAAGTAATAGATTATCTATTATAAAATAACGTACAAATGTAACATGAAACTCATGCGAAGACATTGTGTTGTTTTTTTAATCTGTGTGATGGTATGAAAATGTGAATTTATTTTACTTTTCGCTTGTAAAATGTGATAAGTATAAGAATTAATTAAATTATTGCATCATTAAAACTTAGATTTAAGCTGTGTTCTGATCTCCTATTAATAAATAAAATAGTTGTAAAAACACTATAGTTGACAGAGACCTATAAATAATTTACATAAGGACTGGCTTTTAGATAGCAGTAAAAGGAAAGTGCCACCAATTAATCTGTTCAGGCGGACAAAATCAGAACTAAAGATCGACTCTAAGAAATTCGTATTACCATAGTACACTAGCACCACCACGGACTGCAGAGTTAACTTGGTCGTAGTAAATAGTCCTTTGAAAGTTAATTGTATTTCTTAAAAAAAAAATGTATTATATTTCTTTAAAATAAGTACTTTCTTTTATAAGCATCGCACTAAAGAGTTCTGTGGTTTAAAAGGTTCTTTTAGGAGATTCATAATAGGAATTGCATTTTGACACGTCAACGCAACGATGGCATTCTAATATTATCTGACCCGTGCGAGCCAAGTGCAGTTATGGATCTCTTAAAAGAACCTTTTTAAACCTTAATTGTGTAATTAAACATTTATTTATTGTTTTTTTATGAATCCTTAAATGCAATAAAGCAATATTATTTTGTTTATATGGAGTTTTATTTATGAAAAGAGAGACTGCTTGTTTTTTGAAAATATAGTTTATACATACATTAAACATTAAATAACTTAAAAATATATAATATTTACATATTCATACTGTAAGTAATGAAATTACCATTACGGACCATACATAAGTACGGTGCAGCATTCTAAGCAATTCCAGGGAAGTAGAAAAGGAGTTATTAGAATATTTATAACAGGAATTTGCTTATGACACAGTCACATTAACTAACCTGTCAACATTCAAATCTCTATCTAACCCGAGCGAGCGAGGTGCATAGATATTCTGATGGTATCAGAATGCAATTCCTATTATGAATTTCCTAAATGTATGTTTTTATACCCCCTCAGTAGAGATATTGTCTTTTGTTTTTTTAGGGTTCTGTACCCAAAGGGTAATAAAAACGGGACCCTATTACTGAGACTCTGCTGTATGTCCGTGCGTCTGTCAGCAGGTTGTATTCTAATTAAATTTTCATAGTTTTATTCATTCAATAAAACGTCTTCAATATCGATGTCCTCAGCTCTCCGTTTCTTAGGCCGCGGTCGTTTCCCGTGTAACATTTCTAATTTTATCTTTTTAGCGTGTTTTTTCTTTTCTTTCAATTGTATCTTTCTTTTGGCCGCTTTCTCTGGGTTGTTCACTTTCTCTTGTAGAAGTAACTGTAAATACGAAATAAGTTATTTTTACGCAACTACGCAAAATAGGCGGTTATGATTTGGTTAGCTTTGGTCCCTATAATAAAAAAAACAACGATACAATACTGTTTAGTTTCATCGTTTTTTTAGGGCACCTACTGTAACCTAAAAAGGTAAAAAAGGAACCCTTATACCCACTTTGTTGTCCGTCTGTCTGTCAAGACCAATTGAAACAATGGTAATAGGTATAAACACCATGCGAAAAATGAGTATTTCAATCCAACTTTCAGAAAACATAAATACAAAAAGTAAATGCTTAAAATGAAAGTTGCACAAACGGGCGGCCTTATCGCTGATAGCGATTTCTTCTAGGCAACCTTTGGATGGAATTTATATGTTTAACGCTACAAATACAAACCTAATATTCTATTTATAAGCGCTTAAGAGGATGGGTACTGTTACCATTTCCATACAAACATAATACCAAAATAAATTATGAAATTTTTTAGTTTTCTACCTTAATATCGATATTATTCGGATTAAGATTTTATTTTTTTATAATTATTCATTCGAAATGAAATAAAACGGAGAAACATTTTTTTCATTTTTACATCGTAAATTACTTTTTATTGGGAATAATATAAAACAAATGAGATGTAAATGAGATGTAAACTAGTAATTTACGCTGGAAAAATATTTTGGAAAACCTTGTGGTGGGGGCCCTATAAAAATAAAAATCTTAATCCGAATAATATCAATATTAAGGTAGAAAACTAATTTTTTTATAATTTATTTTGGTATTATGTTTGTATGGAAATGGTAACAGTACCCACCCTCTTAAGCCTGCACTGGGCTTCAAGTCGTGCTCCCGGATTGAGTAAGATGCGGGTTCGAATCCAGCCCAGCGTCTATCGTGCGTTGTGTTTTTGCAGAAGTATTGTTTTTTTTAATATTTCTAAATACAAACCTTTTTCCTCTCAGCCCTCTTAATATTCAACTTCGTCTGCACTTCAGCCGCCATCTTCCCATACTCGATCTCTCCAATTTTCCTCCTCAGCTTCTTGCCCAATCTGCCCGCGAGTTGCTTAGCAACCGTTGCCGGGGACAACGCGTCTCCGGTCGAAAGTTCGCGCACTATTGGCGGAAGGAACACGTCTATGACTGAGGAAAGGTCGGCTGTGTCGAGGGAACTGATGATGTGGGTCCACATTGTGAAGATTGATGTTCTCTGGAAGGGAAATTGGTATGTTTGAGAAATACATTTAAAATCTCAAGGTTTCGAGCCTTAGTCCTACTATCCTACTAATATTATAAACGCGAAAGTTTGCAAGTAGGTATGTAATGTATGTATGTATTATGTATGTTAAACTTATGATAGTTGGAGACCTAGAATAACACATAGGCTACTTTTAATCCCGAAATTCCCGCGGGATCCCGCTATATACATACAGTGGTGGTCATATAATTAAGAACGCTGATATAAAGGGAAGATTTTTTTTAACTAAGACGCAAAACTAATTGCAGGCATTATTTTTTATTGTTCTCGGTATCGTAAAACTTTTCCATAATACCACTGTATTCATTGATACACATGATTAGCTAAAAATAAATACACAAACTGTCTACACTTCTAAACATAGTACTCCTATTTACTGGCTGGCCACGTAATTAAGAACGCTCAATAATTTATACGTTTATTCAAATATAATTAGAGAAAAATCAGTCGATTTGTTACTGTTTGTATAATTTTGGAGCCATTTAGTGCTGTAAAAGGTAAAAGTTATTGCTTCTTATGAAAAGAC
Organism: Idaea biselata; assembly: GCA_958496205.1. NCBI lineage: Eukaryota > Metazoa > Arthropoda > Insecta > Lepidoptera > Geometridae > Idaea > Idaea biselata. Next base: position 4,009,806 of record OY292401.1, on the reverse strand, counting down.
AATGGAAAAAATAAGAGTTGTGATAAATCTACAAGGGAAGTAATAATAAAAGTTCGCCAGAAGAATTTGGTCAAACAAAAAGATAGCCGACCATCTGCAATGTGCAAAAACGATGGTTTTCCACAATGTAAACCATTTTGCTACGTATCAAACTACTTCGAAGGTTCCGCGTGTACCTAAACAGTGAAAAACAACTCCTCGAGATGACCGAAACATCGTTCGCATGGCAAAACAAAATCCATCTAAAGGGTCCAATGAGCTGAGAAAATAATATTTAGGTGAAAACAACCCTTCAGCAATCTCAGCACGCACTATTAGAAGACGTTTGATAGAAGAAATATTGCACGGAAGGATAGCAAGAAAGGTACCCATGTTGAAACTTTGCCACAGGCAAGTCCAGCTGACGTTAGCGAGAAAGTATGAAAACTGGACTGTGCGACATTGGTAAAATGTACTTTTTTGTGACGAGACGAAAATAAACAGAGTATGTTTCGATGGAAAATGATATGTTCGACGTCCCACGAATACAGCATTCGTACCTAAGTACACGAAAGTTACATTAAAGCGCGGTGGTGGAATGTGAAAATTTGGGGATGGTTTTTTGGACATGGTGTTGGACCTGTAAAGTTGATAGAAGGTAACATGGATCAGTTCTAATACAAAAATATACTGGAAGAAATAATGTTATCTTACGCTGAAGACGTTCTACCGGTTATTTGAACATTCCAGCATCACAATGATCCAAAGCACACTGCACGCACCATAAAGGAATTTCTTACAGCGAAATCAGTTTCTGTCTTAAATTGGCCAGCCAACAGCCCAGATCTAAATCCAATAGAGAATCTGTGGCTCGAAGTAAAGACAAAAGTTTTCAATACAAAGTGTGAAAATTTATGAGAGCTATCGAGCTGTATGACGTTTTCGTAGAAGAAAGGAACTCTATTTCGCTTGCGAAATATCAAAAATTAATATAGTTAATGCCTCGCCGGTGTAAAGCAGTAATTAAAAGCTGTGGATATGCTATTAACTATAAATGTTAGTCAAAAACGTATTAAATTGATTTTTAAATTTTCTGCGCTACATATTATATTGTAATTTTTTAAATTTAAGTGTCATACAAAACATTTCCCGAGCAGTTTAATAAATCGTTCTTAATTATTTGTCCAGCTTCAGTACTGTTTGAATGTGTTACTTTGGTAAAATCAATATAATGTGAAAAAAATAGTTAGCGATTTCATTATAATGTTCCTAAGCCACGTTGCTCTATTAATGTGGCTATTTTATAACATAACTAGATGCTTCTCAGAAGGTACACATCTCTGTGGGTGGCACGATTTATATAAAAACTTCTAGAAATTCAAATCGTTCTTAATTATATGACCACAACTGTATATGTATGTATGTCACTTTGTTACTCTTTCACGCAAAAACTACTGAACCGATTGCGATGAAACTTGGAATATAGACAGCTGGAGACCTGGAATTCACTTTGTCACTCATAATTCAATTGTGGCGCAATGGTTTGCGCATTCGCCCGGCAAGCGAAAGGCACGGGTTCGAATCCTGCCACCGGTAGTTTAAAATGATGCATTTCTCCTTGGAAAATATTTCTAGTGTAAATAACTCACAATAATCATAGAAGTAGGTGCCTTAGCGACTTCAACGTTGACAGCTTTCCTCAGTTTGAACAGCAACCATCTAATGGTCAACCTCCCACCCCCCTCTCTTTCCTCCCCATCAGTCGCCGCGTCAAGCCTGTCAGTCTTGCTTGACAGTTTGAAGCTTGACATAGCGTGGACGATGTTGAATATTTGGTACAGTACTGCTGTCACCTGCAAGTCGGAAAATAAATTAGATTTTTAAAAAATTCGCCATATTGGATTTAATGTTACGTCACATTAAATCCAATATGGCGTATTATTTTTCGTGTTCTCCTTGGCAAGCCCTTTTATTTCATACCCATCTTGTGGTAGTGTAAGCAGTAACAAAACCAGCCAAGTGCGAATCGGACTCGCACACGAAGGGTTCCGTACCACCATCACAATTGGGTACGGAACCCTAAAATGAACACTGCACCAACCAATCCGTGAACGTAACGCAAACGTTAAGTCTATCACTCCATCACTAGAATCTAGATGGCGCTAGTGATAAAAATACATCGCGGTATGGTTGCGATTTTATGTCAAGAATCACGTTTGTTGTATGGGAGCCCCCTTTAAATATTCGTTTTATTTTGTTTTTAGTATTTGTTGTTATAGCGGCAACGGAAATACATCATCTGTGAAATTTTCAATTTGTGACAGACGGACCGACAGCGAAGTCTCAGTAATAGGGTCCCGTTTTTACCCTCTGGGTACGGAACCCTAAAAATCCTATACCCGAGGCCGGGCCAAGTCGCTAGTAAAAAACAAAAACAAAAAAACAAACCTGTTCAGCCATTTCCTTAGACACATTAGCCGTATATTGAGCACAAAGATCCAGCACCAAACTCCTTAAATTCTCCTCAGTATCATTATAAATAAAACCTCTTTCACTTTCGACCTTATTTTTAACAATCTCATCCAACTCCCCCACATCTATAGAAGTTAGAATCTGTCCTATAACTTTGGCTGCGCGTAACCTAACCCAAGAATGAGGGTAGGCTAACAAAACTTGACATTGTTGGACTATATCATCGAAATCACTTAAAAAGTTATCATTTTTCATACAAGCTTCACAATTCACATTGATTCTTTCGATTAGATTCAAAATTTGAATGAGACTGTGGTCTTTTTCGTGCTGCTTTTCTTCATCCGATTTGTCGTCAGACTGTACGATGTTTAGCTTTACGAATCGGCCGACGGTCGTGTCGTTTGTTATAAGGAGCATTTTGGATGAGATAAGAGGTAGGACGGTGGGTAAACGTGCTTTGAAATCTTCTTTTTCTGTGTTCACGAAACGAGTGCTGAGTTGGGCTGCTAGTTCGAAATGTACTGGCTGAAAAGTAATAAATAAATAAAATGGTTCTTTATTCAGGCAACTTAACCCAGCACATAAATTAGTTAATTATAAGTAGTCACAAAATAAATACAAGCACAATAGTCATTTTTGTCTTTCAGTCAAAATAAAAAGCAAATTTATTATAATGATAATGAAATTGTAAAGAAACTATGTCAAATTAAATTAAATAGATGAGAAAGTAAAAGTTAAATTTAAATCTATTAAATACTGACTGATCAACGCACAGTATAATAGCTGATAATAGAGAGCTAAAATTAGGGAGAAGGTTCTTCATATAATGTATAGACATCCAATAAAAAAGAGTTTGTCGAAATTCTCACGGGGCCCAGCAAGTAAATAAATAAATAAATATTTCAGGGCTTTTGCACATAGCGCAATTTCTCCTCAAACTAAGCCACTAGGCTTGTACTTTGGTTACTAGACTACGGATATAGTACATTAATGACTTTTTTTGTAAATACCACAATTTTTGTAAAAATTAATCGATATTCTGTTTATTTAATAATCAATTGACATTCTATTTCAATAAAAAAAATATGCAATCAATTAGTACCAATTATGATTACTTATTACTATCATTACAGTGCATCAAATCAATGTTTTAGATAATCTTTGTTTTGTATTTTAACAAGTTACTCACAATAATTATGAATAAACTAGCTGCCCCCGCGGTTTCAGCCGCGTAAGTCCTGATCCCGCGGGATTTACGGGATCAAAAGTAGCCTATGTCTTTCTCCGAGGTCCTATTTATCTCTATACCAAAATTCATCAATATCGGTTCGGCGGCAGACAGACAGAGTTACTTTCGCATTTATAATATTAGTAAGAAGTAAGATAAGATATTAGTATCAACTCACCCTAGTATCCTGAAAGAAGGTGAGGACCAAATCGTATAGTTTGTTCCTGTCCAAGGTGGGTAGCCGCGCCAGCAGCCTCTCGATGCAGTCCGCGGCGAGCGCGCGGCACGCCGGCGCCGCGTCGTTCACCATACACGCGCCCAGGCTGAGTGCCATGTGGGCGGCGTGCTTTGATAACTGCGACTGGGAAACAAAATTAGACCGTAGCCCGTTCATTGAAACGTGTCTAGCAAAGGCCCGACTGCAAAACAGATACATTCATATAATATACAGATTCCCGCGGTTTCACCCGCGTAAGTCCCGATCCCGTGGGAATATAGGGATATTGGGGAATATCGGCAAAAGTAGCCTATGTTACTCTGGGTGAATGTAGCTATCTAATGGCGAAAGAATTTTTGAAATCGGTCCAGTAGTTTCGGAGATTACCCACAATATACATACATACATACATACATGTTACCAACGTTACCTCTTTATAATATTATATTATAATATTATAGTATAGATAGATATCACTCAGACCAGAAACTAATATTTATTTTTAAGCATAAATAACTGAAGAAAACCTTGTGCACAGAAGTCGTCATATATGGCACAGTGCAATCTAATAGATTTCAAAAACAACTATACGAAGTAATTTTTCGATCAAAATCTATAGAATTTCACAGTACCATCTATCAGAACGTCCTGAAGCTTTTTAAAAATTTTATTATTATTATCAAGATTAACGATATTTATGGCAGGCTTATTAAATAATTTATCTTAAAATAAGAAGCAAATTTGCATTTAATTTCGACTTAAAAGAAAGGGTTTGTTACCCCTTATTTATTATACCCATAATAAAGTGTCTAACGGTCGTTAAAAAAAATCTTCGAGAAACCGAGGGAGAATATCATGGATTCATGGATCAAGTAATATTGACAACTACCCACTTACCACTTCGATCTTTCCAATAATCATCTCTATAAATTTCAAACTCGACTCCCTCCCATGCTGTAGTTCATAATTCAACTGAGAGAGGAAGAACTCGATGTATTTCTCCAGGCGCTTGCCCGGAGAGTAATTCGTTAGGTAGTTCAGGAAAATGACGCGAGACTCCTCTCTGGAAGACAAACGAACTAGAATGAAAAACATGTAGGTATGCGTTTTAGAAGTGAAATTACGCCTCTGCTGTCTGCTCGCGACCACGGCCGTTGTAACCCGTGCCGAAACGTCGAGAAATTTAAAGCTAAAATGATCTACAACGCGATTTAAAGGAGTTGACAGAATGTGTACCCAGAAAGTTCCAGCATCCCTACAATAAATTAAAAATAAATAAATGGTTTTATAAATGAAGGTCCTAATTGTCTCCATCCTACCACACATCTCCATTTTACTACAGTTCAGTATTTTTATCTAACGGGGCCGTGGCCAAACGCCAGTTTCAAGTTATTTTTTATTTTACACTAGTTGCGTCCCGCGGTTTCACCCGCGTGATTCCCGATCCCGTGGGAGTATCGAGATCAAAAGTAGCCTATGTTACTCCTCGATAATGTTGCTTTCTATAGTAAAAGATTTAAAAAAACGGTCCAAATTCGTTACAACCAAACAAATCTTTCCTTTTTATAATATTTGTTTAGATGATTGATGGCAATACGAAGTGCGCCTGGTCAGCTAGTAATAGATAACTTCACTTTATACATAGTTTACTTACCTAGATTTAGCCGATTCACTCAAAATACAGATCTTAGAAACTTTTTCCATAACTTCGTGCAGCTCCGTTGATACCAATCTCGCTTCTAATATAGCTTTCAGCAAATTAAAGGAATTCGCTTGTCGCTCGTTGTTCTGGCAATCTTCTTCCGCGTAAAGAAGTAACGTTTTCAACTGATCTTCTTCCAATTTGAAGTATTTTACGTTACGTATTAGTGCTGTTATAGCCTGGAAAAAAATATTAAAAAATTATTTTAACAAAAATATTTTGCTGCGCTGAGATTTGAACCATGCACATGTTAACATCGGCGGAGCGACTTCTCAGTTAGTTGACGCCATAGATACCGCACGCAAATTAGCACATTCAGCATGTGTGAAAGGAGTACACTGTATAATAGTGCTAGAGTACCATGTGCAGACGTGCTATGGAACTTGAAGTTTTGTTATAAGAATTCGGAGCAAAAACTTCATAATATAAAACTTAGTCGTCAATAGCTGAAGCTATAGAATAATACATAGGCTGCTTATTCTGGTTTGGATGCACTGCTAGATTACACCAGCAATAATTTTAAGTGCAGAAAGGAAACAAAAAAGAAAGAATCCAATTAAAATTATAAATGAGGAAGTTTTGACTGTCAATCACGCAAATTGGCTGAACCGATTTAACTGTAATTTGGCTCACAGGTAGTTTACAACTTGGATCCCAGTTATATCCTATGTGTTAATCCCGGAATTCCCACGGGAACTTCGCTGATAAGCCCACGAAGTATAAGTAATAAAATAAAGTATACTTACTTTAAACGCGACCCTGACCAAATGGTAATTATCATTCTGCTTACTGATCTCAAAAGTAGCATACTTATGTAGAATAGTAAAAACCATCTTCACGATATCTTTCACCATTTCTTCCAAAGTCGGAGTGCTGACTCTAATCGTCCACAAAGTCGCGATACACTTCAATGCAACCGTCGACACTTTAATATGATCACTTCTCAAAGAATCTACTAGTAAAGGAACTAATGGGTCAACAAACGCTCTGCAATCTTCTCTAGATGCCTTTTCTCTTTTAAGAATAACATACAGTATATTCAGACTGAATTCGACTAACACATGCGCGTTAGCTTTCCCAGATAACTTGACGTGTTTAGCTTGAGATTCGCGGTTTCTTTTTGGAATCTCAGGTATTAAAAAGCAATCAGGTTTAGCTCGTAACATTTTTTCCCTTTGCTTCTCTGTAATTTCTCGCTTCGGAGCCCCAAGAACAAAGTCCGGTATGCTCTCAGAGGCTATACCGTGAAGGAATATGAAAAGAGATTCAATATCTATGAAATTATTTGTCACTAGACCGCTTGATATATGCATTAGAGCGTCCTGAACTTTTAGAACTACTTTCTTCGAGTGATGTTTTTGTAAAACTTCTTTGAAAGGCAGTAGCAAGTTTATCAAATAGGCCTCCGATATGTTTTGAGACACAATCATTAATGTGACATAGCTTTTCTTGCTAGGTTTCGCTTCTGGTGTCTTATAATGTAGTTTTTCTACTTCTTTCTCTTCGGATAGGGCTCCGAAAATATCGTTAATACAGACATCTAAGATGTAGTGTAAGTTTTCGTTGATATGGTCCGGTTTGAAGTTTGTTTTTAGAGCGTCTAGGACTGTATGGATGGTTGCCACTAGGACATGGACTTGGAAGCCTCTGGTCAGTAATAAGGTAAGGTGTTCAAGCAATATTCCGAGGTAGGAAGGTCCGACTGTAATCATAATTTTCTTGACAATATCTCGCGCTGCAATACGCACTTGCTTAAGTGGAGATTTTAGGAATGAGCAAAGTTTTATGATTATCCTGAAAAAAAAAAAAAGGGAAATTGTAATATAAATAAAACAGACAGACAGACGGACGGACAGACAGACATGACGAATCTATAAGGGTTCCGTTTTTTGCCATTTGGCTACGGAACCCTAAAAATGTGAGTCGTCACGGGTATAGTCGCTACGTATAGTACCTACATACTATATATAGAGTGGCGATGCGTCGCCACGGCCTGTATCGCCATGACAATTTTTAGGTTTACCCTCGCCTATAGATGTTTCACATCAAAAAACCGACCTAGTCCGTGCTGACTCGCGCACGAAGGGTTCCGTACCATTATCACAACGATGACGCATGTTTGCTTTTTTTTTTACCACTGACGCCAGTTTATCACTGGCGCTAGTGGTGAAAGTAAATCGCGCTTACGTTGCGTTTTACCGTGAAAAATCACGTTTATGTATGAAAGCCCCCTCTTAAATATTTGTTTTATTTTGTTTTTAGTATGTGTTGTTATAGCGGCTACAGAAATATATCTTCTGTGATAATTTCAACTGTTTAGCAATCACGGTTTATGAGCTACAGCCCGGTGACAGACAGACAGACAGTGATATCTCAGTAAAAAGGTGTTTTTTAATTATTTCATTGATACTAATGGATGGATTACTTCTTCAGTTTACTTACCCTGGTAGTTGATACTTCAGCAGATCTCCAGGGAGACGCTGCAGCAGTTTCACAAGAGCCAAGGCAATGGGAACTCTTTGCATGTCCTCTTCTTGCCTTTCAATGCCGTTTCTACGTCGATTGACCTTGTGTGATCCTTCATGTTCTGTCATTTTACCTATTGCACTGGAAATAAAGTCGAAGTATTTACTTTCGGTTTGACTATATAGTTTGAAACGTGAGGTAAATCTGGAACTTTATTTATCTAAGCTTTGGTATTCAAAGCAGTAATTAACAATTTCAACTGACATATTATATAATGATGTTAGTTATCAAAATTATGCTTTAAGTGCTCATAATATCATATTACAATTTGCCTTTACAACATTGTTAGTTTATATTCTAAACCAGCGCTGTCTTAATATGCTGGAATTTAATATCGTCATTTTAAGGAATATTTAAAAGAGATGAGGGTTGAGGAGGTCTTTAAGGACTTCAAGTATGTTACAAGTAAGTATTGTAAGTAGCGCATTAAACTCACCGATTCAACTGCGGCAAAAGACCAGCACTCAGAGACTTTATAATACGTTTCGCTACTGACGGAGATACGTTAGTTATTCTATCGAACGCTGGACTGTTTGACACTTCCTTCGGCGTTTCTTCTTCGATTGCTTCCTGGTCTGCTGCTTTAAATTCTTCATCGACATCTAATTCTGTAGTATCTTTGTCTAAGATGTCATTTTCTGCTGCATCGACTACCTCTACAGATTTCTCAACATTTACGTTGCTATTGGGTTCATCATTTTCTGTTACTATGCTATCATTCCCACTTTTTACGTCCTTCTTCTTCTTAAAGTTAAATTTCCCAGGTATATTGTTTATCAATGCTTTGGGCAGTTCAATATCCTTTACCTTAGAAAAGTCGAAATGGAATGCGTCGAGAATTCCGATCAGGATTCGTGTTAGTTGCTTCTGGTGTTCAGTTGTATGCCGCATTTTGTTTAGGTATAACTTTAGGATGACTTCGTAATGGTACCAGGGAAGGAGTCTACAGCAAGTTGCAACTGTCTCTATGCACGCATCTATCAATGTGTTCTTGTCTGTAAACTTATCATCCCCTAAAAACATTGTAGCTAACGGTAATATAAAGTTAGTCAACGTTCTTGGTGTAGGACATTTCGTCATTTTCTTAGCAACTTTGCAGAATTTCATCAACGCTCTCACTCGCCTGTGCTGCTGTAAATGACACATGTTTTCGAAGAAATCTACTTCTATATCTTCTTTGTTTACCAATTGTGCTAAATCTGATAATACGACATCAGCGTCAGGGCATTCTCTAGCTAAAGTTCCAAGAAGCGCTATACATTCATTTCTTACTATGTCATTCTTAGCATCTCTTACTCCAGTAGATAAAAGCGATAACACTGTATCTCTAACTAGAAAGAGGCCGTCATTAGAAGATCTGTACTTTAACATCAATTTTGGGAGTATTCTTTTTAAGCATAATCCAGCACTGTCGCGTAGCCCAATATCTTTTTCAGTTTTAATAAAATAAAAACAATTATTTACTATCAGAATAGCCAAATCTATTTCAATTTCGTCATTATCTGCAAGCCTGTAAATTTCTTTGTATGCATCTAATCGTCTATCAAAATCTGGCTGTTCTATCCAGCGTTTGTTAAATGCATTCATTTCACTAACCATGTGAGCCATTTTAGACAAAGATTCTTTATTTGACGGTGCCCTTTCAGCAATTGATGATAGCAGTTTTATTAGCAGTTTTCTAACTTCAACAGGATTGACTCTATTGAAAAGAACAGCAATGTTTTTGATGTAGACTTGTGGGTTTGAACTATGGTCTAGTAAATTTATGATAGTATTCACAGCATAGTCCATATTTTCTTCCGCCATATTCGTGCATACCTTTTTGACTAGTATTGGTAAGAGTAGGTTCAACAGTTCATCGCAAGTTTTAGGCGACACTACTAATTCGGTTATTCTTGACAATATTAACAGGTCTCTTTTGTTAACCGTATTAGACTTGGCTGAATTTGCAAATCGACGTTTCATCACTTCTAAAATTGTTGAAATATGGGGGATAAGAATTTTACTTCCATAGTTAATATTTTGTTGAGTAGAAGTTTCTTGAATAGCTACAGTATTGAACGTTTCAATTGATGGAGTATCCTGGTCTTCTTCGTCTTCAGTTAGAATTAATAACTTTTCAATCATGTCTAGTATCATATTTACTACAACAGGCGAAAGTTTTGGAGCTTGTAAAAGTTTGAAAATAGCTCCTAAAGGACTTAAGGTACCAGAATCGTTTTCAGGGCATGTTACTAACAAAATGTAATATCTAGGGTTTTGGCACCAAGTGTTTATTAATTTGAGAAGGATTGTGGGATTGAGTACACCCTCAATGTGTAATTTTGAGATCAGAGGCCACAGTAAAGTCTGAAATAGTACATAGACTTCATCCTTAGTCCAAGGGTATTTGTCAAACTGCTCAAACTGTTTTCGTAGTATGCCCAAAGCAAGAGTTCTAAGATTCTTCATAACTTTAACATAACCAACATGAACTTTGTCTCCTTGGTCTAAAACTCCACCAATGGTACAAGAAACTGCATAGAAAATGTTAAACAATTCCGCCAATAAATTATTTTTCATGTATCCTCCAAAATATTCTCTGACCACTTCAAAAAGATTCAAAACACTATGTAGCTTACCAGGGGCTATTACCGACTTCAAATCTAAATTAGCTGTGACATGTTCATGTATTTCTAATGGTCCCATAGTTATATACTTTTGGAATTGAGCAAATGCCATTTCAATGAACATTTTGAGCTCATCTTCATTACAACCAGCTAAATAACGCATGACCAAAGATCGCCTGGTTTGTCCTCCACCTTTTTTATCTGCTCCTAGTTTAGAGGTCATTTTCCCATACAGAATTCTTAGAATAATCGGAATTACATGCTCTCTGTGTTCAGGCTGTATATTTTTTGCGTCTTCAGTAATTTTAAACTGAGTTAGTTCATCTTTAAACTTTTTGTCATCAACTAAGTTTTGTAAATTACTTTTATATGGAGTAACACTTTTGTTCTTGTAGTTAAGTACACAGTCTAGGGCATACTTTTGAAGCCCTGGGTTTTTATTCTTTAAAAATTCCATATACAGGTCCCAAAATACTGGTTCTTTATACAAAGCTCTTGGATTCTTGAACTGTGCAAGTACTTGCATTATGTTAATGAGTGTTTTAAAAACAATTTTGCCTGAGACAGATTCTTTAGTATTATCAATGTCTTCAATCAATTGTTCAATATTATCTTCGTTGTCTGCAGGCTTCTCATCAATTTCCATTTTATTTTTGTCATGAATTTCTACATCTATTTTCAACGCATTTGTATTTTCATCTCTCCTATATTCTTCATCGATAAAATTCAAAAACAATACTACTACATCGCGATTTTTCGCTTCACAAACATGAATGCAATTTGTCACAACTTTCAATATCAGATTCCTATAGTTAAACATATCAGGTCTTTCAACCAGACTGTTATATTCTGAGTAGAGATTATTAATAATTTCATTGGAGCAATCAATTTCATTATCAAATTGGAAATTCTTAAGGTTCTTCTTGGCGTTGACAAAAGATGATTCAAGGGCACTGTGGAACGGTGGCCAGAAGTCTTCGGCAGTTAAAGCGTTGCCATAACCAGCGATAAATTCCGAAACTGGTTCCCAAAGCAACTTAAAGTTCATATACAACACTCCAAGCATATACTTCAGACCAAATAGATGAAATTCTGTATCTTTTGCAATAGCATACTGCGTGGTATTAAAAGTCAGCTTCTGAAGAGTATTTAATTGGGCTCTATATTCCTGTACGGATGGTGGCACAGACTCAACACTGTAGCACATACTGAATACAGCAAATCTTTCATTATCGCCTCTAACGTCAGTCTTGTTCAATTCATCGATATTTTCAAACAATTTGTAAATGTGAGTAGTCACTAATCTCACAATGTGGAATGGAGAAGTAATATTACAATTTAAATGAGAATCTACTAACTTTAAATGAGCGTAAGATAGTTTCTGTTCGTGTTCATATGCTGTTAAATACAAATCCGTGAGATGCAACGCACAAAGGTAATTGGGATCAGCTGCAATTGGTAATATTAATCTCAAATACTTTTCTATGTCACATATTTTGTTTAGATTTCTGCAACTGGATATATGAATTGCACACTCCATAGCACAGGCTAATATAAACAATATTTTTCTAATACACATTGATAGAGCTGTGGTATCAGAATGGAATTTGTTTTCAGTCTCATTACCAGTACTGTATTTTGTCAGGACACTAAGTAAATTCTCAATAAGATAGTTAATAGCATTAACACAATAATCAACATCTATTCTTTCAACATGTTGTAGGCAAAACAGCACATTCATAAGGTCCTTTGGATCTTCAACTATATTTTCTACATCATTGTTAATCGCTATGTTAAACCTTTCCATAAAAGTTGGTAAATATGCCCCAAAATCAATAGGATATTTCACCCATTCAAAAAGCTTGATCCCATTCTTTGAAAGAGGTGACTTGTTCAGACATATTTTAGCCAAAGCACACATAGCTTCATCATCAAAATCTGACTGGATTATGTAGTTGATAAAAGGCGGCAAAACATGCAAATCAAATTGCGAATAATCAATGATATTTTGAACGAAGTTTATAAGAATATTTGGATATGGTATGGGGAGCAAAACTTTGATTATAATACTGGCATGTTCTTGAGATAGCGAAATGTTCGGCGAAAGTAACAAAACAGCTCCAATTTGTGCACAAACTTCTAGTACACTTTCTGATGTCTGTTCACATATGACTTTTATAAGTAACAGTACAAATTGTGGTGGGTTTGTCAAGTATTTTCCATTCTGATGTTCAATAACTTGGCCTGCAAGTCGGAGAATGTATTCTAAACCTTTGCTTTCTTCATAATTTTCCTTTAAAATCTCCTCAGTAAATTTCAAAATGCTGTTCCAGAATATAACATATTCTTTCGGTGATATACTTTGGAGGCTGTCTTCAATAGTTTGTGTGAGAACTTTAAATAGAATATCTTGATGGTGTTTATTTTCTTTGAGTAATTGTAGTAAGAGTGGTAGGAATGTTTCGATGCAGCTGTGGAATTTGCCTTGAACTCCTCTAAGGATTTCAAAAATGAGGTGGCCACAGCCTGTAATAGCCTGAAATTTTTTAGAGACCATAAATTCAGGTTGTATTACACAATGTTAAGACCAGATTAGTTATTAAAGCTCAAGAACTATAATTGATCATAAACTTTGGTTTTCTAATTTTCAATATTTAATTTAGTAGTACACTACAGATAGGTTTTGAATTGTAAGGACAAATTCTGTACACATCACACAGCGCCATCTAGCACCATGGTAACCTACTAAGCTTATATTATGGTGACTAGACAACGGATATAGTACTTATATATCTATTTTTCTTTTGTAAACACTTCCATTTAATAATAGACACTCAGGCCAGAAATATATATTATTTAAAGCACAAATACATGCTCCCGGCGGCAATCGAACCCGCAACCTTCTGTATTGCAGTTGCCTGACGCGTCCACCAGGTTGTCAAAATTAAAAAAATGGTACAAAAAAGTAAAAAAATGTTAACAAACTCACATCATCATTGCTCTGCAAATAATTCAATATAAGAGTCACAAACTTTTTCTTATCCCTTATATCTCTGGCTACAAATGCAAAGCTTTCCGCTGCAAAGTTATTTATGTACTGTGGTTGTGATTCACTCAACAATGGGATAATTCTCTTTAAAACCACAGCAATATCCTTCTTCAAGTTTGGTTTGAGGACTTTGAATAAGAAAGCGAGACAAAGGAGAGTCCATTCAAGTCGTTCTGCATCTTTAGTATTCAGTAACTTGATTAGTATATCGAGGAATTTTGGGAAGTGTGGGTAGAAATCCTCTCTTAAATCTTTAGCTAGGGAGACTAAGATTCTGAAATTAAACAGGTTATATTGATTTAAGTAGGTAAGGAATACTTTTAATAAGCCTAAAAATAATACAGTCTGGCTTATAATTTATCTACACTAATATTATAAAGAGAAAATATTCGTATTTTTGTGTGTTTGTGTGTATGTATGTTTGTAATTAATAAACTTTAAAACAACTACTGTGCTGATTTAAAAAATTCTTTCACCAATAGAAAGCTACATTATCGAGGAGTAACATGAATACTTTTAATCCCGATATTCCCACGTGATCGAACTTACCCGGGTGAAACCGCGGGACGCAGCCAGTTTTTCCCTATAGACAACTCTAGAAGTTGAGTAACAGACATATCCATTGCTTACACCGCCTGACTTAGTTTATAATTATGTCATAGTTATAATTGAAATATTTTTAGAATGCCTATCAATTTGGATTGGACAATTTCAGTTTACATAGACAGGTTCCTTCTAGGTACGTGTTACATCTTAGACCACATTTTCACTTTACAGGTGTTTATTTTATCAAGTTCCTCATTGGATAAATATTTTTGGGGTCAACTTACTCCAAAAGTGGCTGCAAACACAACTGATCTTCCAAATTCAAATATTTCACCAATATTTCGACAACTTCATTCTTTTTGTGTACTAATTGAGGCACGGTCACAATTCCAAACGCTTCTCTTTTAAATTTCTTAAAGTTCTCAGTTAGATTGAGTGCATGCCATTTTTGTATGGCTAAGGAGAAATGGGTCTCATTTTCTTCGGGGTGTTTAGCGTATTCATGTTCTATGTGGTATAAAGCCGCTCTGCGGATGTCTATAGAGTTGATTCGCTCCGCAAACGGAACAAACTGTAATGATATAAGTTATTTTTTGTACTGTCGTCTAACAAGCTATGCATTGTGTTCCTCGTCTCTTATTCATTTACACTAATTCAAGAATTAAAAAACGATGGTCCGTGCACCTTATAATTAGTATATAAACTGAAGGTTTGGTCTAAATTAATTCAAAACTTTTAGTGTTATTTTTTCAACCTAACCTAAAATTTAAATTGTACAAAAACTTACCCGGAAAGTGTTCGTAGTCTTGTGTTTTACAGGTTTACTCTTCATTTTTATTTCATTTAAAAAGGTAACACCTTTGTTTTAATATAATAATTAAATATATTCAAATTCAAAAATACCGCAAGGCAATCCAAAACACTGCCATGCTTTGACTGACGTTAAAATGACATTTGAGATGTCGAAATGAAAATGAATGTCAATGTCAAAATATTTTTTTAGGTTGCCACTGTAGAAATAAACTTCCTTCGACATTTATTACTATTTTTATTACACTTTCTGCAACATAGACTAAATAGACCACTTTTTATATCATTTTCGATACTACCAAACATCTTAGATTCCTTAAATTAAGTTCAATATTATTATAATAACTGCTCTTTATTTTTATTAGATTCTTCTTTGTGGCCTTTTCTGCTAGCAGTCCAGAGCTTATAAAAGTAAATAAAGTAAATAATTCTACTAAAAAGGTAAGAACTCTCAGAAAATGGTAATACAGGTAATGACATTGACGTTTCGTCCGACATAACCGACAATCACGTCACGTTTTTCGAAGTTTTGTTTCGCTGTTCGTGTTGTTTTTTAAGTGAAATTAATAATTCGTCGCTCAACACGGGCATATCTTATTTATTTTTCTCAGACAAGTTGTATTCAGCCCTTCGTCTTTCCATTTTTATTCGATGCTCGCTAGATTTGTTAATTCCTTGCCATTTGGTCTATCAGACCGGATAACAAAACTTTATTTTCAGGGTAAGTAGGTATACAGTTAAATGTTATCAGTGGAAAAACAACTATCTATTTACATTTGCTATCTTTAATTTACGTAACTTTAAGGATATTCAACTTTATCGTTAGATTGTGTTCCAAAACTTGCTATTTTAAGACTACCGATTGACTCTTAACATCAACAACAGCTGCACCGGCACAGCACAATACAACAACCTGTCTTTTTATGTATTTATAAAACAAATATAGTTTTCGTTTTAAAGTTAAATGGTAGGTACCACGGCTCTTATATTCAACCCTGTGCTTGAGCTCACTTGACGCAGATGGTTGGCGCGCCCCACTAGCAGGGTTGCCAACTCATTATCTTAGATAGGTGCTAAATGACATCTCAAATAGTGCTAGATTTATAAAAAAAATAAAAAATAGTGCTAGATTGATAAAAAAAATAAGAAATAGTGCTATTTTTTAGACATAATTTTTTTCTGTGTTTTTTTGATTCCGAATGCCACTAAATTTCATATATTCTCGTATTAAATTCGGTTTTGCAAAATACACACATTGCTTTCAAACTATCTCCAAGCACAGATCTAAGCTACTTTTTGTATTTTGGATCGTTCTCCCACTCTTTTCTGTTATTTTGAACTTAACTCACTTTTTTGCTTAAAGGAATATCCATTTTAGTAGGTTTTATAGTTCACGAAACACTAAATTGATAAATTCACAACTAAAAACATTCGCAGTTCGCTGCTAAAGTGACCAGAAAAAAATCAGAATGATGGCTGTATAGTGCTAGATTAAGTGCTAGGTGCTAAATGTTAAATTACAGTGCTGGAATTGCGAAAATAGTACCAAATCTAGCACCGAAAGTGCTAAGTTGGGAACCCTGCCCACTAGGGAAGGGGTACCTGTGTGTTCAAGTCCCGCTACGAAAATTGAATTTTGGATCTAATATCTCTACTTTTTAATTAAAGACTATGATTTGACACATGTTCCAGTAACATCAAATTACAAAGAACTTTGGTTCTTCCTCAGACCATAGTCCGAAATTAAAAAACAAAAAATACAAAATTTCCCCAAGTTTTACTGACACTAAAACATAAAATCTTCAAATACCTACTTCTCCCCTATTCCAGCACTAATCCTCAACCAGAAAGGATCTCACAGCTCCTCGACACTTCATTCTTGTAACAACATGGACATCAAGATCCTGCCGGCTCTTCAAGACAACTACATGTACCTGATTGTTGATAAATCAACTCAGGAGGCAGCCATAGTTGACCCGGTTGAACCAGACACAGTGTTAAAGGCAGTGAAAGATGCAGGTGTGAAATTGACTACTGTGTTGACTACACACCATCATTGGTAAGATATTCGTATAGTGGTGTGGCTCACCTAGTGTTAGAGTTTTTCAGATCGCCCTAAGGCCTAAATCACCCCAACCCACTCGCCTTTGAGCTCCTAAACTATGAGGGGAAACAGAGACTAAAACGAAAGCGAAACGAGTACTATAATCGACAAAGGCGAGACAGTGGTCCTTCTCCAAGACACACGACTACATAACACATCAGCTCATGGTCCAAAGACCGATCGCAGATAGAAGATTAAACCTATATAAAAAAAGAAAAAAAGATCGCCCTAAGGCCTTTAACTTACATTAATGTTGGCATTAACATATGCATTAACATATAATATGTATATGCCAACATTAACATATCTTACCACATTAGGCAGCTGCCTTGTCATTTTGAATACCTTCGCGCTTATAATGTTAGTAATGAGAAGGAACACTAACTTTTTATCCCGGCAGAGGGTGTTGGTCGACTGATCTTAGGTTTGAATTAAGAACTGTCAAACAGGTGTTTTTAACAACTCTCGGCGCCAAATTGGCCATATCAGTCTCAGACCGAAAGAAAAAAAAACTCGGCGTTTTCATTTTTGGGGGACCATCATCACAAAAAAAAAAAAACATCCGACCCCAGCGCTATCTGCTCACAGCTTTGCGTGTGCCACCCCATTATAGATTGTTTCGGTTTCACTATAGTTCTAAATATGCAACAATGTGAATCACATGATCACTGGAAAAAAAAACCCATGAGTTTCTTGTGCTATTTCTTACTGGAGCTTGCGTTCCGAAGACAGATTAGATTCCTGACGATTCAAAATGAAAATGCGAATGTCTTATTGAATAAACATTGATTGGATATGATTTGTGTAATTTATCTTTTATTTTATAAAGTCCCAATTATTGGAATCAAAAGTATCCCATGTCACTCTCCATCGCTTAAACTATCCCTATGTAAAACATCCAAATTGGTCAAACCATTGGACCATGAAGAGTGATCTAACAAACAAATATACACTATTAATTCCAGGGACCATGCTGGAGGCAACGTAGATCTTGTGAAACAGCACCCCGGCCTTAATGTCTACGGCGGCGATGAACAAATCGGAGCTCTAACCCATAAAGTAGTCCACAACACATCCTTCAAGGTTGGATCACTGAATGTGAATTGCCTGTCGACACCGTGCCATACGAAAGGACATATCTGTTACTTCGTCTTGCCTCCTGATAGTGATGAAACTGATTCCGCTGTTTTTACAGGTAACTTATAACTATTCGCGTGGTCTAGTTTGTTAATACTGACCCAAAGGCGCGAGTTCGAGCCTAGCCGCGAGCGATTTTTTGATATTTCCTTAAAAAATATCTAACTTACGACTATCTTAGAGAATAAGGATCTATTCCTCACCAGAGGAGTTCATTTTGAAACAATGAAGTCCTCATCGTTTCTTCTTCTATTATTATAAAGCTGAAGAGTTTGTTTGCTGGTCCGATTTGAAAAATTCTTTCAGTGTTGGATAGTCCATTTATTGAGGAAGGCTTGGCTATATTATATTTAAAAAAAAAAAATAGGCGGACGAAGTCGCAGGCACTGCTATATAAATATAAACCTTCCTCTTGATTCACTCTATCTATGTAAAAAAACCGCATCTATTTCCTATTGCATACATAGGGACACACAGACAGACAGCGGGTCACACCTGTGTGATCCGTTTGCCGAAAGTCTGAAGTGACTTAATTTGTAGGGATTACCAACATACAACAACTGAAGGGACATGTCTATAAAACGATCAATAGACCTGTCCTGTATGGTAGTGAGGCGTGGCCATTGCTTGAGCGACATAAGCAGGAGCTGCGTGTCACGGAGATGAAGATGCTGCGCTGGATGTGTGGAGTGACGCGGAAAGACCGCGTCAGAAACTCCCGCATCAGGGGCAGCCTTCATGTCCGTGACATTGCAGACAAACTGCAAGAATGCCGCTTACGGTGGTACGGCCACGTTCTACGGAAACCGGCTAGTTACGTGGGAAACAAATGTCTTGCCATGGCGCCTCCGCCCGGCCGCGGCAGATTGGGAAGACCCAAGAAGTGCTGGCTTGACGTTGTAAGATCGGATATGCGTGCAAATGGCCTCACTACACGGGATGCCGAAGATCGTGCAAAGTGGAGACGTAAAAGTAGGAAAGCGGACCCCGGGCTCTCGAGAGAGATGCAACCGGGAACAACGCTCGGATGATGATGATGACCAACACACAACAATAAAATTCCAGGTGACACACTATTCCTCGGTGGCTGCGGCCGTTTCTTCGAAGGCACTCCGGAGCAGATGCACCGAGCTCTCATGCAGGTGCTGAGCGGGCTGCCGGACGCCACGCGGGTGTTCTGCGGCCACGAGTACACGTTGCAGAACCTGAAGTTTGCGGCGCATGTGGAGCCTCAAAACGACCATGTTGCCAAGAAGATTGTGTGGTCGAAGGAAAGGAGGCAGGAGGGGTTACCGACGGTATATTATAGTTTTTATTTCTAGAACTGTCTAGATTATCCTACTAATATTATAAGGCTAAAAGTTTGCAAGTATGTATGTGTGTGTGTGTGTTTGTTACTCAATCATGTAAAAACCGCTGAACTGATTACCATGAAACTCGGTATATAGATAGCTGGAGACCTGGAATAACACAATAAGGCTACTTTCTATCCCGATATCCCCGCGGGATCGGAACTTACGTGGGTGCAACCGCAGGGCGCAGAGAGTGATCCCGAGTGTGTATTGATTGGGATTGCATAGGCTACATTTTATCACGATATTCCCACGCGAACAAGACTTACGCTACGCGGGTGAAATCGCGAGCCACTGCTGTTAGTAAAGGCTGCGATATATAATACTACACGGTATAAAATAATACTTGCTAATACGTTTTTAGCAGACGCTATATGGTTGTTCTGGAAAATCTTTGTATTAGACTGAAAAAAATATATGCGAAGGTACAAAATGTTGGCATATACATACATATAACTTGGAGTATGTAAAGGTGTATGGCGAGAAATCGAAGCTGGACCGGCCAACCTGACGTCAGAATGGCCGGCCACTTTGTATTGTTAGTATTTTCGAAACCACATGGGTATTATGGTATAAATGAACAAAGGTACCAAATAGGTACTAAATAATGAGCGTAGTTTGGTGTAAATCTATGGCATGGTCCGGCCATGGTATGATATTACCGCACGATAAAAAGGCAGCTGTATGGGAAAACCTTTATTCAATTTTATCTCAAAAGTACTTAATTAAATATTGTTTGTAGGTCCCATCAACAATAGGCGAAGAGAAGCTGTACAATCCATTCATGAGAGTTGTGGAGCCTTCCGTAATGCAGCACACCGGCAAGAAAGACCCCATTGAGGTCATGAAGTCTCTACGATTGGAGAAGGATCATTTCAAGGGTTAAACATTGTATTTTATGCATTTATTTAGTTATTTAACAAAGGAGTAAGGGCTTATTTTATTCTAGGGCAGTCGAAACTAATGAAAATGTCAATCTAAAACCTTAATTTTTTTCAATAAGTGTTTCCAACACTTGGAAAATTAGTTTTTTGGAAAAATATTATCCAACAACTATTAAAATAATTATCAATTTCACCCTTTGTAGAGAAATAAATATACGTGTTTCGTGTTCAATAACTCGGTAAAAGGTGTTAGATAAATAGATAATATTAGTGATTTTCAAATTACAGGCATGTTACCTCATGAATAGTCATGATCATGATAATCACTACTGTATCATGCATGACTCATGATGATACAGTAGTAGTGACGAGACCATCCCTATTATGTGTGTAGTTTATAACTCAGTTTCATAGGCACTACTATACAGTACATTGCTGCTTTAAGGTTTACCACATTACTTCATAGCAGCAATGTACGGCATAGTGCCTATAAAACTCAGTTTCCAACTAGATAGATAATACAGGTGCTTATGTTACTAACGTCGTGAGAAACTCCTTGATACCTAAATTGGAGTCTTAGGTATTATTACTCCCGGGATAAGGGTTGGCCTTGTTCCATTAAGTCTATGCTTAAATGTATGTCTATTTGTATTTTATATCAATTTTATTGTCTTTGTTGTTTTATTAAATAATTTGTTACTTGAATTGTTTGCTTCATTTCATACTAGCAAGATTAGGAACTCCCTCTGCATAAGAGGCTGCGTTTCCACCAGAGATCCGAGATCTCTGATGAAAACGTTTTTCTTGTGGTTGGGAATTGTTTGAATTGGGACTCCATTTGTGCCAAAATGCATTTTTTTTTGGTTACAGATACAGATGAAACAAAGCCTAAATCGCAACTTTAAAAACTTGATTTGAGATGAGTCTGTCTGGGTGAGGGTAGAAAAACGAAAAATATTATGTCAACATGTTATACAGTTAGGCAACAAAAGTTGATATCTACAATATATTTTAAAATAAATAATCTGTTTTATTTATCCTTTAAAATATAAACCGTTAAGTTGCAACTCAATCTGGTTTTTAATTTAAAATATCAGTGCATATTCACTTCAATTACCAACTGTATATAGAACTACTCAATTGAAAGACATCATCACTTAAAATACTTGTTTAATGTTAAAATCTAGACTTAATATTAATGTCCATCTTGGGCGACTTCGTTTTGAATCAACTTAAAGCCATCTATCACATGTGATTGGGGTGTTTCTTGGTGTCATTGTTCCTTTTTGATATACTGTGACATTTGTTCTGCATATTTCTCTTTTGATCTCTCAAACATTGCCACGTAGACCTGAATAATATAAAAGAGTATAAAGATATAAACTACAAAAGCAGCACATGGAAGTTTTTGATTAAGTACTGACAGAAATTTAAAATCTGAAAATTTAAATGGTCTAGCTATCAGTTCATGAGATACAGTCTGGTGGCAGACGGGCAGTGGAGTCATAGCACTTTTGCTAAGTGGGAGCTTTGGTCCCTAACAAAATGGGATCCTTTGGACCAAAGGATTTTGATTATCTGACTGAACTATAAATCAAGGCACAGCCTAAACTGCTGGTTCTAGTAACATGAAAGGAGGGTGTGTTCTTTGTGATGTGTAGATATCCACTTAAAACGGGTTTTACGAAATTCCTACAGGATTGTGACTTATGCTGGGTGCAACTGTGGGACAGCTAGTTTCAAACAAAATCCAAAAAGTAGATCTTCAGTAGTCAATAAAAATTCAACAGTCACTGTCATAGGTAGGTAATTTAAAGTTATTTTACCCTTTTCTCTTCATTGCTGAGTGATCTCCATTTGGAAGCCAACTGCCTTGTGACTTCCTGCTTCGTAGGCTCAATACCCACATCTGAGTTGGTCTCTGCCACAATCAAAGGTCTCTGCTCTTGACAGAACTGAAAGAATGCATTGCAAGGTTTCTTCGGCGCATTCGGATCTCGTTCAGGCTGTAATCAAGAACAATTTATATCTTTATTTAAATTAAAATCATCTTAAGTGTAAGTATATGTTTATTGCCTATTTACTTGCAAACCATTTTACTGATTTTGACAAAACTTGGTAAATAGACAGCTAAGAACCTGGACAAACACAAGCTGTGTTTTATCCCCATATTTCTGATGTTTCGGGACTTAAAAGCAGGGAAAACCATGGGACACAGCTACTGGTAAATTTATTGTAATTTCTTGTGAACCGTTTTTGCTTTATGTTTATAAGATAATTGTATAAATATTGACACCTCTGTTACATTACATTAAAAAGCAGTTTGGCCCTGAAAATGACATTGAATATTATATTGACCTTAATTACCAATAAAATCATTAAAACTTCATTGCTAGTAAACATTTTGGCCACAAATACAGTTATGCAGTTAATTTTAAGTTATAGGAATAAGAAATACAGTAAACAGCCGAGAAAATGTAAAATTGTGGTGTTTAGAAGCAGAATAAATCTTCAAGAAGTTGCTAACCTTGTCCCCTTTACTTTTTCGTTTTGTTGCAGGTTTTTTACCTGCCGCAGCACTAGGTTTCTCTGTTTGCTTTGCAGGTGTCGAGGTCTTACCAGCAGGGCGAGGCGCTCTTACCGCTACCTCTGGTCGGGTCTCAACTTCCACAGAAATCGTTCTAAAACGATCTCCATGTCTGTCCAATCTTTCCATCAACAGTTTGATATCTTTCTTGTAACGTTTCGTTATAGTTTTCACTTCATTTATTCTGTAACATCATTACACCGTTACTACACACAACAAAACCAAAATATTACCGATAAAACACCAAAACACGAACCTATTTACAATTCTTTCATTATCCTGTTGTAACACTTCACATCGTTCCAGTAGAAGTTGGTATTTTCGCCTATAAATATCGTCGACGGGCGGTAAGCTAACCATATCATCTGAGTCGTCAGAAATATTCGAGTCGAGCTGTTGGACTGTCATTTTAATTTATTTCACGGCTTCAAAGTTCGACACGATCGAATTTCTTTTTATTTATCAGCCTGACGGTCGCTGTCACTTGAGTGAGGAAAAAACATATTCGTTTTTTGATGTTGGTACAACGTGTTTTGGTGTAAAATGTTGCGTTAACTTGTAAGTTTTTAAGCATTACTTCTCTGGTGTCTCTTTTACACCACTATGTACTTTGTCCCTTTATATTTATGGCAATAAATAGACACACATTTCAACGATATTTTTTTTCATTGGATGGATCGTAATATTATACCAACATTAAGAACGTAATTCAAGGTCAACCGGATGTAGCCAACATTTATAGATAATATTGAAAGTAGGCGGCGCCAAATATTTTCCCGCGGCTATATTCAATTTTCCTTGTCGATTCACAGCGATTGCGCGTATCCTAAACGGAGATTTCCCAAGGCTATATTGATCGCGCTATAGGTGTTCAAATACATAATAGGACACGTAAACATGCTTTGAGAAGGTTGTGATTTTGTTTTAAAACTACAGTGATATTAGGTTATCGATTTATCAATGCATATCCAAAAGTCGTACCTATTGTAGAAGTGATGCAGATACCTATTAGCTCATAAAATGAATAAAATGTGATAGTTTTAGATTAAAGTGAGAATCAAATCTTACAAATGCATTCCAAAAGCAAATATGAAATGGTATCCAGTGCTAACGAAACGAACTACGTTTATTTGTTTCATATTATTATTTCTATTTTATTTATTTTATGTTTTGAATATTTGTTTAGTTGACGAAAAGGAGGTAAGAGTTGAAAATTCATAACATAACCTAGCTACAGTAGAATGCCGATCGTCCATCGCCGACTAAACTAAGTTAGCTAGTTAGCTTAGCTCGCCAGTTTTTTCAAAGAAGTGGAGCTAAAGCAGTAGATACACCATCCGACTTGCAGGCTATGAGTCCACCTACACCACACATCTCTAACCAAAATGACCATGTTTAGATGTAGGTACCGTGCTGTTGTGTGGACTGTTGGGCCCGACAAATCGGGTGGCATATTCATTTCGCTTGCAATAGGCGCACATGTACCTACCTACCTACCCAATATAACAAAACTGGCCCAATGCTTGTACTATTTATGTATTCTGTGACAATGCGACGATGAAGATAAGCTAACTTAGTTTAGTTCGCGGTGGACGATCAGTAAGGGTGCCTAATTGATTCAAATTATGTATTTTCAGCTAACATTAAAATACGTCTTTCTTCGCGGTACAACCAAATACAAAAGTGCTTCGTTGCGATTAGCTTCATTCTTCGGTATTAATCTAAACTCTAGTAATAAGTACAGGCGATTGCAACACACTGTTCCTGTAAAGAGACTGCCTGACGCACTCATTGTTGGAGTAAAGAAATGTGGTACAAGGGCGCTTCTGGAATTTTTACGGTATTAACCTATTTTTAGACAATTTATATTGTTATATATATATATTTATATATTAATTTACATGTTTGTGCCGTTTGGGGTGGAGACTTTAGGTCCGTGGGGGCCGGCCGCTCTGGAGCTGTACAGAGAACTAGCTAAACGTTTGGTGGAGGCTTCGGGTGACCGGAATGCTGGCTTGTATTTTGCCCAGAAAATAAGTATTTGTATACAACGGGGCAATGCAGCCAGTATTCTGGGCACTTTTCCCTCCACCAAAAGTTTAGCTGATTTAGGTTTATTTTAGTTTTTAGTTAGTTTTATTTTAATCAGTTTTAGTTTTAATTTAGTTTTTAATTTTAATTATGTTTTATACGTATAAATTAAATATATTAAAAGTAAGCATAATTTATATTGTAAACATATACCTACCTATACCAATAAATCAGAAAAAAAATAAAAGTTCCTGAATTCAGCAAAAAGGCATTATATTAGTAAAAAATTTTTTAAAAGTCAACGAGGAGAATTAACTTGCCTGAAACGTTGATAATGATAAGTCAATTTTACTGACTATATATATTATTACGTAAGTTGGGTACTAAAACCTACTTGGATGTAATGTTTCAGCCTGCATCCAGATGTGAGAGCTGCAAAGTCAGAAGTCCACTTCTTCGACAAATTCTATCACAAAGGATTTGAGTGGTACAGGTAAGTTAATGGGTTATTTAAATAGCTTAAATAAATAACCTTACTTATTAGCACCTTACTTTTTATAATAATAATTGGCTTTTTCATCTATATTTTTTTAGATGATTTTATACATCGCAAGCAACTTTTAATCCATGGTATTTATCCTTACCTACTATTTAATCAATAATTAAGATAAGTAAGTACTTACTTATTTCTACTCCATCAGACAATGCATGCATCATTTTTACTCAATTAAAAAGTTAAGTTTAGAATCAAAATATTTTTTTGAACTTCCGTGTTTCAGAGACCGAATGCCGCCAACTTTAGAAGGTCAAATCACTATGGAAAAGACTCCCTCCTATTGGGTGACGCGGTCAGCCCCACGTCGGGTTTACGAGATGAACCCCACTGTCAAACTGCTAGCAGTTGTTAGAGACCCTGTCACTAGAGCTATTAGTGACTATACACAGTCTGCTAGGTTTGTATTGAATATAATATATCATTAGAAGTCAGAGATCCATTGAAATGATTCCTTCTTATTTGGTGACACGGTCAGTTCCATTGAACGTCCTAAGCCCAACTGTTAGCAGTGGGTAGATACCCTGTCACTTCTACTATTAATAACTATATGGATTGAGTAACTAGTGTATATTCTTCTTATCGTGGGATAAGAAGCATATTACACTAGTTACTCAATCACTTTCTCGAGCTCCTTCGTGCTTCGAAAGGCACGTTTAGCAGTTGGTCCCGGTTGTTATCTCTAGTAGCAGTCGTCAGAGGCCTTGGCGACCTGAAAACTCTAACTCTAGTTAAGTCACACCACTCCACAGTGGCTCACCTAGAGTTAGAGTTTTCAGGTCGCCAAGGCCTCTGACGACTGCTACTAGAGATAACAACCGGGACCAACTGCTAAACGTGCCTTTCGAAGCACGAAGGAGCTCGAGAAAGTGATTTTTTGCCACACAAATGATCAGTCACTCATCCAAGTAATGACTGTGCCAAGCGTTGCGTTGCTGATGTAGAATGGTACACAACCATTTAAGATCGGCAGATGCAGCTAGGCCAGCTAAGTTACTAGTGTAACAAATAACAATTTAAATATATTTTTTTGCAGTAAAAGACATCTACCTCGCTTTGAGCAACTAGCCCTAATAAACAGTTCAACCAGCAAAACACCCATAGTTGACGCATCATTCCCTCCAATCCGCCTTGGGATATATTACAGAGCTTTAAAACGATGGCTTAGAAGGTTTCCGAAAGATGGGCTATTGCTTGTTAGCGGAGAAAGGCTTGTGGCTGATCCGGCAGCTGAAATGGCTAGGGTGCAGGTAACAAAAATAGGACATCTAAATATTTAAATTGTCCCTATTACAGAAACTTAGTTCAAAAATGTGAAACAAAGAACTGTCAATTTTTAATCGTCCTGGGGCGTATTCATGGAGTTCTGTGGTAAAGTAGCAGGATAAGTTATGGAAAGGAGTAAATAGATGGTTCTACCTACGAATTTTATAATAAAATTCTAGAGTGTAGGAAAGGAATGCAAGGCTGGCACCACAGAACTCTGGTGGTGGGTCCCGGGGCGGTTTGGGCGGTGTTGGGCGGGTTGTGTGTTTGTGGATGAGATAGTGTTTTAAGTAAATTATTTTTTTTATGTTGAATATTTTGTATATTATATAACTTATTTGAACAGATAGACAGACAGACAGAGTTACTTTCGCTCTTGTAATGCTAGTAAGGATTATTATAGTATAGATAGATTATTGCTCCAGTTCCACTTTTCTTCAATAATATATATGCGACAATGTAAATCACATGATTACTGTAAAAAAATATATACAAAAAATAAACCCCATGAGTTTCTTGTGTCTTCTTCTCATGTCATGGAGGTCGCGATCCGAAGACATAGTAGAGTAGATTAAATTAAAAAAAATGACATGTCAAAGAGATATCTTGTTAATATCCGAATGAATAAACGTACTTTGATTTTGATTTTAAAGGAAATAATAAATAAAGAGCTGTTACTTTGAAATAAATGTAAGGGATTTTTTTTTACATATTTGATCTAAGTTTCTGAAATAGGATAGCTATATTTAAAATAAGGTAAATGTACTTGAAACATTTTACAAGGAGAAATACATTATCATAAATCCTCCCATGACAGGATTCGAACCTGTGCCCCCCCGCTTGCCGGGCGAGTGCGCTACCACTGCGCCACACGGGAACCCACGTGTCATGGCGAATTTATGATTATGATCTCTCACTTGTTTTGTTCGAAACAACACAAAGGCACAGGTTCGAATCCTGTCATGGGAGGATTTTTGATGATGTATTTCTCCTTGTAAAATATTTCAAGTAAAAATGCCTTGAGCAATAAAAACATAATGCGTTAACTGTAAAGTTCCAATCCAAAAATCCGAACCAGTCAATAGTTGTAAAACTGTTCTGATAGATGGCGTTCAAACCGAGCCTTAGTCGGTAAACAAAACAAGTGAGAGATCATAATCATAAATTCGCCATGACACGTGGGTTCCCGTGTGGCGCAGTGGTAGCGCACTCGCCCGGCAAGCGAGGGGCACAGGTTCGAATCCTGTCATGGGAGGATTTTTGATGATGTATTTCTCCTTGTAAAATATTTCAAGTAAAAATGCCTTGAGCAATAAAAACATAAGGAATATTAAGGTAAATGTAATTATCTGTATTTTTTCAGGAATTCCTAGGTCTAAAACACGTGATAACCGAAAAGCATTTCTACTTCAACTCTACGAAAGGTTTCCCCTGTCTTCTCAAATCTGAAAGTCGATCTACACCGCATTGTCTTGGCAAAACTAAAGGCCGAAGCCACCCATATATCGACCCAAAAGCAATTGAAAGATTAAAAGATTTCTACAGGCCATACAATGAGAAGTTTTACGAGATATCTGGAGTTAATTTTGGATGGCCTTAAAAGTTGTGAAATTAGTCATTTAGGATAAAAATGTTGCCTGAAGCACAAAATACACGACGGACACTTAAACTGACACTTTACTAAACAGATTACATGCACGAATTTCTGTGTTTGCTGAAAGTGTCGGCTGTTTTAGATTTTAAGTGTCGGTGTAATTGTAATCGTGTAGTTTGACTACGGACGTATGTTGGTTGTATGTAGACGTAGTAATTTATTTAAAGTTTTTTCAGTGAGTGTCAGAGATGGCGCCACTAGTAGGATCTATGAAGCATTCAAAAGAATGTTAGCAGTTATGTGATCGACAGTACCTAACTTAACTTAGCATTTTTTTAGCTTTAGAAAAATAAAGGTTGTGCAAAATTAATCGATTAGAAAGTAAGCGCTGCTCAGTATTAATAAGACAATTTATTATACCTAAACGTGTCAATTTTTTGTTGCGCGATTTATTGCTTGTAATAACTTTAGTAAGTAGGTCGTTACCTACCATAGCATATTTAGCATAGCAAATAGCAATTAGACAATTGTGCCCTCCGATTTAGTATATTAAAGTTTAGCCCTCTTACTTATAAATGATGATTAAGAAATGACTAAGTTATGTAACGTTTGTCTCTGTCTGTCAACTTTGTAACTGCATATCACGGTAAAAGACACGATACATAGCTTATGCAGCTGTTAATCAGCGTCTATAAGAGAGTAGATGTTTGAGTTTCAATCAAAAACTACTGCACCTACTTATTGCGATCAATATGTATTTTAGTTTGGAGATAGCTGCAGATTAGGATTAACCGCAGGGCGCAGCTAGTAATTTGTAAGTTATTATTAAATTGTAATATTATTAGGGAAAAAAAAGTCCTGTTTTTAAAATGGAAATAAAACGAACAGTATTAAAATGTAGTTTCTTTTATGTAGTCAAGTTCTTTTACCTACCTAATGATGAATACTTATATAAGAAAATTTATTTTAACTAATATGGAAGAACAGATCGACATTAAAAGTCATTATTCATTGTAAAGTTTTAAATTGACAACTTATCAGCGACCTTATTCTGTAAGAAAAACTACATAGATCCGATGTAGACTCCACTCAACTTTTCTAAAACTACGTTGAAACCTGTGAATGTAACTCTGTATTCTAGAAGCCACTGACGTCACGTGACTTCTTAGCGCGTCTAGAATACAAAACAACTCGAGAACCGAATTAAGGTCATAGCCCACTTACACGACTCTGCTCCCACCAGGCAAAAATAATGTAATTCAAATATGGGCTTTAAATATTGCTCTTTAGATATATTTTACACTGACTGACGAGCAGTCTGACGGCGGTAAGCTCGCTGAAAGCGAGCTGTCTGCTAATTTTTTATGCCAATGTAAAATATATCTAAAGAGCAATATTTAAAGCTCATATTTGAATTATATTATTTTTGCCGGGTAGGAGCTGAGTCGTGTAAGTGAGCTATGACCTTTACGCGGGTAAAACCGCGGGATGTAGCTGGTTATGTATAATACGGTAATCATCTTTACAAGCAACTAGCAGCGCTAGGCGCATTATCGGGATCAAAAGTAGCCTATGTATGTCCTTCTCCAAGGACATAGGCTCCCAACAATCCCAATACTAAAATTCATTAAAAATCGGTTCAGCGGTTTAGACGTGAAAGACAGACAGTTACTTTCGGGTTTATTATATTAGCAAGATGTACTGCATGGTACCTATGAAACTGTGTTATCAACTTAATAGAAAATACGGAATTTAGCGATCGCCCGGTGAAATACAGCTATAACGGTTACCCTTAGACACACAGAAATCAAACATTTAATAAATAAATAATAAATAAAAAAATCGGCTTTACATTATTTTACCATCACGTGTCGCATTCAAGCAAAATAGCTGAACAGATTATTCCGTACACGCAGAGCGAATTTTTTCGAATAACAAACGCTAAATTATCATGTTTTGGATAAGCACCAAAATTTTAAAGGAAAGCTGAAAAACGCCTCTGATACAATACCAAGTTTCGACTATTTTCGTTTACTTTACGAAAATACTTGCATTTTGGTTTATTTTAAACGCTACTAAAATTCCCGGGAAACATCTAAGAAAAAAAATGGCGGATGCGCAAAGTCAATTTTTCATAGAAGTCGCATGTAAAATATACTGCGCGAACTTTCCCCTTCCACGTCAAATTGTATTGAACATTTAACAGCGCCCCCCCCCCTTTAGCGAAAGTAGTGAAAAACTTCAACTCTCCAAAAGAAGTTTCACGTTTACGCAAACTACGAGTGCATATATTTCACAACATCGATCGGCACGAAACTAAAGAGAGTATTAGTTCAGACACAAACAACAATCCTATAAGGGGTTTTTTTATTTAGCTACGGAACCCTAAGAACAACACTTAACCTAAATCGTTCGGGATATAGACGTCTAAATCGCTCGGCTTTATCTGCAAGTATGAAACAGAGTCGAAGCCTATTACAGCGAAGACTAGAGGTATATTGTCGTCATATTGCGCCTGAAGATATCCTATTTGGGCTGTGTCTGGGAAATCTGATGACTCGCTGAAAGGAAAGAGAAAAAAATATTAAAAAAAAACCCGGCCAAGTGCGAAACTCTCGCACGAAGGGTTCCGTACCACTATCACAATTGGGTACGGAACCCTAAAATGGTTTACAACAACTTTGATTCAAAGAAAATCTGAAACTTATAAGAAACTCTTTGGTCAGTGAAGGCAGACTAGTATATTTGACAGATAGGGCAGCCATTTTGAATTCCATGACCAACTCGATTTTACTCGACCAATCAGAAGCGACCTCACATCGTACTAGAATTCCATTGTAGTTTTTGAAACACGTTTGTTGTATGGGAACCCCTTTTAAATAATTGTTTTATTTTGTTTTTAGTGTTTGTTGTTGTAGCGGCAACCGAAATACATCTTCTGTGAAAATTTCAACCTTCTAGCTATTACGGTTCATGAGATACAGCCTGGTGACAGACGGACAGACGGACAGACAGCGAAGTCTCAGTAATAGGGTCCCGTTTTTACCCTTTGGGTACGGAACCCTAAAAACAGCGCAAGTTCGAACACAAAAAAAAAATACAACTGGGTACAGAGCCCTAAAAAGAACACTGGACCAGCCAAACAACAAACAATTTCAACTGTTGCGGTGCTGGTCTAGTGGTAGATAGATACCTCGACTTTCATTCCGAGAGTCGTGGGTTCGAATTCAGGCCGACCGCGCAACAATGTCTTTTTCGAAATTAAAGACATTTTTCGGTTTGAATCGCGTGGTTTTTATTACTTTTAGCATTGTTACAACGCTCAACGTTTCGAGACCTTTCTAGGTCTCTTCTTCAGGATAGACTATCTTTAATTTCAATACAACATCGCGAAAACAGAAGAAGAATAAAAATCGGTCAAACCGTTTCGGAGGAGTACGGTAACTAACACTGTGACATGGAAATTTTATACATGGTGAACCATTTAAACGGGCCTTCAGGGGGGTATCCTAAACTATAAGAGATAGAGAAAATGCTGAAAGGAGTTGCGTTTTTGACGATTTTGACAAAAACTAAAATGGCATTGATAGATTTTCTAAAAATTAATTACCCTAGCCAGGAATCGAACCTTGTCTTTTTGCAAAAAAATAAACACCATATATTATTGTACTGATCGATAGCGTTGCTAATAAATATCAAATCCTGGAAACAAACATAGTGTGGTAAATCAAGACAAATGACTCATTTTTAATAAATAATAATATATTAATTTTCACCAAAAAAGACCTCTATCAGTTGTGCATTACTGCTTACATCAAACATCAAAGCTCATGATTTGAACTGTGTGCGAAATGTTGAAATCAGAACATGATCTGAAATGATGATAAAATGCTAATGCAGTCGTTCAAATAGAGTTAGGTCGTTGTAATAGGTACGGGTAACAAACAAGTACTTGTACAGATTACTTGGCTATTTCATATTTTTATTAAAAATTGTCATTTTTCTCGATTTACCACAATATGTTTGTTTCCAGGATTTGATCTCTATCAGCAACACTATCGATCGGTACAATAATAAAGGATGTTTATTTTTTTGCAAAAAGACAAGGTTCAATTCCTGGCTAGGGTAATTAGTTTTTCAAAAATCTATTAATGCCATTTTAGTTTTTATCAAAATCGGGGACGCAACTCCTTTCAGCATTTTGCGCTATCTCTTATAGTTTAGGATATCCCCCTGAAGGCCCGTTTAAATGGTTCACCCTGTATATTAGACCAGACTAGAAGAAGATTATGTTTAACTGTCTAGCTATTACAGTTCATGAGATACAGTCTGGTGATAGACAGACAAACGGACAGTGGAGTCGTAGTAAAAGGTCTCGTTTTTACCGCAGACTGCAGTTATGCTCATTTCATTTTTAAGATAGACGTTACAATATTGCAGCTTTGCAGCGGCGTTTTATATTTATTTCGCGTAAAAGGAACATGAAATATGTGTCAAACATCACCTCTAGTACAAAAGGCGTGCATTTTGTAAGCTAACCATATGGTAACCATATTACAAGCCTAGTTCTAGTCAAGTGCTTAAGTAACATCTATAGTACGTTTTTTAATTTCAGACTATAATCTGACGTTTTTGTTTCTTGTATCTCACATTTATTCTTTAAAAAGATGTGTCAAATCATAGTCTATAATTTAAAACAAAGTATAGATGGCGCAATAAACTTGCTTAATTCTAAAAATAATTATTATCAAATACTTACTCCAGACATAATATCCTGAAATGAGGACTCGGTAGATTTGTCTTTCTAAAGTTCTGTACATTTCTATTGTAAACATCAAAGTCTATCTTTAGATTTGTTTCATCGGGCACTTCTCTATTAGTTCGAATAATCCTTAACTTTTCAAGTACAATTCGCATATCTGTGCAGTCTTCCGAACACAATATAGGCTTTATTCTAGACTCGAAATCCATCATGAAATCTTTACTAATGACTTCTAATTGTTGACTCTTCACAGCAATCGTTGATGCTTCTAAATTCTCATAAAATGACTTTTTTAATTCAGCCCAATTGTCATAGTTTTCACGACATTCTTTCAAAAACTCGTAGACAAGCTCATCTTCTCTAGAATCTATTAATCTCGAATTAGTATCGTTACTCATACATATTTCTGGTCTGCCAAAATCATCTTCATTAGGTATCCAATTTTCATCAAAGTGTTTCAAAAGAGTTTCTCTAGTTCTATTGTCTGTCTTGATAACTTCTATGTGGTCTTTACTTGTTCCAGCATCATTGTTAGCTTTATCTTTCATTCTTTTCAG
Organism: Idaea biselata; assembly: GCA_958496205.1. Classification (NCBI taxonomy): domain Eukaryota; kingdom Metazoa; phylum Arthropoda; class Insecta; order Lepidoptera; family Geometridae; genus Idaea; species Idaea biselata. Next base: position 3,975,841 of record OY292401.1, on the reverse strand, counting down.
TAAATTAAAAGGATTACGCAGTTTCCTCTTCCTTTTCATTCTCTTATCTGATTCCGAATCGGAACTAGAATCTAGGGTAACGAATCTTCTGTCAATAATATTGTAGTCTTTGTTTATGTAAACGTCAGCATTGAAAGATTTATTGAATTTCTGTATAACGTTAGATAACGCTCGTCTATGACGTGAAGCGCATTGTTTCTTCAAATCTAAATCTCTGAGTTTGAAAGCTAATCCTCTTACAGCGTTGAGATTTCTATCAAAAGCTTCGCCTTCTTCGTTTAAACGGCGTCTTTTACTTTTATTCGTATCTTCGTCCTCTAGTTCTATGACTTCAACAGGTTGCACGTCGTTGATTAGTTCAAACTCATTAGTCAAACGTAGTCTCTCATTATATTTCAAATTATAGTGACCAATTAGTTTTATCAAAGGTTCGGTTGTTATACTCGGTGTCAGATGAACTAGATGCTTGTGTCGCTCAACCAGATTCTGTATCGTTCGTAAAGCAGTTATCTTGATTGGCGATTGGATTTTGGAACGAATTGACCCAAGATTGTTAGAAACTGGCTGTCTATTAGTATTATTGGTGCGTACATTATTGACATTTGAAACTGATGGTTGGTTTATGGTATTAGTATAAGAAGCCTGCTGAAATCTGTATCTAGGATGTGCGAAGAAACTTGGCAATGTTGAAAATGATGGTCGTGGAATATACATGTTATTGTAAGGGTAGTAGAAATTACAATGCACACGGGGTCGCCAAGTGGAATATGAGCTGAATACCCTTGTAAATTCATGTCGAGGTCGCCAACCAGTGTATGCGTTGAATTGTGCTCTTGGAAACTCTTGTCTAAAAGTATTGTTCACGAATTGTGGGGCATTTGGAGGTCTTGGCACAGAACCTAAAAGAGTATCTGTCATTCTTTGTACGCTTGAAGAAGTTTCATTATCAGGAGTAGATGAAGATCTACTAACTTTAGTCCGAACCTGATCTACGTTTATAACGTATGAAGTATTATTAAGAAACACGTTTCGAGGTAGTAATTGTTCATCAGGAACTTTAATTGTAACTTCTGTCTGTCTGTAAATGTTAGGGATTGAATTAAAGTTTTCTTCGATAACTTTATGATCAATCGGTTTATGTTTTCGTGCTTTCAACTTCTGAAGTTTGTGTTGGTAACTGCTGGTAATTTGAAGTCGGTTAGATTTTATTTTGGCACCTATAAAATAACAAAAAATCGTTTATTTTAACTAGGTAGGAAATTAATAAAACATGAATACTCAGCTAGTATGTACTTACGTTTTCTAGAAGTTCTATCTGAATTCTGTTGTATTGTTTGGCTTAGTTCTAATTCAATCTCTTCTGAGGTCTTATTCAATATTCTTATAATACCGTCTTCGTCAATAGTGAAATTAGCTAAAAAAAACTGCTAGTTAGTTTATTGAATCATTAAAGGCTTATCAATATTTGAAAAGCCGTAACATTAATTTTTTAAGAGATAAACCATCTCTATTCAGCTTAAATTCCCAATGCTATAGTATAGTTCAACAGTAAAATTTAATGACATTTTCCGAACGCATACAAAATTAGGAGTACCACAAGGCATCATTTTGGAGCCTAGACTTTTCATAAAGTTTATCAAAAAGAAATGGTAACAAACCTTTATTTACAGTGTTTAAGCTATGATTTTTAGTTTCATTGTCCCTTTCCACATTTTCAACTTTACTAACTGGACCTGGAACTTTTTCATCAGCATTACTATCCATTATTTCAGTAGCTTTATCGCCGTTAACGTTTTCTATTGTATCAATACCATTTTCTTCCTTAACTTCTTCATTCACATGGATGGTGTTTCCGTTGTCTATTGGGATATTATTTTCATCTATATTTTCAGAATTATCAACAGGTTTCATGACAATATCATCACTATCATCAATTGTTTTTAAATCCTTTACTATATTGGAATTTAATTCACTCTTTTTCACTTTATCTATAGAATCATTACAGCTATCTATCATTTCTATATCATTTACAGAATTTACTTTATCTTTCTCATCAATTTTCTTGATATTTGGCCCATTGTGTTGTAAAATTCGATAACCTATTCGACTGAGAGAGGCATAAACTTTATAATGAGCAAGTGATATTGTATGGCCAAGTAGAAGTGAATATGCTTTTTGTAGAGATACAGTAACATCATTGTGTTTTAGGAGCAGGCAGTTCTGAAAAGGCAAGTAATACAGGAATTATTGACTGGATCTACATTTTACAAGAGCTACCAGCGCATAAGTTTTCATTTACATAAGTAAAGAATAATTAAATAGCTTTAATGTTCCCAGACCAAGAACTAGCCACAAATGAAGTGATGTCTGTGGCCTACATCATCATAACTTTAACTTACTACAGTCCAACAAGGTAACTCTTGGCCTTCCTTAGACACTTTAGCTGCCCTTTGTTTTAAGGGTAATAAGGGCATGCGTGTCACCTCTAAGAGAAGCTAATACAAGGGCAGCAATCGGGTTAAGGCAGGTGGGTAGTAAGTAGTCAGCAGCACACAGGTCGGTGGTGCGAAACTACCTGTGCACCGCTCATAAACGACTGACATCCCACCCCTGTCATACCTAAGAAAGGGACGACTTACCTTGTCGGACTATGAAATAGTATAACAGAATGGGATTTTTTTACCTAGTTAGCAATGTTTAAAACCCAACTAGTAGTCGCCAAAAGCCCAAAGTCGATGTCAATATAGTTTATTTCATTAAGAGCATCGTGTATACAGAGATACATGATCATTTTGATATGTCCAGTCATAAAATTATGATTTTAGTATGTTTTCGGAAAGCACCTTCCGTTGAGAAGAAACTACAAGAAACTCATGGTCATCTTTCAATCTCAGAATTGCAGGTATGCTCAGTGGGCAAACATTTATTGTGTTATGGCAATACAATATTTTATAAACTGATAACTAACCTAAGTGTAAGCCACCTAGGTCAGTTATCATATAGGCGACCTGACCACTGACCAGTCCTATTATTGTCAATGGTGCGACAGATGCAGGCATAAAGAAGATGACTCAAAACCCCATTTCTGAGGTCATAGCATCTCAATAAGCATGGTATCTTGAATCTTCTAGGCAAACTCAATACTTACACTCTCAATAAGATACAATGCTTCCTCTGGCCTCAAATACAAGTCTTTGCCAACATTATGCCCGACAAACTGCCAATGCGGACCCACTTTCTTAGTGACCTCTGCTAGTTTAAGGTCATCTCTCCACACTGCTTGACTTAATTGACCTCTGGAATGATCAGATATGGAAAAATTATCATACTTGTTTTGCAGAATGATTATGTGAAAGATAACATTTCACAAAGTCACTTTCTATGTTAGGCTGTTTGTCTCCTTGTAATCTTAAACAACACAACGGACTAGAGCGGTGTTGGTGTTGGTGGTGAGATTAGTATATTGGTTTAATGTTAATAATATGCTACTAAATGGATCTAAAACTAAATGTATTCGATTCACACTACCAAATGTAAAACAAGTTAAAACTTCTGTAAAAATTGATAATGAGGAGATCGAAATAGTCGATAAAGCTGTCTTTCTGGGTATAACTTTAGACGCTAAGCTTCAATGGGGCCCACACGTGGAAGCTCTGTCGAAAAGGCTTAGTTCCGCAGCTTACGCAGTTAAGAAAATCCGGGAATACACAGATGTTGAGACGGCCCGCCTAGTCTACTTCAGTTACTTTCACAGCATCATGTCATATGGTATCCTGCTGTGGGGGTGTGCTGCTGACATAGAAACCATTTTTGTTTTGCAAAAGAGAGCGGTGCGAGCTATCTACAAAATGGGCCCCAGGGAATCGCTTGAAGAAAAGTTTAAAGAGATAAACATTTTAACTGTTTACTCTCAATACATTTATGAAAATCTGCTATACGTACATAAGAATAAATCAAGTAAATTTCACAAATACAGTGATGTCCGCCAGGTTAATTTGAGACACAAGGATGATCTGACTGTGCCCTATAGTAGGCTCCAGAAAATAAGTAAGTCGTTCTGTAGCACTAGTGTACTTTATTATAATCAACTACCTGAAGACGTATTTGACATGTCCATTACAAGATTCAAAAAATATATTAAACTTAAATTGTGTAATAAGGCGTACTATAGCACGTCAAAATATTTTGATGAGAAGAATCCATGGACATGATTGTTAACTGCTCCTGTTCAGATTAAGATCTGTATTATGACGATTGTAATATAAAACATGATAAAAAAAATTAATTGGAAAAAAAACCCCCATGAGTTTCTTGTGGTTTCTTCTCATCGGAGGGCGCGTTCCGAAACCTCGGTAAATTAAAATCTCGACGTTTCAAAACGTACGTCTGTGTGTATAATATACGTTCTAAATGAATAAAAAATTTTGAGTTTTGAGTTTTGAGTGGTAGATACCGCGACTTTCATTCCGAAGGTCGAGGTTTCGAATCCAGGCTGACCGCGCACCAATGTCTTTTTCTTTAAGAAAAATTTAAGTGCGCTATTAACATCGCTCTTACGGTGAAGGAAAACATCGTGAGGAAACCAACATGTCCTAGGACAAACCATGGTCCGAAGGCATGGGATATTCGCCAATGCGGGGTAGGCTCCCGTGGCGTCTTAAGCTCTCTAAGAAATCACGTACAATGGCCCAATTGTGAGGCTAAGTGCGGAAAAGGCTCAGCGAAAGTAAAAAAAAAAAACAACAGACTTTAATTGTGCTTTCATTCCATGTATACATTTCAGCCATGCAAATTCTGACCCCATTAAAGTACTTATTGGTAAAATATAGGCTGGCCATAAAAACATCACCAAATCAGCAGTACTGTGTTCAAGCAGAGGAATTATTAATGGCCCGAGCCATTCATTTCTCTCTGGAGCCCAGCCTCATCCATAAGAAGGTAAAACATACAAAATGTATGTTTTACCCTCCCAGCAGTTGCCCTGTTGTTGTTGTTTTCAAGCTAATTAATGGATGTGTGAATTTTATGTAATGTTTGTAATATGTCAGTGGAAGCTTTTTATGTGGTGAAGCCGGAGTGGCTTGATTGTTAAGTATAAAGGTTATTGAAAAATTGAGTCAAAACACCTTACATTTTCTCTATCCGTTCTACACCAATGAGTTGTTTCCGGGCATCCAATGCTGACTGTATTTGTTTCTGTTCAAGCCATGATCCATTTGGATTGATATCTTTCAATCCTATCTCTGGTAAAGATGCTTCTATTTTAGTTAAACCTTTTGCCACTAATTCGTAACCTCTGCAAGTAACATAGGGTGAAGGGAATATGAAAACATGTAGGAATAAACAGAATTACAAGTTATCTTGGAACTGGTATTTTCTTGACAAATTAAATATGAATTGATATTATTAGTTCAGGCTCTATTTAGGGAATAAAATAATGCCGTTTTTTTAAGAAATGAACATTAATAAACTTACGAAAGAAATCGTGGTTTGTCCATCTTGTTTGATAATTCTTCTTGGAAACCGGGTGTAATGTACTGTATAAACTCAATTAGCAGAGAACTTCCATTAGGTTTCTAAAAAAATAATCAAAATCGCGTCACGAAGGAAAGTTTTATTGAATTTCTCAATTTTCGCAAAAACATCGATGTGGAATTTTGACAAACAAATAGTAGGCGGCGGGCGGAGCGGGGAGGGGCAAAGCTGTAAATGAAAGGGATAGCGCAATACAAAATACGTGTACAACGGTGAGATATTAAATAAAATTATGCTTGTAATCATGTTATGAGAAACATCGGAACATTTTCAATTTTTTTTATTTTATATCGAAAGGGATGGCAATATATTATTAATTTATACAATCTTGTTCAAAAAGTTTTTATGCCAGTTTATAATTTTATTGATCACTAGCTGCGTCCTGCGGTTTCACCCGCGTAAGTCCCGTGGAAATATCGGGATCAAGAGTAGCCTAATTACTCCTCGTTAATGTAGCTTTCTATTGGTGGAAGAATTTTTGAAATCGGTAGATAAGTTTTTGAGTTTATTATTCATTACGACACACAAAAATACAAATAGATCTATAGATCTAAATAACTTATTGCTAGAGTTTGGGCGGGAAATTGGAGACATCATGTCGTGCTCCAATTTTATTTTCGTTAAGCTATGTTGTAAACCCGGTTAAATTGTGTAATGTTAGTGGAATCTTATTCAATTTAGTTCCGTGAATGTGCACAAGTGTAGTGAAAACAAAATTGAGTGTTAAACATGGACTTTCCGTCATTCTCTGCCAAGCTCCTTGAAGGTTATGGTACTTGTACTATTTATGTATTCTGTGGTTATGGTAAAGTTGCCACCGTTTTACCATAGCCCCTGACTTGAAGCTATGAGCCCGGTCGGGCTAATTTCATGCAAAATACTTGATACTGGCAAGATGTACAAGATGTACGACGCCAAAACAAAGAAAACTACGACGCTCCAATAAGAAGAAACTTGAATTATCTAGAAACTCGACAAATGGAATCTCGAGAGTCCGGGGCCAAAAAAGAAAAAAAAACTTATTGCTACATACTTGTATTAAATAGTATAAGGTACATTTATAGGTACTAAGTAAGTAGGTATAAGTACTTAGTGGAGCGTAGTAGGAGTCTACGTTACTGTTGTTTCCTAAATTCTTCAGTATTTTTTACCAGACTGCGTTATATTTTTAATGGAGGTTTACTAAATCTAGTGAATCTTTTTGTGAATTTATGTATACTAAACTTTTGACGACCTCTGTGTGCCTCGTGCATCGTCCGATCGTAGGTGAACATAAAGCTGCGGGTTCGATTCCCACTGTGGCATATAATTTTATTGTTAAATCTACGAATTAATGAGTTTCTAAAATTTCATTCGTAGAAAAGTATACTTATTGATTTTTAAAATAAATAAACTAGCTATGTAAATGAGAAATTTATCGAAGTCAAAATAAAATATATTTATTCAAAAAACAATGTATAAATTCCACGATCGTAGTACTTCTGAAATGTCGAGATTTTAGTGTTTATCTGATTTAAAATCAGGCATCGAGTTTAAGCAGTTTAATTAAGTAGTACCCAGGGTTTACCTGTATAATTGTCCGTTGACAATTTAATAATTAGAGCTTTTTACCTACATAACCGTGAACATTTCACACAATACAAGTAGGAACGTAAAAGTAGATAAGTTTACACCTGCTTACTGCATTCTACCAATAAAACAAATTGCAACAGTTACAAATTACAATGCATTACAACGCAACCCTAAACTCCTCATGTCAAGTTCGTAGACTTCAATAGAGAACCCCCCTCCGGCTTGTAGCGTAATCTACTACAGACTACGTACGTAGCGTATACGTAGCGTAGCTGTACGTTCGTCGCCGCGTAGCGTAGTGTCTACGGCGGCGATCGATTAGTCCGCCGGAGACGGCCGACCGCACCCGAACCTCCCCGAACACCCCCGAAGACCGACGAACACCCATCCATACATAGCGGAAGTAATGACGTACAGAAGGATATGAACCGAAAAAAATGTCGTTCTTTTTTTTCCCCGTCTCGTCTTATCCGGGTCCCTAAACAGGCTTCTTTGTCGGTTTTCCCTTTCAACGCATTTCGTCCTAACGAATATTTAATTTTAGGTACATGCAAGACGTTTTTCTTTTTTTTAAGAAGGTTTCTACTGTAATTTCTTAGTTTTAATTAAGAATTTGCTACCAACAGCAGGTAGGTAGGTACTTAAGTAGAAAAGTAACATAAAATGAAATGAAAAATGCTTGACGAGCTCCGCGCAGGTGACAAAGGGTCTGAGTTAATGGCGGAGTAAGTTACCCCAGTCCTCTAATGGTGGAGTGTAATTAAAGTTGGAGTTAATTGGCTGTGCTTGCGAAAGTGTAAGGAGGACCGAGCGGGCGACCGTACCTCGTGAGGGTTCGCGGCGTATTGTAAAGAGGTACCAATGAGAGTTCATACGAGCCTCCTTGCCTTGCCTCCCTCTCGACTCAACGAACGCGACTAGCCTCGTATAGTAACTAAACAGCATAGTCGATCACATACAGTAGGTATGTAGTTGGTACCGGTACGGCCGCACCGAACCGCTTTACCTAAATTCTAAATTCAAAATCTCTTGTTTCAAATATAAAGCGGTATTTACACGAGCCAATCGAATTGGCCCGGGGATGGGGGCGCACCCCGGCTACCTACCGCGTTATTTATGGTATATTTTGACATGCCCGCTCGCTGCTAACTTCAAGTCGCAGGATAATGGGGTGATGGATAGTGTTATCGGTCGCTATTCATGGTGAACCGAGTTAAAATCGTGCATTTATTGTAATCGTGTGTCGTGGAAATACCCGTAAAACCGATTGTACATAAAACAGTGTTTTTACAGTGATATTTAGGCTCGACGTAACCGGCGTAAACCTGCGGCTATTTAAACATCGTAAACATTATACTAGTGTGGGTTTTTATTATCATTTGTGTGTGATTTGTATGTGCAGTTGATATTTGTACACGCTTAGAAGAAAAAAGTATTGCTACACCATTATTAAGGTGAGTTTAATTCATTAATGATATTAATAAATGAAAAATGAAGTGTTTACTTACGAACTTATTATTAAAATCGCCTATAAAAATAATTATAGCAATTTCTCAACTGATGTTTTGGTTGTACAATGTACGGATTGATTTGCATTTTTGGGTTAATTATTTAATTTTATTCCATGCTTTCAAAAACAATACCTACTATAGGAATTTGCTGGATTCCAAAAATAGCAAATAGGTACCTACCTTCCTACAATTTCCATGTGAATGAATATAGGTGTACTCGTGCAATATTGTAAAGTACTCCAATAACATAAACATAACAGTAAATTAATAACAGCGCCATCTATTAGTGGTCCCAGTTGAGAATTTAGTACCTGATCCTGCCGTGCTACAAGAGCGCCAAAGTGTCAGCCGGCGACACGCCTGCAGTCACGCGGCGTTGACGCGCGTCGCAACATGTTTGCGTGGGTGTAGATCGCGGCGTGATTTAATCATTCCATGTTTTCTTTCCTAACAAGTAAACAAAATAGTGTTTATTGAATAAAAGTGTATTTTCTACTATCCGAGAATTATTTATCAACTATTTCAGTTGAGGTGCGTTGTGAAATAAATGTGCAAAAGTGTGTTTTGTTGTCGGCAGCGAAGGATTTGACCGCGCAGTGAAGGTCTAGGGTCGGAATGAGAAAAATAAACGGTGAGGATCGAGTCGTGCCGCTTTAGACTAACCTAAGTACTAACAACGTGGTTCTAAAGACTAACACGTACTGACTTACCTACCAATGCATGTGCTTGCAAAACTCGCATAAATGTTTGCTGATAAGAATCCTAGAATATGGCACCGGGTCATAGATAACATCAACATAGGTACCGGTCATACCTCGTAACCACGCTAAATAGAATGTCCGTCGATATAATTACGAAGTACCAACTGGAACCCAATAAGATAACCTTTCCAAAGGTGCTCGCAGCTATTATGTCAAAAACACGGCGCGCCCGTTTGATAGGGGAACGACGACGCTAAGTAATAATAACAGGGGTCTGCTTGCCTGCACAAGATCAATGACATTTTTGCTGCATGTTTTTATAGAGATGTTTCAATAAAGTCGTGATCGTGACTGCATCGAGCCAGTGGAAAAGTAGAATTAAGTCTTATAAAAACTTATTAAGCAAGTATTTACCTACCTAACTGCTTCTCGAAATAGAATTGCTCAAGCGATGGAGAACGACCGAAAATCATTAACCGTAGCAGATCCCATACAAATGGTCCATAAACGTAATCCGACAATGTTTGATGGGCTACCGTCGAGGCGGTGAGATTGCAAAACAATCTGTCTCGTTCACCTAGCTAGACAAAGGTTTTCATAGTCAAACTTTAGTCCGATCGATCAATAATTCATCAGTTTATCTTGACCATTTTGAATTTTATGTAGATTTTGATGCATCTGTAGTGTAAGTGGTTGATCCTAACGGGCTATGAAATTTTCGTTTGCTTCTGCCTTTTGGAACTCGTCAAAATGATCTTTATAAACAAAGCATTGTATGTATGATCACGAGACGTTTATCAGACAAAACTACGCTTTGAGAGAAGCATTTTGTCTTTACATTATCCAAGGTTATCGCTGAACGATTAAAATTATTAGGTATTATTATATCTATCGAAGGTTGACAGTAAATTTATGATGCAACAAATCTGGCGAGACCTCAGTCTTGGCTGTTTAGTATTCAAAGCAGATTTGAACATTAACATTCACGCTTTGCTTTACAATTTACATCGAAAGGTTGCGTATGAGACGCATTAGACGGCATCAGATGTATTGTTTAATAATATGCCAAAATGCCATTGTAATAAAATGATCCAGCATGCATAGTCCAGGATTACATTGAAGATAAAAGCGATCAAACGATATTCGAACTTTTAGAAAATTACGATCAGAATCATGAACTCTGTTTGTAGAAAACAATTAATTACCTGAAGTTAAAAGAAAGCTTTTTACAGCAGTTTTACGACTGGTGGAATGTTGCAACAAGATCGTTGGCCTAAGCTGAGATAATTTAGCACGTAAACAAGCAGAAAATGAAATAGGTAAGCAGTTGAAATTGCCGGCAATGCACTTCACAGTCAACCTTGCTCTTGGCTGTCTGCAGATACCTGTAACTGTTTGACGCAGCCATTACTGAGATACTCGAGGTTACCGTACAGACTTTATAACAATCCTGAGTAATTAAATTTACATTCTTGAGTAAAATAAAAGACCTTTTGTGGTTACAAGTTGTAAAATACTACAGGTATGATTACTTTATTACCAGACCACGCCTTGTTAATACCTGTCTGATGAACATACGGTTCCAAAACAAAGGTTTTAAGATTTCTAGCTACGTTCTCCTTTGATAAATAATCATTAAGACTGAATAATATTTTTGTCTAATAACCGATAAAGCTCCTATTGATTTTACCACTGGCTCCGAACTCTCCAATATTGACAATGAGCGGTAGTTTAGTCGATACTACGTGCTTTGTGAGCTGATGAGCATCCGACGTGACTCCAGTTCATTGCTCTAGTTTTTTGCCGTTTGATCTTGTGAATGAGCGCAGACCTTGGCGCCGAGACAAGGATCTCGCCAGGATTTATGTCTACAAAAACTCTAATACGTGTTGGACATTGTTTGCCTACTTAGCGGAAATAAATGTGTCGATTTGTCCATGTTTTCGATAAAATGCGGTGATGATGTTGACGATAAAACTGTCCTAGTTAATACTGATAAGTTTCGGCGGTAAATCAGTCCTGTATGAGTATGCCACACAGACTACGATGTGAATGCTGATTTTCAATACAGACTCGCATTAGGAGTAGTCGGGTTGTAGTGGCGCCGTGCGTGATTGCCATTCTGATTGGGATCGTACATATGTTACAGATTGTCGCTCCAATTCTCGTGTGACAAGAATATCATTGATTCAACGAGCGAAAGTTCCCAACGAATTCGCGGTCAAAACTTGCAAATTAACCGTATTGTTTGCTTTTACAGTTTTAAATGTGTATAAAGTTAATGAAGTTACCTCGCCGTTCTTAATCTACAGCGAGCAGGTAAACGAGTCCGTTCACTTTGAGGGTGTGATATATTCAGGGCCCATTTAAATATTCCCAAGGGTGATAAGGGGAAGGGATGTGCGTCGGTTAATCAAGTAACGTGATCCATTTATCTGGAGCACTCTTGATATGGTACTGGTTAACTTTACAATGTTGTAGCTTCATTTAAGGATTAAATTCGGTAGAAACAGGCCGTGTTATTCGATAAAGAGGAAGCTTTTGACTCTAATAATCATACACCTGTTAATTATAATCGGAATCCATTAAACAATTCACAGACATTTCCTTTATTAATTTTATCCGGATACATTAAATTGTCTACCTCTATGTGCTATGGAACACCTGTGTTTTATTAACATTGAAAACGAGACCTGTTTCTCAAGGTTTACGTGAGTCTTGCATCTTGTTTAAGACGTATATCGTGTGTGTTGTCTTCTGCAATGTCTAAATATTCGTTAAGTTATGAAAATTTGTTGGCATTTCAAAGGACAATGTGAAACCAAATAAACGTTCTAAAGTGATATTTCCTTCCCCACCCAAAGGGTAAAAACTAAGACTCCACTGTCCGTTTGTCTGGCACCAAGCTGGATTTCATGAACCGTGACATCTAGACAGTTAAAATTTCACTGATGATATTCTTCTGATGTCGCTATAATGTACAAGATTAATTTTATTAGTCAGAATGAAAATGCCTGTTTCGTTTAGAGAACCTCTCTAGCCCACCTAAAAATGCGATCCCCACGCCAAATTAGGAGTCAAAACAAGGAGAAAAGAACACCCAAGCAATATCCGCCATATAATTCAACTAATCAAATCAATTAAGTAGGTACTAATTTTAAACTTAATAACATCATTAAAACGAAGGAATAATTAATCTAGGAAAGAAAGTCGATAGTCGAAGGCTAAGAACATGTTGTTGGTAATTGCAGTTTTAAGGATATCCCTTAATGAAGGGAAACGACTGATAAATGTATCAACTATAAAGCTGTAAAGCTACTTCTATGGTAGGAAAATAGGTAGCACCAACTACTGCCTGAGTAAGTTTGGTAAATTGTACCTACTACTAATTGATTTTTCTTCTGTTTTCACGATGCTGGATTGAAATCAAACATATTTTTCGGTTTAAATCGCCTGGTGTTTATTACTTTCAGGATTGTTTCAATGCTCAAAGTTTCGAAGCTGTTATAGGTTTCATCTTCAGGATTGACTGAGACATGTTAAGGTCTCAAACATTAAGCATTGAAACAATGCTAAAATTAATAAACATCAATTTTTACCGAAAAAAAATCGTTTAATTTCTACTACTATATTCTCTAAACTATGGAATTTTGCTGTACCTAATATAAGTTACAAAAATACAAAATATTTATTTCATTACCATAAAAATAAGTGTTCCTTACAACTTAGATCACAAAGCATGACGTTATGCTAGAACTATAAGGATCAAAAAACGTCGATCAAACAGCATTCATCAAACAATTGTCAATTTGCGTAGATCGCTAGTTAAATTATCCCAACATTCTTTAAAACAAGCTTTAGAGATAGGTACAACTTTGTTCGAAGGCAAATGAAATTGTATCGTTCACCCTGCAGTAGCTTAAAGCAATCGCAGTACAGATGCACTGTTTCATTGCCTTCGATCTATTTACAGCTTTATGAACGTCTATAAAGTTGAGCGCGTTGAACTACACCGTTTCATATTCCCATTTTCTTTTAGGAATCGTAAATGAAAAATATTTCTATTTAAAACTAGAAAACTGATATATACCTACCTATTTAAAACTACCAGCGAGACGCTGATCGAAATTTCCGATCCCGCAGGATTTTTCAAAAACACTTTCTTAGTGGATGCTTTCACATCACAAAAAAACACACCCTTCAAATTGCATGTCCTTCTGACCAGCGGTTTAGACTGTGTGTTGATATGAGTTGAATTAGCCAATACTTTGAATTTTACATTGATGATGATGTCAGTCACAAATCTATAGATACTTACCTAAGAAATCAAAACGTCGCATTCGTAAAACCCATAAGAGATAGAGAAATGGAAGCTGAAAAGAAATGTAAGTACATGTAACTTCATTCGATGTTGATGGTAAGAATTTATAAACATATGTACTTATTCTCGAAAAAAATACTTCAAATTCCACGTCTTTATCCTTAAACGCTTGGTTAGTGTTAAAATTAGCGGGTTTAATCCCATAATACGGTTCTAATACCGGTTTAAGCAACTTATCGCCTCACATACCTTAGCATAATGTAACTCGTTCATCGGCCCAGGAAGTGACGTCAAGTGCCTACATGTGAGACCTTACAAGTCACATAAATATTTCCTGTAGCTCTCCATCACGGCCTTCACCGAGCTTTTCTAAGTCTGTCTGTAATCTCAAATTCTAAAACATATTTTTCTTAACAAAATTATCCACGCAAACACCGTGAACACAATAATGATGTGAATTTTGTTTCAATTGAAAACTAGTTGGCTTAATAGGTTGACTGTTGATTTGATTTGGTTAAATAAACAGTTATGCACTTAACAAAAGTTGTAGTAAAGTAGTTTGCTTAGTATGCAGTTAATTTACAATGCACTTTTTTAACAACAGACAGTTCTTTTGACGAAGTTAAGTGAAGATTTCATTGATTCTGTTTATCAAGAATCCTGCAGCTGCAGCTACAAATTTAAAGAAACAAGATTAAAATGTAAAAACTTATCTTCCTATTTGAAAATAATAAACTATGGACTTTAGCACGAGATTAAAAAACATAAATGAAGACCAACTTTAATAAGTTTTGGAATTAAATGACAGTTATAAATCGTTTTTATTTCTTGACTCTTTTCGTATAAAAAGAAATGAAATGATAATTATGGCGACTGTTTTATGAAGACTATAAAATTTTCTTCAGCTAGCAAATTGTCATTACAGTTCTCATTCATTTTTTTGAGTGGATAGCAAATATCAATGGCTGCGAACAAAGCCCTGGACGGCACCCGACCCTAAGGTCATGTTCGACAAATAAATAAGCATTTTGTATGACTTTCTTCCCTGATTAACCGACAGTCGTGAGTCACGAAAATGTCGAAAGCTACCGTTCCTCACAATGCGATGTTTCTTTCAACAATGTGTGTTCTGTCTTCGGGAGCTCCTGTGGACAATTTACATGCTGTTTTGATAGAGATCTTTGCAGAAACTTAGACGTTGTAGGTATACTATGAGGGTACCTTGCTCGGAAGTTATTCTATGCAACTATAAACTAGGGGCATCAGTAACAATGGAATGAACTGTTTGTTACAATGATACTAGTGTTATAACAAGCGATATTTGATAACTACGAGCGTGTAGGAAGACATTAGCCCAAACTCTTTTGAGTGATGGATGTACTTAGTACAGCGTTAGCGAAATAAGTCTGTAAACCTTTGCTTAACGCTTCACCTCTCTCAGTGCTCCGCACTGCTGAAATCGCAAATGTTGCTGCTGCAATTTTGATTCAGCAATTTGCGGTTTTACGATTTGCTAAGAAACTTCTTTCTACTTCAGCAGGTAAAGCTTTAGGAACGTCTGTGATTACGGGCTGTAGTTACCTCCATAATCTATTTTTTGAAAATGAAATGAATAAAGTGTTAAAATTTAAAGCTATCTAGGTAACGAGATAAGTCAAGTAGGTATTTTGAAATGTAAATTCAACCACAGAAATGAATAGGCATTTCAAATGTGGGAAACATATAAAATTACAAGAAAACCTACTAACGACCTCAAACATGAGATATGTAGCTACAAATTACGTACGAATAGTTGTACATAAATGATTCATTTTAATTTAACTAATTAGTTCTAACTAAACACACAATGAAATGGCAGAAACTGAAATAATATGTACAGTAGGTATCTAAATATACATAGCTGGAGATAGAGACAATAGGCTATTAATTGTACAAGGTAGGTATATGAAACGCACAATGGTTGTCTGGTTTACTGCCAGTAGTTCAGTACCTACCCATATCATAGTAAAATGTCTGCCACGTAGGTACGCATACGCAACTGATGTGACATACACTGCAAAGAAAACACAATCCCCTTTGGTTAGTGAACCTGGGTGTTTTCAATGATAATGAGCCTACCTATCATGTATGTTTCAAACGACATCCCACGTGGATTCTCCAACGATGGGAAACGTCCTGTTCACCTCTCCATATTCTCTACGATTATTAAGTTTCAGTGTACCCATTGTTTGGCTATCGTAATCTGCGCTTTTGACCTTTGCCATGGTTTGTGGTTAATAGGTTGTGTCGTGGGACTCTTGATATTTCTAATACAACTAATATTGCATTGGGTAAGCCATTCTAACAAGGATTATTGCTTTTGGGTTTCTAATGAGATTTTACTAGGTCTACAGCTACACCTCCTTTAATTAAGATGTTGTTTATGGTTAATTAACTGAAGGTACCATCGTCGTCATTACAGGCCTGTTGAAATTGTTATTTATTCACAAATCGATTGAAAGCAATGAAGCTATCCAATTTGTCGCGATCGACAATTTGGGAGGCACTCGCTCGTACACCAACCAACCTATCAATTATTGAAGTCATTTTGTAGCCAATTACACAGACGAACTGTTTCACCCTTAATTTAGAGTTAGGTTGTGGTACCAGCTTGTATTTCCTGCATGTTTGTCGTTGCCGGCACTAAAGTAACTACCTATATAGTAAATTCATAAATTATTTTCTTCTGGAACTGTGGCGTTGTTATATCATTGAAATGAGTTTATACAGCGGATTGTCTCGTCGATATTGAGTATAACTACTTGTACTATTTATTTATGTATTCTGTGGTATTACAGCAATGTTACTCTTTACAACTCAAACCTGATAAATATTTTGGCGTTAATTAGAGCTCAGTTAGGAACTAAGACAATTAAAGGTGCTACAGATTGTAGCTCGCCTAAGCGTTGTGTCCTTTGTTACATAGGCCAAATTTCCTAACATAGCAACATAGGAAATTTGGTTATTGCAGTAGCTAGTATCGCCTGTAATTCGCCTAAACAATGGAGCCCCATGACTTCAATATCACGACCAACTGTTCTGTATTCTGATTTCCGAAGATATTTTATGTAAAGCTTTATCGTCTGTCCGGTCTGTAGGATTAAACAAGTTATGGTAGACTGGACTTAATTATGCAGAGCTTAAGACATACATATTACATGTTTTTTCTTTCTTTTCTTTCTAAGATTATCAAAATATTGGAATTATTACCTTACCAAAATATTGTCTTAATGAAACGTTTGTAAAATCTAGGACAATAGTGACAATAATCACAAGCCGAATCCTTATTGTTATGGTTATCTTACCTCAGATTTCAGATCAAGTAGTCGATACTACTACTAGTAGTAGTATGTACCTACAAGCATAACGTTTCTTTCTTTATCATAACGTTTTTCGGTTTCCTTTACATGAATCTACCTAATAATAATCAATATTCGAATCTTTGGAAATATATTTGCCTAATTTTGTCAAAGATTTTACGGTTATCTCCTTAATATTTATGCTTTGTCTATCTATATCAATACTAATATTATAAAGAGGATAGGTATGTATTTGTGTGTGTGTGTGCGTCTGTATGTTTGTTATGAATAAACTCAAAAACTACTGGACCGATTTCAAAAATTCTTTCACCATTAGAAAGCTACATTCAACCTGAGCTACTTTTGATCCTGATATTCCCAAAAGATCGGGACTGACGCGGGTGAAACCGCGGGACGCAGCTGTAGAAGATATATGAACAATATTATCTAAGTATTCTGGTTTGAGCAGTCGCCTTAGCTGCACTCATAAGTTCAAAAACATGACGGCATCGGCATTGGATACTGGAGATGTATTATTTATAAGGTCACTGGTATGCTTTCAATGTGTCCACGACATGATCTTGCAGATGCTATCAAAGTTTCCTTACTAGATTGTAGATGGGAAATGTGTCCACATTTCCAATGCTGTGTTTTAAAATGGAAATAACAGTAAAATACATTTATAAGGATATCTTATAAGGTTGCATGTCTCTACTACTTTTTAAATATTATCTTTTGAATGCCATACGTAAGTATCTACCCACTTTATTTTGCTTTTTTATAGTAAAAAATATTTTTATGGTACTTATAAAACGACAAAATTTATATAGGTACGTTGTCCCAATAAACTGTTCTAATCATAGTACAATCATAGTACAGCAAACTTGGTTCGAAGATATTTAGAAATCTATTTTTTTTAAATTATGAGGTTTTATTCAATATTTTCAAAAAGAACATCGATTACTTCATAATAATTACATTTATAGCACTTACGTAGGTTTATGTAACTTGCAATGTACGGATACCTATATGGGTAAGCAAGTTATGGGTCTACAGAAAACTGTACGAGTAGAGTTATAGGTATTATAGCTGAGACGTCAAGATGATGGCAAATTAACGAAATTACCGTACATAAGTACAGACCGCTCGCTGCGAGGCGCCCAAAATGAAAATTGAGTATTTCATAACTTGTGAACATGTGCGTTTTATATTAATTCCGTTATGAGGTCACCTTCTGTAATTTAGCGAGAATGCAAAACGCACTACATTTTTGCAAAATATGTAGGTAGGCAGGTAGGCTACCTACCTACATATTTTGCAAAATTGCAAAACCTAAATAGGTAAGTAAGTAGCTAGAGTAGCTACCTACCTAGATTTTGCAAATTCGAAAATCATTATCATATTATAGATTTATTTTAGTCAGGGTTTTAGGAAAGTTCAAATCAAATTCTGGTCAGTGAGAGAAACGTATGCGAACATGTGTAACATAAACACTTGCTTAAAAGCGTATTCCGAAACATATTTATTAATTGCCTATAAATATTAGATAATAATACCAACAGTATTCCATCTTAATTCACTAAATAAATTAAAATAGGTAATTAAAATATTCCGAAACTATAACCAGAATTTCAATAAAAAATAATCATTAGGTCATAAAAATTCAATAAAATATACCTTAAAGAATATAGCAAAGCAGTACAGTGCCATTCCGGAGTCAACTGATAACGTCAACAATTACGTCATCTGTTGACACGGAAATGGCATACCTAGGCTGGCGAAGCATTTAATTGTACCGTGGCACAGGCCTACTAGCTTTTTACGAACGAACGATAGGAGTATATCAATCATAAGAAGTAATGACTTGCTAACTAGACGCGTCAAAAGTGACATTAAATATAGGATCATGCGGTCTATAACAATGTCTATTTTGTTAGTACAGTTACGTTCGAAATACGTTACTTTTTATTTAGTTTCAAATTGGTTTTAGTGTTCATAACCCAATTCGCAGGTGCACACTTCAAATTGAATTTCACGAATAATCTCTCTTGACAGCTAGCGATTGTGAACGGTTACTTATGATAGGGGTACTGAATTAATTGAGGTCTTTTGTAATAGTTCAATTGTTTTACAATTGCGTATGGTTGCTATCCAAAATGAAAGTTCATCACATAGCCCGCATTTATTCTTTTATAGCTCGGTCGCTGATTGCGAATATTTTCATACATTGATCTGTCCAATCCATGTCTATCGCCATGATAAATAATGGGTGTTTATATTATGCGCAGCATCCAGTATAAACACCATTGCAGCTGCAGCTGGACAGATTAGGTACAAATTTCCTGCGTGTATATATGCGAAGCATTATCGTAGACTGCTCTGAGACGCGTTTTGAAGGAGACGTTTCTTTGGTTTCTATCAACCCGAACGGCCATGCTATGGCTGGCTAAATGGCTGAAACAACTTAACATAGATCTCTAGTTTATAATTTGATTCTAAATATAGTACTGTAATGCCATACGAATAAATAAATATATAAATGATGGGTGACAGAGGAAGGGTCTGTGAGAGCTTGAAGTCAATATACCTAGTTTGCATTTAGACACAGTCGTCGTAGAGGTAGAGAGAGAGAGATCAATGTACAATATTCTTCGTTTTCTGTGACCGCCCTTTACATAATTGACAGCCTTAAATTAGAAACTTTACAGGCTCTGTCAAAGCCTCCATCCGCCTATAAAACTAGGACGGAATAATTTAATTTCTCCATAACATAGCTGAGAACTTGTATATCCTTTAGTGCTTCGCCTTTAATAGAAGACTATACTTTTAATAAAATTGGAAGCATATGAGTTCATGACATTCACAGGCTTATTGTTGCGAATGCTTTGAAAGATGAAAGTATTTTTTTGTTTGATGTTTTTATGTGCAGAGGGAATGATATGAAATATGCTGCTTTGTGTGAGTAGATATTTGAACTTACGGGTTTTTAAATCGTCATGCGTAATGTTTAGTTTCTTCGGATTACACATATAGGTATAACAACCGAATTTAGATTGATCTCTACCCTCTTCTTCTTGTACGTTATATTAATCTTTGAATTGTTCTATGTCGCTTGCTCCTAGCGACATTAGTTGCAATGTGGCTTCATGACATTGTTCATGACACGGACAGTGGTCTGAAATCCTCCTATCAGTATTTAAAAACTCTACTTTATTTTGTTTGTCTACTATAACTTATCCGACGCGTCGACTGATTGCATAAAAACCACCAGGGTTTCTTGGCGCAGCGGATTAGAAAGAGTCCACTAAGAAAGGGTGTTTTGAAATTTTCACGGGATCGAGAATTATGCAGGTGAAACTGCGGGACGCCTGCTAGTATATTATTATTACCTATATATTCGGTAGATCTCATACCTACCTTATCTGAAGTGTCATTTGTTCGAAAGCATTGAACTTTGAAAATAACAAAACACATTTTCAATTTTAAAATTCCCTAACACTTTAAAATACGACCTTATGGCCTCATAATCTTCACAAAAAGGTTAACATTTGGCACTTTCTGTGTATAATATTAATAATATTTGAAACCGGATCCTTACTCTATCGGTTACTGTACTCAAGTTGTCACTTTCAAGTCGTGACTCACGAAGACAACAAGCTTTCGTTGCCTCCACACTGCGGGTCACTTACAGAGTCTGTCTGTCATAAATTGAGAATGCTTAGTGTTTATTATCCTAGCACCAAGGTACAAATTGCTTAGGAATTATTACTAGTAGCGCACAGAGAACGAAAGTGAACTAATTAAGTTGCGTTATGTATGAAATTGTCGGATGAAAGTGCGGTGATTTCCCTTGCAGATAATTTTGAACTGGATTTTGCATGATTCTTGTTCTTCTTATCGTCTCAATGGCATAATTTTGATTTTTGAAATGTGGTAGGACAGCTAACTATCTTTATAGCCTAGTCTACAGCGGCCTTTGTTGCTTTCATTATGTCTTTCTTTGCACCGGTAGTTGGGCACAATAAGTGCACCATATCCACTGCAGGGGCTACTGCGTTTCTTTCGATCGATAATTTCTGACGATCGAAATTCAAATTTGTTTGAAACTGCTGAAGCTAATTTATCGGTCGGATCTACGGATAATTCCTAAATCTACACTAATATTATAAAGAGGAAAGATTTGTATTTTGTGTGTATGTGTGTCGTATGTTTGTAATGAATAGACTCAAAAACTACTGGACCGATTTTATGTTAACAAACTAGGTGTGTGAATATAAAAAGTTTATTAATTTTATCATCGATAGCCGTCCTAACTTCCTAACTATGCTATAATCGAATAATGTAGGTAATGTAATGACAAAACAGATAACGTTACCTTGGCAATCTTTTCTAATGTTCTCGCATGATTTACAGCTCATAAATTGATTTATTTGCATGTTATAAAAAACTTGGTAACGAGGTAATTTTGGTCACGGCCCGGCCGGAACGATGTTTGTCCCATAAAACGGCAAGTCATAAAACTTTGCTAATCAGTACCATCTTTGCTCAGCGCGCGAAATAAGAGTTTTTACGTAAATAATTTTCATTTGAATTCTATCTTTGACTTCGTAATCATCGGCTCGTTATTCTAAATGAAGTCGAATGCAATGGTAATAAGGTTCGATTTCGTTCGGAATGTAAAGCGAAATCCTTAAAGTACTTAATGTTTTCAATTCTGTATAATCGGTTTAGAATTTCCAGAGTTCCGCATCAGTAATTGGATTGGTGGAGTTTGGCCGTACCGTTTGCTCGGGGGTGAATTTTTCAAAGGTTTTTACCGCAGGTTTTGCTTGCGAATCAATTGTGGAATTGTATATTTTTTTAGTTACTTACCTAAAATATATTTTAACTCAAAACTGATCTATTACAGCAGCCAATCCTTTAGCTATTCCTTGGCCTATTCGGTGACTAAAGGACTGGCTGTTACTTTGGCTAACAAATAGGTTATCATCATCCGAGCAATGTTCCCGGTTGCATCCCTCATGAGAGCCCGTGGTCCGCTTTCCTACTTTTACGTCTCGGATATGAAGGCTGACCCTGATGCGGGAGTTTCTGACGCGGTCTTTTCGCGTCACTCCACACATCCAGCTAACGAGTAGGTATTGCTATCCAAAGAAGCAATGCAGCTAGCCTTTTGCGACCTTACATATGGACCTATTTTTGGATTTGTCGGCAACGTTCATCAGAAGCATGGTACCCAAGATGCACGGTTCCGTTCGATCCCATTCTAGATAGTAAGGCTACTTCTTTTCGTGTAGTGGTGTGGTTCACCTAGTGTTTTTCTAGAGTTTTTCACGTCGCCTTAAGGCCTCTTACTTTACCTAAAGACTTATTCGCTGGAACAAAAACCGCCAGCCCTTGTATCAAAAGACGCCTCAACAATTGTAATATTTGAATTATATTCATGTCCGTTCTAAGGCGTTTCTGCTGCAAAGGTTGTCCTTTGGGACAGCTGTTCAACGCGGGAATGCTGCAAGCATTTTGGGCAGCTTTGCATCGGGAACTCTTGGGGATGGATTATTTTAGTTTTAGTTTTTTTTTGTTGATTTAGATATTTAGTTTTGTTCTTTTGTCCTGTTTTCTTTTATTTCATGTTTTGTAATTGTATGGTACCTAATATGAACTTACCTATTAGGTTTGTAGTGTAATATGAACTTATCTACCTATACCTATCTATTTTGATTTAAACGTCGTCGCAGTCGATTGCTAGGTATTGTTTATTGGACAAGGTTGTTTTAAACATGCTCACGGATTAAATGCAATTACATTTTAGTTACCTATTTTATTTATCGCTTATTGTGCACTGACCTATTTTACTGCTATGTTTATTTTGAAGGTTGAACTATTAATTATTATTTTGTTTGGTTAATTCGAAATAATTCGGTTAAATGACCATTGTTTCTGTGATTCATTGGACATTTTCGAACGGCTGATGAATTTGATAACTTTGCCTATTGAATAGAGATATTAATTTTGTCTCAAAATTACTTAATCCTTTAAGATTGTTGGAGGCCGTCAGACTTATGGTCAATTCATACTCGTACCTATTTAGCGCCAAGTCGAAACGTATCGAAAATAGAATCATATGAAACTGCTAAGGGGGCGTCCATAAATTACGTGAGGTGTTTAAGGGGGGGAGGGGGTCGAGTCAAATCTCATCTAATCTTACGTTGGGGGGGGGGGGGGGGGGGTCTCGGCAAATATCACGCAATTTTTTTTGTGATTGAAACAAAAAAAAAATTATACTATTTTGGTCCATTTAATCCAGATTGTTCACACTGAAAAAAAATTCTGTTACCGGAGCTGTATTTTACTGCTCCAGTAACTGAACACACTCTGAAGCTATTTTTTTTTTCTTTTTCAATAACAATCCAACGCGTTTACGTAAGAAACCCACATTTTGAAAAATCTCACGTGAGATTGCAGGATGGGGGAGGGGGTTGAATAAAATCTCACGACATCTCACCAGGGAGGGGGGAGGGGAAGAAAATGTCAAAAAACACCTCACGTAATTTATGGACGCCCCCTAACGTTCATAATAAGTATATCTACACTATTTCTAGTTTTTGATACCCATTATTGGCTTTCCTAATTGTATTTTGTTATTGTACTAATAGCTGTTAGCTTGAACCCTAAAATATAAGAATAAAATTTGAAAAAGATTAGCAAATTACTTAACTTATTTTAGAACAACAATTGAGACAATATTTTGTATACTCTTACATTTACATAATGTAGAATCGATTATTTCCTTACATTTCCGGGTTCCGTACCTCATAAGGTAAAAAAGGACCACTAATAAGATCACCTTTGTTCTTATATTTTCTTTAGGGTAACAGGGTTAAGGTAGGGTTTTTATAAGCAAGCACGTCTATTTAACAATAACAATGGATGATTGTAAACAGAAAAAAGAATTTCATTGCAATTTCATGAAATACTAAATAAAAAAGCGCCTCGTTCGCACCAACCAAAAAAATTGCCAAAGTCACATATTAAGTATTACCTACTTTTAATAAAACTTCACACAAAACCGTAAGTAATAATAAAAAATAGGTGCAAATAGCAAACCCAATTGAAGTCGACACTCAAAAGCGTGATCTACTCGACGACGACGATCCAGAAAGCGTAAACACGTACCAATAAGAGTTTAATAACCGGGTATTCTTGAGAACTCCACGTACAATATCGACATATTTTCCCCCCGGTTTTTATAAACTCTCACCCACTTGAGATATCTTTTAATATTGCATGGGGTAGGGTTACCAACTTTTTTTTTTACAAGAAATAAAGTATATTGCGGCCTGGGAAGTAAAATAAACAGTACCTACCTATTACAGAAAAATTTAAAGTAATTATTTTATTTTTAACTCACATAAAGTTTCTCCGTTCGACTAGCTAGACTCGCTTAGCTCTAGAAACTTTTTATTAGACTATCTCAATTTGGACACGAAAAAAGGTTAGGTTCTGTTCCGCGTTATTACGATTTATTTTTTAAATAGGTCTGTGGATAGCAGTGATGCGTTGAAAACAGTATTATTTTGTATACTTTATTGTTGTTCAATAGTAAAAAGTATAATAATTACCTACATTTTTCCGGATCTTAATCGCGGTTTTTTATTTATTTTCTTATCTCTACGTTTGACCCATTTTACAATGGACTTGGTCGCGACGGGACACCAAGACTATTGTAACATTATTGAAACGTCTATGTTAGCAAATCGTGTGAGTTTATAAAGTAAGTATAATGTAGTGAAAAACAGTATAATACTGTTTAAAACAGTGTTGTTGGTAACCCTACTGGGGAGCAGCTGTGAAGCCTTTTACGTTCGGGTCCACACATCACAGGCCTAATGCGAACGACGAGCGCGACACCGTGAGAGGGCTACACTCTACTCCACGGTTAAAGGAACGCATTTTTCTTGATTCCGCCTCCCTCGGCCTATTCTAGCTGTCTGGTTTGATTGTTACGTAGATTTGCTAAAGCTGAGTAGGTACGGGAAGCTCGTCGTTTGACAATAACTCGGGTTGCTGGAAGAAGGAAATAACTTTGCAATTTTAATGAGTGTTTAATAAAGGGGTTCGAATTTGATGTGCAGATTAGGTAGTGGACATTGAGGAGTGACGGGAGAGTGAATGATTGATGAGAACAAATAGAAGATTCTACAAATCTATAGACTTTAATAGACAGTCCAAGGTGGAAATTATCCTTTGTCTACAGGATTGCCTCGTAACTGTCGTAGTGTTTAAGTTGTTTTAGGGTTCCGTACTCAAAGACTAAAAATTGAGACTCCGCTGTTTGTCCATCTGTTTTTATAAACAATAGATGAGCGTTTGACCACTGTGTCACCTAATGGAAAATGATGATATTACCTTAGATGTAGCACGCTCTTGAAAAAGGAAAACGGTAGTCAAAAAAGGTCCGACTGGACTTCCTTAGTGGCTGCACCGGTCTACCTTTTATAACAGACAACGGATACCGAAGACATATACTCTTAGACCCGGGGAGTAAAGTTGTCAGCTTATGTTGAGCGGGAAATACCTATCTCATCGCGGGTACAATCATTATTTTTGGGCATACGTTTTTCCTAAAGACTATTTCTACAATGCCTACTTCTGGCTTACAGACATTCTGTTGTCTTTGTCCCATATGACCCGGTTACGTGGAGCTTTTGTCATTCGTTAATGATTGTAAATGTGAATTGTGGAGTTACTACAAGTGGACTGTAATTTCTTCCTCATAGTACAAAAGATTGATTGTAATGATTAAGTCCTTGCGTTCTCATATTATTGCTTTGGCGTGCCGGTAGTGAAAGATCTCGTGTCATTCATCATTTATTAATAATTTATCAATCAGGAAATCGTTAACTTTACCCTTTTATAGAAATATTTGTCAATTTTGATAATCAGTTTTAGTCGAACTTTACGTTTATTTTACGTAAAGTGCATATCGCGCATTTACTGAAAATACGGACTCAAATCCAAATCAGTCCATGCTTCTTCCAGTGATCGGGGAACATAATAAAAGAAGAAGAAAAAATATCCTGACGAATTGAGAACCTTCTTTTTGAACCCGGATAAAAACTAAAAAACATACTAAATAAACAACTAGGTAGGTATATTTGAGGTAAAATACCTCCATATTTTTCTTAGAAACCAACCTAAAATATTACGAAAACGTTTTACCGGTAAATCTTTCCAATTTATATTATTGAAAAGAATTCAGTCAGACGTTGTGGCCCTCAATCATGCTGTACGTCTGCTGTGGAAACTCAAAACTTTATCGTAATGAAAAATGTCTCGACTGCACCACTTGGCACTTTCAGTTGTGGTCTCGTACGTAGAGATGGTTCGATATCGATATTTATTGCCGTATCGATAAAGATGTCGAGATGGCACCGTCGAATTTTGTAGTTCTACTTACGGTAAAATGATTTTTTTATACTTACCTATATTTTTTTGTTATATTTATTTGTTACGAACCTAAGTTGTGCTTCTAAGTTGTGATACTCTTGCTTGTAGGTTCACAAACAACAGGTCCTGGCAATCATCTAGTAATAAAATGGCGGATGCGCAGCAGTCGATTTTTACCCCTTTCTTTAGTTACCACCACACCTACCACTTTAGTTTCTGTATTGATTGATATGAATTATATCGAATTATAATCTGTTATCTTATCATAAACTAAATAGTCAACTAAAACAAAAAGAAGTCTTTGGCAACACCCATCCGAGGCATGGTGCAAGATTGGCCTTTCAGATACATGAAACCACCAGCCCTTGGAATCGGAACTAAATTGACGACTAGGTATTTCAATACTACTACTATATTTATACTTTAAATTGGTTACATATTTTAAAAGAGAACCATAAAAGCATTAAAATCTATAGGTACACCATACGCATCAATTAATAAATTTGTCATATTATATTCTGTTTTAAAAAAAATCTTAAAAGATTTCACCTCGGGGTTTCGTCCCAAAATAAAAACGTCTATCGATATGAAATAATATCGAAACCAACCCGAGAGTTTCTGCGGTTGAAAATATTGTTATCGATTGGTCGTATAGTGCCCGGATACGGAAACACAGCGAGAAAAGTTCAGAGTGCCATTCGGAATTGGGTGTCGCGGTACATTTACCCACCCTAGCGAGTTAAGTATACTGCATTTAGGGTTACCAGATGAAAAAAACAAAAGTCCTGATTTCCACCAAAAAATTCTGAGATTATCAACATTTTGTTTTTTTTCCCATACCTACTTATTAACAATTTTAATATTCGTAATAATATCGTGTTTATACACTGCGTATCTAGTTAACACGTTGCACATCGCACTCAAAGCGGGCGGGGCGGGGGTTGGCAGCGTTATAAATATGTGTTAATTTTAATTGTGCAATTATTACAAAAGAATGATTATTAGGTACGTAAGTTAGATAAAACTGATTAAGTAGGTACCTAATAAGATAAATAATTATAATTGTAGGTGTAAGTACCTACAATTATTGTTACCAAAGGGTGATTATTTTCAGTTTGTTTAACTTTTTATTAAAAAATCTTTAATTAGGTTAGTCTTTTTAAAATGTCTTAAAATCCTGAGATTTTAAGAGATTTGCGAAGTCCGGCCGCAATTCTGAAAAAATGTCCAAAAATCCTGAGATCTCAGGACAAATCCGGAGATCTGGTAACCCTAACTGCATTTCATATTCCGATTTGTTTTATGCATGCACGAGACGTGGCTATGAATTATTTGACTTCAGACAGTTAGTATAATTTCCTGGCAAAACCTATTCAAGGTAGAATGAAACTTTATGTCTAGAAACTTTATTACCTGTTTAAGTTCTAAGTTCCCATAGTTAATCGATAACTATTTTATGTAGGAACGGACACAAAACCAGATTTAAGTACCTACAGTCTGGATTGAAAGTCGATGACTAGGTCTATTTAAATTTTAAAAATTGCCTTTCATTATAATTGTGGGGTGTCAAAACACGATAGAATTTTTCAAAGATAATTGTCTATTCTGTTTTATACCCTTACCCGCGTAAGTCCTAATCCTGTGGGAATATCGAGATCAAAAGTAGCCTATGTTATTCCTCTATAATGCTTCTATTTGTGAAAGAATTTTCGAAATCGGTCCAGTAGTTTCGGAGCCTATTCGTTACAAACAAACAAATAAATCTTTCCTTTTTATAATATTAGATAGCGATTTTGAAAATCTGAATGTGATCATCAAGATTTGATGCCGACTCTATCTATCCTAAAATAAGATTAAACCACATTTCTAACTGCAAAGAAAACAAAAAGCAGATTTGCTCTTGAATATCACCAACTCCAGTCCATTCTGTACTTCCATGTTAGTGCCAATATCAAGTTACTGGCCGTAAAGACGTCGGTCTATATTGCGCTTTGAAATCCAAACTTTCACTGTAGCAGACCCAAGCTTAGATAAAAACAAAAATAGTAGATACGGTATAGAATATACCGTATCTATACATTGCGTATTCGATAAATGAGCTAGAAACATCTACATGCATTTTCATAAAATTATTGTATGTAAAAACATTTGTCTTTAAAAATGATTCAGGCTTTGTAAATAAGCAAAAAGGCATTCTTATGGATGTCAAAAAGCTAATCGCAGTGTGACAGCAGGTGCTGTCGCGGCAACGGTTCGACATACGACTGAGGCTAGTGCGTCACCTAGACGCTGTTTTATCGTCTCATTTTCCGAGACTAGGTACCGTATCTTTAGTTTTTTGTTTTAATCTAAGGACCCAAGGTATTTCTAATTCCAAAATTTTACTTCGACAATTAAACTAGGACATCAAACAGATGACTGTGTGAAACAGTTATTCACGCCAAATATTCAGGAGTGGTCCGACTTAATTAGGATGGGGGCTTTTATGCGGGAGCAATTTACGAGGGCAGGGGGGATGGAAGTCATGGCCGTACGGGCAAAAAGAGAGGTGTAATGTATGTAAGAGCTCGGCTATAAGCGTCCACCCTTCTTGACCGGATTGAATTACATGCCTCGTTTTGGGTAGTGACGTTGGTAGGCTATATCGACTCAGTTCCTACTAACGCAAATCATTTTTTATTGTATACCAGGAATTCACTAGAAATGAAATATTTTGTTTCTGGATTATTTTGTTTCTGGATAAATTGACATGTTGTTAGGCCGTGTAGCCCCGGGATAGAATAGGGCTATAGTCCTATAATACGGCCTTACAATATATCAAGAATCAATTTAATATCATCTTCAAGCGTGATGGCGGGTATACAAATTGGTATCAAGGAGGCTAAATCTATTAGCAGTAGGTATGCAGTAGCAGGGTCAATCAAGACTTACCTACTGTGCCGACCTCAAATAATTTGGGGTTTTAGCGAACCCTGGGCCCCCGAGATGGATGCAACCGGGAACATCGCTCAGATGAAAAAAATAAAAAGTTAGGATATATTGTTTCGTGCCCTCCGATGAGAAGAAACCACAACAAACTCTCGGGGAGAAATGAAAATCAATAAAGGTAATTCCATAGTAAATCTGCTAAGCTTGCCTTTTATTCTAGCTGATTGATGATCGGTTGTCATGGAATTAGTTGATTGTATCGTGCACTATTTCGACGACTAATCCTGTTCGATCCCAGTTTTCAATGGCTTCTGATTCAATACGCAATAGTTAATTGAGTTGAAAGTGAAGTTCACCGCCACTGCCAGCCTCCCAGTTCAGAATTCACTAATTGATGTAGATATTGAGTTAACAAAACGTTTTATGTAAATGCTATTGGTGTTATCTTGTTAAAATTAATGGAGTGCCGTTTGTTTCATTTGTTTTAATAGTTTGGTTTAATTCTAAACGAATTGTAAGAAGTTAATAAAGTTTATCTCTGACGCTTTTTGAGGAAACTGCCAGAGTATTTACTTATTTTATTTTATAGGAAAGTGTATCGGATGCGCAAGTAATTAAATTATGGGGTACGAAGCTATAATGAGGTCTGTAGTGTAGTTCTAGAGAAAATGAATTTTCTAAGGATATGCTACTGCTATAGGATGACAGGTTTATTACTTTAAGCATTGTTTTAATGCTCAACGTTTCGAGGCCTTTACAGGTCTCTTCTTCAGGATTGACAATCAAGAATTCAGGTCAATTCTGAAGAACAGATCGGTAAAGGTCCCGAAACTTCGAGCGTTGGATCAATGCTAAAAGTAATAAACACCACGCGATTAAAGCCGAAAAATGAGTTTGATTTCATTCCAACATCGCGAAAACAGAAGAAAATGTATGACAGTTTAGTTTAGTTACCTAAACTTCTAGATACCTAGTTAGACAACAGTTACAAAATGAGGGACGCTAAGTAAAGAAATACCGGGCAAGTGCGAGTCGAACTACCGCACAAAGGGTGTCGCCCTACCATTATCACAAAATTAACACTTGTATGGGAGGCCCAATTAAATTATTTTATTCTGTTTTAGTTTTTGTTGTTCTAGCAGCAACAGAAATACATCATCTGTGACTAGCTAGCTTATATCACGGTTCATGAGATGCAAGCAGATCCTTTTTTAAGAGTCCATTGTCTCGAATCCAGTTTTTACCTTGTGTGTATGGAACCCAATAAATTAAGATTTTAAATGCCGCACTCGTTTTTTTCCTGTGTTAACATTTGTTTACGTAGATGTGCAATGTTGACGGTACACGTACCTACTGTCATCATAATAATTCTCGCTAATTTGTTTTTTCTTATCTAGTCCAGGCGACATACGACATGCTGAATGTTTGTTCAGTTGTTGTTTTATTTTGCAATCGGTTCACCGACATAGGTGTTTCGCATTAAAACAGCTTTAATTGCTGTTGTTTCTAGTTTTACTGGGTATGATCTGATGATCATACATATACGTACTTACATATATTCATATTCATATAAAACATATGTGTCGTCTTGAATCAAACTCCACTTTTCATAAAAATAGAGGTTTTGATCTCTATGGATTTATTTTAAACTTAAATCCAACTCAACAAACTATTTACCTACCTATATGAACTCATTTCCTTCCATCTTGAATTATTTGATGCTAAAATCGTGATTTTTTATGAATCCTTTACTAATAAATATCAATTGCCGCCGCACCAATAATTGACCAATCAGAGAATCTGATTCTGGATGTAGCGGAGTTTGATTCTAGACGACACATATAACGTACGTATGATCAATTGATCATATAGCTGCGCCCCGCGATTTCACCCTCAAAACTCCCCGCGAACCCGCAGGAATATTGGGATCAAAAGTGGCCTTCTCCAAGGACCAAATTTTTTTTTTTGGATAAAATCGGAAAGTGCCAAATCGCGCTCTGTTACGAATTTTCAAACGCGCCAGTTGACTAACCCCCTTACTTATAAACAGCTGCATAAACTGTGTATCGTTTGTCTTTTACTGTGACAGGAATTTCCAATTCAACAGACAGAGACTAACGTTACATGATCTTAGTCATTGTTTATAAGTAAGGGAGTAAGTCCTGTAATCCTAAATCGAAATTGTTTTCCCCGAAACCCTTCCAAAGACACCCGTCATCAAAATCGGGTTAATTTAACATATTCTGTCAACCTACCTTCATGAAAAACAGAGCCCAGAAATCGAATTCGTCCATCCATCCGCAAAATTTACTGTCAGAGAAATCGGACCCATGTCTGATTACATCGATACCTAGAACACACGGGCCTAATACAAAACTAATTTGTCTTAGGTACCTGGATGTCATTCGATTCCTATCACTAGCTGCGTCCCGCGGTTTCACCCGCGTAAGTCCCGATCCCGCTGGATTTACGGGATCAAAAGTATCCTATGTCCTACTCCCACTTCCCCTCCCTCCCACCCCACCAATTTTTAACCGTTCTCAAGTTATAAATGGTGTAGGTAATTACCACGACATAATATAAAATTCAAAGTCCTGACTTACCTATATATCAACGCAGAGCCCAAACCGAATGGGAATAAGCCAACCGCTGGTCCTAGAGACATGAAATTTGGAGAGCGTGTTCTTTGTGGTGTGTAAACATCCACTAAGAAAGGGATTTTGGAAAATCCCTCGGGATCGGGACTTACGCGGGTGAAACCGCTAATAGTATAGAGCTGAAAGAATAATGTGTTCTTTATAATGAAATGTAGGCTTCCGATAAGGAAGGATTGTTTTATTTCCCACAGGATCGGGACTTACGCGTGGGTGTCTTGTCTATCTATGCGTAGGTGTGTATCTGTAAAGAAAAATAGTAGTAGCTTAGATTTTTCTTCTGTTTTCGCGATAATTGGATAGAAATTAAACTTATTTCATGTCTATCCCGAAGAAGAAATCTGTAAAGGTCTCGAAACGTTTAGCATTGAAACAATGCTAAAAATAATAAACACCATTAGCCTTATTAATAAAGTAAGGTCAGAGTAGTGAGAACATGATTTGTCATTTTCCGTGACAAGAACTTTCAAAGTTGATAGACAGAAACAAAAAGTGATAAAATCAATCAGACCTTATCCACGTTCCACGTTTATTAATAAAGGCTACATGCGATTTAAACCGAAAAACGAGTTTAATTTCAAGTCGTAGCTTTCCATGGGGCTAGATGGCGCTCTGGGATGTTCACGCTCTGGGATCACCACCTTTTTTTTCGTCCTCAGTTATCGATAGTCGATAGTTAATCTCCCCATCCCTATACAAAGTAGGACTTCTGAGTTCACGGGTTGCGAACAACAGTCGCAGACCATTTCCTCCAAAAACCATGAGTGGTGAAGCATTTTGCTGTACTTCCGTCTCAGCTAAGAAGTAAAACTTTATTTATTTATCGGCTATGTACTAATGTTTGAGTTAAGTAAACATTTTCCAGAGCTTAAGCTAACTCTTAGTGCTGTTAGAGGGGATATTCGGAGAATTTTAGAACTTCAGTGCTTTGTTTTACTCTTGGATGAAAACAAAAATAGTAGATACGGTATATTCTAACATTGCGTATTCGAAAAATGAGCTAGAAACACCTACATGCATTTTCATAAAATTATTGTATTTAAAAACATTTGTCTTCAAGAATGATTCAGGCATTTATAAAATGAGCAAAAAGGCATTTTGATTGATGTCAAAAAGACAATCGCAGTTTGACAGCACGTGCACATGCGGCAACGGTTCGATATACAACTGAGGCTAGTGCGTCAGCTAGACGCAGTTTTATTGTCTCATTTTCCGTGACTAGATACCGTATCGTTTCACTTCATTTTTAAGTCTGTTTATCTATTTGTTTGGTGGCATTGTGCATTGTAGCTCACAAACTTATGATGCGAAGTTAGTTATAAAGATTTTTGGTAGGTTGTAAGGTGACCTAGTGTTTAATAGCTATGTTTGATTTAAGTAGGTTACAGTATCTAATTCTTATTAAAGTGGCCGGCAAACAAATTGGAAAATTTTGCGTGGAAGGGGAAAGTTCGCGCATTTTACATGCGACTTCTATGAAAAATCGACTTTGCGCATTCGCCATTTTTTTTGTAGATCTTTGCCGGGAATTATACATAATTCTAATATTATTAAAAGCAGCGCAGCGCTGCTAACCAGTCCATATTATTAGGTACGGTTATTTGAACTATTTATTCCGTAACATGTCCTTTCAGTGTTATGGTGACTAAGTTACTTATAAAACGGGCTGACTGAAGCCGGGCCCAGGCTGAATCGCGGCTGACCGAGTTTTTTAGGCATAACTTTTAGTGTTCTTTCTACCATATCTGTCCCCACTTGGTACTCGATGAGGTATGGTTGCTAACTATAGGCTCCTAATCTATTAGATCTGGTACATTTCCATCCACGAATTTCCTGAAGAATTCCTTCGGAACATCATTTTCGTTTCACATATTTTGCTCCCGCGAAATATATCTACCCAATAGCGTATCCTCATCTGAATTACAATTAGTGAGGTTAAACGGTCGAATGATACTCAATTGCTTACTGACCAAAAAATTAGACGAGGGTTGCCCTTGATTAGGTTTTCTCCTGCAAACAGCTGGAGGCATCTTTATACTTATTGAGAATAAAAACCGGTCAAGTGCGAGTCGGACTCGCTCGTCGATGGTTCCGTACTTTTATATTACTGTAGGTATACTGTATGTGGGTCTAATATTATTGCTGACCAGCAAATAAAGACCTACCTATTGTATGGGTGCTCAATGCTCATTCGACTCAGAGGTACAGTAGGTATTTTGTGTTGCGCCCTCTAATCTTAAACTTTAACTCTTTGGAATTTTTGCTTTAAGTACCTACTTATCCAATTGTGTTGTAATCTTGCTTTTTGCCAAATCTCGTGGTACCATATACCATGTAGATTTTTGACCCAAAAACCTAAATTTTTCAATTATGGCGAAAATCAAGATCTTATAGCCCTTATAGCCATTCCTGAGAAAATCGCTGGTGATACACAGACAGACAGGCGGACAAGAGAGTGATCTTATAATGAAGGGTTCCTTTGTTTTCCTTTTGGGGTACGAAACCCTAAAAAGTACCTATGTAGGTCACAAGTTACATCTTAGTCGAAAAGGTCAACATTCTGTTAAACGTTTCCATAGCTTCAAATTGGTATAATCTACATTTCAAGCGGAAAATTATTCTTGGCGACTTACACCCGTATTTATAGACAAATCTGAGTTATTACTTTGGGTAAGCAATGTGCTGTCTCGCTCTTATCTATGATTTATAACACGTTACATTACATTACTTTGAATCCTATCCTATACCTACCTACTATTACTACTAATATTATAAATGCGAAAGTTTGCAAGTACCTAGGTATGTATGTGACTTTGTTACTCCATCACGCAACAATTACTGAACCGATGGCGATGAAACTTTTCATTTCATTTATTTCATTGTACAGAATATAGGTTACAAAGATCTTAAAGTTATAGGTTACAAAGATCTTAAACTTGGTATGTAGATAGCTGGAGATCTGGATTAACACATAGTTTTTTATCCCGATATTCCCACGGGATCAGGACTTACGCGGGTAAAACTGCGGGGCAGCTAGTTGACTTTAAATACGAGTGTAAGTTTATATACGCGTCTTTGCATAGTTAAAAAATCGGCCGGAAAACCGTTCCACGCTATACTTCCTTCACCATCGCCTGCTAGACACTTCGCTTTATTATATCCGATTTCCGAATTCCATGCTATAAATATCACCACAGTTGCACTGTAAATCTCGACCAAGATAACTCTTGCAGTTGCTAAAGGCGCTAGTGTGTACCAGTGTCCCTGTTTTACTCTTGGTGTTACAAAAATCCGTTTACAAACAGAAGTTGGTAATATCAGGCCACACACGTGTCCGGGGTCACAGTTTCAGTAACAGTCACTAAACAGCGAGGGAATCTGAGCCTGCATGTGTGTGGTCGATAGAATTTAATTACTTTTGTAACTTGTTATAATAATATGACAATAGGGTAATTATTTACACTGTTTATGGCGATAATTTCATAATTGCGTCTTTCATTGTTGTTTTTCTAACCGATTAAAAGTACGTTAGGATTAATTTTGTTATAGCCTGCTAGTAGATGTCCTGTTTCATGTCCATATAACTTATTTGTAGTTACCAATAAATAATCTGTATCTGTAGCTGCTTTAAAACAAATCTCTAACAGGCCACAATGCCACCAATGCATGCTTTGGCCTAAATGTTGGTTTTACAAGCCCCAAAATGTAGGCCAAAGTTCTTGGAATAACTCATTAACACGATGTAGAAGAATATCAGTTCCTATGTCTAAAAATGATAGCTTTAAAGCCATAGTAACTCCAGTCTGGTTAATACCTAAACACCATCAACTACAAGCTACCTTAGGAGTCTTCAAGCCGAGAGTGAATAGGTATCTTCTAGGCAAGCATGTTACATCGTCGACCTCATCGTCGCTTTCCATCAGGTGAGATGAGGTCAAATACTAGCCTATCTCATGCAAAAAAGAGGATTATAGTACCTGAAGTCTGCTCCAATGAAAATTGTTTCCTATAAATATTTCTCAACGGTCAACCACGAGAATTTGCCGCGTTGATGGCGATGACGAACGAGAAAGAATCTCTCGGGAATGTATAAGTGACGTCATAAGAGATCTGTTACCAAACATGACGTCATTATACTGTTGTATTTTCCTCAATTCTCTTTTATCTTTTGTTTGCAGTGGCCGTTTAAGTTTAGATAGAGCTTATAAATGGACATTATGGCAGAGAAATAGAATCCATATAAAAGTTCAGAGTTCATCGTCACTATCTTTTTCTTTTATTTCTGAATTGTCTGACTGAACTGCTTGTGGACTGCTTAAACCTCTCTGGTCCTAGAGAAGTAAAGTAGGTAATTAAGATTTTTTGGGGTTTTCGATTTCGTAAGGTCCGATCCCATGGGTCCCCAGATTTGGGGATATTTGGGGTAGGCAATTTATCATCATTGACCACACCTACTGCATAAAGGCTTGGCAATATTTTTACAACTGGTTACCTGCATGACACCAAACCAAGAAGAGTCCCTAATTGACCCTATTATGTGCCGGGGTTCCACGGCCAATCTGTATTTATAAAATGCTTTGTCCTGCCTGAGTGACTGATTGATTTATCAACGCATAGCCTAAACCGCTGATAGTACAGGGCTCAAATTTGGAAAGTTTATTCTTTATACGATGTAGGCATCCGATAAGAAAGTATCTTTAAAATATCCCACGGGATCGGGACTTATGCGAGTAAAACAGCAGGGCACAGCTAGTTCCTTGTAAAACTATAGGGCTGCAATAGTACATATTTTATATTTATCAGATACAGTCATTAGTTGGTCACACCGATTAGATTGTTGATTTGCGATCTACCTCGCTTATTACCTTGTTAGCACTTTGTTTACATCGTGAGAACTGAACTTGATGGATGGTTTCCTTCGGCTTGTAAGTTGTGAGTTGTGACCACTTGAAGATTGTATCGAATCGTGTTTACTGGCGCTCTGTCGCTTATACCATTGATTTTGTGATAAGAAAATGTAACTGGAGTATGTTGACTCATTAAGTTATAGTATTTCACAGTTCATGAGATACATCTTGAGTAGAGCTTAGAGTTAAAGCTGTGATTTTTTTTCAGTTTTTCTCTCGTTACGTACACGCATCGGTTCGAAAAACACGGGAGCGGTGCAGATAGTTTTCTATCTCTATCTCTCTCTTACCCATCGGTCTTATAGCAAATGCGCAGCGGTTGCTATCGATATTACGATGTAGTGGACAATTGGTCAAGTTCTTACTGATAATATACTTCTGTAACAAATACTTACTAAAAAAATATATTTTCCAAATCGGTCCAAATATAAAGATAAAAATTAACCCGACGAATTGAAAAACTGTTTTTATGAAGTCGGTTAAAAACAGAATAAAAGAAATTAAGTGACGCTCCTATACAACAAACGTGATTCTTTTGTGATCATGGTTTGGAAGAACCCCTACGTACTAAGACCGACTCGCACTTGACCAATTTTTTACAGTTTGAAGTTCAAGGAACAAAAGCTTAGGCAGGTATGTTGCCATTTTCGTTCACGACACGTTTCCTCGAAGCGGTGGGACGCTGTGACTGTCCCTTCTGGTTTCCGCAAAAGGAGTGAACCACTAGTCGGTGAAGGGTTAGGCTTCGTCCTACGTGAATACTTACTTGGAACAAACGTTAAAGTTATTCGCGCATTTATATTAAGTCGAGGAAATTATATTGTCTACTTTTGTAAGTAGATAGCTTAACTTTAACCTTTTGACAGCCACCGTCTTTTATAGAAGACAGATAATAATATATATTTGCTTCAGCCAAATGTGACTTTTTGTCTTCTAGTAAAGACGTGGCGCCTGCAGCAAATAGTTTTCTGTCTTCTATAGAAGACGGTAGTGATCAAAAGGTTTAAACACTAGTATAGTCTAGTATGGTATTACTCAAGTGCTAAAAAGCAGCCAACCAATTTTTTTGAGAATAGATTTTAGACCACGGATCACGGTTATGATCTTATCTGACATGTAGACCGGTGCAGCCACCAATACAGACAGATGAGCTATGGCGCTTGGCCGCTTGGCGCTAAGACTAGGGTAGTGCTAGACTAGACTGGGCTAGACTAGTGGATAATATTAATAACAAACCAAGGAACAAAATATGATAACACGTAGCTACCTAACATAACACAACGGTTGCCTTTCAAATACAAACAAGCCTTGACACTTAAACATTACATTTTTATATCCAAAATGAATAGCAATAATATCATAGCAAGGTGTAACTTTTATGTTCACGTTAAATTCGACACCTAGGCTTCAATGTAAACAGTGCTTTAGTTTAAAATTGTGCTTTCAAAGCTGCCCGTGCGCGGTCAATGTTTCCAGTAGGAAAAAATGGTATTGGCTTGCTTGGACTAACTATCCGGACACTGACAACACTATATAGCGGTCCATATGTGTAAGAATTTCGTTCATTGAACTCCCTCTCTGTCTCAGTCAAAGTCACTAAAATTCATCAAAACTAGAAAAGTCGATGTACAAGCAGATTGGGCACTTTTATAGACTGAAATTGAATAATAAATATTTCTTTCAAATCGTACTGTGGCTCACAATTCACAACAAGCTTAATGGAAATAAAATTGCAAAATTACAATTACATTTCGTTAACACGTTCCCGCCAAAACTACGAATTCATCAATCCGTGCGTTCAACACTTGGCAGGTAGGTATGTCTCGCAATGTTTCCCGCCAAAAATAACGGCTGCACCCCGTTCCGACGCCATTTTGAAGCACGTGCGTGATGACAGTGCGTATACTGCGACATATAACGTGTTCATATAAAAATTTACGATCTTAAGGTTCTTTGACACCTACAGACTTTTTGTCGGTAGATAGATTGGATATTCTATATCTACTTTGGTCTTAACTGTAGACTTGGATTAAGATTAGACACATATTCTTGAAGAAAACATTTGAAATACAAAGCACCAAAACGTCAGATCGTAGTCTAGAATTAAGACAAACAGATGTTACAGGTGTAGGTTGATAATCCTTATTATTTTTTGTGCATTGCTAATTGTTCCAAAAAAAAAAGACATTCATTCAATCAGTATTTTGCGACTAATAAACAATGCCGGAAGTTTTAAGCTCAATTTCAAATTGTATTGCACTAACAACCATCAAACTTGATGATGTCTGGTCATAGATTGACAAATTAGTTCAATATATATTCTTTTCTTTACTTACCATATAAGGAGGCATAAGTAAAGTCGTCCAGAGACCAATATTGGTGAAAAGTTACGTATACACTAGCGCCTCTATCGGAAATTGTAAGAACCTTTAGTAAGGCCCCAGTAAACCTCATTAACCACAATTGATTTCTCATACGAAGTGATAATAAACAATCGACCGATAAAATCTCTAGTCTGTGACGTCCTTTTCTTTGATGAGTTGTAGGTTTGCCTCAGCATGTAGTATATTTCCACTCTTGCCAGGTTAAATTGTTTGCTGTGTGGATGAAGTGTCAAGGCTTTTAGGGACATGCCTGTTTGCGTTTCCAGGAGATATCTACTTAATTTTCTTGAACGTCTTGTGGGATGTTAACCTTTGTTTTTATCTTTTTTCTTCTTGAAATAAGTTTATAGCGCATCTTTTATCAAGAGGTCTCTTTGATATGACATTGATAATATTTTCTATTAGATATAGGTACCTATGTAGTTTTATCATGTTAGGTTTACTCGTAGCAGTTAGATTTGGAACATTGATTGGTGACAATAATTACCTTTATTAAACAACTAACAACTTTATAACAATTCCGTTATAACATAATATCCGTTGTCTAGTACCCATAGTACAAGCCTAGTGCTTAGTTTGGGGCTAGATTGCGCTGTGTGTAACGTCGTGCAATATTTATACCTAATGTAAAAATGGGAGTCCCTGGCCCTACAGTGGGACATATGGACATATGTATGGGCTATGTCTCACTGTAGGGCTAGGGTCTCCATGTCCAAACGTCCGTTAGAAACTCTCTTATGAATAACAGTCGGTAACTTAAAAATCTATAGTCTTACGGCGCCATATATCAGAAGGTCCTGAAACTATTTCATAAGAAAGTGAAACCTTACCTTAGCGATTTAATAACTATTTTAGTTAAAGATCGTTGAAAACTTCAAGAACCCAAGGGTCAGACGCCACGGAAACCTACTCCAGATTGGGGAGTGTCGCACGCCCTCAAACAATAGCGAGTCCTAGGACATAGATAGATAGACAAATGCTTCATTGTTGTATCAAAAGTTAAATTAAACAAATATTACACAGACAAAACTTAAATCTAGTGTTGCACAATAGGCGGCCTTATCGACATGTCGGTTAAACCTAAGTAATATGTGAACTATGTTAAAATATAATAAATAACGTATGAGACCTATTTCCGGTCCAAAATTCATACCTTTCGCTATGCAAGCTAATCCCATAAATTTGATAAATGGTTCTAACGCCACGCCGAAATTACGACTCACAATTAACATAATGAATTAGTAGATTACTTTACAGTTACCTAATTAATTAAATTATTTAGGCAAATTTCACGAGCCCTACTTCATTACAGGTAAATATCATGATCCGCGTTAATTAACGGATAAATATCGGATTAGTTTAAACTAGACTTTAAATTTGATTAGAATATAACATAATTTACACGCAATTTTAAGTGACGTTGTGTTTTAGTGGTGCTATATTTTATTGGACTTTGTCTATCTTTGTCAAGAGACTGAAAAAATAGTTTATCTATAAAATGCTTTGGCCTGACTGACTGATTAACTCACTGCCTAAACCGCTGAAGTAGAGAGGTGTAATTTGGGACAGTGTGTTCTTTATAATAATATGATGTGGGTATCCGATAAGAATGGATTTCTCAGGAATTCCCAGGGGATCAGGACTTACGCGGGTGAAGCCGCGAGACATAGTGGAATATAATGAGGAAAACTGCAGGTTGTTATAATATAATAATTTAATGTGACAAAGAAACAAAACTAACCATAACCAAACTTGTGTTTCTATACGAAACCTCTTCCACAAAATGGAAGATAGCGGACTTACCTACCACAGAAAACCTATAACAATTAAATAAATAACTAAAGTAGGCCATATTAAACGTGCAATTATATTTTAGATGCTCTCCTATTGCTTAAAAAGCTTTAAAACAGTTTTACTGACTCTCAATTCTATTAAAACGAACACCTTGAGCAGGTTTACGATCTACACTCACCGGCACGGAAAGTGGCCTAAAGATGAGAATTTGGGACTTTGGCCATATCATTTTTTTCGGGAACTGATCCTGTAAATGTTTGGTGCATTTGTAAATTAATATACTGGCTTTTTTAGAGAGTAAGCCGGACACAAAGTTAGTAAAATTTCGTAAAAACGCTCAAAAAAAGCATGAGTTAAAAAGTAGAAATTCTAATTGTCATGCAACTAATCAACATGTACCTATATTAATTTACAAATGCACCAAACATTTACACGATCGGTTCCGGAAAAAAAAAACTATAATATGGCCAAAGTCCCAACTGGGCCACTTTCTGTACCGGTGAGTGTATTTTGTATTTTCTAATTTGAGTTAACCTATTCAGTAGAACACAATCTTGGTAAACAAAACCACAGCTCGTATAAAATGAAGGCTTGAGTTTGTTGACGAAACATAACACTCTGTATATAGGCAGATAGGTACACATTGTCTACAATGTTGCAAATTAAATAAATATGTGTCAACAACACACAGCGCCATCTAGTCTCGTGGTAAGCTACTTAGCTTGTGTTTTAGTGACTAGACGTATAGATCCCTCCCCCCCCCCCCGTGTCCCCTCGCGACCAAGACCGTTGCAACATGGTCGAAACGTCGAGGTAAGAGAATTAAAAAGTAAAAATCACGCGATTAAGACCCGGGAAAATATAAAATTATAGACGTATAGGTATAAATAAGAGGGACCATAGACCTCAATTTTTGGTGTGACAAACGTTACATAAACTTAGTCATCTGTTAATCATCGTTCATTCATAACTTTCATACCAAAGTAAGGGGGGCAATCACTGACCTCCATTACAATTAGACAGGACATAGCGGACTGAATCTTGTGCCTATTTGATCTGCGCCATGTTGCGCTGTTGTCGCGCGTTTTCTATTGAAAGTGATGGTGACCGTCCATGGAACTAATAGTTCCGGAGACGGTCACCAAAACATGGCGCAAATCAAATCGGCATCGGCACATAGATCTAATGTCATTTTGTATAGTATTTCATTTCAGTAGGTATAATGAACAAATAGCAATTTCTTACCGGCCAGTATAATTATCGTTCTATTTTCAAAGAGTTCTTCTCGATGAAGGTTGGTATTCCGTCCATAGTTTCATAATGAATAATAATGAACAAATAGCAATTTCTTACCGGCCAGTATAATTATCGTTCTATTTTCAAAGAGTTCTTCTCGATGAAGGTTGGTATTCCGTCCATAGTTTGATAATGAATAATAATGAATAAATAGCAATTTATTACCGGCCAGT
Organism: Idaea biselata; assembly: GCA_958496205.1. Taxonomy (NCBI): domain Eukaryota; kingdom Metazoa; phylum Arthropoda; class Insecta; order Lepidoptera; family Geometridae; genus Idaea; species Idaea biselata. The sequence goes on along the minus strand of OY292401.1, from coordinate 3,933,277 downwards.
ATAATTATCGTCTATTTTCAAAGAGTTCTTCTCGATGAAGGTTGGTATCCATAGTTTTTGTGGCTGCAGCGCCTATGATGCGGCATGAATTATACATGGCCAGCTTTTGTTGGTTACCTCATACCGTGAGAGAGACGGCTACGGTCACAGATTTTCAATGAATGTAATTATGTTGATGATGTCCCCTATAAATGTGGAGGTTTTATAAAGTGTTTTTTGGTATAGAAGAGTAGCGATGGGTCGAAGTTTTATCCGAGTTAGTCCGGATCTAGCGGGAAATTCTACTTTATATTATTACTACTTAGCTGCGTTCCGCGGTTTCACCCGCGTAAGTCCTGATCCCGTGGGAAGATCGGGGTTAGCCTATGTTACTCAGGGTGAATGTAGCTTTCTAATGGTGAAAGAATTTTTGAAATCGCTCTAGTAGTTTTTTAGTTTATGTTTTTATAATATTAGTATAGAAGTAGGTATAGATATATGTAAAAGTTTGTGTGTTAGTTGCACGAAGTTTCTTCGCAATCGGTTCAGTAGTGTTTGCGTGAAATGGTAAAGGTGTGACGTGATGCATCAGAATACTTTCTGGTTCATATATTTTGTACGCTTAATGAGACACAACACGACCTACAAAGGTGTCTCTAAGCGTACAAAATATATGAACCAAATAGTCTACTGACGCATCACGTCACGTCACATCAGGTAAATATTTTTCGACCTTTACACTCTTACAAACTTTTTCCTTTATAATGACAGACAATATTGACAGACAGACAGACAGACAGCGAAGTCTCAGTAATAGGGTCTCGTTTTTACCCTTTGGGTACGGAACCCTAAAAAAATAAGGCTTTATCGTCCAAATAAAGAGCGCCGGGCCTCCTCTCAATTTTAGGTCAAATTTATAGATCTTCTTTGGATAGGTACCTACATAATATCTTTTATATGGTTTTTTAATGTTTAAGTGTAGATTGCTGGAGAATAGCAACGGCTACGACTAAAGGAATTTACACACCATTAATGTTTGGAATTTGGATTCTTTATACGTTTTATTACATGTTGATTTCTTCACGACATTTTCTTTAGTCAATAAACCTCAATTAATATCAAAACAGAATTCAACCAGCGGACTGCCGGATATAGTACCTAGGTACCTAGGTACCGAAAGCCGAAAGTAGAACAGACGTCTAGGCGAACAACTTTTGTTCCACGACTGTCTGAGTTGAAAAATAGTTACTTAATTTAATACAGGTTAACATATGGTTAATAAAATTATCCATAACTGGATATCGTTATCCACGCACGACATCAAGAAACAGCTGATTTTCAAGTAACCTAAAGTTACTTAAAAATAATAAATAAAAACATAGAACATAACTTGTTCGTCTAGAAAACCCCCATTCGGTTTATATTGCAGTCCCCCAAATACAATACAGCGTAGGTGCCTATCTGTTGTAGAAATGTCTCTTACCTAATCTGGGTTATTCTCCGTATAGGTTTGCTCATGCTAGTTAATAGAGATGGGCCGACTAGGGGTTCTGCCGACTAGCAGACTAGCCGACTAGTCGGCCGACTAGTCGGCAACGCAGATCATTTTAATTTCGAGATATTTGGGGTAATCATGATCACTCGGCGATTGTTGGTATTTTTGGATAAACTTGCACTTCGAAAGCTGTAGCGAAACTTCCAAAAAAATGGTTGAAATAAAAATAAAAGATGAAAAAAAAAAGAATGGAGCTGAGGCATAGTTATGACATTTTAGATTTATGCTGTTTAGATGATGTATGTAGCCAATGATGTGTTCCGACTAGTCGGCATAATTTGCCGACTAGTCGGCACCTGCCGACTAGTCAGTTAAATTGCCGACTAGTCTGCTTTCCCGACTAGTCGGCGACTAGTCGGCCCATCTCTGGAAATTGTGTGGAATAAAATGTAAAAAATGGATTACTCCCGTAAACCGGCAATTTATTCTTTGAATAAGAGTGATACAAGTATGGTCGAATAGACACTAAAAAGTCGCAAAAACAGGATTTGAAGAAAGTATATAAATTCGGTCAGGCAACATTTTGAGTACAATCGTATCTCCTGCTTCATTGTTTTATAGGTTATCAGATGGTATGCTGGCGGCCCGCATACATCAATTAGCGTCCAATAAAATGCCTGGCCGATTGGCGCAACCATTGTTCTTGCGGTTCTCAAACGTTTTTCTAATTAAAGGGCTTCGGGAATCGTTCAAACGATCACTTCTACATATTAACACGTACAAAAAAAATACTAATACGCAAAATTCTATACTAGAACTACTAAATTGGTGTCGTTGAATTGGTGAACATAAAGGTACGAGTTGGCAACGGGCGACATGAGGCGGCAGCGGACGACTTGTCGCGGCGACACTACTGGTTTCTATGTATTTCTATGAAATTCCATGAAACTCGTACCTTAAATGTCGATCGAAATAGAAACTGAAGACGATCGAAATAAGTGAAAACGAATGCACGAATTGCATATTGCAACTTTTTGGACACAGTTTCGTTTGTTTTTACGCAAGATGCAGAATGACAGCTATCGATTAGTGATTATCGAGAAATATAGCTTCGTCGGCTGTATTTCTCGATAATCACTAATCACTTCTGCTTTTCTTCCTGTTAGGGTTTTCCCAATAATGATTTTTAAAATAAATACCGACTTGCCGAGAAATCTTAATAAGTTATAATTAGCTGAAGTTTTTGGAACTGGATTATAATTTTGTATCATTAAAATCATTATTTTAACGATGCAATATTCTTATTTACTGCAATTAATTGAGCACGCATTTTAAAACCGACGTAAACCTCATTTTGCGCCGTTTTATTCTACTTTTTACTTGTGTTGTGTCTTGAAAACTTGTGGAAATAAGTAATGAAATGGTTAAATCCGTTTTTAAGTGTAAAATCAATGTTGAAAATTTTTGAGGTTGTTTTATTTATTTATTTATTTTTAAGTTATTCTTCTTATATCCTTCCTTTATTTCTAAAAATATGCTATTTAAAATTGTTTCTACAAATTCTGGTCACGGCAGGATTCGAAGCTGTGACTAACGACTACTCACGACCGCTACAAATCTACTTAAAAGTTAATTTGTCCTTTTGAAATTAACTCAGTTTACTAAGATTATTCACTCCAAACTCTCACAAACTTTGACAATCTTTGATCGATCTATTATCGATCGAAATGATCGATTGGTTTCACGCATGCGCCTTCAATGGTGGCCTGTTATGTAAACAGCTCACATTTCTACATGGAATAGCTAAATTGCTATTTGTTCTAGGTGCCTGTCTGCTATCCACTTAGGTGAGGTAGTCTAATATTGTCAATAAGCAAACTGGCTAGCAAGCTTCCTACGTGCAGGTTAGCACGTAGGAAGCAATCCGAGGTAGGTACAATTACCTAGATTTTAGGTAAACTTAAGTAAATTCAAATTGCCTAAATACTTGTACCTATCTACATAATCGCACTACTGTACTATGAAGGGTGACAAATACTTTGGTGGAACATGAACCCACGACCTTCTCTTCCCTAGTGCATGGTTGATAATACAATAATGAATGCATGCATAGTCTTATTTTTTGAGTAAGGCTCGCGTCGTGTAATAATGATAATGTAATTAAAAAATATTACATTGTTACGCGACTTACACATGTATGCAAAATTTCATCTCATTCAGTAACTGGGAGAGTCAAATTTAACTTGCAAGATTCCACCCGGACAAACATACATTGCAAGTTAAATAAAAAAAAAACTTTTAATAAAAATACGTTATTTTTCATTTTATATTCTAAATACAAACCCTGACGTAAAAACTAGTTATTATAAAATACAAACACTAAAAAATACGTTACCGAAATACCTACTCTGTCTACCTAGAGTAGGGTTAGGTTAACATAGATAAGTATAAATAAAGTGTTAGCTAAACCTAGTTATCAGCCCCTAACACAAATTCAAGCGCATATTTACTACATATTCAAATGAGTGTTTCCAAGGGTCGCGTTCGGTCGTGGTCGTAGGACATAATTCCTAAACTTATCTCTTTTCGGTCGGAGTTTAGATTACTTGCAAACCTTCGTGTTTGTTAAGTTAATTATGTGTCAAATTATTGTGTTTTGCTTACGAATGTTTATGGCGATTTTCTTTGGTTATTTTATTTTATTATTGGCCACCTTTTATCCCCCTCCCCCTCCACATTTCCGTATTTAGTAAAGTCGTGTAAAAAGTAAATCTCCCACGAGTTTCTTGAGGTTTCTTGCGAGGGCTCGTTCGGAAACCACACATCATTTAGTTTTTAAGACAATTCAAATTGATCATTTGTATGTACGTACACGTTGTGAATGAATACATCACTACGACGATAGAATTGCCTAGAATAACAATAGCATTACAAATCAAACTTGCTTGCAACTGAAATGGAATCGAAAATACACTGCATTTTTTAAATACATTTCAGAGTCAATTAAGTTTCGATTTGCAATATAGTCCTCGTCATCGATGTCGATGACAGAAGCATTTACCATTATAATTCGTACTTCTTGACTCCTAAGATAGGCACGAATGTGAAAGCAACTTTCAATCGCCATAGGTTCTACACAAAGACCAATGTAGTTCAGAAGCAAAGCAAACCTTAATTTATTTTTCAATTTATTAACCAAACAGGTAATATGTTTCTGAACACCCGCACCTACCTAATTTTCCACTCCGTTAACCTTTACATAAAGATATTTTAAGGATTTTTAAGGTAAACACTCGTAGGTAGAAGATTTTTCGCATGCAAAATCGATTATAATAAATTGTGCAAGACATTCTACACAGCTACACGCGACGACGTCCTGCCCCAAACAAACTACCTAACTAACGAAAGGGGCATTCGTTTCGATCGTCTTTTGTTTCAACTTCGATCTTTGTTTGTTTCTGTGGTTTTGAGTTACAATTGTCTTTTGTTTCAACTTCGATTGTCTTTTGTTTTTGTTTCGATCGTCTTTTGTTGCTGTCCCAGGAAAACCAAACCAAAGGTGAAAGTGGTCAAACCAAGAAATTGTCAATAATAGAAGTGGGCCTATGCCCACCTACCACTTAGGCGTTTTACCACAATGATGAATGATCATAATTGTGATAAAACGCTGAAACGTACAAATGATGAAATACATCATTCTATCATCATGTTGTCGCGTAAAGGCCGTCTAAAACGTTTTACCTATTTCAAAGGGACTATTTCGTATTTTACAGAGATAACAAAAACATGCAAATAGGACGGTATTTCCTAGTTTATCGCGAGCATCGGGTGATTTCAGCAGTCGCGCATTCAATTTTTTAGTCAACCAAATGTTTTTTGCTTGATAAATTCAAACCGGGGTAAATAAAAAACTAAGTTAGTTTTAGGTATAGGTACATTATTTTAAAACTAGAAATATTATAGGTACATTATGTACCTACCTATAATATTTCGTGTTTTAAAATAACGTCAAATTTGTCAAGGTAGTTTTTAGTTCGTATGTACCGTACATTCGAACTAAAAACTATGTACCTTGACAAATAACTATAAAGTTCTTCGAAATTGTTTCTCAGCTAGAATATAACCTGCAACATTTTGTGTAGCAGTCGGGTACACCACAGAGGCGTAAGCGTATAGCCCTGGCATTTAGGCGTGTAGCGTTGGTATTAAGCGTGTAGTCCCGGAAATACAGAGACACTTCAAACTTATTATAACACCAAACCGGTTCGACTAACCGGAGCTAAGCTAAACTAACTTAGTTGAGTCGGTAGTGGACGGTCGGTTTAATGCATTTATCTATCTTTATATCGCTAATGCATATTAAAAAGTCAACACCACATACAGAAATAGTTGTATAATATTATAGTCATATTAGAACCTATAGTCTCATATTACACGGATATGCGGTTACAAACTGCGTTTATTTTTGATGATAATATGGTTAAAATATCATTGAAAAACGATACTATTTTCATTTCATCGCGTTATGGTTACATTTGGATCGTTAACTAATAAAATTAAAACGAATCGACTAATTATTTCTTACATTCTTTAGATTTTCGACTTTCGTTTTTAACTGTCTAGCTATCACGGTTTATGAGATACAGCCTGATTACAGATGGACAGTGGAGTCTTAGAAAGTATTACAGTCCCGTTTTTACTCTTTAGGTACGGAAACCTTTTAAAAAATAAGTCCTTATTTGATAGCTGCTAATGCATGCAGGTGTTACATGCACGCCTCAATCATGATTTGATGGTAATTTTTTATATAAGTAACATGGGATTTACCTACACTCATCTTCATGGCGAAATTTAAAAAAATAACACGTACTTATAATATTCCTATACAATACGTAGGAAGTCAAAATTTTCTTTTCAAAAAAATCATTGACCAAGATGTTCATAGGTGGTAACAATTGTGGAAGCCACCTTTTAAGTATGAAATACTTGTGTTAGGTTAGGTAAGGTTTTCTATATCTATTTGCACATTAGATATAAATAAATTGTGATCTTCATAGATTATTCATATTATTATGTATCCATTCTAATTAAACTTCTTTTTTTGTTTCAGGTTGGTAATTTACACTGTAGAATAAGTTTTCAAGACACATTTTCGGAGGTAAGCGGTAGACGGTAGAGTTAATGGAGCAAATCACTTTTCAATAAAAACTTGTACATTTTTTGTTCGACGTCTCAAGAACGCGATAATTTGATATCGTGAGATAAGCAAAAACCTTGTCTTTGTTGTTTGGGTTTAGAAATCAGGAGGGTTACTTCGGTTCGTTTCGATACGACAACGATACTGTCATAACGATGGTTCTACCGTCACCCTACTATCAGAATGTGACAGTAGAATCATCGTATGACAGTATCGATGTCGTATCGAAACGAACCGCAGTAACCCTCCAGGTGTTTTATTCTATCGTACCTACATTTGGGTTAAATATGGCAGGTTAGACTGAAACATTTTCTAATTTATGACCGTAAAAAAGTAAATTTAGCCGATATGTATAATGCATGTAGATATACATTATTAAAGCAAGCTTCACACTGTCCATTTTGATTATATTAGATTTTCCGCGTAAATTGCAACTAGTAATAACAGTTGCCAAAACAATACACGCGCAAAATTTTAAGAAAACAATCATGAAACCAATTAACGCTTAAAATTAGACGACTTTAGGCTTTTGGGGTTGCATAGTGGTAATGATAGCCTAACAGAGCGACATTACGTGTATTAGGTAAAGCTCTTTAATTTATAGATTTAAAAAAAATAGACCAAGACAACGCATTAGGCCACGCCCAGGGTCAGATTGTGAATACAACTGTCAGTCTTGTAAGTGACAAACAAGACTCGATTATTGATGACCATTTGATGGCCAACAAAATAGTTCAGGGAACTCCTCCAAACAGTAACTGCCTACTACCTATCTGTAATCGAGCTATTTATCTAAATAAATATAAGGTGACGCGGGAGCCGGGCCGGTCCGTCATCAGGGTGACAAATGTGTCAATTGCTCGCCGGACGTCGGCTCAGGATCCGATAAATCGCCGCGTCTGCCCTGATGGTGACGAGGTAGTTGTTGTGACCCTGATCGGAAGTAGGGTTGTCAGAGGATCTTGAAATATAGTTAGAAATGAAAAAAAAACACAAAATCAAACATTCTTTATTCTGATAGCAATGTTATGCCAATACATGATCTTTTGAAATGTAGACAAGACTATTATTTTAGTGTTGTTTCGAAATGCGCCCTCCGATGAGAAGAAACCACGAGAAACTCTTGGGGTGAGTTTAAACTCATAAAAAAAATGTTTAGTTATTGGAATAAGCATGTTGAGAAATGTACCTCGGGGGTAGTATAGAGGTTTCCGGTCTGAAACTGGTGAAAGCAAAAGTATGTAGGGTTGCCAGAGGAACTTGACAGATGGTTAGAAAAAGAAATTGTAGTTGCTATTGAAATAAGCATGTTGAGAGAAGCACTTATGTATGACGCAGTATAGAGATTTAAGGTCTGAAAAAGCACTTATGTTTAAATAACTCAAGGCATTTTACCAGAAATATTTTCAAAATGAGAAATGCATCATCAAAATTTCTCTTCAGAATCACTTAGTCTTCGTATTTGTGTGACAGCCCTGAAACGTTCCTCCACAGGGCTGTCACTGTCACAGTTGTTTAAACAGACGGATGTCCCAGCGAAGGGAGAGGACGCATCGAGCGTGAATTCACACGATTACGACGTTATATTTCTATGTGTGATTGTGATTGGTGAATGACAGGCTATTATAGGAAAATAGCTTTGACCAGTATTTTTACGGTAGTTACATAGTTACATTTTCCCGGGTCTTAATCGCGTATTATTATTTATTTTTTTACCTTGAAGTTTCAAACGTGTTGCAATGGTCTTGGTTGCGAGGGGACACGACCATTGACCAAGACCATTTTTAACATTTTTGTAACGTCGAGATAAGAAAATAAATAATAATACGCGATTAAGACCCGAGTAAATGTAACTATGTTAACAAATCGTGTGAATTTACAATGTTTCACTGTAACCTGGACTGCTGTGGCGAAGCGGTCAGGCTCAGGTCGCAAGTTCGAGAACTCCTGGGAGATTTTTGACACCATTCACCAAGTAAGAAGATCCGTCGTGTATATCTCATCTAACGCAATAGGACTTCCTGTAATGATATGCTTAGGATGTGGATAAAATATAGAAATAGAAAAAAAATTACGATCGATGCGGAGAACTTTTATCTACGGCTTATTCTAGTTTGGTCGAATCAAGCCTTAGTTCATCAATTCGGGGCACACCCCTAGAACAACAGTGACCTTTCCAGGGTACGTTGTTCAATAATAAATCATTTGTTAACAATCATACATCTTCCACAACTATGTGTTAATGCCGCGCGTAGACGGTCAACAAATCACTGACTCTAAGGGCAATGTCAAATGAGTTGACCAGTTTTACTGTGTGTTTCTGTATTTAGAGAATTAATTTATTGTTGGTAGGTATGTACTACTTCAAATTCAAATAAGTATATTTATCCAATAGGATTTTACATGATGGCAGTCTATCTTTAATTTCAAATTTGACGTTCGTTACATAAATTATGATTTTTTCGTAAAGGTAGTTTTAAAGTTGCGCCAGTAGGTGACAAGGTGGTTAAGAAACGACTGAGGTGGATGGACACGTACAACGCCGGCCTGAAGACCATATAGTCCAGTTAGCCTTACAAATTCTAACGACGAAGCGGAAATGCGAAAGACCACCGGCCATGGTTGACGACGGTCCAGAAAGACCTAAAGATACTCGACATTGACTCCAACTTAGCACTCTCATAAGATCTCAACGTATACAAACAAAACCTGAAAACGAAGCTAGTCTTCCTATAAAATACCAATTTTAATGTTAATGCTCCTCCATGTTAGAAAGCAGAGGGCAACAACACAAATGACAAGACTTAAAACAAATGTTTATGGTAAACTAGCTGCCCCCGCAGTTTCACCCGCGTAAGTCCCGTTCCCCCTGGATATACGGGATCATAAGTAGCTTATTTTCTTCTCCAAGATCCTATCTATCTTTATACCAAAATTTATCAAAATCGGTTGAGCGGTTTAGACGTGAACGCGTAACAGACAGATGGATACAGACAGAGTAATTTCGCAAAGTTTATCAAAATCGGTTCAGCGGTATATACCGCTCTTTGTAAAAATAAGATAAAATAGGATAGATAGATAGATTAATTCTTTATTGCAACACCAAAAACAAAAAAATACAATAAAAAGAAAAACATAAACAACTTAAATCTAGGTGGCACAATGGGCGACCTCATCACTTAAAGTGATCTCTTCCAGGCAACCTTTGGATGGACAAGAAGCGAAAAAAGATGAAAGGTAGGTTGTTTGGACAGGAGAAAAGGTACAAGATGTTTCCTGTAAGACACGCGGGCGAAGCCGCGGGCGGAGGCTAGTTTACTTATAAAATACCAATGTTAATGCCCCTCTATGTTAGAAAGCAGAGGGCAACGAGACAGACTTAGAACAAATGTTTATGGTAAATGTAAATATTTATCCAAGGAATGATTTAAAGCCATCTTACAAGAGATAAATTAGTAGTTAGTTAGTAATAAGCTGATGAATAGTTAGACAATTCCTATTAAATTATTATTATGATGAGTGTTTATAATGAAATTGTTTTGACAGATTTTATCGCGCTTATATTAGTTTCTAGTACTAAGGCCTACTATGTTTTGACGAAAAATGGTTCTTCGTTCGTTCGGTCGTATATTATCATCACAGTTCTTTCGGGCGAACGAAACTTGTATGAAGTAAACGTCATCGAAGACTACTATAATTCCCAAGTGTTAGAATAACATTTGTGCTACACTACTAAACTACATAACATCACCTGAGCCCAAACCGATGTTCTTTGAGACATGAATTTTGGAGAGTGTCTTCTTTGTCACGTATAGGTAACGATGTTACTAAGAAATTATTAAACAGACAGACAGCCAGACAGCGAAGTCTCAGTAATAGGGTCCTGTTTTTACCCTTTGGGTACGGAACCCTAAAAATGTGAAGGACCGACTTTTTAGGGTTAAACCGCGGAACGCTGCTAGAATATCTACGTAAAGAGCGCCGTAGTGCGCGAACTACAAGATAAACTGTGGTCATACCAACCAATCCAGTCTCGTTACCCGCGTTGTATCACCTCACGAACTGTCATTCACACTGGGCTATTTTCTTCTCTAAGATAATATTATACTAAGTATATTATATGATTATGCAAGTTTCCAAAAGGTGTTAAGGTGTGAGAGTAAGCGGGTATACGAAAACTGCATTAGTACCAAAGTACCAACCAGCTCTAAAAACACAGTTTTGATGTTTTTTAAGGTTCCGTACCAAAAGGGTAACAACGGGACCCTTTTACTAAGACTTCATTTGTCCGTCTGTCACCAGGCTGTATCTCATGAACCGTGATAGCTAGACAGTTGAAATCTTTACAGATGATTAATACTGTTACCGCTATGACTAAAAACAGAACAACTTAAATATTCAAGTACGGCTCCCATACAACAAACATGATTTCTTTGTGATAATGGATAGCCCATCATGCGCGTGTCCGACTCGCACTGGGCCAGTTTTAATGAATAAGTGTACGGATATTCACGCTTCACCTCATGCCTTGAATAATACGTCTAACGTTAGACGGGAGAAGCAAGGATAATTTGCGATTTGCGCCGCGCACCGCACACCGTCCGCGTCAGCGTTAGGGCTCACTTTCTCTTTGACCGAATCACGTCAATGTTACAAAGATACATGGATGGCATTTTTTTACCGACTTCAGAAAAAGGAGGAGGTTCCCTGTGCATTCACAAACAACCCTATGCGTGGCTCTTAAAGCTTCGTTTTGCTCTTGTGAGTGATTGATAAATAACTGATGTTTATTTGCAATGACTGATTGATATTGTTTTTTCTTCATGATTGCAAATATAAACGCACCCACTTGATGACTTTCAACAACTGTATCCGATCTTACTAGGTTTAATAAGATCGGATACGGGGATGACCGTATGACTCGAATATCTCCCAAAATAGGTGACATTGCAACTGCCTGGTCCCACAGATCGGTGCGGGGTGAATTTGGCTAACACTAATAAATTTCACCAATTTTTAGAGATATTTGACCCACTCTACTCGACAAATCTGTCTGACATTTATACTAAAATTATTGTTGTAAACATAGCGATAGGTACATGATGGCATTTTTATTTTGCGTCGGTGATGCCCTCCGTCGGTAAGCACAGGTACCTACTTATCTTACAGCTCTTGTAAATTGGTGTTTTTTAACATCTTACTATTAAGCTTTTACATAAGTTTCTAAAACTATAAAAAGACTACGTAACTTTATAGCGGGACTATTACTACAAAATAAATATAGCTAAATGAATGAACTACATCATTACAAATCCCCTTTTATATCGTCATAAATATGTTTAGATGAAATATTGATTGTGACTAGTAGATAAATCTTTTGTCGGATCTTCATAAATAATTAAAACTTTTACACATGAAGAGGAACAAGTATTTTTAAGTACCTACTAAATTCATTATGAACTTGGAGATACTTCGAAGCCTGCTTTATAGGTTCCTTTATCGTTTGGTACGACAGTGGTATAACTATTTGTAAAACATAAGATTCTAGTAATATAAAATCATGGTAAAGTAAAGTCTAAAGTTAAAAGTTATATGAAATACTCTCTAATTAATTGAGATTAAAGCAGAAAAAGACGATATTGCCGGATAACTGGCCTTGATATCAGGATAAAAAATAGCCTATATGTTATCGAAGTCCACAGCTATCTGCATTTTAGGTTTGGTTGAAATCGGATAAGCCGTTTCTGAGATTAGCGCGCACAAGGGAACAGACAAACATACAACCAGAAAAAAACATAAAAGTAGGTTCTAATTGCGTTATTTATTAGATACCCATGAAATTTGTATTTTTTTGTAGTATTTACCAAAAACAGATATCGCTCAGTTACAATTTTTACTACGTTGTATGTACTGCAACTGCGTCCCGCGGATTAACCCTCGTAATTCCCGATCCCTTGTTAATATCGGGATCAAAAGTATGTGTCGAAAGTTACATTAACGACGAGCCTACACATATACCTCCTCGATAATGTAGCTTTCTATTGATGCAGGAATTTTTCAAATCGATCTAATAGTTTCGGAATATTCGTTACAAACAGAAGAAATCCTCTCTCTTTATAATTTATTAGTATAGGTAGGTAGATAGGTACTATCTCATAATTTCAAGTCAACTCGCGACTAGGACCACAATACCACCATTGACTTAGACCATTGTATCATGAAAACGTCTAGGTAAGGGAATTTCAAAGTAAAAATCGCGCGATTTGGACCCTAGAAAATATAAAATTATGAGTTCCAATCGTGTTAATTAAAAACGTCAATTAGTATACCTAAATAAAGATGAATTAATAAGATAAATAAAATAATGAATGAAATCAACCCAGTACCGACATCACAATACAGTAGTAAACTCAGTCATAGTTCCTTCCGAGTGAATTTCGGCAAAACACTCCGCAGACAGTTTAGCACCATCTTATTAATTAACAGTTCACTTACGCGAGTTAGGATAGTTATTGTTCCTTCACTATTGTTTCGTGAAATCTATTGCTCTGCTTCTTGCCTCACGCGGCGTTTAATATGATTTTAAACTTGTTTGAAGTTACTAACTTCAAGGCTTTAGAGTACGAATTAATGGTTTAACTAATGCTTTGTTGAATCAATTGAATTCTCTGAAACTTTACTTTTCTGCGGCGCGAACCTGACGTTCAAAACGTGCTTTTTTAGTTTCTAAGAACTTAAACGCCTTTAAGTCTTTGAGAATTACTTAAATAATTTACGCAGGTCTTATAATAATTTTGAATTTAAAAGCTGCTCAATTATTTAAGTAGCCCTCAAATTTTTAGTATCATCACCATCACTTACCATCTGGTGAGATAGTGGTCAAATGCCTGTGATTTGGTTTTGTGACAAATTGTACTGCTGAAAGACATATAGATTTGGTTATCTGAAAAAAAAATCTTAGTATCCAATATTCTGCCCCGGACAGGACTTGAACCTGCGATTAGTGGTAATTCTATTTAATCGCGTTTGCCGCTTTGTTTTGATCATAATTTCCAAGTAAATAATTACAAGACTTTACTAAAATAAATAGTTTGATTTATGTATATGACTAATCGAAGGTTGCTTAATATAATTTTATCTTTAAGGATATTTGTTTGACATCGATACAATATCTTTGGTTATCTATATTATTGAATTACAGTTTATTTATCTTTAATAATTTTCATAAAACTCAATTCACAACTCATACGGAACGAAACGGAACGGTTCCTTTTAAAAAGAAGATTTTTGGAATATCCCACGTGATCGGGAATAACAAGAAACAGTTGTTTTATTTTCCATATTTATTCTAAATCGATTATTCCCATCCAACCACATACAGTCCTTCGAACCTTGTGGTCGTATCACAGTTTACCTAATAGTTGCACGCCTTGATGGTTATACCACAGTGTACCTACCTAGTAGTTGGCGCCTCGCGGCGCTTACGGTTGCCCAACTTTTATACAAAGTTTTCCGGGGCCACATAAGTTGTAGAAAAGGTAACATAAGTTGTACGACATTTGCCACATGAGGTAAGAGGCAACGTCGAGGTAAGAAAAAAAAATACCTAAGCTATTAAGACCCGAGAAAATGTAACTATATTTGGCACATGTTTTGCCACAGCCCGTTTTCAGAAATCAGGCAAGATACGACGTCGAGACGTTGAGCATTGAAACAATGCTAAAAGTAATACGCCACGCGATAAGTTTCATTTCAATCAAATGTCGCGAAAACAGATGGAAAATCTAAGTTTACATTCCTACAATTACTTCTTTCTACTATGATTATACGGACTGGAGGTCGTCAATTCTCTCATCTAAACGTCAACTCTCAATCGATTACAAAACAAATTCCAAAGCGCACCTGCACCAACGACCGGATTAATTCAACGTCCGTACTGTCCCAAACCCCTCGGGACCCATGACCCATCCAACGCAGGGACTCGACGATCAAACGGGATCAGATTTATGACCGTGCTGATATATAAACCAAATGTCCGGAAGACTGGGCCGATGAAAGAGAACGTGGAATGGTAAGAATTCTTAGATATAAAGCAAGAGACTTTGTTTCGAGCAATTGATTGTTTTATTTTTGGGTACAGGTGCTCTTGTTTTATTATTGAAAGGTAAATTTAGTTTTGTTGATAATACGGTTTATCTGAGTTCAAATAACATCTGTTGGAGTTTATTTCGATTTAGTATTTTTAAATAAACAATGAGAAATTTTCAAAGCAATCAATATAGGTATTGTCAAGAGTTCAACAAACTGTCGTTTTATGGTACCGTAGGCCGGTGCAGCACGTTCTATCAATTGGTTATTAATAGGATAACTTGACCACGTAGATGCACTGATCTAATTCACAAAACCACTTTTCGGATTCGTCACAGTCGTATGAAAAAATAAAGGTCGTAAAAGGCAACTGGGGAAGACAAGCGAACCTAGAGTTCTCCCCGCACGGGTAAACTATTTGGTCCCAAGGAGAGTTGGTGTCAGGCCGACGTTCGGTCATATATTTTAGCCAAATCCATTTGCAGCGGTATGGTCAATAGACATAAATACTGAGAAGTGTAACTGGGATCACCGCTCGGATGGAACACCGTTCGGATGAGGATACGAAACCCGACTTTTATGAAACCAGTGTAATTTACGCCACACTGTAGAAATGCTCGACAATAACACGATCCGTCATACGTACATCGAACCGTATCAGATAAGTTATCAAGCATTCCGCATGGAAAGTCCGTTTATCAAAGGGTGTGCCACTGGTATTGATCTCAACAACTACCACTTATTGGCCATTTACTATTGTTTACGCGAGATGTCTCACGTACGCGTTGAGAGAAATTATATTAGTCCTTTATCATTTTAAGTACCTACTGTAGGTATCGCTTCTTCTTCTTCTTATCATGGGAGAGTGTAACCTTTGATCTTGTCCGGCTAATAATTTGCAACGGAGTAGCGTCATTGGCCACTGGCCACGTAAAAGTCGTTCAATGTACAGGGTCAATGTCTTCGGGTCAGTAACTGTACTGCCCTTTATGTGGCAGAATTTTAGGATACTGACAGAAATACGGCTGAGCCATACGGACGGCGTTTGTGAGCTGCGAACAATAGCTACTTCCACGCATATGCGCTTTTGTTTTATTTTCGCTGATGTTGATTATCATATTAAAAAACATTCTGAGCTCACTTACAACCCTCTGTTGATGGAAAATGGGCGACGAAAAAATGTTGTCTGCACTCCTACTGGTCATTACACCAGATTTGCTCAGAAATTCTACTATTTCCTGGGTGGTTACCTGTACAATCAGGCAAACACCTTCCTATCTTTTTACCCCGTCTCTAATTTCACCTGCAAAAAAGTTACCTCTGAATGGTTGACGCAACTGGGCTATGACTCCACTGAAAGGCTTCTAACTGTGATCATGTAACATGTGACTACTTGCACATTTATCGTATTTTAGACACTAAACTACATTAATTAATTACACATCTTTTTCATTTTATTTTATCATTGTTATTATTTTCTTTTGTGCTGTATCACACACAACCTTGTGTGGCTGCTGGAGTGGGAGCCTGATGTCCTGTCACACAGGAATTTCTCCTACTACAGGCATCAGTCTCTCACAAAGGTACTATTGTTAATTTCATCTCTTATAAGGTGATATTTAATGAAACCAGTGTAATCTTTGTGTAGAGAAAAATAAACGATTTTATTATTATATTATTATTATTATGTCTGTTATACGTCCAGTATCACGGGGCTATGGAACCCCGGACTTTTGGAAGGCGTGCGTGGAGCCGAAGCCAACACGTAGAGGCCCTTTTCAATAACAAGTTAACCCGCTAACCCATCAAGGGCTGATAAGCCACAGAAAAATAAGCGGTTACGTATGAAACAGTTTATCATTATTATTCGAATACGTATCTAGATCGCGTTGTCATTGTTATTAATTACCTCGACGTTTCGACAAACGGGTCACACCGGCCGTGTTGGCGAGAAGACTCAATTCTCAACTCAAGAAAAGAAGCGTCTAGTTATAGACGGAAATCGTGTAAGTTTAAAAAGTGTATGACAATATTTATTTTTGTTTTTATTGCTCAACCCATTTTTACCAGAAATATTTTACAAGGAGAACAGCATCATGAAAAATTCTCCCATGATAAGATTCGAACCTTTGGGTTCCCGTGTGGCGCAGTGGTTCTGCACTCGCCCGACAAGCGGCGCACAGGTTTGAATCCTGTCATGGGAGACTTTTATGATGCATTTCTCCTTGTTACAATTTTAAAGATAGCTTATCTTTCGTGTTCTAACAAACAGCCTCAATATCCTGATCGTATTTATAGTCAGTCCACATTCGGCCTAGAATTTGAAATTTATTCATCGGTCAGTTTCAACGAGATCGGTTTGCTTTCTTGCTAAAAGCACCAGTTCCGATCCCTTATCTGCTTTCCCTACAAATCGGCTGGCTTGCACAATTCGTCTTGCTTCTGTACCGTACTTTCTCATTAGACTGCTTTTAAATAAATATTTATCGAACAACTTCGTAAGATAAAGTAGGATCACCGAATACGTACTTAATGCATGGAAGGTAATACATTGAGGGGATGCTTTCTAAAATCTTACGTATAATTTAGTAGGTCAATAAGATTGGAATTTTATAATAGTACCAATTACAAATATCATTAAATAACGCGGTATTTTAGTAATTTCAACTGGCTTGTTCACGAGCATTACTGGCGAAATATCGAGCTCGTCCAAAAACAAATTAAAACATGGTAAATACCCCGTTATTTAATAATATTTGTAGTGAAAACAACCATGTAAGTCGTATTAGTACCAATTATTTTCATATTGTTTCATTTTATTTCGTAAAGATTTAAAATATTGACTCGGTTACCCACTCCTTTTTGTATATATATACCGATAGATATATATTAGAGATGGGCCGACTAGTCGCCGACTAGTCGGCAGTTTAACCGACTAGTCGGCAAATTATGCCGACTAGTCGTCAACTAACAATTATGCAATAAAACCAATATTTATTTAATTAGTACTACAGTTTAGAAAGTGGGTAGTCAGAAAAACATAAACAAAACACGTCATAGCTTACATACATCATCTAAACATCAAAAATGTCATAACTATGCCTCAGCTCCATTTTTTTTTCCTACTTTTATTTTTATTCCAACCATTTTTTGGAAGTTTCACTATAGCTTGCGAAGTGCAAATTTATCAAATAATAGCAACAATTACCGAGTCATCATGATTAACCCAAATATCTCGGAATTATAATGATCTCCATTGCCGACTAGTCGGCAAATTTGGAACCGACTAGTCGGCTAGTCTGCTAGTCGGCAGAACCCCTAGTCGGCCCATCTCTAATATATATAGATAGATCAGCGCTTGACTACTTATGCCCATAAGTAAGATATATAGGAGATATAGATAATACTATCTATCCAGTTAAAAACTCAGTTTGGGACGTTCCTACTATGCAGTACATTGGTGCGTTTCGCTGGCGAATACCCGTTAGGGTATTGCCCCAGAGCTGATAATTGAATGATCAATTAGATACTTATTTAATAAGTGCTGATAGTAATTTATGATAGGTATGACTTAATAAATTCAAAAATTGACAAATATCGATTGCAATAAAATTTTCTATCTAAATTGATCGCAAAAGACATAATAACTGAGGCCTTAGGTACTCGCAAGAACACGAGGAGGTGCTTTCTTAATTTCGACCTAGCGGGAGGGTAACCCGTGGCAAAGCAGTCAAAAGCGTTGGTTCGGATTACCAATAGTCGCGGGTTCAAATCCCGCCGGGTACTAAAGTTTTGAAAACATCTTTAAAAAACAAGCACATAATCACTGTTTTATACCGTCTATTACGTATAATAAATTCGCTTTACGACCCAAACTTAAAGCTAAATTTTTATTTCTACATCACAACAAAACGATAGTCTCATAATATTATTAACCATTTTAATAAAAGTCCCTAAACTTAGAAACAAGAGGAAGTATCCAAAGTTCCAGTAAGAAAGGGCTTTATTTAAACCTTAACCACCGAGTATTAATCCTACAGAGCAACAGCTTCATACAAGCCCGCGGCGGTAGGTACTCCACTACATGCGCAGCTAACTCAGGGTTGCCAACTCATTATCTTAGATAGGTGCTAAATGACATCTCAAATAGTGCTAGATTGATAAAAAAAATAAAAAATAGTGCTATTTTTTAGACATAATTTTTTTCTGTGTTTTTTTGATTCCGAATGCCGCTAAATTTCAAATATTCTCGCATTAAATTCTGTTTTGCAAAATACACACATTGCTTTCAAACTATCTCCAAGCACAGGTCTAAGCTACTTTTTGTATTTTGGATCGTTCTCCCACTCTTTTCTGTAATTTTGAACTTAACTCACTTTTTTGCATAAAGGAATATCCATTTTAGTAGGTTTTATAGTTCACGAAACACTAAATTGATAAATTCACAACTAAAAACATTCGCAGTTCGCTTCTACAGTGACCAGAAAAAAATCAGAATGAAGGCTGTATAGTGCTAGATTAAGTGCTAGGTGCTGAATGTTAAATTACAGTGCTGGAATTGCGAAAATAGTGCCAAATCTAGCACCGAAAGTGCTAAGTTGGGAACCCTGAGCTAACTGTGCGTGACTTCTCACCGCTTTCCGCTCGGGTTTGCCGAGGCCGTCCAAAGAGCCTACTCGGCTCAGGTACGTGAACCCGTCGGCACACTGTCGGTGAGAGAGGTCACGCACACATAGCTGCGCATGTAGTGAAGTACCTACGCCGCGGGTTTGTATGAAGCTATTTCTCTGTAGGATTATTACTCGGTGCCTTAACCCCGGTAACTTAATAAATACTCCAAGAATGGTTGGTAATGTTTATAGCTCTTCGGTTTCTTTTGTGAAAACGGTTATGATCATCGTCCCGGAATTATACTCGTTCAATGATGTGAAATGAAAAATTGACGGTGATTTCTGTGGTATTGATGTCGAGGAAGTGGTCCGACATTAGATTTAACTGTTTCAATCTGAGATAAAATAATATTAAGGGATTGATGAAGAAGTTTCCAATTTTAATTAACGATTATGTATAAAACTAGCTGACCCGACAGACGTTGTCATGCCGTTAATTAAAAATAACTTAGAACCCTACCTTACTACTACCGTACCCTACTCATCATTTCAGCTGTAAGAAGTCCACTGCTGGACATAAGCCTCCCTCATAAATTTCCAGATGCTTCGGTCATAAGTGGCCTGCATCCATCGTGAACCCGCGGCCTTAACTAAGTCGTCCGTCAGTCGTCCGTACCCTACTACAACTCCCTAAAAAAAGTATCCTATGTCCTTTTCCTGATTCCAAACTACCACCCCACCGATTTCCAGCCAAATCGGTTTAGCCGTTCTTGAGTTATAAATGGTGTAACTAACACGACTTTCTTTTATATATACAGAAGATGTATTTACCTATTCTGTCTGTAGTTAATTATTTATGGTCCTCGTTGTTTCCCCAGTTTTCTCTTAAGAGGATAGTCTCCATTCTCAATCTCCATACAAACGTAGTTTAAATTTTCCTCCCTGGATAAAGACAGAGCAAATATGTTTATGCCATAAAACTTATATTTGTCATGATCTACCGTTTTATTTTTTTAATTTTATTGTTTTTTTATTTTTTATTATTATTTAAATAGAAAATAAAAAGGTAGATGCATTGTCATGACAGATATAGGTTTTATGGCATAAACATGTTTGCTCTAATGTCTTTATCCAGGGAGGAAAATTTAAACTACGTTTGTATGGAGAAAGAGAATGGAGACTATCCTCTTAAACAGATATCTTGGTGGGTTTTATTAAGAGCAGTACGTTATTCTACCAATATGATAGTCGACGTTTATTTTCCAAACTAAACCTTATTCAGTTATTGAAAATTAAAGTGAAACACACCGCGCGGGAATGTCTTGTCATTGTAATTAATTTGTCGGGACACATTTACATGATTAGTTCAGTCTTGAGGGATTTGTTCACCTCTACGGGATCTGACCTAGAATTACACTTGACAATTAACTTACTGGCAAATTGATAAAGCCGTTTAGATGTAAAATGGTTGTCGTTTTCTATATCTATACTAATACTAGCTGACCCGGCAAACGTTGTTTTGCCTTATAAATTATAGATAGTAGCCGATTCTCAGACCTACTGAATACGTATACAAAATCTCATAAAAATCGGTCGCGCCGTTTCGGAGGAGTACGGTAACTAACACTGTGACATGGAAATTTTATTTACATATTAGATTATAAAGAGGAAAGATTTGTATTTTTGTGCGAGTGTCTGTATCTTTGTAATTAATAAACTCAAAAACTACTGGACCGATTTCAAAAATTCTTTTACCGAAGCTACATTATCAAGGAGTAACATAGGCTACTTTTGATCTCGTTATTCCCACTGGATCGGGACTTACCCGGGTGAAACCGCGGGACGTAGCTAGTACGTATTAAATTAACAGATAACTACAGAGACCAATGAAAGTTTATTTTGTCATCTATACTAATACTAGCTGACCCGGCAAACGTTGTTTTGCCTTATAAATTATAGATAGTAGCCGATTCTCAGACCTACTGAATACGCATATAAAATTTGGTAAAAATCGGTAAAGTCGTTTCGGAGGAGTACGGTAACTAACATTGTGACATGGAAATTTTATTTACATATTAGATTATAAAGAGGAAAGATTTGTATTTTTGTGCGAGTGTCTGTATCTTTGTAATTAATAAACTCAAAAACTACTGGACCGATTTCAAAAATTCTTTTACCGAAGCTACATTATCAAGGAGTAACATAGGCTACTTTTGATCTCGTTATTCCCACTGGATCGGGACTTACCCGGGTGAAACCGCGGGACGTAGCTAGTACGTATTAAATTAACAGATAACTACAGAGACCAATGAAAGTTTATTTTGTCATCTATACTAATACTAGCTGACCCGGCAAACGTTGTTTTGCCTTATAAATTATAGATAGTAGCCGATTCTCAGACCTACTGAATACGCATATAAAATTTGGTAAAAATCGGTAAAGTCGTTTCGGAGGAGTACGGTAACTAACATTGTGACATGGAAATTTTATTTATATTACCTAGACTAGATTAAGCTGAAGAGTTTGTTTGTTTGAACGCGCTAATCTCAGGATCTCTAGCTATATTATATTTAAAAAAAATAGTCTGACGATGTTGCGGGCACTACTAGTCTTTTATAAGGATGACCGCTAGACCGGGCCGTGTCCGGGTCGGGGCGGGGGCGGGCTACTTTTCTATGAAGACAGCTTTTGTTTTGCATGTTTTGCAGCTTTTGTTTTCCGTGCTGCGTCTGTGCTGTCTTCATACAAAAATAACCCGGTCCGGACACAGCCCGGACGCGGCCCTGACACGGCTCAGTCTAGTATATATCATCCTTTACGCGACCTTAAAAGTTAAACTAGAGCGAACGCAAAGTTTGCAGGTATCTCAACCAACATATATCCATAAGTAGCGACGCAACATTAAGTAATTGGGGGATTGCTATGAAAACAGCCTAGGTACCTATATATTAACACAGCATCATATTTCTTAAGCCAAACTTCGGAATATCTGTAAAAGTACGACCGTCAAAAAGTCCTAAACCCCGATCAAAGAAGAAATCAGAAATGAAACAACTGCGAAAAAAGTTTGATATATTTATGGGAGTTGAAGAAAGCAATAAATCATGAATATGACGGTACATATCCGTGGCCGTTTAACACACAATATGTAGAGCAGGACCCTCAGAGGGAGCTGATCGCTGACGCATCAGGGAAGGTGTTCGGGACAATCAATAACTCCACCAACATACCCTGAACCCTCCTGTTCAAATTAATGAACAAGACTTCTAAAGCAGTCTATGCCACTTCGAAGCTCTACGTTAGTTGGGGAGTATTCACACGTCACTCGACATAATCCGGTCAATAACATAAATTTCTTGAAGGCACGCTTCTTTATTGGATTTGTCGATGGGTGTGAGCAGTTGAACCCCGCTTATAACCTACCCGCGTAGGTTCGAAAATAAAATTTGTGGATACCGAACGAAATCTGTCGTTCGGATGCGGTCAATTTGCGTGGTAATATTGGAGGTAACTTCGGAGTTCCACCTTTTTTTGGCAGGAAGTTTTGGAATATTTCATATAGTAAGGCACGATTCGACCAAACTAGAATAATCAACGAATAGCAATTTTACGCATCGTCTTTTTTTCGAGAGACTCTCGAGCTGTTCAATCGAAAAAATATTACGATTGATGCGAAGAATTGTTGTTCATTAGAGCGGCGTTGATCTTCTGGTAGATATCTCGACATTAATTTCGAAGGTTATGGGTTTGAATCGCAGCCGACTGCGAGCCAATGACTTTTTCCTCGCGAAAGTTGAAGAAAAACATCTTGAGGAAACCCACGGCTTAGTTAGCTCCAGACGTAGGTATATTAACTCGTTCTGCCCTTTGGACATGGATGACTAGGCTGGGAGGGAGGTACCTGTAGGTGCTGGGCAAGCCTATACTCCACATGGATTAAAAGTTGCTTGTCATGTAAAAATTATCATGTCATGTCATCATAAATTTGATGAAAAATGACAATTTAATTGTTATTCTAGTCTGTTCGAATTAAGCCTAAATAAGAAAGAAACATAAAAAAGTTTATAGGTATATACATATCTCGAAATAAACTTGCTGTTAAAACCACTTCACCTTCATAAAGAATTCGCGCTGTACCCTGAACACTGAACAATCGTCACATCACCTGCGACAAAAGTTCCTCTAAACTTATTTAGATAGATATCGCACGCGACACGTTCTCTGTGTAAGTTGTAACATTTCACTTGTCTCGTCTAAGTGTCGCTTTAAGCGTTTTGTCTAGACGGATGTTCAACATAATGCTAAATATTTCGCTTCCGCTGAGCTATTCTGTTACGCCGACTGTGTAGTAGGTATAATGCTTTGTTCCTTGAGGAGATTTTTTCTCTTTCATTACTAGGAAGGTTCTGCGTGTAATTCCGGGATGTAGAAGGGTGAGTGAGATGAGAATTTGGTGCTGTGAAGTTTTTCAATTTGTTTATTTTCAAAAAACAACTACAGCTATTATTACAGGATCCCCCAATGCAATAGAGTAGGTAACATAAGAGTTAAAGTAACATTAACAAGTATTTTCACATTTTATAGCTGATTTAGCTTTTTGTAACTTGATATTGCTGGAAAAGTTCATTGAGATGTACCTATGTATTCACATAGCTTATTGCAGTTAAGTTATTGATTAAAACTGATCATTTGGTCCCTAGTCCCTAGGAAGCTTGGTGTCAGGTAGGGGACCGACCGTAAAAATATTGCCAAATATATTTGCAGAAGGTATGGTCAAAGAAGACTAACCTAATGTGCCGACCCTAAATTATTTGGAGAGGGATGCAACCGGGAATAACGCTCGGATGAAAAAAAGATGCACTCCATGACATACTGGTAAAAAATCGCCCAAGACCAACAAGTATGGAAACATAGATGAGAAGAAATTAAAAAAAACTGGCGATTATACCTGTCTACTCAACAAAATATGGCAATCCTCCTTATTTTATTGTTATTTTGAAGGTTCCGTACCTCAAAAGGTAAAAAGAATTTCTAATAAAGTGATCTTATTAGAAATTCTTTTTACCGTTTGTTACAGCGTTTGTTTTTTGTTTAGCAACAAATTTGCGTAACAAAAGTTAAGTCAAGAAAAAGATAAACTTGTGCTAGCTTCTTGTAACAGAATACCTAACTCTTTGAGAAGAACCGCCGACGCTCGGAGCCATTCTAGAACTTTGCAGACTTCCTTTAGTCTCCTGTCTTTTCATATTCTTAATTAAAATACGTTTTATGCCTTTTACTGTTGCCATTTAATTTACATGGTTTGTTAGCACTGTGTATTATATCAAACTAGCTGCGTCCCTCGGTTTTACCTGCGTAAGCTAAACCCGATCCTGCGGAATTTACGGGTTCAAGAGTACTATGTCCTTCTCCAGGTTCTAACCTGGTATTAGGTAAGTAGCTTTGAAGTTACCTACCCACCAATTTTCAACCAAATCGGTTCAGCCTTTCTTGAGTTATGAATGGTGTAACTAACACGACTTTATACATTAAAATATGACCAGTAGTTTTTGAGTTTATCCATAACAAACATAAAGACGCACACACACTCACACAAAAATGATTTCTGAATGAATTCTGTGAACAACACACAGCCCTATCTAGCCCAATGGTAAGCTATTATGCTTGTGTTACGGTGACTAGACAATGGATATAAAAGGTACTTAAATTTACTTTTCTTTTGTAAACACATATATATTATAGGTACAAAGAGAGACCCAGACCAGGAATAAATATTTATTGTTAAGCATAAATACTTGCACCAGGTAGGAATCAAACCCGCAACCTTCTGCATTGCAGTTGGGCATTAGCACAACGCGCCACAGTGCTTAAACAGTTTGTCTTCTTCAAAGTCAGCATTTTTAATGGCACAGTCTCTATCCTCTCGACCAAGGCTATTGTGACACTGTCAAATGTAAGAAAATAAAAATACGCTAATTTTTTTTTTTTCGTTGAAGTTCCTTGAAGCGGGGTGGAGATTTCGATCACAATGATTGCCCGATTCCCGGACCGAAATGTATTCAAAACCTGGGTTACTTAAATATGCATAAGCATAGATACGTATGCGTCGATATCTATAACCGTCCTTCCCGTCATATAGTTGAAACATCGCCGAGAGGCACCAACTATGAGGTAACTGTGGTTCAGTGTAACATTTTGAACCCAACTGACACGTGGCGCAAAAGTCGCTGCAAGCACCTACTATGAGAGCGACTGGAGTTTTTGCAAAAACCCAATTTTTTCCAGTAAGATTCAAAAATGTCATAGCCATAGTCTAACTGTTCGGGATTTTGCGAAATCTCAAAAATTTGCGATAATTTCATTTATCAAATAATCCTACGACATAATATAAAATAAACATAGTTGGTACCTACATAATAATATACTAGTGCAACACAATACTATAAAAGTTATTGTGTTGCACTAGTATAAGGAATAGGTTCAGTTGGGGCATTTGCAATACCGGGGCAAAAGCAATAACGTTAATTGCTAATGATGTCATTAAATAACCCTTCGACTCTACCTTATCCTGTATTAACTATCGTAGTACCTTAGTAGAGTCGAAGGTTATCGGTTTATTTAATGACCTTATTAGAAATTACCTTTATTGCTTTTGCCCCGGTATTGCAAATGCCCCATCTGACCCTACTAGTGTAAAACAATGCAGTAGCTTCTTAAATCGTCTTTACATACAATGAGGAATACAATTATATTCCTCTCAGAATTTCAATCATAACATCATAATGTAATCTACAAGAGAGCAGATACATCTGTTTTGACTATGACCGGTTCCTTTCATGACATTATTAGAAATTACCATTATTGCTTTTGCCCCGGTATTGCAAATGCCCCACCTGACCCTACTAGTGTGAAACAATGCAGTACCTTCTTAAATCGTCTTTACATACAATGAGGAATACAATTCCTCTCAGACTTTCAATCATAACAGTATAATGTAATCTACAAGAGAGCAGATACATCTGTTATGTTTTTCGACAACTGCACTTGCAGCATCTTAATTACACCAATATATCAGGTAGTTACACGTACTGCTGACTGCTGGTCCAATATGTAATCAGTAGACTTTTTGTCGAATTGATAAAGAGGATATTTGCATCATACCTTTATTGTGTTAAATCATCTCTACATTAGTAGTATCTTCTCCTAATTTAGAGTTGAAACGCTAATTATTATGTACGACATGGTTACATACAGATCAGTTACTATTTTAAAGATTTGAATTTGGACGTCACATCACACAAGAGAGCGCGAAGACAGCAGTACTCGAATGGATTACTGTCTTACTGACCACGTGTAACCCAACCTTTTAAGAAATATAATTCCTTCGACAAAATGTCTATTGCTTGTGTACTCACCTCGCTGTATTATCTTGCGTTCATCTTATTCGATGACGGGTTTCCATAAAAGGACCGACCGTTTTTCGAAGAAGGGTGAAAGTTTGTATGCGCTCCGCACTCTCGAAGATCGGAGCCTTTTAAAATATTTGCATTTCTTTTGCATACAACTGGCTGATGCGCCATTTTCTCAAGTATTCCGTATCGCAACTCGTGCTATTGTCTGCGCATACAATTCGAATGGTAATGAATTGGGGATTAGAGCTCTTTCCGCGGGTTGTTTTCTACTTGTTCTGCCAGTTTGAAGCATTATTTTTTTGTCAGTATTTTTTTAATTTTACCACTTGTTGTTGTTTTACCCGCATATACAGATCCTTTAGGAATTCCCAAGACTTTCTTAGCAGATATCTAACAGCATAATTGTCATCTATATGCCAAATGGTCAAATAGCCCTGTTATTGGTTTAGTTTGAACTGTGCATTGGTACTGAACCATGGTACTTACCCGCTCGGCGTATATCCTAGCTCACGGCTAGCCAATTCTTTTGTGTAGTGGACAATTTTTTTAAGCCGCGGCATCATCGCCTAGCTATCCACAACCAACTTTTTTGGAAGAAAGTATTCGTTGAAAATGATGTTTCAGAGCAGTGTCATTTTGAAGATTTATTTCAATCCATGCCACCAATTTATATACTTCTGGAATTTCTTCGAAAGTCCAAAAAGATTTTTGAATAGCTATTCTTACAAGAATTGAAATGAAAATGTTCAACAGACTGTATTAAACATATGCTGATCATCATCGTTAATCAGCGAGCAACTAGAAATTGCTTGACGGGGCCACTCGTTGGCCCGAGAGCCTGGATTTAGCCATCCTTGGCTTAACCCACATTAAAAAGTTGTTAAGAATTTAATAAACCTACATTAACTTTTATGACAAACCGTCACTGGATAACAAAGGGAATTCCATCATATCAAATATTACCTTACCTGTAGGCGATTTAAATACCACAGCCGTGGTCGGACAGGAATTGTTTCCCTTACCCCTTACCTGTGACGTCAGAACCACTATTGTACAGCCTAATTAAAGCCTTCATAATACACGGAGCAAGAACTTGATTGGATTTTAAGGTGTCAAGGGTCGTGGAAATTGAATGGAAAGATCCGAAGGGTTCCAAAGTATTCAGCGTTGAATTTATGAAGTTTTCCACTGAGCTGGGCTTTGTTAAGTACTCTTTGGGAAATTGCTTCACCTTTTTTTGTTGGAATCAATGCAGTTGCCTTTGAAGGAAGGCCTTTGAAGGAAATGCTTTGTGTATGTGATTGAATGTTTATTTTTGAGTTATTGAGTATTTTTAATCCCAAAGAAAGTTTTCGGGTTGCGGTTTTTTCTTTGGGCCATTGACGTACCTTAGTCTTTGTTATGGATCGCATATGGCGAGAGTTGGAAACAATGTTTAAAGAAACTAGGCACATAAAATCTCTATGGGTCAGTACCTACGTAGTACGTACAATGTACCTTTCGCACGATGATATCGAGAATTTAGAGAGGGCTAAAAAACCCCTAAACTTTGTGAAAATGGTTTCGGGGCAAGTATGTTATCCACCTCTAAATCATTACATTGACAATTTTGGTCTCTTTACTGATTGATACACTGTAAAGCCGTTAATTTACAGTGTATCAATCTCTTCGCCTTTTGTCCCCAAAGACAATTAGGTATCTAATCTACCTAAACTTCCTCATACATAGCCAGACGTGAGAGCTGCAGAGATTAGTTAAATAATAAACGCGTCTCAAGGGCTCTCTCCCTTCTGTCATGTATGATAAATAGACTCCACACCATACACCTGTGTGACTGCATATTGATTACTGAATAATCAAAGAGCTCGCTAATTAATGTGCAGGCTTGTTTGTGCTGGGAACCCTGTTGCGACGGTACCTGCGAGTATAAACTATGATTTGGTTGATAAAAGCGGACTTGTAGGTAGGTAGTTGTGGTAATAAACCAAGCTGTTGTTGTTCTTAGAGTTGGGTTTGATTGGTTGAAGTGAAAATGGCTTGTATGCGATCTTAAAAATATAAGGTTTCTATTCTAAATTGAACAAATGCTTTCTGAAATTTCGGTACCAGTAAGACTCGAAGGCTCGAGGCTTGTATTCTGGTCCATCACTTTAGCCCCTTCGCCACAAGAGCCGCTTTCTGTCGGGATGATCACTAGTCACAGTTTCTTATTCTGCCTGTAGCGAAAAAAAAAGTTAGCTTAGCTAGCTCTCGCCGAGTGACAAAAACTAAGTTCACGTATAAAGTCCTTTGTCAATACGACTAGTGTGAATTAACAATTGAAAATGTTAATTAAATTGATGGCATTAAAAGTAACATTATAAGTAAGTATTGGTAGGTAAATCAAAACTACAAAAAACATTACGTTAAATCCTAAAACGCTCAAATAAGATTGCTAGGAACACAGTACGAACGAAGGTCCTTGAATATCAGAAATTCTGAATATCCCTGACACATATGAAGATCCCACAATAAAATAAATAATACAAGAAACACTATTCACTCAAAAGGCTCAGCCTGCCAAGAGCCCGCAACAAAAACATCTAAATCATTTGTTACGCAGTTTTTCCGCAGCCTTCTTTGGTCCATCGATTTGTTGGCCTTATTCCAACCTCAGCAACATTTGCGAACTGCTGAGTTGTCAGTATAACAAGCAGTTTGGCATTATTAAAGGCCGGGTACTGTCGGTGTTTGACCTTATTACCAGTAGTTGGGGAAAGCTGAAGTACCTACCTACGACCTTGTTTGATATAGTGATACTGCATTGCCCTTACTTGGGTGGTACAAAATAGACGCAGGAATGATGGTAAAGAATGGTAACACAAATTATACAATTAAAGCTTTTGCTAGAAAATAGCTTTTGTTAGAAAATCTTATAATTATTACGGCCTCGGACTTATCGACAGCTCGTTGTTTTTTGATAGCGTAGAAAGATGTTGGATTTAAATCATCTAAAATTAGATGACAAGGCCAGATATTAGATGATGGATAAGTCATTGACAGCGTCTATGATCCCATCACATCCCACAGGGCTATTGGTTTAATGTTTCTGGAATCAGCTTCACGAGCGCTCGTTGATAACTAACAAATAGCTTCACAGAGTCATCAAAGGTTTTTATGTGCAGATGTGGAAGTGTTTTATCGTGGCCGCAACATTCGAATTTAATACCGATTTGCAAAGGATAGACTTTACCCACTTTAATAAAGTGCTTATTAAAGTTACTTACGAACTTTCTTAAAAAAAAACAAATACGAATTCTAGAACATTCCAAAATCCTTGAGATCGTACCGGATTTCGAGCCCCACTCGGCTTTAAAGAGAAAAGAGCCCTCGAAAAGAAAATCATGAAGTGCTTCAAGTAGATTCTCTGGTTATAAATTGGTTTCAAGACTCTGCGGTGTCGAGGTTGACAGGGTTAAAAAAATAAAATGTTATTTTTTGTAGAATAATGGTTCATGCATACGGTGCCGACATCTCAAGCTGTTCTACTTAGCCAGGCCAGTAAGCCAAGACAAAATAGCTGTAAATCTTGCATCCCAGTGAAGTCACTGACGAGAAGGATCGTCTAACTAAGCTCTAAATTATATGCTTTTTGATGTGAAATATCTATACTCTATAAGCAAGGGTCAACCTAAAATTTGTCATGGCGATACAGGCCGTGCCGACGCGCGACGCCTCGCCACGCTATATATATGTACTATACGTAGCGAGTCGATGTTTCACATCTGCCAGACATCCCGTGACGGCTTACATTTTTTTTACTTATATATTGGAATGGCTCGGAAATGTGCATCGTATCAATATACCATAATGCAAAACAAGCGCAAATTTACTTCTATGTTCATTATTCAGCTATGTAGCGCCAGTTTTTTTTTAATATGAGGAAGGCTTGCACTTGAGCTCACTTCCATCTGGTGGCAAGCGACTATTGTTCCTGCTTTCGTATAGTGATGTGAGTCATAGTGTTAAATTACACGTGTTACTCTAAGACCTCTAACGTAATCTAACAACTGCTGCCATGTAGTAGGTAACAATCGGGACCGACGACGGCCTCTAGAAATTGCTTGAAGACTAATTGCTGGCTGTAGCGATGATGTCGACGATCTAGCTTAGAAGTAATCTATATTTACTCTAGACTTGAGGACTCCAGGGTTGTAGTTTCCGGGGATAGCGATATTGTAACATGGGTAGGTTAGATTAGGTAGGTACACATGAAATAAGGCTGCCCATTGTGCCACCTAAATACAAGATGCTTATGTTTTTCTTTAAATTGTATTTTTTATATTGGTGTTACAATAAATAATTAATCTATCTATCCAGTTAAATTCATCAACGTATTCAAAAATATGCAAAAACCCATCTATTCAAACATTCACACTACAAAAACCCCCGCAAGATTTCCTTGGCACGAACTAAAAATCTTTTTGCATACTTCGAGACCTCCATTTCTTACCACAGACTTTATTGACAGTTTTTTACTTCCACAAAACCGTGGAATCGATAGGGAACTTTGTAACTAGCGTCCCAAAGGAGCTATGATTTGACCGCGCTGTTTTCGAAAGTTTCTCCCCGCCTTGTTTTGTTACTAGTCCACAAGTTTTGTTCAAATAAATCGTCTATTTTATTAGCTGCTGTACCTTCGTTTATCTACCTTTTTATTGAGTACAAAGGAAGGAATTTGTGTGCTTTTCCCATTGTTATTGCATTGAATTTTCTTGTTGTCAAATTAGGTTAACGAGCTGCACTACGAAATGCTGTAATCATTTCTTTAAATGTTGGATTCTACAAACCACTGATGCTCTAATAAAAATGTTCAATTCTGTTCTCGTCTTTGGATTTCTTTTTTTTTTTAGGGTTCCGTACCCAAAGAGTAGAAACGGGACTTTTTTACTAAGACTCCTCTGTCCGTCTGTCTGTCTGTCTGTCACTAGGATGTATCTCATGTACCACTATAGCTAGATGGTTGAAATTTTTTCGTCACATCATCACAGCATATCAAAAGAGAAATTGACTGTATAATAAAAAGCTTTCTCATAATTTTTGCATTCCTTAATTTTTTATGTTATTTTTTCAGGTAATGCTGGTTCTGGATACTTACAATTATTATGAAGTGAAGTAATAAACCTGATGGCAAGTTATAGAATTATAATTAAGCTATATACTTAAGCTTATAGGTATTATGTTATATTCTGTAGTATCCGGAGATAAATGTGATCGATTACTTTGACGTAAATATTGCGGGAATGGAACGCGGGTGTTTGCCTAACGTTACACTGAGCACGTAATCCTCTCGAATTTCTGTAAAAGACGAAAAGACCGGGCCGGGATCGGGCTCTGTCCGAGGTGGGTACTTCTGTATGAAGACGGCTTTTGTTTTGCACCGACACGGAGCGGATAAGACCTCTGTGGCCAGTCTAGCGAATACCCGAAGCTTGCGAGTTCGATTCCCGCCGGGTGTAAGTAATTCTGCTTAAAAATAAATATTAGTTTCTGGTCTATCTTCGTACAAAAGTAGCCCGGCTCGGACACGGACCGGTCTAGTATAAATCATCCTTAAATCGAGCAATCAGAGATCTAAAACCTAAATAGAAACGTCAAAAGCATCGATCCGTGGCCTGGCTCCGAGTAAACAGCTATTTGTACTTAACCACTTTAGCTCCAAACGAAACAGTCGTAAAGAGCCATGCCACGGTTGAAACGGGAAACTAAATCACCTAGATTTTTCTACCAGACGGCAAATTGGCAAATAAAATCTGTGTACGTACTCCCAAACAGCGTCGGCGACAACATACGAACAAAATAATTGTATATCTATATCACTAGAGATAACATTCAGGCGGCTAGCGCCAGGCTGGTTTGAATTTTGGTTTCATTCGATTCAGTGAACCAACCTATACTTCGTTTTTTAATTTCAGACTACGTTCTGACGTTTAGGTTCTTTGTATTTGTATTTTTTCTTTAGGACGATGTGTCAAATCATAATGTACAATTAAAAAAAACAAAGTATAGGTTCGATTAACATGACCACTTCTATTTTGGAAAACATCTACGTTGGACCGCTTCGTTTACAAGT
Source organism: Idaea biselata (assembly GCA_958496205.1). NCBI lineage: Eukaryota > Metazoa > Arthropoda > Insecta > Lepidoptera > Geometridae > Idaea > Idaea biselata. The sequence continues at coordinate 3,900,384 of OY292401.1, read as the reverse complement.
TGCTTTTGTATGTAGACATACAAAATGATAAATAACATGTCTTATGTTATTTATAAGCATTTAAATATTAGTTTAATTACATACCTTATTTTATAGTATATAGTATACCTTATTTTGTTATTAAACTGGCCTGAATTAAATAGAACCTAAGATCAACTTTTACTAAATCTAATGAGACCGAAATTATATTCTAATCTATTTTCATAACGGTTTAGAGGTGGATAACAGGTTCCCCCCAAACAATACTTCACAAAGAAATGTCGACTTCTAGCCCTCTCTATCGCACGATAAGACTGAATTTTGAAATACCTATTCACATTGCGTACTTTAGTGTCCTCTTAATTACTCTAAGATGAAATGTAATTCTGGTTTCATTGTCCGGTCTAAATTCTGCTAGTATTTTGAAGTCTTTGCATACAAATACCGTTGCTAGACGAAGCTGACGTTTGGCTGATTTCCGTTTTATAGCACCAGACTTTTGTCGCTACAAAGGCTTTAATATTAGTTTGTAACGTTGCTTATTAACTTTTCACATTACAGATACATTTTAACTTCAGAAGAGGCCGACTTTACAATTATGTACTAAAATGACTAACAAAGCACTAAATATCTTATGCACTAACTTACAAAGCACTAAATATCTTATGAGTTGGTAACATACTGTTATGTTACCGAGGGTGGCGCGGCGGCGGGGCGGCGCGGCGCGGCGGCAGATATTGCAAAACGGCGGAAATATGCTTCCATTGGCGATGGATACATATTTCTGCCATTTGCAATCGAGACGTTGAGGCCGGGGGACCCGAGGCTTTAGATTTTTATAAAAATGTTTCAAAATTATTAGTATTAGCTTCTGGTGACCAAACGGCTGGCGGCTGTACTACTTTGGCCAACGAATATGTACCTATTGCTATTCAAAGGGGCAATGTAGCCAGCCTTTGGGTACCATACCTAGGGACTCATTTTTGGATTATTAATTTTAATTATTTTAATTTATTTAGTGAATTAAGGTGGTAAATTGTTAGTATAGTTATATTTTTAAAGTTTTTCTACAAGCAGTAACTATTCATAAATACATACTGTTTGGCTGTACCGTCGCTAAATGAGTTATTTATAACTATGAAATGCTTTGTCCTGACTGACTGACTGATAGGTCAATGCACAGCCTAAACCGCTGATAGTAGAGAGCTGAAATTTGGAGACTGTGTTCTTTATATTACATTATATCATCCGATAAGAAAGGGGTTTTTCGAGATACCCACGGGATCGGGAATTAGGCGAGTAATACTGTGGGACGTCGTCGCTAGTTTGTCATATACCTACTTCAATACAAATTATTTGCATACTGTAGCCGGCGACGTTTAGAAATTACCGTTGACTGTTGAAAACACACTCCTGACGGGTATGTTTGTGATTTTTATTTAGATATTTGCGATTGTATGGTTTTGTGATTTGCGATTTCAACTCCAGCAGTCAAAAAAATTCACATTTCCTCCAAACCTCCTCCATTTTTGAAGTCGGTTAAAACATATAGACATAACCGAATTGAGAACCCTCCTCCTTTTTTTGAAGTCGCTAAAATTGTAATAAAAACAGCACAAACCGATAGCAATGTAAAAACGGTAGGTACTCGCTTGTAAACTCTGTCAGGCTGGCTACAGATTTATGCTGAAAATCGCTTGATTTACCCTCTCTCGGTACGTAAATCATTTTCACTTGAAAGGTTCGCTGTGTTTGCGCTATGTCCATTAAATTTAGGGATAGGGTGTGTAGCATGTGGATTTGGCGAATTGGACTTGACCGAGTACTCATAGGGACTTTTCTGACGACCTCTGTGGCGCGTTGGGCGAATACTTTTGAACCCGATATTCCTACGGGATCGGGACCTTCGCGGGTAAAACCGCGGGACGCACTTCATTAGAGTTTTCAGGTCGCCGGTCGCCCTAAGGCCTCTAACTTGACCAGACGACTTCTATCAGAGATAACAACCGGGACCAACTGCTTTACGTGGCTTCCGAAGCACGGAGGAGCTCTAGCTAGAGCATGATTTTTTGCCATACAAATAATCGGTCACCCATCCAAGTAATGACCGCGCTAAGCGTTGCTTAACTCGCACGACCGTTAAAGATCCGCAGGTGCACCTCGGCCAATATCTGTGATACATACTATCAAATCAACGTTATTTCTTAGTGTTCACCACACTGGGTAATAAGGCGAGGCCTTACTCGGAAGAACACGAGAAAACGCTTTCTTAATTTCGGCTTGGGGGAGGCTTACCCTTGGCGTAGCGGCTATCGCGCTGAAACGGAATACCAGTAGTCGCGGGTTCAAGTCCCGCCGGGTACTAAAGTTTTTGAAAGCATTTTTTCAAAAAGCATACATACATACCAAAATCATGTACCTACCTACTTAGTTAGCACTATATGTTCCTCAGTAAACCTGGTGAATGGTTCACTCTCTACCGGGCGGCACTACCGGCAGTCTCGCTAATTGAAAGGTCAAGGTCGCTGTAACGAGCCACATTCTCTTAAGAGGGCACTCGAATAAAACATCTTATACTATTTTTGTCTAGGTAGGTAGGTAGGGTTAACTTTTATAAGGGAAGTAGGCAGGTACTCGTATGCATTTATGTATAAAATTAAAAGATCTGACTAATGGATTTAACTGACTTAATGACTCAATTATCACTACATAGCATAAAACAAAGTCACTTTACCACTCAACGGAGTATGTGCGCTAATAACATCGCTTTTACAGTGAAGGAAAACATCGAGAGGAAACCGACATGTCCTAGGACTCACCATAGTCCGAAGGCATGGGACATTCGCCAATCCGGAGTAGGCGCCCGTGGCGTCTTACTGCCTAACACCTCTAAGAGGAGGCTCTTGCCCTGCAGTGGGGGGGCAAATTATTAATTTAATTTATTTATTTATTTTGATCTATCTCGTAACTCGTAGCATAATATTTTGATCTATCTCGCAGAAAAATGTGTTTATTTACGACATCGCATTAGAAACCTTTAAAATTATAAATGTTTCTTTACTATATTATTCATTTATTATATAAAGTAGCTGCGTCGTACCGAACCCGTGGGAATATCGGGATCAAAAGTATGTCTATGTTACTCCTCGATAATGTAGCTTTCTATTGGTGAAAGATTTTTTTAAATCGGACCAGCGAATTATAACCTTGAGATTAGCGCGTTCAAACAAACAAACTTTTCAGCTTTATAATATTAGTGAAGATAAACTTTCCTCTTGAATCAATAAATCTTTAAAAAAAAAACGCTTCAAAATCCCTTGTTCAGTTTTAAAAACAGACAGCGAGAAGCGACCTTGTTTGATACTATGCAGTAATACAATTGACGAGAACACACGTGTGTGAAACTGCAAAAGCGTATACCTCTACGTACTCGTATAAGAAATTGGATATTAAAAACCACCTACAAAATTGCTACCCGTTTTCTACCACACTTTCAACTGAAGTATTTATTACCTCATAATTTAATTAAACTAGCTCCGACATTATTGTTTGATAATATTTAAATTTATTCAACGAAATTTAATTTAACGTCACCGCGTTTTCACTACCTACTTATTTGAAATTATAGCATGGCCACACTGGCTATATGAGAACAACACTTCTCATTATGAGTTTTGCTTAACTTTTAAGAAGGTTCTTTCTTGGTGATAATGTATATATTTTTTTTGTATTGAATAGAAATTAAATCAATTAAACGTAAACTATACTAAAACTAAAACAAGACTTACTTTAAATATTTTAAAGGAAAAACTCATCTTAAAAACTTACGCGCGGCGAGGATTTCATTTTTGAAGATTTTTGATGTAGTAGACAATTGGTCAAGCCAAAAAATAGTGTCAATTGGTCAAGCGTATAGTTACCGCAAATGAAAGTGTTAATTCGTCAAGCCGTGAAAAAGTGTCAATTGGCCAAGTCTTCGAAGAGTGTCAACTGGTCAAGTCCTTTTTTTATAATACAACAAAAGACGATCGGAGTGGAAACAAAAGACGATCGAAACGAAAATAAAAGACGATCGTTACGAAAACAAAAGACCATCGTTACGAAAACCAAAGACGATCGAAATGAAAAAAAAAGACGATCGAAATGGAAACAAAAGACGGTCGAAATGGAAACAAAAGACGATCGAAATGGAAACTAAAAACGATCGAAAAAGGCACAAAATATGACAGCAAGACAGCCTGTCAAACTTGAACTGATAAATTAATATCTCGGAAACTATTGATCCTTGATCACTACTTCGTTAGCATAAGCTATAGAGCTCTTTAAAATCTTCGTTTTGGATGACAGCTGTCAAACTTAAAACGTATCATATCTATCATTGACACTCTTCGAAGACTTGACCAATTGACACTATTTTTTGGCTTGACCAATTGTCCACTACATCGATTTTTTCTCGCCCGACGCGCCACAGAGGCCGTCAAAAGGGATGAATGTATCCTGCAGTATTTATTTATTACTACTTTCAAGTTTTATTAACAAGAATCGATTAAGTCACGTATTTGCTAGTTATACCTACCCACATACCTACTGAAATGTAAATATTAATTGATATCGAAGTGAAAGCCTATAATTGTAACGATACCGATCTAACCGATCTAAATAATGACGGTATTATGGCCGTGAAATTAGATCATTTCTTATCGTTTTATTACACTCGAAACTTGTTCTGTTCAATGGATAAGGCGGTGTTTACACTTCGATTTCAATTTGTAATCAAGTAGGTGGGAATTAGGAATATTATTATTTAGGCGGAGTCTCAGATTCTTATATCAAACAAGAAGAGTTCCGCGGTTTCACCCGCGTAAGTCTCGATCCCATGGGAATAACGGGATCAAAAGTGGCCTATGTTACTCTTAAATAACGAGTTAGAATTATTGGAATCGGTTTAGTGGTTTCAGAGATTACCCGGAAAATAAATACATAAGTATATACATAATTGATACAAACGTTACCTCTTTATCATATTAGTATAGAAATGTAAAACAAAAAAGTAATGAGGATATTTACTTTATTACTTTTTGAAGTTGAAGAAGATGAAGTTACATTTTGACTCCAATAATAATTTCCCCATAGAGTTTAAGCAATTCTTATTAACATTTCAATATTTAATTTTAAACTTATCTAAGGTTTAGTAACAAACAATAAAAAACGTTTTTAAGTTCGTACGTTGAAACTTCCTGGATTGTATTCCTTAATAGCATTCCAGCCCCGCCCACACTTTCGCCTTTCATTTGACGTCAATTATGCCCAGTGTAGGTACTTAAGCACTGTAGGGTTACCATATAAGAAAAAAATAATTAAGGTTGTAGTACGTATAGTAGGTTGTTGTACGTTATTAATAAAAGTATAAATTGATCTCCAAAGCATGTTGCTTTAAAATTAATATTTGTTTCCGGTGTCTCTCTATCTATGTAGGTACATATAATTATGTATGTATTTACAAAGGAAAACTAAATAAGTATAAGTAAATATCCGTTGTTTATAGTCACAATAACTATGTTTTGTACCTATCTACATTACCATGAAGCCAGATAGCGATGTGTGATGTTCACAGAATTTATTTTAAAAAAGAAAAAAAATTACAAGTGTAATACATGTGTAAAAAATAAACTTTTCATGATATATATATATATACATTTCTTCTTCTTTACCTACAACACAAATAACATATGTATACCTAGATCACATATTACTTATGTACGTTCTATATTATGACTTTTATTTTTAATTTTCAGACAACGGCCACTGTGTTCCTGTAACAAGTGACCCTGATTTTATTCTGTTTTCTGCGATGTTCTATTGAAATTAAACTGGACTACATGATTCAGTCAATCCTGAAGAAGAGACCTGGAAAGTTCTCGGATCGTTGAACATTGAAACAATGCTAAAATAATAAACACCACGCGATTTAAACTTAAGCATGAGTTTAATTCTACAAGTGACCTACTTCACCTTCACCACGTGGTTTAGGGACGATTTGCTATATGATGTAGAACACAGTTTACTCTAAGTACCACCAAGCCACTAGGATGTATAACTCAGGGTGGTAACCCTGATAATCCATTCACCTACTCCCACTTTATATTTATCGGATATGTAATTGAAGCTACATAATTATCAGCCCCTAGTCTTACGCGACACGCCTCTGCATTTACATTCTAGTCCAGCGGTTCTCAAACTATTTACGGTTTAAAATTCTTTATCTACCCGCACTAATATTATGAAGAGGATTTTTTTTTATTTTTGTGTAATGAATAAACTCAAAAACTACTGTGCCGATTTCATTTCAAAATTCTCTAACATACATTAACCCTGAGTAACATAGGCTACTTTTGATCCCGATATTCCCACGGGATCGGGACTTGCGCGGGCGAAACCGCGGGACGCAGCTATTTCTTATTAAATTACATTAATTACTTACTGAGAAACTAAAATTCTAACAAAAGTTAGATTTCAATTATTATTATTATAATTAATATTATCTATACATATAATAAAATCGTAACTTAGCGGTGTCTGTTTTTGGAAGATATAAAAAAAAGATAAATTGTAGGGGTATCTATTAACGCAGTAGAACCTATTTTTCTATTTTTCTGGTTGTCTGTTTGTCTGTTTGTCTGTTTATCTGTTTGTCTGTTTGTGTGTGCCTTTGTGCCCGCTAATCTCAGAAACGGCTTATCCGATTTTGACCAAATTTGGTATGCAGATAGCTTTAGACCCCGATTAACATATAGGCTATTTTTTGTCCGGATATTTTGTCCGGTTATCCGGATAAAGTGATTTTTCTGCTTTACTTAGTTAGTTTGAATGTTGTATTGAAAAAGTATGTTGTGTGGAATCAATACATGACTAACCGGATATCCGGTCGAAAATTAAAAAAAACCGGATATCCAGTTTTTTTTCAGGAAATTCCTAAAATACCGTATACCTTTGTCTCTCCATATATCCGGATCCTTCGGACATACGGAAATTCTTTATAATGGTTGTTTTTAACCGACTTTAAAAAAAAGAGGATCTGCTCAATTCTACCCGCATATTGTTTGAATGTGAATATGTTCAAACCGTACTCCGGCATATAAAGTCCGATTTCGATCATTCTTTTTTTATTTGGAAAGTGAGAGTCCCGATTTGGTTCCATAAATTGTTGGTAAAGATCTGATGAGAACCTTCGGAATGATGAGCAGAATAGCATCCCGCAATGCTGTAAATTACTAATTTTTGGATTTCCATCAATAGAATCGGCTTATTAAGAACAAGGTACAAATTGATGGACCACCTGAAACCACCTTCTCAAAAATTCTTCAGTGATTAAAGTTACGGTTACAATTTTGATAATTTTTAGTGGCAGTCGAAAATTCAATAAAAAGGATTTAAAAATTATAGCTGTAATGGGGCAGTTTTACTGAGTAGATGCTGATTGCATGTAGTTTACGTGGCACGATGGCAGCTGTGGATTCCGATTCGAGGGTTCCGCGTTCGAATAGGCCACCGTTCCTTAAAAAGGGAATGCGCCGGTCTGTGCGGCGCATTCCCTTTTTAAGGAACGGTGGCCTACCGAGCCGAGTGATGGCTTCCGATTCGACGGCTGCGCGTTCGAGTCACGAGTCCCGGACACGACGTTACGTTTTACCCTCCAGATGGTCGTCCACCTTGCCGTTGTGAGGGGACTCAGTAGCTGAAAGCTAAGAGGCGCACAAGGTGGGAAACCGGGCTTGCCAGGCTTCTAATCCGTAATCCCGCGTCAGCGGGCTCGGGGGTCCTTTCCGCAAGAAAGGGGCCGCATGGAAGATAACCACTATAAAAAATCACCTCAGCCTCTGGTGGTGAACTCGGTGAGGGAGGGGGGGCTTTATCACCGGCTTTGGGGACCTCGAGACGGTGGCGTGACCGTGCTGAGGGAGGGGAAACGGAGAGGGATTGTCTATCGGGCAGAGGCAGAGATGAGGCTTGGAAAGGCCGCCGTTGTCGGGTAAACCTATGGTAGGGAGCCCAACGAGAGTGGCCTGACAGTGCATATGGTGCAGTACCCACGTAAAAAAAAGATATCATTTAGTTAAGCTACCCAACTTCAGCTTACATAACAGAAAGTCAGTTGCACTGTATGTTGGAGAGCTTATTTTTATTGTTTTGTCCTTAATTCGAAGTCGGGTTTTGATTTTTTTTAATTTTCGATAAAGGCTACTTATTATATATAAGTAATGCGTATAAGCATGCAACACGTTACCTACCGCTGCGCTGTGCAAAATCTACACTTAAATAGACTCTGCTATGATTCTCTTCTGTTCAGCAACAGACTTCCCTGGTCGTCCGTTCAAGTGTAGACTTTTGCTCAGCGATGGGTAGGTAGTCCGAAAAACGCTGACGAAGTCGCGGGCACAGCTAGTAATTAATATTATTATAAGTAATTAGAATTATTCAGGCAATAACTATAACATTTAAAACATTTCGGTGACGGAACCCTTTTAAAAAGGCAAATATTTGGCGGAGTCCTAAAATATAATAACAGAAACTTCGCAAAACACAAAAAAAACTATCGCTGTACACCATTTTTACCCGAATGTGCGACATAAAGGATATTACATATTTCATTGATTTTTTATGGATTGTTTTTTTTTCTCATACTTTCGCGGACCCTCAACATAGACTTCGCGGAGCCTCAGGGTTCCACGGAGCACACTTTGAGTATAGCTGTTCTAGTCAATTCAATTCGAGTACAGGCGATGTTTATCTATCTATTTGTAGGTAAAAAAGTTATCTACACTTTTTTAAGTGATCCAATTATTTTTTATCAAAACAATAATTGAAATCAGCTTGCTGATTAATTAAAATTTTCCATAGGTACGCTTCATTATAGTATACAAACTTCGTGTTTAAATTGTACACTACGATTTGACACATCTTTCCGAAGAAAAAAAACGGGGAACCGAAACGTCAGATTATAGTATAGGTAGGTATACGTATACTATATACGATTTTAAACTTACATGGTTGTTTTCACTACAAATAATAACGAGCTCGTTCAAAAACAAATTAAAACATGGCAAAAAGGTACCCCGTTATCTACACTATCTACACATTATAAAGAAGAAAGATTTGTATTTTTGTGTGTATGTGTGCATGTGTGTCTGTATGTTTGTAACGAATTAACTAAAAAACTACTTTGCCGATTTCGATTAGAAATCGGTTAAATTCTTTCACCATTAGAAAGCTACGCATTCACCCTGAGTAACATAGGCTACTTTTGATCTCAATATTTCCACGGGAACGGGACTTACACGGGTGAAACCCATGGACGCAGCTACTATAATAATATTTGTAACGTACCTATAAGTACTATACCTATAGTCTTTGTTTTATAATGATTGTGTTTTTTTTTGCAATCCTAAACTTTTGTTTTGTATTGATAAATATCCATTTAAAAACCTTGCTTGCTTAATTTAAATATGTACCTACAGGTTTGTTATTGGCGAATATACGCGACTCGCCTCTCGCCCCAGTCCGCTGACTGTTGCAAAGTTAGGGCACTGTTTTGAAAACAAACACGTTTCAGTTTCAAATTGAAACCAGAATAAGAACTTCAGTTTCAGTGCAAGTGAATTGCTGATTATATTCACTTTGAATTGTATTTGCAACTGTTTCGAATTTAAAATGGTGTTTCGAAGCAACGCTAGCAGGGCCGCAACGCAAGTGTTAGTAAAACATAAAATGAGTTCTATTGGAAACCAGTCTTGTTTGTGGCTGTGCCGGCCTACGTATCGGACACGTCAGGATCCGTTCGATCCAACATAGGCTAAAGCTAAAGCCAATGCTTACTGCATAGTAGATTTTACTAATAGGAATAGTTACATCAAGCAGGAAGAAAAGGAAGGGTCTTAATCGCATATTTTTATTTATTTTCTTATCTCGATGTTTCAACCATGTTGGTCTTGGTCACGAGGGGACACCCCTATAGAGTAACGAAGTTTTTTAGTATACCTATAGTTGGTATATAAACAGCTTAAATAAAACTAATACGAAGGAGCGGACAATGGTGCACTTTCCTAATGTTAAATGATTAATGATATCGTCAGTTGTCACTGCACATGAAGTGATGTACGAGTGAGTACAACTTGAAGGGTGTGACTCCCTCTGCTCCCCACACCATAGAATACATGATAGTAGAAGTAACACTTGCTACTTACTGCATCGTCGAGTATTTTTACCTTAAGTCGTTGGTATATGTTATTACCAGCTGCGCCCCGCGGTTTTACCCGCGGAAGCCCCGATCCCGCGGGAATATCGGTCTCCAGCTATCTAGCTGGAGACCTGGAATAGGCTACTTTATATCCCGATCATGAAACGGTATGTAGATACATACCGTTTCATGGTAATCGGTTCAGCGGTTTTTACGTGATTGAGTTACAAACACACACACATCCATACTCACAAACTTTCAGCTTTATACTATTAGTAGGGTTAAAGTCCCATTTTACAATTCAAGCAGGGTTCTGCAGTAGTAAAGTCAAAATCCGATTACAGTTCAGTTGCAATTGAAACGCAATTGTAATAATATTTAAATGAAATTTTGGCTCATTCCACTGGATCCACCTACGAGGCTCCGCCTTTGGATCTATGGATTTTTTTCCCTCTTCAATCCACTTTAGACAGTACGACAAGAGAACAAGACAAAGACAATCTAATACGAAAATTTGAGATTCAACATTTTAGGCATTCAACATTTTGATATTCAATATTTTGGGAAATGCAACATTTTGATATTCAACATTTTGGCACTAAAGGGAGAATTGGAGGACTGAACTTAGATATAGGTTGAAGCAAGAACTTAATAGCAGCCTGTATTTTCAGGCTTTTACACTCGATCATCAGTGGAGTTATTTACTTAATAAAAAAAGTTTTATCAGATTATAAAAACTTCTAAACAATCATTAGATCTTCGGAATTCGCTAAGAGGTGCTTTAACGACTCATTTTATTAGTTCGGGCTATATTGTTTTTGAATATAGCCCTTTATTACCGCCTCGAGAGATATTATTCTAGTTCTTTGAGTAGGTCAGATGATGTATAAAACTTTTATTATTGGATTGTATTACTTACGTAACTTTTGGATGGATCCCCCATATTAAGGCATTTTCTATAACCGATGAGATGTTTTAACTGCCTTCAAAACAGGAGGTTTTCTTTAGGCCCAACTTTTCTTTTTAAATTTACTATTCATATTGTGCGACTTACCACTATCTAAGAGAGGTATATCTCCTCTTAAGAGAACTGAACTAGTGTTCAGTTCTCTTAAGGAGAGCTGCCTCCCAACTGCTGCTCAGCTGCTGCTGTTCCCAGCTCCTGCTCCCGCTCCCAGCTGTCCCCAAACGCTAGTGCATTTGGGGACACGATCTGTCTATAACTGATCCCAGAAGGTGCCCTTGGGGGTGGCCTATCGGTACCAGCGGACCTCACCTGGGATGCTGTCCAGTGGGGATGTGATAACATATATTGTTAGTTGAGCTGTACCAGAGGTTGACCACTATCTAAACAAATGGACTAGGCGTCTAAGTCTTAGCATGCTTAGCTAAAATACCTCAAGTGGATCTTGGCCTCCGAAACGAGAGTTTTCCACTGTTCTCTTGTGTGCTATTACTTCTCAGTTTTTGTTGATAGAAATAAGAAGGCTAAAAAGTGAACCATGTCAGTTCAAGAATTAAGCCAGTCTATGTTTATCGGTAAATGCTCAAGCATAGGCCGTTTTATATCTAAGACATGTCAGTCCGCCGATAATGTGAAGTGGTTTGACATGCGCGATGTACCTGACTTGTTCTGCGATAAAAGTACTTTGAACTTAGTTATTTAATGTGGGTGCTGATGGAAATCTAGTGGAATAAAATGTTAAATTACTTATTATACATGTTAAAACTCACTTTGATACGTAGGTAAAACAATCAACCCGCCTGCTTAAAAAAACTTTAAATAAAAACATATAAATTCCATTTAATTTTTGTATGTAGCTCAAGGCTATTTTATTTAGAAAATTTACTTTCAAGGAAAAATAGCATACAAAAATTTTCACTTGCGGCGAGGCTTGAAACCCAAAGACGCGAGTTCAAGCCTCGCTGCAAGTGAAAATTTTTGTATGCTATTTTTCCTTGAAAGTAAATTTTCTAAAAACATATACATAATAAAAACTGAAAAGAAAATAAAACAAACAAACATACATAGACTGATAAACACATAACCCTTCTTTGCGTCGCGCAGTCGGGTAAAAACAAGAATCCACGACGAAACCCCAAGCATGAACTGACCCTTATAAAAATAATATCTATAAGTATAATGTATATAACTTAATATGGGTTATCATAAACATATTTTAATCGAATTATAAAATGACTTCATGTCATTAATCCTATAAAGATATAAGCAAATAAGTTAAATCACCTATCGACCTAAAACAAAACTATCAAAATCACTACATCCCATAGTGAGTTACCATGTCACAGACTTGCAGACACAGAGACGGACACCTCAAATATAAAATTCTTCTACGTCGAGATTAAAAAAAACATAAAGTTAACTTTGAAAAAGAAAAACCGGATAGACACCACCCTTATTTAAGGATCTGCAGGGCAACACGTCACCGACACGGCGGCAATACAAACTATCATGATATTCAGCAGATGGATACTAGTCAATAATTGAATGCACGGATACCTCAGCGCCGTCCCTGCCATAAAACGCAGACGTTTCCTATCTCCCCGCACCAGTCGACGATAAATCACAGTTCACAACACGCCATTGTGATCACGCGTCTCTCTATTCACGATAGGTTTTTGTCAAATGTGTGAACTTTATGAACTGGGCTGTTGTGAAAGATTTGCTTTAGTCTCTTTTATTGATCCGCTGACTGTAAATTTGTTTCGTTGTGAGGATCAATATTGTTTTGGATTTTTCGGTGTATACTATGGACGATAGTAATATGTGATCTGTGATATGGGCATATAATGAATGTATTGAATGAATTGATTTTAGTGATTACTTATAACTTCTACAGCTGCGTTGATCACATGATATCCAAAATCTCAAACGACACAATTCAGTGTCCTAGGACAAGGAGAATCGGGGCTTCATGCTTCAGTCCGAATCTTGCAACCTTTTCGAACTGAACTCTCGAAACCCAATCGGACTAAACCTCCCACGCCGAGTGGACACTGCTAAATAGACTTTGCATGAATTGTATCTTGGACATTTTCCCTCTTACTTATAAATGATGACTAACTTTATGTAACGTTTGCCTTTAACTGTGACATGAAGTTTCAAACTTAGAAGACAGAGACAAACGTTACATAAACTTAGTCATCGTTTCTAAGTTTAGAGGGTTAGACTTTAAAAATCGCAACTGCTGTACCTACTTGTACGATAAATAGATTAAAAATAAATAGTTGGTTTTTTTGTGTGAATTTCCGATAAGTAATAAATCAACCGATTACAAACATTGCATGGGCATGATGTGTTGCTAGAACTGCCCTTATCCAATTTCGAAAATATCACATGCATGAACCACTTCGATAATGCCGTTAGTTTTAATTTTAATATGAAATGAACGAACTTAACGTGAATACTCATCGATGTTTAGAATAGTTTCTTCATTTAAATGCTAAACTGTCATTAAGAAACCCCTAACTGCTCTGAAAACTCTGTAAATTCCCGATATATCCGAGAAAATGCCGACATTCTCCATAGGCTAAATGAAACTCCCATTCTGTTGAATTTGTTGCGGTACAATTAGCATGTTGTACGGATTGCTTGAGACAAACACAAACTACTGTACAGCTGGAGGCAGTTGTGTTGAGATCTTGCAGACAAATGAAGTTTGGTCGGCCGATACTTTGTCATATATATTTAACTAGCTGCGCCTCGCGGTTTCGCCCGCATAAGTCCCGATCCCACGGGAATATCGGGATAAAAAGTAGCCTATGTGTTATTCTAACTCGCCAGCTATGTATATTCTAAGTTACAGCGCAATCGGTTCAGTAGTTTTTGCGTGAAAGAGTAACAAAGTCACATACATACACACTTTCGGCATTATAAAGAGGAAAGATTTGTATTTTTGTGTGTGTGTGTTTGAAATGAATAAACTCAAAAACTACTGTGCTGATTTCAAAACCTCTTTCACCATTAGAAAGCTACATTCACCCTGAGTAACATGGGCTACTTTTGATCCCGATATTCCCACGGGATCGGGATTTACGCGGGTGAAACCGCGGAATGCAGGTAGTTATTTATAAATTTAAGATATTGTATGATATTTTAAATTCGCATTGCGTATCGTATATTGGCCGCGTAGCTCCGGCGTAGTACAATGCGCGACGACCGCTAAATGTCATCGGTCCACCGAGTAGGTGGTCTTCCAACACTCCGTTTCGCATTGCATCGTGGTCGCCACTCGAGGATTCCCCAGCGGTTATCTGTCTTTCGAGCTACATTGCTATATATTATGGTTTAAAACAATTGATTTAGTTTTTAGTTAAACTAACCAGAAAGTGTAGTCTGCCGAGTAGTGTCTCCGCTTTAAACTCGGTATATTTGTTATGGTAATGAACGTCTCCGACGCAGACACCCTTGATCGCTGGTATTGATGCTAAGCTCGCCAGTTTTGTGTTTGATGTCGTTAGCAACTTGGTAGTCGGTACTGTGCATATTGATTGGGATTTGATTTCTGTTACGGCTTCGGTTGGTAAGGGAGTTATCTCCGCCGAAGCATCTGCTCAGAAAGTGGGTTTGGCTATTCCTAATGCTGGGGCTACATTAGCGGGCTACGGTGGATTCATCTACGCGATGTATGTGGCCGGGTAGATCGTTGCGACGCGTTGTAGGTATTTGGGCGAAGACGATGTACCTACCATCAGTGCGCTCTGTGGGTAAACTGGCGCGAATCAAAGTGATTTGTCGCGACAATATTCGCTTGGGTGGCTACACCAGCGTCAATTCAGTCTCGGCCGCAC
Source organism: Idaea biselata (assembly GCA_958496205.1). Lineage (NCBI taxonomy): Eukaryota > Metazoa > Arthropoda > Insecta > Lepidoptera > Geometridae > Idaea > Idaea biselata. The sequence continues at coordinate 3,885,359 of OY292401.1, read as the reverse complement.
AACAAACTGAACAACGATGGATCTCGTTAACGATGACGCAACACAACACGCATCTTCGCCCGCTAATGTAGCCTCAGCAGGATCAGGATTTCATCGTTAAACAAATATACTTATTGGGAACGTCACATCGAGGCGAGGATTTTTTTACTAAGACTCCGCTATCCGTCTGTCTGTCTGTCTGTCTGCCTGTCACCAAGCGCTATCTCAGGAACTGTGATAGCTAGATAGTTAAAATTTTCACAGTTGATGTATTTCTGTCGCCGCTACAACAACAAATAAAACAGACAAAAATAAATTTTCGAGTGCTTCTTCCTTACAACAATCGTGATTTTTTTGTGATAATAGCACGGAACCCAGTGCGCGACTCGCTCTAGTTCAGTTTTTTTGAGTTACTTAACACCACATAATGAAACCACAGAGAAAAGCTAGAAAATGATTAGGTATATCTATTTTGTAAACATTTACAGCATATGTTTTAACGAGCTTTCTGAAATATATATACTTACTAGCTGACCCGGCAAACGTTGTTTTGCCTTATAAATTATAGATAGTAGCCGATTCTCAGACCTACTGAATGCGCATGTGGAGTTTGGTGGAGATCGGTCAAGCCGTTTTGGAGGAGTACGGTAACTAACACTGTGACATGGAAATTTTATATATTAGATTTATTATTTAAACGAAGTAGACCCTTATTTTGTGGTTCTTCTAACTGAACAAATAGTAACATTAGACTTACGTCTAATGTTACTATTAAAAAACTTAAAAAAGGGCAAAAAAGAAAACTCAATTATATTTAACAACTTGAAAAATCTGAAATAACGTAAACCCAGCTCCTTCCTACAATAAATTCAAAGAGCTCAAAGCTCTATTGGAGCGACGCGTGAAAATTGTTTTCACAAAGACATCCCCTAAAGGAGACAGCTCATTCGAATTTGTCTGCTGAGAAAAATCGTAGTCACCTGCACCTAAATGCGGGGGAGGTTTCTATCTACCCCATGGAAGGGTGGCGCATGTGCCGTTAACTACGTGGACGCTTTTTTAGATGTAGGATTAGATTTTGAGTGTTTGTATTGAGTTTATTGAGTCAGAGCTAATGTTACATACAGTATTTAAGGTTGTTTTTTTTAGAAGTAGTCATTTATTGCGGTGTTTTGTAGAATATTTGAGAAAACGCTAGACCAAATTGCTGGGCTCTATTTGGCGTAGAGGGTCAACATTGCCATTCAGCGTGTTATTTTTTTCCGCGGTTTCACCCGCGTAAGTCCTGATCCCGTGGGAATATCGGGATCAAAGCCTATGCCTATGTTGCTCAGTATATTTCTAATGGTTAAAGAGTTTTTGAAATCGGTCCAATAGTTTTTGAGCTTATTCATTACAAACAAATAAACACACACACACACACCCACACAAATACAAATCTTTCCTCTATATCCCGATATTTCTACGGGATCGGGACTTACGCGGGTGAAATAAAAAATAAAAAGACAATGTATCGTGACATTCTTGTCCACGGACTAACGAGAAGTCAGTACTAGAACTAAGTCACGTATAAAATATGATAGGTACTTATTGATTTTCCCTAAAACCTTAAGCTCCCTGATCCTTAGTCGGTAAACGTTAATCTCTTAAACTACTTTGTAGGTACTCACTCACATTTAATCATCTATATATCCTCAAACTTTATTAAGAGGAGTATATACGCCAACGACCTTGAAACTGAAAATCCCTGTCGGGCTCATCGAAAATTGTTGATTATTTCATGACGGAATGTCGTAGAACTTTTTTTTGTGCACAGATTGTAGGTGACATTGTTTCCTACATTTTGGTGTAGTTTTAAGACAAGAACCTCCTATTGGTGCAAAGCCTATCCAAATCTTAGACAAAAAATGTCTGATTTGGCTAAAATGTCGTTAGGCTTCAATACGTTTCGACATATTTGTATGGAAACTGCACTAAAATATCGGAAACAATGTCGCCTACAATCTGTACACAAAAAAAAGTTCTACGACATTCCGTCATGAAATAATCAACAATTTTCGATGCGCCCGACATGGATTTTCAGTTTTTCAGAATAGGGCCCTTAAATGCTGTGAGCTGCGGTTTCCTCCGACGTAACTCTTATTATAGTTTTAACTAGCTGCGCCCCGCGGTTTCGCACGCGTAAGTCCCGATCCCGTGGGAATATCGGGATTAAAAGTATTTTTTTGATGTTTGAGCGATTTTTGAAATCGGTCCAGTAGTTTCTGAGTTTATTCATTACAAACATACAGACCTACATACACACAAAAATACAAATCTTTTCTCTTTATAATATTAGTATAGATAAATTTAGGTTTTAATATAAAAGTAGACAGTCCGCATTAGAATTCGAGTGTTTTTGGGATTCATTAATAGTCAAGGATTGCAGAACAATCGCGTCCTCTCCTTGACTATGTTTAAGGAAAATGGTAGCTTTTTTTTGTGAAATTTTCTGATTTGCCCGAAGAGGATTTCTGAGATGTTTAGTCCCAATTTTACGTAATGAAGGGAACATTGCTACAGTATTATTTCGACGTGAATTAAAATTAGAGGCTCTTTTAGGATAATACGGTGATTTTATTAAAGACTTTCAGCAAGGTTTTAAGAAAAAAATCTTCGTTAATTTTTTTTTTGATATTTTGGGTCAACATTTTTGACCACTATCTCACGAAAAGTCAATGAGGGTTAAGATGTAGCACGCTTACCTAGATGATACTTGTTCGTATATTCCAGATAGAACCTCAGATTTTTACTAAGAAATTATATGCAATAAAGTACCTATTCATTCACTAACTCGATTAGTTTTATCAAAAAAAATACATGGCGACGTATTAAGAGCCTCCTTCTTTAGTTTGGATGATGATGATGAGCTGTATATCAATCCTAAGTGCTTAAATTCCGTGACTGTTTGTATTTTCAAGTTTCCCTTAGACAGAGCCCTATTCTGATGTGACTTCCGCGTACAATCCTACACGTGCAATACATCGACGTTTATGTGAAGATATGTGGGTATGTAGCATGCGACCGCAAACCGCAGAGCGCAACCGTTTTTGGTGAGACCGCATTATTGAGTGAAGCAAGCGGTACCTAATATACCTACTGTAAAAGCGCGCATTGTCCTTTTTGTGCCGCTTTAGCTGTTGCTATGAGGACTGCCTTGCATCTTTATTACCCAATTACGACGAGAAGAAGGAAGAGTAATGATTTTGACAGTCTCTGTATGTATGTTTGTATGATCCACCGTACCGCCTAAACTATTTGGACTGATTTTGACGAATGAAGGGTCAATAGATTGGTAATAATGGCTTGGGTAACGTACGCTGTAAATATTTTATCAAAAATAAATGCATTATCGAAAATCCCCCCGTGAAAAGATTCGAACGCGTGCCCCTCGCTTGCCGGGCAAATGCGCTAACCATAACGCCACACGGGAACCCACGTGACTCGGTGAATTAGTGATGACTGATTAATCTGATTATGCATAGAAATAAAAAAGCATAAAAATAAAAAATATTATCTGTAATAACTTGGAATGTAGATTAATAAGTACCTACCTACCTACCTACTTGTCAACTACTGCCACTTGTATAGGTATTTTAGTGACCACAAATAAACAAACATGAGTACTAAAATAAAATTGAATTTGAAAACCGCCAAAATAATTTATTCAGCGTAATTCAACAGAAATACAATGAAAAATTCATTAACGGAGGCGTATTCCATCTGTGGTTGTGTATACGCCGAATTAATGTCAAATTAATTCTGTATGTTTAAGATACCGCGATTAAAATTTAATTAAATATTTGGTTGGATGAAAGTTGTCGATTGGGATTTGGATTTGGGGACAATTATTTTTATTGTACGATTTTGTCGGCGTTAATAATGTAAATATACTTATGCAAAGTTACAGTTCTACTCAGCCTCTTTGAGCTAGACGGCGCGAGCGACGGACTGACAAACGGACATGACAAAATTATAATAGCCTTATTAATAAACGTGGAGTAAGCTCGGAGTAGTGAGAACATGCTTTGTCTTTTTTCGTGACAAGAACTTACAAAGTTGATAGACAGAAACAAAAAGTGGTAAATTATAAAATAGGCTAAAAGGGTTTCTTGTTGACAACAAAACACTAAAAACGAGGCACATACCTAAATATGGACTTCATTACAAATACGCGGGCACTATAAGTTTACCAGACTTATTCGCAAAAACGACTTACTACCCATTAAGTCAGAAAGACTAAACATAAAAACATAAAAGTATATAATATAAGTAAATATATAAATTTATCTAGAATTACTAGAAATATTTTACAAGGAGACATAAAAACATCTCCCATGACAGAATTCGAACCTGTACCCCTCGCTTGCCGGGCGAAAGCGCTACCACTGCGCCACACGGGGGAACCCACACGGGGGATTGATTGATTGACTTAACTAATATTAACGCAGAGCCCGAACCGCTGGTCCTAGAGACATGAAATTTGGAGAGTGTGTTCTTTGTGGTGTGTAGGTATCCACTAAGAAAGGGTTTTTGGAAAATCCCGCGGGATCGGGACTTATGCGGGTGAAACCGCGTGACTGTATTGGTACAATCCACTCACAGCGCGTTTCAATGACGGAAATAATTTACGACTCATTAATCGTTTCAGCCATATTTCCCGGCGCTCGGTAATAATCATTTTAATATTACTTTCATTCATATTTCAACTTTACAGTTTTGGACTTTCACATTTTGTGTACGTAATAGGTATAATATGATTTCCGGAAATACATTGCTTCGGTGGGATTTGAACCCACGACGACACGCGGGCGCCCCGCGCTGGGGCCCTTACATGGCGACAGACCCCCCCAAGCCTGTCACCTATGAGCCCATCTGTAAAAAAATCTTCCTATTAACCGAATTGATTAGAAACCTGTTAGTTAGTATAGTTGCTTAGTTTGGAGACAGATGGAAGATTGCAATATTTATTTATTTTATTTACATGCCGCACGCTTGAACAACTGAAATAAAAACCAAAAATTAGTATACCTACTTGATCATTTTCCATTACGTAATCAAATATTTACCTGTTCATACTGTTATTGAAAATCAAATTACGAATTGAAACGCGCACCCTTCTAACATCTTGTTCCAACGAAATCACCTCGATTACTTTGTAAAATATCGAAACGACCTCTTAATTAGTTCTTGTTTAATTAAATCGTACTCGGATCGGTGCAGAGATATCAACAGAATCAGGGTTGCTGCGAATTGATTTTAAACATTAGCGTTTTGGACTTGTTTTAGAGTTGGTTACCTACTCTTTCTCCATACAAACTTAGTCGACTGTTTCCTCTCTGGATAAAGACATTTACCAGAATTTTTACCAGAAACAGAAATAAACTTTTATCAGAATTATTGAAAGTTAACATTATTTCTTAGTGTTAATCCACACTTAGGCAATACTGCTTTTTTGAAAAAACTACGAGGTCTTACTCGCAAGAACACACGAGGAGGTGCTTTCTTAATTTCGACCTGGCGGGGGGCTACCCGTGGCGAAGCGGTCAAACGCGTTGGTTCGGATTACCAATAGTCGCGGGTTCGAATCCCGCCGAGTAGGTACTAAAGTTATTGAAAGTTATACCAGAATTATTGAAACTTTTACTTAAATTTAAACGGCATATTTTATCTCTTTCTCTACAAGTTCGATCCTAAATAGGAACAAAGAAACCAGCCACATGAGAGGCAACAACGAGACAACGTTGCGACTCTTTCGACACACCCCGGGCTGAGAACAGACCATATTCGTCCGCGAAAGTTGATTCTCGATGCGTTTTCGCTATATTATTTGAGTTACTTCACCATCACGTGTAAATATGAACTATAAGTATGAACATATGCACATGAATATATGCGTTTATATGTACAAGTTTAAGAGCCCTATAGCCGCTAAACTTAAAATCCCTGTCGTGCTCAACGAAAATTGTTGATTATTTCATAACGGAATGTCGTAGAACTTTTTTTGTGTATGGATTGTAGGTGACATTGTTTCCTACGTTTTGGTGTAGTTTTAAGACAAAAACCTCCTATTGGTATAAAGCCTTATCAAATTTTAGACAAAAATGTCTGTTTTGGCTAAAATGTCGATAGGCTTCAATACGTTTCGACATATTTGTCTGGAAACTGCACTAAAATGTCGGAAACAATGTCGATTACAATCCATACACAAAAAAAAGTTCAACAACATTCCGTCATGATATAATCAACAATTTTCCATGAACCCGCCATGGATTTTGAGTTTAGCGGCTGAAGGGCGCAGCATGTAATAACCACATAGCAGACAAAGATTCCTTAGGTACCTATTAATGTGGTTGGGAACATTAATCCATAGTCTCATCTAAGGTATGTAATAAATAAATAAATAATAACCTGCTGCATATTAGATTAAGCAACCCTCCTTGGGACCCATCAGTTTTCTCACCACGCGGGAAGAACTTTAGGATCGCTAGTCTTCCCCAGGTCCCTTAGTCACCTTTACAACACCCACGAGAAGAGTTGGGGAAGGCCCTGTGTTATGCCGGGGCTACTGATCCAGTGTTAACTGCTTAGTACTTGCACAAACTTTTGTTATTCTAAACTCTCTAATAGAACTAATATACTGCAAAGGCATATATTGAGGTAGTATGCTTAATTGTGTTCTAATCATAAGCGTGACAAATGCTTGAATCAAATACCTGTATCAAAACATCACTCTCCCTACTTACTGATATGTTACGTTAAAAATTAAACTCATTGTTTTTTGGTTTTAATCGCGTGGTGATTATTACTTTTAGCATAGTTTTAAACGCTCAACGTTTCGAGACCTTTACAGATCTCTTCTGCAGGATTAACTGAAGAAGAAAATAACTATAATAAAGAATTCTAATAAACACCACGCGATTAAAACCGAAAAATTAATTTAATTTCTATCTAACATCGCGAAACAGCAGAAAAATCTATGTTACTTTAACGTTTTATCACTTTGCAATAAAGCGTACTTACCCTGTTCAGGTAAACTTCGAACCTGATCATGTAGTTCTTATTAGGTAACAAATAAAGTCGAATTTTCAATGGTTTTTCGGTAAAGATATTAAGGGTATGTTGTCCATTACAGTTGATGGTTCACAATTTTGACGTTTTGTTTTTGTGTTCGAAGTAAAGTTGATGACTTTATTAAGGTAAAGATTTTTATTGCCTCTGGAAATGTGGTCCGGCACTAAGGACCTTAAAAGCTTTTTCAAACTGCGGTGTTCATGGCTGCATAATGGGCTTATATTTGCATGTAATAAGACTTATATAAGGACGCTTCTGAATTTCTACAACTAATGAACACTGTTCGTGTTAATAAATTTCCATAATCACCTTCCAGTTCGTGCATGAAAAAAAAACTCAATATCAAAATCGCTTTATTTGTTCGTGAGCTACGATGCCACAGACAGACATACACAAATACAACTGAAACTTATAATAGTATTCCTTAAGACCACACTTTTTCCGTCAGAGGTTAAAAATGGAAGAGGATAGTCTCCATTCTTTTTCTCCATACAAACGTAGTTTAAATTTTCCTCCCTGGATAAAGACATGAGAGCAAATATGTTTATGCCATAAAACATATATCTGTCATGACTATGCATCTACCTTTTTTTTTTAATTATTATTTTAATTAGAAAAAAAAAAAAAAGGTAGATGCATTGTCATGACAGATATAGGTTTTATGGCATAAACATATTTGCTCTAATGTCTTTATCCAGGGAGGAAAATTTAAACTACGTTTGTATGGAGAAAGAGAATGGAGACTATCCTCTTAAACATTTCACATAGGTATGTGTGTTCTATAAGAATTCTGGTAGGCTCGCTATTTAGTAGGTACATACATACCGAACATTGGACTAGTAATAGTAGTTAGTAGTAGGGCACCTAAAGACAAATTATTATTTTATCTGCCGTTGTTAGAAAACAGAAGTGGTCAGACTGTAATAATTCCTATGCAAATAAACTTGAATTTCACTGTTGAAGCTTATTTACAACTTTCCATTTATTCGCTATAGTGAAAATCGGGGTAGGTACCGGACGTGCCGCCATGCCGCGCAACTTTCCCGCCGTTTCCTTCGTATGGCTCTCAACGTTAATGGTATTTTTCTATGGATTTGTTAATAAAATAAAAGGTGACATAATTGTGCATCTCGACCGGTGGGAAAAGATAAATATAAAATAAAATAAATAAAAAACGCAATGGATGCTTGTATGCATCCATTGCGTGATCTTTTCCCACCGGTATTTAAAGGCTTAGTCGGGATCCAAACTAAAATATATCGTGTTGATCTAAGTGCATTTTAAGAGGAAAGTATTAGGTATAACTTTCCACTTAAAATGCACTCTTTTCTTCATACAAACGTAGTCGAATGTTTCCTCCCTGGATAAAGAGGCAAGGTCAAATATGGTTATGCCATAAAACCTATTACCTATCTGCCATGATCATGCCCCATGTTTTCTGTTCATACTCTAAATATCATAGCAAAAAAAAATAGAGAATACAATAAATAGTAGGTTAGGTACTTAATTATAAAAAATCCCATTTAGAACTCTATCTAAACGCCTGGAGGGTTATTTAATATTCAGTTACTGCGGTTCGTTTCGATACGACAACGATACTGTCATAACGATGGTTCTACTGTACTATCAGAATGTGACAGTAGAGTCATCGTATGACAGTATCGATGTCGTATCGAAACGAACCGCAGTAACTGAATATTAGTTGTTGGTGGATATTCACAATTATCACCGACTGTACCAACTTCAGATCCACCCGAAATTTATTACAGTCTTGCGGTCGGATAGGTAGTTAAATATTTTATCGAAGTTTCACTCTACGGTTGAAACAACCGGAAGGAATGAATATTGACTACAATAAACATAAAGTACTGTCCTTCTGTACACGCCTTTCGTATGATAATGTCTGTGGGCTTACCTTACCTATGTACATGTAATGGTATTACGTGGATTTAAAGCTCTCTCTACTCTCTTGTGAGCCTATTACACTACAAATATTATTATACAACGGGGTAAAAACGTATAAAATCAAAAATTAAATCAAATCGTATATTAAGCCTAATAATAGTCGTATTATTAGCTAGTTGTGTGTAGCGGTTTCATTCGCGTAATTATAAAACATCACAAATAGGTATAGCTAATGTTATTCATTGAAGGTAGATTATGGATATGTATACCATACATATACTAAAACAACCGGAACAAATGAATATTGACAATAATATAGGTACATACATAAAGCACTGTCCTTCTGTACATGCCTTTCGTATTATAATGTCTGTGCGCTTACCTTACCTATGTTGTTATGGTTTCATTAAATGTTTATTTTTTAAAGTTACAATCAAAACTTGTGGCGGGCTGGGCAAGTCTTGCATGCAAGTTGCACGGAAATAATATCATAAATGACTTCACATTTGCCGCAGGTTACATAGCTAACGCAGTAAAAGCAGTAGAACTACAATTTGTTTATCTATTTATTTAACCCTAATTTTATTTAATGTTAAGTTTTCTATTCTAAGAATAAGAATTAATTGAAGCTGAAACTCTAAGCTGAAGCTTTTAAGAGGATAGTCTCCATTCTCTTTCTCCATGCAAACGTAGTTTAAATTTTCCTCCCTGGATAAAGACATTACAGCAAATATGTTTATGCCATAAAACCTATATCTGTCATGGCAATGCATCTACCTTTTTATTTTTTTTTATTTTCTAATTAAAATAATAATAATAAAAAAAGGTAGATGGCATAGTCATGGATGACAGATATAAGTTTTATGGCATAAACATATTGGCTCTAACATCTTTATCCAGGGAGGAAAATTTAAACTACGTTTGTATGGAGAAAGAGAATGGAGACTATCCTCTAAGTAAAAGTAAAATCTTTTAATAGCACACTTAACGCCTGAAAGTCGCCATCCATAAAGAACCTGGTGTGAACGCACCCACACGAGCCACACGAACCACGACCACTGAAATAAAACTATGAAGTACGTCACATGCATCCGCACACCTGGCTAGCGGTATATTTAGTTTTAATGATCGTAAAATTAATTTTACAATGCGCTTTGCCTAAGTTCCTTTTTTAGAAACGAAGTTTTTTTAACGCGATTGAGTTAGTAGAAATAGTCATAAGACGAATTACTTACTTTTTGATGGTCCCTTTTTTAGGGTTCCGTTCCTCAGACAGTAAAAAAGGAACCCTTAAAATATCACTCGTTAAAACTCAAGAATATTAATAAAGAAATAAATATATCAGGACGTTGCACGCAGCGCTGTCTTGCATCATGTTAAGAGACAAGTCTGCCTACTCTTTCTCCATACAAACGTAGTCGACTGTTTCCCCCCTGGATAAAGACATTAGAGCAAATATGTTTATGCCATAAACCTATATCTGCCATTATTACATGACCAGATCTACCTTTTATTTTTTTTCATTTTTAATTAGAATAGAAAAAAAAATAGAATACGAAAAAAAAACAAAACGTATGGGCATGGTAACTGCTGATATAGGCATAAACATATTTTCTCTCATATCCTTATCCAGGGAGGAAACAGTCGACTGCGTTTGTAAAGTTTGTATGTATATAAAGTTTCCCCTAAAGTCTTATGACCACGAAAACGATCGTTAGATGTTAAACTGACACATCAATGACTTCGCTCCGCTCCCGGTCTTTTTCCGTGACAAGAACTTTCAAAGTTGACAGACAGAAACAAAAAGTGGTAAATCTAATCCGAACTTATACCGCGCTTAAAATAAGAGAGCTAGTGTTTTAGCTGTGTTTTTATTGTCCGGTAATGTTTGGTTTAGTGAACCAAATGGTATAATCCTGTTGTTTTCGTATTGCTCGTAATCCTTTCCGAAGAATGACTTAACAGTAAAACGTTCGTAAAATCTGGTCGGTTGGTAGTAAATTTTGACGCAATATCGTGTCGCAAAGTACCTATCATACGGAGCGGACACGGAACATCGTTTCGAGTGGTACAGTTCGAGTCAAATATGGATTGACACCGTAGTTTTCAATCCCACTTCTGATGTAAGGATTGAAGTTTAGATGTAGGAAGGATGTGTATTTAAATCTCTCAAAAACTACTGAACCGATTAGTTTCACCGCAATCGGTATACAAATAGCTGGAAATATGGATTAACACATGGGCTACTTTTTATGCCGATATTCTCGCGAGATCGGGACTTATGCGGGTGAAATCGCGAGTCGCAGCTAGTCCTACTAGTTTTATAAAGGTGAAAGTTTGTAGGTATATTTGTTACTCCTGAACCGATTGCGATGAGACTTGGTATACAGATAGCTGGAGACGTTTTATCCGGATATTCCCGCGGGATCGGGATTATTAATAAAGCTGAAGTTATAGACAGCTACTAAGGAATTTGGATTATGTTTAACTGCCGCCTTCCTGTCCCCTAGATGTGCCTAAAACAACTTATACCATATCATCACCCTCCAATTAAATTTCTTTTTTTTTGTTCCAGGTTTGTGCTAAATAACTACTGTAAGATAGATTTACAAGAGACATTTGGCTCATGCGCAAAATGTCTCTTTTGCTATTCGCAAAACGTCTCTTTCGCACAATGTCTCTTTCGCAGAAGGTCTCTTTCGCACAATGTCTCTTTCGCATATTGTCTCTTTCGCAAAATGTCGCGACGGGGACTTTGAAATAAATTGCGTTTTCGCAAAATGTCTCTTTCGCACAATGACTCTTTCGCACATTGTCTCTTTCGCACAATGTCTCTTTCGCACATTGTCTCTTTCGCACAATGTCTCTTTCGCAAAATGTCTCGATAGGGACTTAGAATAAAATTTCGATTTTATCAGAAAAATCATATATTAAAGTTACATAGTAAAAAAAAGTACAGTGTGTTTCGGGAACGGTAATTAAATAAAAAGGGGATTGTTCTAGAGGTGTTCAAAAGTTGTTACAACCTCCTTACGGTTTAAATCGCCGGCCTCGAAACACGCTGTATAGTTAATAAAATGTTGTACCAAACAAAATATTTTGATTAGAAAAATCTCAATATTATCAGAAACATAAAATATCTTTTCATTTTGGGTATAAAATTAACTTTGATTGTAAACAAAAAAACAACTGAAACGTAATTTTACAAAAATAATCATAAATTATCGTCATTTTAGCAATAAAATACTTTTTACTTCTAAAATTACTTTTGTTGAAAATGATAAAAAATGATAGATTGCCAAACAAAAAAAATCTAAATTTTAATTAATAGAATACAAAATGTACCTGTACCTACTTATTTACTATTTGAACATTTGTAAAAAAATATAATTTTAAGCTTTTGCATAGCTTTTATCGCGGGCTTTGAGCTTGGCGACCGAATCAAGAAATTCCGTAACGAAAATAAAACCTTACTCTAAAAATCTCAATATTATCAGAAACATAAAATATCTTTTCATTTTGGGTATAAAATTAACTTTGATTGTAAACAAAAAAACAACTGAAACGTAATTTTACAAAAATAATCATAAATTATCGTCATTGTAGCAATAAAATATTTTTTACTTCTAAAATTACTTTTGTTGAAAATGATAAAAAATGATAGATTGCCAAACAAAAAAATCTAAATTTTAATTAATAGAATACAAAATGTACCTGTACCTACTTATTTACTATTTGAACATTTGTAAAAAATTATAATTTTAAGCTTTTGCATAGCTTTTATCGCGGGCTTTGAGCTTGGCGACCGAATCAAGAAATTCTGTAACGAAAATAAAACCTTACACCCCTCACTCCGCCTACCATGTATCGCGGTAAAGTTATTGCATAGCAATCCCCGACAGTCCCCGAGTGCCAAAGTGTTTTTTTTGCTTAACGTTCACGTATTTTTTATTAGTATACAGGATGTTTCGACGAGGGGGTATTAAGCCGAAAGGGGGTTGTTCTAGAGGTCTAGGCGAATAACTTTTATTTTACGACTTTTGGAAATTCGAACTTTTTTTTCGAAAATTTTACAGTTGTATCACTAAAAAAAATAGCTGTTTTTGTAAAAAAAAGGCAATTAATGTATAAAATGTTGTGGTCCAAACTAAATAAAAGGGCACCTCAATGCCAATGACCTCAAACTCTAAAAAACAGCTGATTTTCATGCAAACTTTAAACTGACAATTTTCGAAAACTACTTCGAATTTCCAAAACTTGTTGAAAATTGAACTAAAGTTGTTCGCCTAGACCTCTAGAACAACCCCCTTTCGGCTTAATATCCTCGGAGCACCCTGTATATTATTCAACGCTCATACCAAAAATATGTCTTAAAATTGTATAAAAAAACGAGTCACCTGTGACTCCTGAACGTATTCCTAAAGTTCAGTATGAGTCGTATGTGACTCACTGGACAGTTAAGTTGTTAAAAATTGATTTTTCTGATAAAATCGAAATTTTATTCTAAGTCCCTGTCGAGACATTTTGCGAAAGAGACATTGTGCGAAAGAGACAATGTGCGAAAGAGTCATTGTGCGAAAGAGACATTTTGCGAAAACGCAATTTATTTCAAAGTCCCCGTCGCGACATTTTGCGAAAGAGACAATATGCGAAAGAGACATTGTGCGAAAGAGACCTTCTGCGAAAGAGACATTGTGCGAAAGAGACGTTTTGCGAATAGCAAAAGAGACATTTTGCGCATGAGCCAGACATTTTCGAGAGTAGGTAAGTGATAGAAATAATGGAGCAGATTACTAGCAAGCAATTCAAAGGGACTTATCCATGTTTAAGCTTCCCTCGGGTTTACCCGCGTAAGTCCCGATACGGTGGGATTTCTAAAAAATATTTCTTAGCGAATATCATGACAAAGAACGCAATCTCCAAATTCCATGTCCCTAGGACCAGCGGTTTGGGCTCTGCGTTGATATACCTACCTATAGTGAAGTCAATCAGTCAAGGGCTTTTTTTTTGAAGCGAATCGGTTCATCTAACAAAAACAGCAGAAATCAAGCTATCTAGATCACCCGAAATGGCAAGAGCGAATAAAAAATAAGGCTCCAGGACTAAGTATGGTAATTAATACCTAAATTTTTTAAATGCAAAAAAATCCAATTCATAAAAATGTTGATTGACAATGTATGCACCTACATCAGGATCCATTATCCATTGAAGCGGCTCCAACAATAATGTTTTGAATCGGTACTCAATGGCATGAAATGGGTAATTCAACTCATTTCGCGGTGCACTCATTTGACATGAATGAGCCGCGAACACAATAGGTAGTCTGCTGTACTAAATTGATAACTACACTGTGGGGCTTAGCCTCAGGTTAGTTTTTAGGGTTCCGTACCCAAAGGGTAAAAACGGGACCCTATTACTAAGGCTACGTCCGCACAGTGAATTCTTCTTCGCGTTTTTATTTTAATTCGCGCGAATAATGTTCCGCATCAATTATGCAAAATGCAAGCGCTTTTTTTTCCGCCTCTGCGCCTCCAATAAGATGTATAAAATCGTGGTGCGGACGTAGCCGAAAGACCGCCTTAGAAGCAATTTTTTCAAAGGTATATTATTTCCTTCTTCTGGTTCTAAGCTCCCTTTCCACCAATTTTCAGCCAAATCGGTTCAGCCGTTTTTGAGTTATAAATAGTGTAACTAACACGAATTTCTTATCGGTAGGTACATACCTATATGAAAAGAAATACAGATGGTGGACAGAGAACTAACAAAACAGAACTTAAACAAAAAGTACAATTAAAACTAAATACATACAATAAACACAATAAATAAATAAGTACAAAAAAACTGCCTTTAGTTATAAAACCTCCTCGAGGGCATCCTCGCGAGGCATCGTTCCCAGAAGACTAGCAACGTTCCCTCTCTGGATGGCCAAACTGACCCTTTGAGCGAAAAAGCTACCAGCCCTTCGGTCGCCAGATAGGTACCTCATTCAGTAGTTACCTACCTACTACCTATATTAGATTTGTAGAGCTGTTTATAGTACCTACCTGCATAGCACAATCTGCATCATCATCATAATTCCAATCCCAGCAATCTACATAACACTGCACTTTACTGCGCAATCTGCACATTTTGCATAAGGGCGCGTTACACTGACGCGTACACCGGAAGGAGACGCGGACGTGAGCGGCGCCGGTGCGATGTGAACGCAGCCTAAGCCCAGGTGACTGCAATGCAGTTGGCTATACATTGTGTATGTTACAGTTAAAACCCGTTTTTAGTTAGAACGCGTTTTAACTAGGGAAAACGCGTTTTTCCAAATATGCGAAAATAACTTTGGAAATGATAAATATTTTTCTCTATCTCTATTTTTATCTATCTATTTCTTTTAAGCATAGTGTTTATCTATACTAATCTATGCTTCTAATACTAATATTATAAAGAGGAAATATTTGTATTTTTCTGTGTGTGTGTTTATATGTGTGTGTGTGTGCGTCTCTGTGTTTGGTATAAATATACTAAAAACTACTGAACCGATTTCAAAATTGTTTTCACCATTCGAAAGCTACATTCACCCTGAGTAACATAGGCTTTTGATCCCAATATTCCCACGGGATCGGGACTTACGCGGGTGAAAGCGCGGGACGCAGCTTGTCCCATATAAAGTTCGATTTCTATACATACCTACATCATGCTTTTTTATTTTCAGTATATTAGATGTAATCATGTTGTACCATTAACTTAACCTATCCTAGTCGAGGTGTTCCGTATATCCGTTTGCTAGTTAAAACGCGTTCTAACTGAAAACGGGTTTTAACTGTAACATATACATACATACAAACATTGTGCTAAGTAGGTAGTTATATGAATCCAAAGCTTCATTATGTTTTACTACATTATAGTGTTGAATTTGTTAGTCAAATTATGTCTCGCCGGGTGATCGTTTCTAGTCGACTGAAATGCTAAGTTCCTTTTTAGGGTTCCGTACTCAAAGGGTAAAAACGGGAGTCTTTTACAAAGACTCCAGTGTGTGATTGTTTGTATGTCTGTCACTAAGCTGTATCTCCTGAACCGTGATAGCTAGACAGTTGAAATTTTCACAGATGATGTATTTTTGTTGCTGCTATAACAACAAATACTAAAAATAATTTGTTGTATGGGGCTCCCATACAACAAATGTAATTTTTCTGTGATAATGGTAAGGAACTCTTCGTGCGCGAGTTCGATTCGAACTTGGCCGGTAGGTATTTAGTAGGTATTGAAATACATCATCTGTAAAAATTTCAACTGTCTAGCCATCACGGTTTATGAGATGCATACAGCCTGGTGACAGACAATGGAGGCTTAGTACAAGAGAGTCACACACAACCCTTTGTGTACGGAACCCTAAAAATAATGTAGATAAAATTCAGCTCAACCACATATAACCAAAAGCCAATTAGGGTATAATTTAAAATGACGTACGAGTAAATAAAACGTCCTGCATTGTAAAAACAGTTTTCAACAGCTAATTAGCTAAATTGCTAATTTTGCAACTCGAGCGGGACTTTAGCGAAATGCTTATTTCGTATGCAGTTCGTGAGTCTAAAAATATTGTTTCATTTATGGGTACACCACTCTTCGCATAAACTTTTTTGTCATTAATTCATAAGGCATAGTTATGCCTAATGCTGCTAATGTTATGCTTAATGTAATTATGCCAAAAGATCATTATGCTAAACAATATTATGCCATATTAAATTATGCCAAAAGAGTTTATGCTTTTTCAGTTTATGTATTATAAATATTATGCTTTTTGCAATTATGGCTTATATTTTCGGCCTCGGTGTTTAGGACAAAAAAAATTATGCGTTAAGGACGGTACCCTTGCTCTTGGGCGGGACTTTAGCGAAATGCTTATTTCGCATGCGATTCGTAAGTCTAAAAATATTGCGGTTTCATTTATTTAGTTTTGTTCTAATAAGTGGCATATTTTTTTATCTCCTTTAAGAGGAAAGTCTACCTATATACTCTTTCTCCATATTCTAAACGTAGTCGACTGTTTCCTGGATATACATTAGAGCAAATATTATGTTTATGACATAAAACCTTTATATGCCTTTATATGCCTATGACTACGAACTCAACGATGACCTACGTTTTCGTTTTTTTTTAAAAGTAGGGTTATGGCTGATATAAGTTTTGGCATAAACAATAATAAACATATTTTCTCTATGGTCTTTATCCAGGGAGGAAACAGTCGACTACGTTTGTAAAGTTTGTATAGAGAACAGAGTAAGACTTTTCCTTATACCCCCTTACTTATAAACGATGACTAAGTTTAAGTAACGTTTGTCTTTTACTGTGACATGAAGTTTCAAAGTTAACAGACAGAGACAAACGTTACATAAACTTAGTCATCTATACTAATGTAATAAAGAGGAACGATTTGTATTTGTGTGTGTGTCTGTATGTTTGTTATGAATAAACTCAAAAACTAGGTACTAGACCGATTTCAAAAAAGTCGGTCCAGTAGTTTTTCACCATTAGAAAGATACATTCACCCTGAGTAACATAGGCTACTTTTGATCTCGATATTCCGGGATCGGGACTTACGCGGGTGAAGCCGCGGGACGTAGCTAGTCGATTTAAGGTCCCCTTGCTTAGTAAATGACTAACTAAAATACTATGACGCCACACAACAAAATTTTCCACTAACATACCCACTTTAATTTCACCTTCTAATCCCTACCGTGTTAAGAATCCAATATGGCTGTGCCTAATTCGTGTGTGCCTCCAGGTAGGACATTTGCATTACAAAGGTATTCGCGGGAATGACGACACGCGCCCCGTGTCGTGCCCGAAAATGTCGCGCGCGAAATTAACGCGCGAGGAACGTTGTAGGCTTTCTAGTTACCTACGCATATTGTGTGTAACTCGATTTTTTTGTGCATGCATTTGAAGATGTTAAAAAACACACCTCAGCTAAATGTGGCACTCGGCGACTGCCGCGGTAAAGCTATTGCATATCATTTTTTCGTAGGCGGAGTGGGGGGTGTTAGGTTTTATTTTCGTTACGGAATTTCTTGATTCGTTTGCCGCGCTCAAAGCCCGCGATAAAATTTATTAAACGTTTTATTAAACTATGCCATAGCTTAATAAAAATCTAAGCCTAGGGCCAACCCCCTCCATTACTAATCTATCATGAAATTAAGCTTATTTTTCGGGTTTAATAATATATACTTTTAGCGTTGTTTCAATGCTTAATGTTTCGAGGCCTTCATAGGTGCCTTCTTTAGGATTGACCATTTGTCAATCATTCCACATTTTACCTTTACAGGTGTCTTCTTCAAGATTGATCGTTTGTCTATCCTGATTAAGAGACCTGTAAGAGTCGCAAAAACTGAAAAAAAAACTATCAAGCTTATGATATAGCGTCCCCACTGGACAGCCTCAAGGCGTTCCAGGTTGGGTACGCTGTACGTATAAGGTGCCTTTTCGTGATAAATTATAGATAAATCTTGTCCCCAAAGCCAGTGTTCGGTTCTTTATACAGGAGACTTTCTACTTAAACTTCATTTAAACCAGAGGTTCCCTAACTTATTTGAGACGCGCCCCCTTTCGACCATAAAAAAAAATCCGCCCCCCCCCCCCCCTCCCCCAGTCCAGATTACCAGGTCAGAATAAAAAAAGATTTAATAACAAAATAAATATTCTTATTGCTCATTAAGGGCCCATATAACCCCAATTGCGTGACAGGGATAGCGCTAGCGAATTTCAGATGTGTTAATGAAGGACGTAAGATGCTAGTACGTGAAATTTTAGAGCGTAATATCAAACAATTGGTAATTACACGATAATAAAACATTAGTTTTTAATTTCAAATCAACAAAGCCCTGGATTGAACTAAGATCAGTTCATCTACAAAGTTTTATTAGTATAAGTTAAATATTGACTGACAAAAACTATTTATTTGTAAAATTTAGAGGGAAGTTTGGGATTTTTTTCTATCGAGAAAATTTTCAGGAATCGTGTTTTCACGTCATAACAGACTTAGTAAGTATCCTCGACTTTAATAAATATGGTTTCAAAAACTTTCGTTTCTAATAACTTTGTAGTAATTCATCCTAGAAACATCAGTTCTGACCTACTACGAGGCCTTAAAGCTTTACAAGCGCGCTCCCCTTGGGGGGCGCGCCCCCCACTTAGGAAACCACTGATTTAAACCATACAACGAAAACAGCATTAATGATAATTATGTTTTTTAGACGATTCCTTTTCCACATTTTGTCAAACCTCCATTGACGGCACGGTTATAAAAACCGGCAACGTATTCTTAGCATAGAAGTCGTTGTAGTAGGTACTCATAGCACAAGCGACACGTGTCGTTGTTGAAAATTATAATTGTTGAATATTGTGTCTGAATTTCTTGGATTCTCTTAATTAAGAAACTTTTCAAGTAGGTAGGTAGGTACAGTACAACCACATTTCACCAGAGCGTCAATTTGGATTACCTACATATTACAAATGTAAGAAATATAATACAATTTTAAACTAACATGGTTGTTTTCACTAAGTATACAAATATTTTTAAATAACGGGTAATTTCGCCAGTAATTTCAACTGGCTTGTTTACGAGACTGAATATAGAACAATCTGAATATCGAGCTCCATAATAGACAATTTTTAAAGGTAAATACCCCGTTATTTGATAATATTTGTTGTAAGAAATATTGTTGATATAATATAGCTTTAACGATTTCGTAAGTGATTTAGGTACAAAAATAGAGTATAAAACATTTTAAATACATCATATTCAATATTTCTACATATTGTTTGTCTAGTACACGAACGAACGAAGTAGACTGAACTTTGTCAAGTTATGTTAGTAAGTTATGTAAGACAGTAGGTACAGTAGTTTAACTATGTTATTAATTAGTCAGGCTAGGTTTATTATTTAAAAGCTACTAAGTTTTCAGTCCCCCGTGTTACCCATTACTAAGTAGATAGGGCTGTCGGTAAGATACTTACCTACTCTTTCTCCATACAAACGTAGTCGACGGTTTCCACCCTGGAATAAATACATACGAGTAAATATGTTATGCCGTAAGACCTTGATCTCCATGTTGACCATGCGCCTATGTTTTGGATCAAATTCTAATTATCATAGATATAACACCAAAGCCACTTATGACCGAAGCATCTGGAAATCTATGAGGGAGGCTTATGTCCAGCAGTGGACTTCTTACAGCTGAAATGATGATGATGAACACCAAAGCATAGGGGCTTGTTCAATATGGCAAATATAGGTTTTATCGCAAAAACATATTTGCGCCAATGTATTTGACCAGGGAGGAAACAGTCGACTACGTTTGCATGGAAAAAGAGTAGAATACCTACTATTTTGAATAAGGATACTAAGTTAAGAAGAACTGATGTACTTCTTCTGTTCTGTTCTTCTTAACTTCCTATTGGTACCCACGGTTTTACCTGCTTAAGTTGCAGCCCCATGAGAAATACAAGTATTGACCGCGCCAGGAGTTGGTTAACCCAAGACTTTACAAGATCGGCGAGCCAATGAGCTCAAGTAAATAAATAAATTTGATAGGCACCACAACCCTACCTATACCTACTCATAACTTTGAAAGATACATAAGTAGGTATACCTACTCAAGGGTACTACGAAGGGTGTCACTTAGTCGTTGAGACGAATCGCATTATAGATATGAAGAAGAAAACATCCTTTCTTCTTAACTTTCTATCAGTGCCCACGGTTTTACCTGCTTAAGTTGCTGTCCCATGAGAATAGAAGTATTGACCGCGCCAGGCGTTGCTTAACCCAAGAATTTACAAGATCGGCGAGCTAATGAGTTCAAGTAAATAAATAAATTCGATATGCCTCACAACCCTACCTATACCTACTCATAACTCTGAAAGATACATAAGTAGGTATACCTACTCAAGGGTACTACGAAGGGTGTCACTTAGTCGTTGAGACGAATCGCATTATAGAGATGAAAGCTGTTTTTACAGGCATGAATTTTAAATTGCGTTACACAGCGCGGTGTACCTTAACAACAGTTTGTTTTTCATGTACATTTTGCGCTCTCATGAATTTTTATGTTGTCTCTCTTATACCTTGTACAGACAGCTGATTAGGAATTTTAAGTTTTGAAGCAGTTTCTGTAAACGAAGTTCTAGTACGAAGTTAGTGTAGTTTAGTTTTTAGTGCAAAAACACAGCTTGGAGCTCCGGTCTTTGCATGTAATGTTGTAATGGTATTTTGTTAGTGTTAGCACCGTTTATCTAATAGTTAGTGCACCTTGTTAGTTGATTCTCTGACAGGGAAGGAAAACATCGATCGTGAGGAAACCCACGGCTAAGTTAGCTTCAGAAATATTGACCCGTTCTTTCCTCTGGTCATGGCTAACTAGGTTGGCAGGGTCGTAAAGGTGGCTGGTCAAGTCTACAGGTTCCCCACTACTGATGCTAGTCAAGTCGCATCTTTTACAAGTATAAAGGACGATTTATGCTTGACCGGGCTGTGTCCGGGCCGGGGTGGGGACGGGCTACTTTTGTATGAAAACAGCTTTTATTTTGCATGTTGTCCGTCCTCGTTCCGCCCGGACACGGCCTGGTATAGCATATATTTGTTGCGTAGAAGAGATCGCCCTTAGCCGATAAGGCCGCCCATTGTACCTACACTAGTTTAAAGTTTTTGTCTCTGTAGTATTTGTTGAATTTGTAACTTTTGGTACGATAAAGCATTTCTTCATTCATTCATTCATAAATCATTCTTTATACTCAACGTTTGCTGCTCCCGCACGCGCCGGCTTCTATTTGTGTATCGCTAAAAAAACAAAAGCAAATATGACCTACAATAGAAATAGCTGGTGGTCAAACCGTTAAATACCCATCCTAAAATACACTGATCTCAACTAATTCGCTTCCTGATTCTGGCTTAATGCCAAGGTCAATAAACCCTTTTGTTTATCCGAACATACCTCAAAGTTGCAGCCTCAGGCAACTGTTCCTACTTCACAATCAAATTTCAATCTAATATTAAAGCTGTTACAATATAAATTCGCATGAAACAACATCGTATGTAAATAAGGAGGGATGTATCCTAAACAAATATACAGGGTGTCGCGCGGTAGCGACACGAGATTGTACACCGACCAATATAAAATGGTATCTGCATGTTTAATTGCCTCTATAGCGTTCTGTATTTACAATGGGGCCTTGTTATAATGGTTTTTTACAATGCTTTTGATTTTTAAGCAGGGCTTTTTAGCTCTAATGAGCATAGGTAGCGTAGACAGCATTTTGGACTTTGTATAGGCGACGTGCTCAGGAATTTTATCGTCCTAATTTAAATTGTATCTGTTTTGTAGCTACAACTGTTTAGACTTTGGTTAATGAAGATAAATTGATTATTTAAGGCTGCATTAAGCGGATACGGGGTATGTTACATGGCAGTGCAGTAAAGGGACAATCATACTAGCGGAAATATTTTCATTCCTGAATATATATTTTTTAGGCCCGATGTCAGTATAAAAAGTAGCGAATATCTACAATATCCACCTATCGCATACCATCACAATCGATTCAGTTCGTTTTGCGTGAAATACTGAGTGGAGACGTAAAAGTAAGAAAGCGGACTCCGGGCTCTCGAAAGGGATGCAACCGGGAACATCGCTCGGATGATGATGATGATGAGTAACAAACATACTCGTTTACTTTCGTTCTTACTTACATACACACAAACTTTCACATTTAAAATACTAGTAGGATGTATAATATCTCAAACAAGAACCAAACGTCTTATATCCAAACAAATACGACTACACAAGAAAACCCAAACAAAGTACAATTTTCGTTTAAACTAAAACATCTGTCTCGACGCGCCAAAATATTGGCTCCCAAAGGCACCGAGCAGATTCCATCGATCACAACGTTGTCCATTGCACACATTGACGACGTAAGCATACTGCATACGATATTTATAGGCCATGTTTAGGCATTTCGGCTTCCAGCTTCAAATTCACCAAGAACACCCTTCCCACGTGCCAAGCGAGACACAACTCTATTCAAAGGACGTAAGGGGTTGCTAAACAACCTTTATAAGTCGGTAACTGTGTTGCCAGTGGAGCATAAAGGTCCCTATTCAAGCCCCGTGAAAGCCTGTCGCATAGACAAGGAGAGAAATGCCGTAAAAATGATTTATATAAGGCGCGACGGCTTATCGGGTGATGTCGAACTTTAAAAAGAGGTAGATCGTGTTTTTAGATAAAGATGCGGATGAGTCGCGCCGATAATTTTGATTTGTGTTTTTTGGTTTTATAGGAATATGTTGTGGTAACGTTTTTCTGAAGTGCCTCAAGCTTTTTTTATGAGACTAGATAAATTATAAGCAATAGATTGAGCATTGGGCCCGTGAGTTTCTTGCGTCTTCTTCCCATTGGAGGTGGCGTTCCGGAATCGCCCATTCTAAATGAAACGTCTTGAATTTTTTTTTTGTTTTCGCGATGCTGATTTGAAATTAAACTCATTTTTTGGTTTTATCCCGATGCTTTCTTCAATTATAATAGGCATTTTTCAACGTTCAAAAATGTTTTTAAGTTTGAAGGTATTTCCAGACTTTCTGTTTACGATAATGTGAATATCCTAATAAATACAAAACTATAAGGGTTGCTTGATTAGTAATCTTGCTTGATTGAAACCCTAAAAATAGGTATGAGTTTGGCGAGTGTTTTTATATCGCCCTTTCCACCTTTAATTTTTATCTTTACTGGATCGTGTCAAATTTCATTAAAATCAAGTTACAACTTTTTATGTCTGATTGAGCCACAAACTATACTGATGCTAATGCATGATTGAGCAAAGCATAGTGGTAAAGCTCATATTTTACCCACAAATCGGTTAAAAAGCAACGAAAAAGGGGATTTAATACCATTTATTTTGATTGGCGTTGATTAGATTCGTTAAAATCGTTTCATTCGAGTCGTCGGTAAAAAAACGCGTATCACCATGAAAATACAACTATCTATAGATAGTAGCTGCCTACAAAAAAACCGGCCAAGTGCGAATCGGACTCGTGCACGAAGGGTTCCGTACCATTATCTAAACAACATGTTTTGTTTTGAAAGGTAAATTGCGGTTTACGTTATATTAATGACGTATTAAAAAAACTACTAACTAGATCTCGTTTTTTTTTCGATCTAGTTTTCGTTGAAAGTTTGCATATAATATGTACGTCATATATTTTTTTTAGTTTTATCATTCTCTTATTTCAGAAGTTACATACTCACCAAGTTTCAACAGTATAGTTCTTATAGTTTCGGCAAAAAGTGGCTGTAACACACGGACGGACAGACAGACATGACGAATCTATAAGGGTTCCGTTTTTTTTGCCATTTGGCTACGGAACCCTAAAAAAGCAGTATCTATCACCGTGAAAATACAACTATCTATAGATAGTAGCTACCTACAGAAAGAATAACCCAAATGTATTGGATCATTGGATCAAGCCGAAAGATCTCATATCTCCCCTCATTGGGGCTCAGATATCAGTTCAAAGTGAATTCGGAAATTAGATCTGAGAGGGCTCTTGTCGTGTTTATTAGTTTTTGAATGTCTGTGATCTCATTTTACTTGTGATATCGTTAAATTACCCACTGATTACTAGAGTACAATTTTTGTTCAAGTGTCAAGGGTTTCACTAATTAAATCTTATAAAACTATATACTATTTCTGAAACTTAGATCAAAAATGAATGTAATCAAAGGACTGGCAATTTTAAATGAATAAGAAAATAAAGGGCTGTCTTTTTCAAATAAATGTATTTTTGTTTGCATATTTGATCTAAGTTTCTGAAATAAGGTATAGTGTCTTGCAACATTGATATATTTTTATCATGCCGATATTATAAAGGTGTGCTCTTTCACGCAAAACCGCTAAACCAATGTTGAAATACATAGCATTTAAATTGCATCGTCAAAAATCCTCCCGTGAGTCCCGTGACAGGATTCGAACCCGTGCCTCTCGCTTGCCGGGCAAGTGCGTTAACCCACGCCACGCGGGAACACACGGGAACTAAAGTTCATTAAGTCATACCGCACGGTCAGTGAACACGAGACTAGTTCTACAACTGCTACAATCCTTTAGATCATGGGACGAGCTGATTACTAGAATAATTACGTTAAACTTAGATTACTTGGGACAGCTCCTCCTTGCCAGGACGCACGGTAACCCAATGATTAATGAACCTGGCCCTGTATATCGCTCTATCTTGGATCCTGTGTCGTATTCTATATATACTCCGTTTCGTTGAAGAAGTTGCGCGGCGGTAGCTCTTCAACTTGCAGCTTTTGATATCAAATACACTAAGATCTCACACTTTTTAAACTTACACGATTTCCGTCCATCATTATTCTTAGACACGGGTCTAGATCGCGTTATAGATACTGATCATCATTGTTTTTAATTACCTCTACATTTAGGCGAACGGGTTATACCGGCCGTGGACCCGAGAAGAAGCAGTGTCTTCCTGATTATCTATAACGCGATCTAGACCGGTGTCTAATAATAATGATACACTAAGATCTTCCTAGAAAATAAAGCTTAGTCGAACTAGAATTCAATAGAAACGCTTCGAGCTTAAAGCGCTCAATAGCTACATTATAATATACACACATAAATATTATCTACATACTTCATCTTCTAAAATAATAAAAGACAAAGAAAAACACTTGCATTTGGAAGCAAATTATAATACAACATTTAGATTAAACTAAGTAAGTCCAGATCTTGTGGGATTTACGGGATCAAATGAAAAGTATGTTATGTTCTTCTCCCGGTTCTAAGCGACCTCCCCACCAATTTACAGCCAAATCGGTTCAGCCGTTCTTGAGTTATAAATAGAGTAACTAACACGACTTTCTTTTATTTTAAAGATTAGAATAGCTAGAAACTCCGTAGAACGACCATATTATCCTGCGGAATATCTTTTCGGAAACGAATTATAACCTTATAGCCTTCACAATCGCATTTGATTACTATATTGTTTCCGATTTAGATACGCTGGACTAGTCGTGGTAGGATCCGTATAGTCGTATCGAATTAGGTTAGAAACAATTTATCCGGAATGGACAGACGAAATGAATGTCTTCATTGAAAGCGAAGCCGTGTAGCGTGGTGATGGCTAACTCTACTATACTATACTTGACGTTGAGTAAACCCCATCGGCAAAGCATTATTATGTACAACCTAAACAGTACTTTTCTACACTAATATTATAAAGAGAAAATATTTGTGTGTCGTATGTTTATAATAATTGTTTCACCAAAAGAAAGCTACATTATCGTGGAGTAACATATACCTTATAAAATACTAGCTGCGTCCCGTGGGAATATCGGGATCAAAAGTAGCCTATGTTACTCAGGGTGAATTTATAAAAAAATAGTTAAAAAATAACCTAAAGACGCGATCAAGACCTGGAAGTAAGGCCCAAGAATCTAAACAGAACCATCCCTGCCCTAGACATAACTATTTGAAACTGGGATTCTAAATGCTTACTGCGATAAGCAAAAACCGTAAAACAATATTATCTTTTCTAGTCACAGTAACCGAATACAACTATTAAACTTGATAAATTTTACCCCATTCGAGGGGTAAACCGGTAAACCCTAGTCCAGACCGATATCAATCATCGTTACGACACTACACGATTTGTCGCATCGAACGGCCGATAATCGTACATGATTAAAAGGTATCGAGGGTTAAACGAGGTCTGTAGTGTGGTAGGGGTTGATTACTGTTAATGATTATCGTTAGCAGGTGATTAAATGTGGGGCGTGGGGGTATGAAATTTTTTCAGGACACTCTGATGTGGTGTGTAGGTCCTTTGCCGAGTAGGGCAAAGGGCCTCAGGGCACGTTTTATAACCAAAGAGTCGCAACATTGCCTCACCTTTATATTACCTAGATGGTGGGTATTCTAACAACGACGTTAGAATTTTGATCCAGCTTTTTTTTTACTTTGGAACTGGCGAAGTTCGTCCGTCAGAGACGAGTTTGAAATGGATTACTAACAGGCGGCCTTTCTTCTTCTAGTCTCTAATAGAAACCAGTTCAGTTCTATAGCCTCACCATTATTAGATTTTTCGGCTTATTTCCGATTGTGCCATCTTTTTTCCCTGAGACGTTTCAAAATTAGTTGTCGAAAACGGTTTAACATTTTTTTTAATTTTGCTATGTTTTGAAAAGCTTTTGAAGTGTTAGTATTTCATTGCAAATCCTACTAATATTATAAACGCGAAAGTTTGTATGTCTGTGACCTTGTGTTTCCTTCACGCAAAAACTACTGAACCGATTGCGATGAAACTTGGAATATAGATAGCCGGAGACCTAGAATATCAGATAGGCTGTTTTTATCCAGATATTCCCGCGGGGTCGGGACTTACGCCGGTGAAACCGCAGGGCGCAGCTAATGTACCTGTAATTGCTGAAACGTTTTCGAGAAAATTTAACAATGCTGATTATTGCTGATGCAACGTTGAGATGTTTTAGTAATACATATATAAATACGTGGTTAGGGATAAATTAGCTTAATTTTCGAAAATCAGTTTCTTACTTTACCACAAAGCACAACCAGGGCCGGACACGAGGCAGGGCGTGGCGGTCTTCGCCCCCCATTAACAACAGCCCCACCTAAATCCGTACTTATTTTAATCACTAGTGCCCTGCTGGCTTTTATCATGCGTGTCTTTGATGGCCTATTCCTTTTTCACACGCTACAATATATACCTTGGTGTCAAAAGCTTAGAGTTCCTTTTCATTTGTAGTGCTTACCCCATTTTTTTTCGGAAAATAAGAACTCAATGTGGATAGGAAGCGAAGCTCCGACAAGATGGAGGATTTTTGCGACTGCCTCAAGGTGTTTTTGTGAAGATATTTTGTGCCGAAGGTTGTTATTTAATGAGAATTTGCATAACCTTTGCTGGGAGGAGAACAATAGAGGATTATAAATATGGGTATTGGGTAACCTGAGATTTTTCTTATAAGAAATTTGGTTGAAACATAAAAAAAATTGAATTATATAGGTAGTTTACATCTGAACTAATTGTAGTTTCAAAATTAGGTTAACCTAAGACTAATGCGCTCGTCTCACGATAGAGAACACAAATGCCTGACGTACACATATAATAATTATTTACAGACTAGCTGCGTCCCGCGGTTTCACCCGCGTAAGTCCCCATCCCGTGGGAATATCGGGATCAAAAGTAGCCCATGTTACTTCTCGATAATGTAGCTTTCTTTTGGTAAAAGCATTTTTAAAATCGGTCCAGTAGTTTTTGAGTTTATTCATTACAAACATACAGACAGAGACACACACACAAAAATACAAATCTTTTCTATTTATAATATTAGTGTAGATGTGTAGATAGTGTAGATGTAGATAGATATGTTTACAACTATATTCATAAGGTGTGTTACCGCGCGTCTCCGTGAGTAAATAGGCAACAATTTTGTACTAGTGGTTGTGTATTATACTATTGTATACATCAATATGGGAGGATTCTCATTAGAACGGGCCGTGTCCGGGCCGGAGCGGGTATGAACTACGGTCTAAGACAGTCTTGTTTAACATGTTGTCTGTGCCGCGTCCGTGCTGCCTTAATACAAAAGTAGCCCGTGTGTGTGTCCGGCGTGTCCGGGCCGGAGCGGGGACCACGGCCCGGACACGCTTCGGTCTAGAATAAAATAATCATCCCTTATGTGTACCTACTATTGTGTACTGGGGACAATACAATCCGGAGCAACCTCTAAAATGTGCTACTATATCCTAGATATCATATAATATGTCAGTCACCTGTTCTTTGGATTAATTTCCGCGAATTTCAAATTGATGGGCAAGCTCGTTACCAAACTGATTTCCATAAGATCAAAGATACTTAAACTTCTAACTCTGTAGAGAGAACAACGTAACAATTTTCAAATCAACAAATGGTTTCCTATCGGATTCATCTACGTTAAGGTGTTCCTACGTGCAAACAACAAGGCTTATTTTGGAATTAAAATTATCCGAAATATAATTTTAATATCGCAGACAATCTTTAATTTCAAAAAGACATTCTATAAAATTATTTTTGTTAAATACCGTTTTCCATACACTTTTGAGTCAATAAAGTTTCGATTGCAGTCCAGTTTTAAGTTATAGTTTCATTTATAGTTTAATTTGCCAAAAATAAATTAAGAAAATATATGTGTTGAGTGAAACATACACAATTGCATACGCGATTGTTTGCGATATAGTGTACCTACTTATTTTGATTGCGCGTAGTTAGAACATAAACAAATAAATTAAAATCACAACCATTTATAGTTTTCGAGTATATTGTTTGCAATCGCAATGATGTTAAATAACAATTTTGGACAATTCTATTATCCCCAAGCTAGCTAGCATGGTGTACCTACCATGCGCATATATTCGCAATACAAAATTTGTCTTTTTACTCTGTCTGTAGAGTTAAAAGCTTAATTATCTTGCGTAAGACATAATATTCAATCAACGGTGAACAAACATCATTATATATCAAAACACTTGGTAAACTTTTTGCTTGCAGTTTGTCATGTGATATGCTGCCTACTTAACTTTATGAATCATGCTTCAATGCATAAATAAATAAATATTGCACGACGTTACACACAGCGCAATCTAGCCCCAAACTAAGCACTAGGCTTGTACTACGGGTACTAGACAACGGATATACTACATATTATACATTTTTGTTTGTAAATACATACATCGTTCTTAAGGTGAAGGAAAACATCGTGAGGAAACCGACATATCCTAGGACTCACCACGGTCCTCGGTCTTGCCGTGTAGCCCCGGCATAGAATAGGGTTACCCCATGTCTTCCCGTGGGTGTCGTAAAAGGCGACTAAGGGATTTGAGGAAGATTAGCAAACCTTAAGTTCTTCCCGCGCGGTGGCGGATAAACTGCTTGATCCCTAAGAGGGTTGGTTAGGTTAGGCAGGCGGCCAACCGTAAAAAGAATGCCAAATCCAATTGCATAAGGTATGGTCAATGATGAATTACCGACTGCGTCGACCCCAAATTAAAAAAAAAGATTTGAGGAGGAGAGGGATGCAACTGGAAACATCGCTCGGGTGAGAAGAAGATAATTTTCAGTGTTCTCATAGAAAGGTATCTAATCCATTCCCCTGGTGTAGACACAAAAAGGAAAGTTCTCATAAATCATTGCACTATTGCACCCGACTGTGACGCGACTCCGTTTCTTTGTTCTTTTTCAACGTACCTAGCTAGATGTCCATTTCCGAGCATAAAATCAGGACACTTTTTATTTTTGTACTAAGAGGTATCGTTTAGGAAAATCCCACGGGATCGGAACATACGCGGGTGAAACCGTGGGCTGCTGGCAGTTTGATGTAATTTTCATGAAATAAGCTTTTAGAAATCGTTAGCCATACCGTTATCTGGTTGAACTGTCATGTCACAAAACTGCAAGGAAGATGAAATATAATTCTATGTTTTATGATCTCAAAAAACAATCGACGAGGTATCCAGGGCGAAGTCATTAAAAACGTTCCCTATACGCAGTTAAATCAGTTTTGATGATATTGCATGTTTATTGTGCTGTAAATCAGCTAATGTTTGAGATTTATGTCTTGGTGGGGCCACAAATTATGTTCGAAGTCCGACTCTGTCATAATGCGTCTAAATATGGACGCAGGACGTTAAAATAATAGAATGGATTTGGGCTTTTCTTTTGGGGCAATGTGGAATAACCCTTTTCCTCGTGTTTGAGACTTACGTATTTTCAAATAGGTACCTACCTATTACCGTTTAGGGTAAGGCCGTTATCTATTTTTGCAAATTATCTGAGGAAGTCTTGGAATCGTCTCACGTGGGACGGGTTTCTTTCATCTGTGAAATTTATTTCTATCAAAAACTCGTTGGAGACAGACTTCTTGTTTAATTTTGCAAAGTACCTACTATAATATGATATGAGTAGGTAAACCTTGTATTCGTCCCACTTCTACGAACCATATGGGACGAGTTTATTTAACCTTTAGGTATGTTAACAACTTAGGTAACCCAAATTAGGTAATTTCGCTGCGAAATATCGTTCGTAGATATGTTGGACAAATACAAGGTTCACTCATATCATTACAAGTACTTTGCAAAATTAAACTTGTAGGAGTAGTCTGTCTCCTACAAGTTTCTAAGTTTAAGATACAAATAACATTTCAGAGGTCAAAGAAACTCGTCCCACATGGGACGATTCCAAGGCTCCCTCAAATCATTTGCAAAATAAAACAAGTAGGTAAGTACGTATCCTACATAAGTACTCCAAAGTACCCATTTATGTGGGAGTGTACCAGTAACCACCAGTGATTATGGCCCATAAGTCTGTAATGATTGCCCGTTTGACTGACCAGCTCGTCCCAGCCGATGATTGGTGTAAATTAACTGTTAGTAGACGCCATTTCTAAGGACTAATGTGTTGGAAGGAGGTTGTTCATTATAGTTGTTTTTTTATGGAACAATTTTACGGTATTTATGGCATACATTTTTAATTTGATGTTTGATACAGTCGTCAATTTTACATAGTAGGTACATTTAAGGCCCAGTTCCTAGTTTTAAAGTACGATCCGTTCTAGTGACGGACAATGAGCATCGCCTAGTATTTTCTACAAGTCTAACCGCCGAATACTAAAACGCTACTCAAAATTTTGAGGGCTACTCAAACAATTGAGCAGCTTCTAGCGGCTAAAAATTTCCAGAGATAATTTACTAATTTAGAAACTGCTTAATTAATTTGTTTTTATTCAATTTATTGAGAC
Source organism: Idaea biselata (assembly GCA_958496205.1). Classification (NCBI taxonomy): domain Eukaryota; kingdom Metazoa; phylum Arthropoda; class Insecta; order Lepidoptera; family Geometridae; genus Idaea; species Idaea biselata. The sequence continues at coordinate 3,853,515 of OY292401.1, read as the reverse complement.
TAATTACAACACCTATTAACACCTAATTAGGTAATTATTTACCACAATTCGGTATTAGGTAACCCTTAAATAAGTGGCATTCTATATTGGACCGTATTGAGTAGCTCAAAACTCAAACTCAAAAATGTCTTTTTTTATTTTGAATTTAAAAGCTACTCAATTATTTAAGTAGCCCTTAATTTTTTAGTAGTTTCAGTATTCGTCCGTTATGTAGAAAATACTAGGATGTTAAAAACTATATCTACTGTGTGAAGCATTATGAATCAAATCGTAGGTGACTCGACCGAATTGCCTTTGTGGGACGAGTTAACCCCTAACCCAATCAATCCATCTCTGCTGGATTTTAACCTATCATTCTAATGTTGTTGTAGTATTGGGGTGAAGTTTTTGCCGTCTACTTATAATATTTAATTTCAGACGATTTCGATGTAGGCAGCGTGGCCGAGTGGTCTAAGGCGCTGGTTTTAGGCACCAGTCCGAAAGGGCGTGGGTTCGAATCCCACCGCTGTCAAATTATTTTTAGTAGGTATTATTTTTTTTACTTATTAACTAACGATCGATGTTTTTTTATTACAGGTAATGCGTTTACATAATATGTTGACAAATCATATGGGTGTTGGTAAGATTTTGACTAAAAATGTTTTTTTTTTCATCAAGGATTTATTCCCATAAAATAAATAAACTTTACCATTATTTCACAGTATCTAACTGACTAGCCACGAACAACCCTCACCACAGGGTAGCAAAATAAAAAAGCTAACAAATGGGAATTTCCCGAATACCGACCTATTTTACTAATCAAATACAAACGAAATTGAACTTAATTACAGAGACATAAAGTGTAGTTTGAACGATAGGGGAAGATGGGTAAAACTGGGCTCGGTCAGAAATCTGTCATGGATTTGTCAGTGGAATGCGGTAGATAAGGTGAATCGATGCGAACTCGGCTGTTCTACTGGATATTGCTTGATAGATTTTTTACATCGCTCGTGCAATCGTTCGGGGATTAGTTTGACCGTGTTTTGTTGGGTTTTGAAAACGAAATTACTATTATACTATATCTAGGTAATGTTTATTTCTTAAGATGTTGAATTAATGAAAGTGTTGTTTTTTTCATAGTTGAAATAAGTAAAAGTATGTAAAATTGCCTGTTTTCTGAAAAATCATGTGTCATATTTCCTACAACTTATGTGACCGGTCCTGGGAAACATATTTGTATGAAAGTTTATAAAAGCGCCGTGGGGCGCCACCTACTAGGTAAACTGTGGCTTTCTCTTTATATGTAGTCAGTCAGTAGTCAGTCAGACAACGAAAACGTCAATTACTTGAAATATCAGGAAAAACAAACACTCTTATTAATATCGAACGCTTACAGATGAATACTGAGATCATGCTTTATCTGTTACCGTAAGTGACAAAAGTTTCAAAGTTAGTAGACATAAATAAAATATGGTCATACTATTTTAAAAATACGAATCCCATCGGGTACAAACATTTTGAAAGCATTTTTTCAAAATCAGTATTTCCTAAGCAGACCTACCTATCACCTGATTTGATTTCAATCTGATCAGATAAAAATGTAACATTGTTTAAAACTTGTAATTCAATGACACCAGCTGCTTATAACCACTGACTAACACATTAATTCATGATTATTCATCACTTCACCCCTTCACATTTGTAATTCATATCTAACAATTCCGACATACGTCAGCCTTCCCCTAATAACACTTGAAAAGTTTTTAAAGGGAAAATTTTAATTTATTTTAATAGTTACGCTCTTTGGACCCACTCGCGTTTAGGGTCAAGGTAAAACATAACCTAGACCTCCTTGCTTAATTTTTATTAATCTTCTAAAAAGAGATACATAGGTGTTTTATTTTCAAAGTTTGCGATTTTTCCCAATTTCCTTCGGGTTGTAAGGCGCCGGATGCAAACATTCAGCTGCAATGCCGAAGTTTAGGGGTACGATTACTGCTTTGGCTGTCCTACAGCCGAATACAGAAAAGCCACTTAAAATTTGAGGCGTACTTAAATAATTGAGCAGTTTCTAAATTAAAAAATAGTATGAGAATTTTTAAATTTGAGTGGTGCTTAGTTTTTTAAGTAGAACTCAAATTTTGAGATGCGTTTCTGTATTCGGCTGTTAGATCTAACACTCTTCACTTCCGGGTTCGATTTCCGCCGGGGACAAGTATTTATGCTGACCATAAATGCTTGTTTCTGGTTCTCGTTATTTTCTTTATGTATAGATATTTACCAAAAAATATGGGCAACAACAATTGTTAAGTACCCATAGTCCAAGCCCAGTTGCTTAATTTGGAGATTGCGCTGTGTGGAACGTCCTGCAATATTTCCTTATTATGTATAACCATATTACAAGGTCGATTCATAAATTTTTCAACCCCTCAACGTCAATTTTCATACACCGACTAACCACTTCATATAACTCATGTAACTTAGTTAAAATTACCTACTTGTTCATAATAAACGTAATAAGTTGCTACATTTTACCATCCTCATAAATAATGGCAACGTTACAAGCGGAATCGGTTAATCAAAACAAACAGTATTGCCAACATTTTAATTCTTTGTATCAAACATTTCAGTTACACAATAGATGTAAGTGTAGCCAACCGTGGTATTAAAATGCATCAAGTGATCTGGCGCTGACTTTAATTCATATGGTAATCAATTATTGATAGTGTTTCTGTATTTGGAAAAAATGCTTTTTAACCGACTCCAAAAAAGGGAGGAGGTTCTCAATTCGACCCGTTTATTGTATTGTATGTGGATATGTTCACGCCGTACTCCGGCGACTTCAGCTTACATAACAGATAAGTCGGTTGCAGGTTGCAGAGTATGTAGGAGAGGTTTTTTTGTCTTTTTTTTTAAGTCTGGTTTTGAATTTTGAATTTTATTTGTTCTAAAATTCGATATTTTCTTTTATAAGCCACGACCTCCCCTTCTGTAGTGGGGCCCGCTTGACGCAGATGTTGAGCGCCCCTCACTCAGACCTGACTAAGGTCTAGAGCAGGGGTTCCCTAACTTATTTGAGTCGCGCCCCCCTTTCGACCATAAAACAAAATCCGCGCCCCCCCGTCCTCCAGTCCAGATTGTCAGGTCAGGATAAAAAAGTGTTCAAAATAAGGATTTTTATTGCTCATTAATTTTTTTCATTCATACAAAAGGTCACCCAATATAAAACAAAATATCAGTCGGCCGACTGAGGAAACAATATTATGTTCTTCACAGGCGTCAATTTCAAATAATTTCATTGGTCGTATCGAGCCGTCTGGAATGCATTCTCTCAGCGATCGCAGGTATTAACTGTACAGGTGGCCCGCGCCCCCCTTGAAATATGTCTGCGCCTCATCTGGGGGGCGCCCCCCCCCCAGTTAGGGAACCCCTGGTCTAGAGGCCCGGGTGGGCCACATATTCTACGTCCCATGCATAGAGGACTAGCAGAAAGATTGGGTGAAACCATCTTTACAGTTATGTGGGCCGAATTGTAGAGGAAGCCAATTCCGATGGAGAGGATGGGTTAATCGATTAGTTTTAACTACTTACTAACTATTATTAATTCAATCCATGCATTGAGACGTCGATAAAACTAAACCGTCACCGTTTACGTCTGCCATTGATTTGCTGGACCGATTTGTATGCAAAGCCTCGCGTCTAGGTAAAACTTTTATGCGAGCTTGATCCCTAAATCGTGAGGTTACGAACCCGCAAACTACACACAGATTTTCTGTCGCCTGATTATTTAGTAGGTACATAAGACACTAAATATTTTGGTACCTATCTCGATTGTTTTTCTCTATCTTATTCACGGTAATCTCGCTCTCTCTGTTTCTTTAACTTCAAAAAAATCCACAAATCATCGCGCATCGGTCGATGTTTGTGAACTTAGCACAGCATTGTTCAGCACATCAAAAAATAATGTGAGTTCTATTAGCATGCAGTCGAGTTCTATAGTTCCTGATACTTTTTATAAATAGTTCTGGCTCTATTGGCTTAAATTTTTTTTTTTTAAATGATGTGCTAACTTCTCGGTATTTTTCAGCACATCACAAAATTATTTGATTTTTATTTGAATAGAGCTTAGTTCTACAGTTCCTGATACTTTTTAGAAATAGTTCTGGGGTTTTTCGTCAAAAAAATCAAATATAAAAATTCGACAGTCATTTTGTCCAGCAAATCTGAATAGTCGATAAATACTATTGTCGTCGTTCCATGTGCTGGCAGAGGCTTGAACTCACGCTGTTTTACTAAATTCGGGATAGCACTTCGACTTACAAATCGATTCCAGTCCGGAACTCACATTTTAACGCCAGCACAGCATACCAAATCATCAAAGTAGACAAAAAAAAAGTCATTCTGCCAAATTCGAGTATTGACAAATTGCCATTGTTTTCGTTCCAAAATTGCAAAGAGGCTAGAACTCATGCGATTTAAACAGATCTTGGACTTTACTTCGACTTACATATCGATTCCAGTCCGGAACTCACATTTAACTGCCAGCACAGCATACCAAATCATCAAAGTAGACGAAAAAAAAGGGATTCTGCCAAATACAAGTATTGACAAAATGCCATTGTTTTAGTTCCAAAATTGCAGAGGGGCTAGAACTCATGCGATTTAAGCAGATCTTGGATTTGACTTCGACTTACAAATCGATTCCAGTCCGGAACTCACATTTTACAGCCAGCACAGCATACCAAATCATCAAAGTAGACGAAAAAATAGGGATTCTGCCAAATTCGAGTATTGAAAAAATGCTATTGTTTTCGTTCCAAAATTGCAGAGGGGCTAGAACTCATGCGATTTAAGCAGATCTTGGACTTTACTTCGACTTACATATCGATTCCAGTCCGGAACTCACATTTTACTGCCAGCACAGCATACCAAATCATCAAAGTAGACGAAAAAAAAAAGGGATTCTGCCAAATTCGAGTATTGAAAAAAAGCCATTGTTTTCGTTCCAAAATTGCAGAGGGGCTAGAACTCATGCGATTTAAACGAATTTTGGACTTTACTTCGACTTACAAATCGATTCCAGTCCGGAACTCACATTTTACTGCCAGCACAGCATACCAAATCATCAAAGTAGACGAAAAAAAAAGGGATTCTGCCAAATTCAAATATTGAAAAAATGCTATTGTTTTCGTTCCAAAATTACAGAGGGGCTAGAACTCATGCGATTTAAACGAATTTTGGACTTTACTTCGACTTACAAATCGATTCCAGTCCGGAACTCACATTTTACTGCCAGCACAGCATACCAAATCATCAAAGTAGACGAAAAAAAAAGGGATTCTGCCAAATTCAAATATTGAAAAAATGCTATTGTTTTCGTTCCAAAATTACAGAGGGGCTAGAACTCATGCGATTTAAACGAATTTTGGACTTTACTTCGACTTACAAATCGATTCCAGTCCGGAACTCACATTTTACTGCCAGCACAGCATACGAAATCATCAAAGTAGACGAAAAAAAAAAGGGATTCTGCCAAATTCAAATATTGAAAAAACGCCATTGTTTTCGTTCCAAAATTGCAGAGGGGCTAGAACTCATGCGATTTAAACGAATTTTGGACTTTACTTCGACTTACAAATCGATTCCAGTCCGGAACTCACATTTTACTGCCAGCACAGCATACCAAATCATCAAAGTAGACGAAAAAAAAAAGGGATTCTGCCAAATTCAAATATTGAAAAAATGCTATTGTTTTCGTTCCAAAATTGCAGAGGGGCTAGAACTCATGCGATTTAAACGAATTTTGGACTTTACTTCGACTTACAAATCGATTCCAGTCCGGAACTCACATTTTACTGCCAGCACAGCATACCAAATCATCAAAGTAGACGAAAAAAAAGGGATTCTGCCAAATTCGAGTATTGAAAAAACGCCATTGTTTTCGTTCCAAAATTGCAGAGGGGCTAGAACTCATGCGATTTAAACGAATTTTGGACTTTACTTCGACTTACAAATCGATTCCAGTCCGGAACTCACATTTTACTGCCAGCACAGCATACCAAATCATCAAAGTAGACGAAAAAAAAAGGGATTCTGCCAAATTCGAGTATTGAAAAAACGCCATTGTTTTCGTTCCAAAATTGCAGAGGGGCTAGAACTCATGCGATTTAAACGAATTTTGGACTTTACTTCGACTTACAAATCGATTCCAGTCCGGAACTCACATTTTACTGCCAGCACAGCATACCAAATCATCAAAGTAGACGAAAAAAAAAAGGGATTCTGCCAAATTCGAGTATTGAAAAAACGCCATTGTTTTCGTTCCAAAATTACAGAGGGGCTAGAACTCATGCGATTTAAACGAATTTTGGACTTTACTTCGACTTACAAATCGATTCCAGTCCGGAACTCACATTTTACTGCCAGCACAGCATACCAAATCATCAAAGTAGACGAAAAAAAAGGGATTCTGCCAAATTCGAGTATTGAAAAAACGCCATTGTTTTCGTTCCAAAATTACAGAGGGGCTAGAACTCATGCGATTTAAGCAGATCTTGGACTTTACTTCGACTTACAAATCGATTCCAGTCCGGAACTCACATTTTACTGCCAGCACAGCATACCAAATCATCAAAGTAGACGAAAAAAAAAGGGATTCTGCCAAATTCGAGTATTGAAAAAACGCCATTGTTTTCGTTCCAAAATTACAGAGGGGCTAGAACTCATGCGATTTAAACGAATTTTGGACTTTACTTCGACTTACAAATCGATTCCAGTCCGGAACTCACATTTTACTGCCAGCACAGCATACCAAATCATCAAAGTAGACGAAAAAAAAAGGGATTCTGCCAAATTCAAATATTGAAAAAATGCTATTGTTTTCGTTCCAAAATTGCAGAGGGGCTAGAACTCATGCGATTTAAACGAATTTTGGACTTTACTTCGACTTACAAATCGATTCCAGTCCGGAACTCACATTTTACTGCCAGCACAGCATACCAAATCATCAAAGTAGACGAAAAAAAAAAGGGATTCTGCCAAATTCAAATATTGAAAAAATGCTATTGTTTTCGTTCCAAAATTGCAGAGGGGCTAGAACTCATGCGATTTAAACGAATTTTGGACTTTACTTCGACTTACAAATCGATTCCAGTCCGGAACTCACATTTTACTGCCAGCACAGCATACCAAATCATCAAAGTAGACGAAAAAAAAGGGATTCTGCCAAATTCGAGTATTGAAAAAACGCCATTGTTTTCGTTCCAAAATTGCAGAGGGGCTAGAACTCATGCGATTTAAACGAATTTTGGACTTTACTTCGACTTACAAATCGATTCCAGTCCGGAACTCACATTTTACTGCCAGCACAGCATACCAAATCATCAAAGTAGACGAAAAAAAAAGGGATTCTGCCAAATTCAAATATTGAAAAAATGCTATTGTTTTCGTTCCAAAATTGCAGAGGGGCTAGAACTCATGCGATTTAAACGAATTTTGGACTTTACTTCGACTTACAAATCGATTCCAGTCCGGAACTCACATTTTACTGCCAGCACAGCATACCAAATCATCAAAGTAGACGAAAAAAAAAAGGGATTCTGCCAAATTCGAGTATTGAAAAAACGCCATTGTTTTCGTTCCAAAATTACAGAGGGGCTAGAACTCATGCGATTTAAGCAGATCTTGGACTTTACTTCGACTTACAAATCGATTCCAGTCCGGAACTCACATTTTACTGCCAGCACAGCATACCAAATCATCAAAGTAGACGAAAAAAAAAAGGGATTCTGCCAAATTCGAGTATTGAAAAAACGCCATTGTTTTCGTTCCAAAATTACAGAGGGGCTAGAACTCATGCGATTTAAACGAATTTTGGACTTTACTTCGACTTACAAATCGATTCCAGTCCGGAACTCACATTTTACTGCCAGCACAGCATACCAAATCATCAAAGTAGACGAAAAAAAAGGGATTCTGCCAAATTCAAATATTGAAAAAATGCTATTGTTTTCGTTCCAAAATTGCAGAGGGGCTAGAACTCATGCGATTTAAACGAATTTTGGACTTTACTTCGACTTACAAATCGATTCCAGTCCGGAACTCACATTTTACTGCCAGCACAGCATACCAAATCATCAAAGTAGACGAAAAAAAAGGGATTCTGCCAAATTCAAATATTGAAAAAATGCTATTGTTTTCGTTCCAAAATTACAGAGGGGCTAGAACTCATGCGATTTAAACGAATTTTGGACTTTACTTCGACTTACAAATCGATTCCAGTCCGGAACTCACATTTTACTGCCAGCACAGCATACCAAATCATCAAAGTAGACGAAAAAAAAGGGATTCTGCCAAATTCGAGTATTGAAAAAACGCCATTGTTTTCGTTCCAAAATTACAGAGGGGCTAGAACTCATGCGATTTAAGCAGATCTTGGACTTTACTTCGACTTACAAATCGATTCCAGTCCGGAACTCACATTTTACTGCCAGCACAGCATACCAAATCATCAAAGTAGACGAAAAAAAAAGGGATTCTGCCAAATTCAAGTATTGAAAAAACGCCATTGTTTTCGTTCCAAAATTACAGAGGGGCTAGAACTCATGCGATTTAAACGAATTTTGGACTTTACTTCGACTTACAAATCGATTCCAGTCCGGAACTCACATTTTACTGCCAGCACAGCATACCAAATCATCAAAGTAGACGAAAAAAAAAGGGATTCTGCCAAATTCAAATATTGAAAAAATGCTATTGTTTTCGTTCCAAAATTGCAGAGGGGCTAGAACTCATGCGATTTAAACGAATTTTGGACTTTACTTCGACTTACAAATCGATTCCAGTCCGGAACTCACATTTTACTGCCAGCACAGCATACCAAATCATCAAAGTAGACGAAAAAAAAAAGGGATTCTGCCAAATTCGAGTATTGAAAAAACGCCATTGTTTTCGTTCCAAAATTACAGAGGGGCTAGAACTCATGCGATTTAAGCAGATCTTGGACTTTACTTCGACTTACAAATCGATTCCAGTCCGGAACTCACATTTTACTGCCAGCACAGCATACCAAATCATCAAAGTAGACGAAAAAAAAAAGGGATTCTGCCAAATTCGAGTATTGAAAAAACGCCATTGTTTTCGTTCCAAAATTACAGAGGGGCTAGAACTCATGCGATTTAAACGAATTTTGGACTTTACTTCGACTTACAAATCGATTCCAGTCCGGAACTCACATTTTACTGCCAGCACAGCATACCAAATCATCAAAGTAGACGAAAAAAAAGGGATTCTGCCAAATTCAAATATTGAAAAAATGCTATTGTTTTCGTTCCAAAATTGCAGAGGGGCTAGAACTCATGCGATTTAAACGAATTTTGGACTTTACTTCGACTTACAAATCGATTCCAGTCCGGAACTCACATTTTACTGCCAGCACAGCATACCAAATCATCAAAGTAGACGAAAAAAAAAGGGATTCTGCCAAATTCAAATATTGAAAAAATGCTATTGTTTTCGTTCCAAAATTACAGAGGGGCTAGAACTCATGCGATTTAAACGAATTTTGGACTTTACTTCGACTTACAAATCGATTCCAGTCCGGAACTCACATTTTACTGCCAGCACAGCATACCAAATCATCAAAGTAGACGAAAAAAAAGGGATTCTGCCAAATTCGAGTATTGAAAAAACGCCATTGTTTTCGTTCCAAAATTACAGAGGGGCTAGAACTCATGCGATTTAAGCAGATCTTGGACTTTACTTCGACTTACAAATCGATTCCAGTCCGGAACTCACATTTTACTGCCAGCACAGCATACCAAATCATCAAAGTAGACGAAAAAAAAAGGGATTCTGCCAAATTCGAGTATTGAAAAAACGCCATTGTTTTCGTTCCAAAATTACAGAGGGGCTAGAACTCATGCGATTTAAACGAATTTTGGACTTTACTTCGACTTACAAATCGATTCCAGTCCGGAACTCACATTTTACTGCCAGCACAGCATACCAAATCATCAAAGTAGACGAAAAAAAAAGGGATTCTGCCAAATTCAAATATTGAAAAAATGCTATTGTTTTCGTTCCAAAATTGCAGAGGGGCTAGAACTCATGCGATTTAAACGAATTTTGGACTTTACTTCGACTTACAAATCGATTCCAGTCCGGAACTCACATTTTACTGCCAGCACAGCATACCAAATCATCAAAGTAGACGAAAAAAAAAAGGGATTCTGCCAAATTCGAGTATTGAAAAAACGCCATTGTTTTCGTTCCAAAATTGCAGAGGGGCTAGAACTCATGCGATTTAAACGAATTTTGGACTTTACTTCGACTTACAAATCGATTCCAGTCCGGAACTCACATTTTACTGCCAGCACAGCATACCAAATCATCAAAGTAGACGAAAAAAAAAAGGGATTCTGCCAAATTCGAGTATTGAAAAAACGCCATTGTTTTCGTTCCAAAATTACAGAGGGGCTAGAACTCATGCGATTTAAACGAATTTTGGACTTTACTTCGACTTACAAATCGATTCCAGTCCGGAACTCACATTTTACTGCCAGCACAGCATACCAAATCATCAAAGTAGACGAAAAAAAAGGGATTCTGCCAAATTCAAATATTGAAAAAATGCTATTGTTTTCGTTCCAAAATTGCAGAGGGGCTAGAACTCATGCGATTTAAACGAATTTTGGACTTTACTTCGACTTACAAATCGATTCCAGTCCGGAACTCACATTTTACTGCCAGCACAGCATACCAAATCATCAAAGTAGACGAAAAAAAAAGGGATTCTGCCAAATTCAAATATTGAAAAAATGCTATTGTTTTCGTTCCAAAATTACAGAGGGGCTAGAACTCATGCGATTTAAACGAATTTTGGACTTTACTTCGACTTACAAATCGATTCCAGTCCGGAACTCACATTTTACTGCCAGCACAGCATACCAAATCATCAAAGTAGACGAAAAAAAAGGGATTCTGCCAAATTCGAGTATTGAAAAAACGCCATTGTTTTCGTTCCAAAATTACAGAGGGGCTAGAACTCATGCGATTTAAGCAGATCTTGGACTTTACTTCGACTTACAAATCGATTCCAGTCCGGAACTCACATTTTACTGCCAGCACAGCATACCAAATCATCAAAGTAGACGAAAAAAAAAGGGATTCTGCCAAATTCGAGTATTGAAAAAACGCCATTGTTTTCGTTCCAAAATTACAGAGGGGCTAGAACTCATGCGATTTAAACGAATTTTGGACTTTACTTCGACTTACAAATCGATTCCAGTCCGGAACTCACATTTTACTGCCAGCACAGCATACCAAATCATCAAAGTAGACGAAAAAAAAAGGGATTCTGCCAAATTCAAATATTGAAAAAATGCTATTGTTTTCGTTCCAAAATTACAGAGGGGCTAGAACTCATGCGATTTAAACGAATTTTGGACTTTACTTCGACTTACAAATCGATTCCAGTCCGGAACTCACATTTTACTGCCAGCACAGCATACCAAATCATCAAAGTAGACGAAAAAAAAAGGGATTCTGCCAAATTCAAATATTGAAAAAATGCTATTGTTTTCGTTCCAAAATTACAGAGGGGCTAGAACTCATGCGATTTAAACGAATTTTGGACTTTACTTCGACTTACAAATCGATTCCAGTCCGGAACTCACATTTTACTGCCAGCACAGCATACGAAATCATCAAAGTAGACGAAAAAAAAAGGGATTCTGCCAAATTCAAATATTGAAAAAACGCCATTGTTTTCGTTCCAAAATTGCAGAGGGGCTAGAACTCATGCGATTTAAACGAATTTTGGACTTTACTTCGACTTACAAATCGATTCCAGTCCGGAACTCACATTTTACTGCCAGCACAGCATACCAAATCATCAAAGTAGACGAAAAAAAAAAGGGATTCTGCCAAATTCAAATATTGAAAAAATGCTATTGTTTTCGTTCCAAAATTGCAGAGGGGCTAGAACTCATGCGATTTAAACGAATTTTGGACTTTACTTCGACTTACAAATCGATTCCAGTCCGGAACTCACATTTTACTGCCAGCACAGCATACCAAATCATCAAAGTAGACGAAAAAAAAGGGATTCTGCCAAATTCGAGTATTGAAAAAACGCCATTGTTTTCGTTCCAAAATTGCAGAGGGGCTAGAACTCATGCGATTTAAACGAATTTTGGACTTTACTTCGACTTACAAATCGATTCCAGTCCGGAACTCACATTTTACTGCCAGCACAGCATACCAAATCATCAAAGTAGACGAAAAAAAAAGGGATTCTGCCAAATTCGAGTATTGAAAAAACGCCATTGTTTTCGTTCCAAAATTGCAGAGGGGCTAGAACTCATGCGATTTAAACGAATTTTGGACTTTACTTCGACTTACAAATCGATTCCAGTCCGGAACTCACATTTTACTGCCAGCACAGCATACCAAATCATCAAAGTAGACGAAAAAAAAAAGGGATTCTGCCAAATTCGAGTATTGAAAAAACGCCATTGTTTTCGTTCCAAAATTACAGAGGGGCTAGAACTCATGCGATTTAAACGAATTTTGGACTTTACTTCGACTTACAAATCGATTCCAGTCCGGAACTCACATTTTACTGCCAGCACAGCATACCAAATCATCAAAGTAGACGAAAAAAAAGGGATTCTGCCAAATTCGAGTATTGAAAAAACGCCATTGTTTTCGTTCCAAAATTACAGAGGGGCTAGAACTCATGCGATTTAAGCAGATCTTGGACTTTACTTCGACTTACAAATCGATTCCAGTCCGGAACTCACATTTTACTGCCAGCACAGCATACCAAATCATCAAAGTAGACGAAAAAAAAAGGGATTCTGCCAAATTCGAGTATTGAAAAAACGCCATTGTTTTCGTTCCAAAATTACAGAGGGGCTAGAACTCATGCGATTTAAACGAATTTTGGACTTTACTTCGACTTACAAATCGATTCCAGTCCGGAACTCACATTTTACTGCCAGCACAGCATACCAAATCATCAAAGTAGACGAAAAAAAAAGGGATTCTGCCAAATTCAAATATTGAAAAAATGCTATTGTTTTCGTTCCAAAATTGCAGAGGGGCTAGAACTCATGCGATTTAAACGAATTTTGGACTTTACTTCGACTTACAAATCGATTCCAGTCCGGAACTCACATTTTACTGCCAGCACAGCATACCAAATCATCAAAGTAGACGAAAAAAAAAAAGGGATTCTGCCAAATTCAAATATTGAAAAAATGCTATTGTTTTCGTTCCAAAATTGCAGAGGGGCTAGAACTCATGCGATTTAAACGAATTTTGGACTTTACTTCGACTTACAAATCGATTCCAGTCCGGAACTCACATTTTACTGCCAGCACAGCATACCAAATCATCAAAGTAGACGAAAAAAAAGGGATTCTGCCAAATTCGAGTATTGAAAAAACGCCATTGTTTTCGTTCCAAAATTGCAGAGGGGCTAGAACTCATGCGATTTAAACGAATTTTGGACTTTACTTCGACTTACAAATCGATTCCAGTCCGGAACTCACATTTTACTGCCAGCACAGCATACCAAATCATCAAAGTAGACGAAAAAAAAAAGGGATTCTGCCAAATTCGAGTATTGAAAAAACGCCATTGTTTTCGTTCCAAAATTACAGAGGGGCTAGAACTCATGCGATTTAAGCAGATCTTGGACTTTACTTCGACTTACAAATCGATTCCAGTCCGGAACTCACATTTTACTGCCAGCACAGCATACCAAATCATCAAAGTAGACGAAAAAAAAAAGGGATTCTGCCAAATTCGAGTATTGAAAAAACGCCATTGTTTTCGTTCCAAAATTACAGAGGGGCTAGAACTCATGCGATTTAAACGAATTTTGGACTTTACTTCGACTTACAAATCGATTCCAGTCCGGAACTCACATTTTACTGCCAGCACAGCATACCAAATCATCAAAGTAGACGAAAAAAAAGGGATTCTGCCAAATTCAAATATTGAAAAAATGCTATTGTTTTCGTTCCAAAATTGCAGAGGGGCTAGAACTCATGCGATTTAAACGAATTTTGGACTTTACTTCGACTTACAAATCGATTCCAGTCCGGAACTCACATTTTACTGCCAGCACAGCATACCAAATCATCAAAGTAGACGAAAAAAAAGGGATTCTGCCAAATTCAAATATTGAAAAAATGCTATTGTTTTCGTTCCAAAATTACAGAGGGGCTAGAACTCATGCGATTTAAACGAATTTTGGACTTTACTTCGACTTACAAATCGATTCCAGTCCGGAACTCACATTTTACTGCCAGCACAGCATACCAAATCATCAAAGTAGACGAAAAAAAAGGGATTCTGCCAAATTCGAGTATTGAAAAAACGCCATTGTTTTCGTTCCAAAATTACAGAGGGGCTAGAACTCATGCGATTTAAGCAGATCTTGGACTTTACTTCGACTTACAAATCGATTCCAGTCCGGAACTCACATTTTACTGCCAGCACAGCATACCAAATCATCAAAGTAGACGAAAAAAAAAGGGATTCTGCCAAATTCCAGTATTGAAAAAACGCCATTGTTTTCGTTCCAAAATTACAGAGGGGCTAGAACTCATGCGATTTAAACGAATTTTGGACTTTACTTCGACTTACAAATCGATTCCAGTCCGGAACTCACATTTTACTGCCAGCACAGCATACCAAATCATCAAAGTAGACGAAAAAAAAAGGGATTCTGCCAAATTCAAATATTGAAAAAATGCTATTGTTTTCGTTCCAAAATTGCAGAGGGGCTAGAACTCATGCGATTTAAACGAATTTTGGACTTTACTTCGACTTACAAATCGATTCCAGTCCGGAACTCACATTTTACTGCCAGCACAGCATACCAAATCATCAAAGTAGACGAAAAAAAAAAGGGATTCTGCCAAATTCGAGTATTGAAAAAACGCCATTGTTTTCGTTCCAAAATTACAGAGGGGCTAGAACTCATGCGATTTAAGCAGATCTTGGACTTTACTTCGACTTACAAATCGATTCCAGTCCGGAACTCACATTTTACTGCCAGCACAGCATACCAAATCATCAAAGTAGACGAAAAAAAAAAGGGATTCTGCCAAATTCGAGTATTGAAAAAACGCCATTGTTTTCGTTCCAAAATTACAGAGGGGCTAGAACTCATGCGATTTAAACGAATTTTGGACTTTACTTCGACTTACAAATCGATTCCAGTCCGGAACTCACATTTTACTGCCAGCACAGCATACCAAATCATCAAAGTAGACGAAAAAAAAGGGATTCTGCCAAATTCAAATATTGAAAAAATGCTATTGTTTTCGTTCCAAAATTGCAGAGGGGCTAGAACTCATGCGATTTAAACGAATTTTGGACTTTACTTCGACTTACAAATCGATTCCAGTCCGGAACTCACATTTTACTGCCAGCACAGCATACCAAATCATCAAAGTAGACGAAAAAAAAAGGGATTCTGCCAAATTCAAATATTGAAAAAATGCTATTGTTTTCGTTCCAAAATTACAGAGGGGCTAGAACTCATGCGATTTAAACGAATTTTGGACTTTACTTCGACTTACAAATCGATTCCAGTCCGGAACTCACATTTTACTGCCAGCACAGCATACCAAATCATCAAAGTAGACGAAAAAAAAGGGATTCTGCCAAATTCGAGTATTGAAAAAACGCCATTGTTTTCGTTCCAAAATTACAGAGGGGCTAGAACTCATGCGATTTAAGCAGATCTTGGACTTTACTTCGACTTACAAATCGATTCCAGTCCGGAACTCACATTTTACTGCCAGCACAGCATACCAAATCATCAAAGTAGACGAAAAAAAAAGGGATTCTGCCAAATTCGAGTATTGAAAAAACGCCATTGTTTTCGTTCCAAAATTACAGAGGGGCTAGAACTCATGCGATTTAAACGAATTTTGGACTTTACTTCGACTTACAAATCGATTCCAGTCCGGAACTCACATTTTACTGCCAGCACAGCATACCAAATCATCAAAGTAGACGAAAAAAAAAGGGATTCTGCCAAATTCAAATATTGAAAAAATGCTATTGTTTTCGTTCCAAAATTGCAGAGGGGCTAGAACTCATGCGATTTAAACGAATTTTGGACTTTACTTCGACTTACAAATCGATTCCAGTCCGGAACTCACATTTTACTGCCAGCACAGCATACCAAATCATCAAAGTAGACGAAAAAAAAAAGGGATTCTGCCAAATTCGAGTATTGAAAAAACGCCATTGTTTTCGTTCCAAAATTGCAGAGGGGCTAGAACTCATGCGATTTAAACGAATTTTGGACTTTACTTCGACTTACAAATCGATTCCAGTCCGGAACTCACATTTTACTGCCAGCACAGCATACCAAATCATCAAAGTAGACGAAAAAAAAAAGGGATTCTGCCAAATTCGAGTATTGAAAAAACGCCATTGTTTTCGTTCCAAAATTACAGAGGGGCTAGAACTCATGCGATTTAAACGAATTTTGGACTTTACTTCGACTTACAAATCGATTCCAGTCCGGAACTCACATTTTACTGCCAGCACAGCATACCAAATCATCAAAGTAGACGAAAAAAAAGGGATTCTGCCAAATTCAAATATTGAAAAAATGCTATTGTTTTCGTTCCAAAATTGCAGAGGGGCTAGAACTCATGCGATTTAAACGAATTTTGGACTTTACTTCGACTTACAAATCGATTCCAGTCCGGAACTCACATTTTACTGCCAGCACAGCATACCAAATCATCAAAGTAGACGAAAAAAAAAGGGATTCTGCCAAATTCAAATATTGAAAAAATGCTATTGTTTTCGTTCCAAAATTACAGAGGGGCTAGAACTCATGCGATTTAAACGAATTTTGGACTTTACTTCGACTTACAAATCGATTCCAGTCCGGAACTCACATTTTACTGCCAGCACAGCATACCAAATCATCAAAGTAGACGAAAAAAAAGGGATTCTGCCAAATTCGAGTATTGAAAAAACGCCATTGTTTTCGTTCCAAAATTACAGAGGGGCTAGAACTCATGCGATTTAAGCAGATCTTGGACTTTACTTCGACTTACAAATCGATTCCAGTCCGGAACTCACATTTTACTGCCAGCACAGCATACCAAATCATCAAAGTAGACGAAAAAAAAAGGGATTCTGCCAAATTCGAGTATTGAAAAAACGCCATTGTTTTCGTTCCAAAATTACAGAGGGGCTAGAACTCATGCGATTTAAACGAATTTTGGACTTTACTTCGACTTACAAATCGATTCCAGTCCGGAACTCACATTTTACTGCCAGCACAGCATACCAAATCATCAAAGTAGACGAAAAAAAAGGGATTCTGCCAAATTCGAGTATTGAAAAAACGCCATTGTTTTCGTTCCAAAATTACAGAGGGGCTAGAACTCATGCGATTTAAGCAGATCTTGGACTTTACTTCGACTTACAAATCGATTCCAGTCCGGAACTCACATTTTACTGCCAGCACAGCATACCAAATCATCAAAGTAGACGAAAAAAAAAGGGATTCTGCCAAATTCGAGTATTGAAAAAACGCCATTGTTTTCGTTCCAAAATTACAGAGGGGCTAGAACTCATGCGATTTAAACGAATTTTGGACTTTACTTCGACTTACAAATCGATTCCAGTCCGGAACTCACATTTTACTGCCAGCACAGCATACCAAATCATCAAAGTAGACGAAAAAAAAAGGGATTCTGCCAAATTCAAATATTGAAAAAATGCTATTGTTTTCGTTCCAAAATTGCAGAGGGGCTAGAACTCATGCGATTTAAACGAATTTTGGACTTTACTTCGACTTACAAATCGATTCCAGTCCGGAACTCACATTTTACTGCCAGCACAGCATACCAAATCATCAAAGTAGACGAAAAAAAAAAGGGATTCTGCCAAATTCAAATATTGAAAAAATGCTATTGTTTTCGTTCCAAAATTGCAGAGGGGCTAGAACTCATGCGATTTAAACGAATTTTGGACTTTACTTCGACTTACAAATCGATTCCAGTCCGGAACTCACATTTTACTGCCAGCACAGCATACCAAATCATCAAAGTAGACGAAAAAAAAGGGATTCTGCCAAATTCGAGTATTGAAAAAACGCCATTGTTTTCGTTCCAAAATTGCAGAGGGGCTAGAACTCATGCGATTTAAACGAATTTTGGACTTTACTTCGACTTACAAATCGATTCCAGTCCGGAACTCACATTTTACTGCCAGCACAGCATACCAAATCATCAAAGTAGACGAAAAAAAAGGGATTCTGCCAAATTCAAATATTGAAAAAATGCTATTGTTTTCGTTCCAAAATTGCAGAGGGGCTAGAACTCATGCGATTTAAACGAATTTTGGACTTTACTTCGACTTACAAATCGATTCCAGTCCGGAACTCACATTTTACTGCCAGCACAGCATACCAAATCATCAAAGTAGACGAAAAAAAAAGGGATTCTGCCAAATTCAAATATTGAAAAAATGCTATTGTTTTCGTTCCAAAATTACAGAGGGGCTAGAACTCATGCGATTTAAACGAATTTTGGACTTTACTTCGACTTACAAATCGATTCCAGTCCGGAACTCACATTTTACTGCCAGCACAGCATACCAAATCATCAAAGTAGACGAAAAAAAAAAGGGATTCTGCCAAATTCGAGTATTGAAAAAACGCCATTGTTTTCGTTCCAAAATTGCAGAGGGGCTAGAACTCATGCGATTTAAACGAATTTTGGACTTTACTTCGACTTACAAATCGATTCCAGTCCGGAACTCACATTTTACTGCCAGCACAGCATACCAAATCATCAAAGTAGACGAAAAAAAAAGGGATTCTGCCAAATTCAAATATTGAAAAAATGCTATTGTTTTCGTTCCAAAATTACAGAGGGGCTAGAACTCATGCGATTTAAACGAATTTTGGACTTTACTTCGACTTAAAAATCGATTCCAGTCCGGAACTCACATTTTACTGCCAGCACAGCATACCAAATCATCAAAGTAGACGAAAAAAAAAGGGATTCTGCCAAATTCAAATATTGAAAAAATGCTATTGTTTTCGTTCCAAAATTGCAGAGGGGCTAGAACTCATGCGATTTAAACGAATTTTGGACTTTACTTCGACTTACAAATCGATTCCAGTCCGGAACTCACATTTTACTGCCAGCACAGCATACCAAATCATCAAAGTAGACGAAAAAAAAAAGGGATTCTGCCAAATTCAAATATTGAAAAAATGCTATTGTTTTCGTTCCAAAATTACAGAGGGGCTAGAACTCATGCGATTTAAACGAATTTTGGACTTTACTTCGACTTACAAATCGATTCCAGTCCGGAACTCACATTTTACTGCCAGCACAGCATACCAAATCATCAAAGTAGACGAAAAAAAAAAGGGATTCTGCCAAATTCGAGTATTGAAAAAACGCCATTGTTTTCGTTCCAAAATTGCAGAGGGGCTAGAACTCATGCGATTTAAACGAATTTTGGACTTTACTTCGACTTACAAATCGATTCCAGTCCGGAACTCACATTTTACTGCCAGCACAGCATACCAAATCATCAAAGTAGACGAAAAAAAAGGGATTCTGCCAAATTCAAATATTGAAAAAATGCTATTGTTTTCGTTCCAAAATTACAGAGGGGCTAGAACTCATGCGATTTAAACGAATTTTGGACTTTACTTCGACTTACAAATCGATTCCAGTCCGGAACTCACATTTTACTGCCAGCACAGCATACCAAATCATCAAAGTAGACGAAAAAAAAAAGGGATTCTGCCAAATTCAAATATTGAAAAAATGCTATTGTTTTCGTTCCAAAATTACAGAGGGGCTAGAACTCATGCGATTTAAACGAATTTTGGACTTTACTTCGACTTACAAATCGATTCCAGTCCGGAACTCACATTTTACTGCCAGCACAGCATACCAAATCATCAAAGTAGACGAAAAAAAAAAGGGATTCTGCCAAATTCGAGTATTGAAAAAACGCCATTGTTTTCGTTCCAAAATTGCAGAGGGGCTAGAACTCATGCGATTTAAACGAATTTTGGACTTTACTTCGACTTACAAATCGATTCCAGTCCGGAACTCACATTTTACTGCCAGCACAGCATACCAAATCATCAAAGTAGACGAAAAAAAAAGGGATTCTGCCAAATTCAAATATTGAAAAAATGCTATTGTTTTCGTTCCAAAATTACAGAGGGGCTAGAACTCATGCGATTTAAACGAATTTTGGACTTTACTTCGACTTACAAATCGATTCCAGTCCGGAACTCACATTTTACTGCCAGCACAGCATACCAAATCATCAAAGTAGACGAAAAAAAAAAGGGATTCTGCCAAATTCGAGTATTGAAAAAACGCCATTGTTTTCGTTCCAAAATTACAGAGGGGCTAGAACTCATGCGATTTAAACGAATTTTGGACTTTACTTCGACTTACAAATCGATTCCAGTCCGGAACTCACATTTTACTGCCAGCACAGCATACCAAATCATCAAAGTAGACGAAAAAAAAAAAGGGATTCTGCCAAATTCAAATATTGAAAAAATGCTATTGTTTTCGTTCCAAAATTGCAGAGGGGCTAGAACTCATGCGATTTAAACGAATTTTGGACTTTACTTCGACTTACAAATCGATTCCAGTCCGGAACTCACATTTTACTGCCAGCACAGCATACCAAATCATCAAAGTAGACGAAAAAAAAAAGGGATTCTGCCAAATTCAAATATTGAAAAAATGCTATTGTTTTCGTTCCAAAATTGCAGAGGGGCTAGAACTCATGCGATTTAAACGAATTTTGGACTTTACTTCGACTTACAAATCGATTCCAGTCCGGAACTCACATTTTACTGCCAGCACAGCATACCAAATCATCAAAGTAGACGAAAAAAAAAGGGATTCGGCCAAATTCAAATATTGAAAAAATGCTATTGTTTTCGTTCCAAAATTGCAGAGGGGCTAGAACTCATGCGATTTAAACGAATCTTGGACTTTACTTCGACTTACATATCGATTCCAGTCCGGAACTCACATTTTACTGCCAGCACAGCATACCAAATCATCAAAGTAGACGAAAAAAAAGGGATTCTGCCAAATTCGAGTATTGAAAAAACGCCATTGTTTTCGTTCCAAAATTGCAGAGGGGCTAGAACTCATGCGATTTAAACGAATTTTGGACTTAACTTCGACTTACAAATCGATTCCAGTCCGGAACTCACATTTTACTGCCAGCACAGCATACCAAATCATCAAAGTAGACGAAAAAAAAAGGGATTCTGCCAAATTCGAGTATTGAAAAAACGCCATTGTTTTCGTTCCAAAATTGCAGAGGGGCTAGAACTCATGCGATTTAAACGAATTTTGGACTTTACTTCGACTTACAAATCGATTCCAGTCCGGAACTCACATTTTACTGCCAGCACAGCATACCAAATCATCAAAGTAGACGAAAAAAAAAAGGGATTCTGCCAAATTCGAGTATTGAAAAAACGCCATTGTTTTCGTTCCAAAATTACAGAGGGGCTAGAACTCATGCGATTTAAACGAATTTTGGACTTTACTTCGACTTACAAATCGATTCCAGTCCGGAACTCACATTTTACTGCCAGCACAGCATACCAAATCATCAAAGTAGACGAAAAAAAAGGGATTCTGCCAAATTCGAGTATTGAAAAAATGCTATTGTTTTCGTTCCAAAATTGCAGAGGGGCTAGAACTCATGCGATTTAAACGAATTTTGGACTTTACTTCGACTTACAAATCGATTCCAGTCCGGAACTCACATTTTACTGCCAGCACAGCATACCAAATCATCAAAGTAGACGAAAAAAAAAAAGGGATTCTGCCAAATTCGAGTATTGAAAAAATGCTATTGTTTTCGTTCCAAAATTGCAGAGGGGCTAGAACTCATGCGATTTAAACGAATTTTGGACTTTACTTCGACTTACAAATCGATTCCAGTCCGGAACTCACATTTTACTGCCAGCACAGCATACCAAATCATCAAAGTAGACGAAAAAAAAAGGGATTCTGCCAAATTCAAATATTGAAAAAATGCTATTGTTTTCGTTCCAAAATTGCAGAGGGGCTAGAACTCATGCGATTTAAACGAATTTTGGACTTTACTTCGACTTACAAATCGATTCCAGTCCGGAACTCACATTTTACTGCCAGCACAGCATACCAAATCATCAAAGTAGACGAAAAAATAAGGGATTCGGCCAAATTCAAATATTGAAAAAATGCTATTGTTTTCGTTCCAAAATTGCAGAGGGGCTAGAACTCATGCGATTTAAACGAATCTTGGACTTTACTTCGACTTACATATCGATTCCAGTCCGGAACTCACATTTTACTGCCAGCACAGCATACCAAATCATCAAAGTAGACGAAAAAAAAGGGATTCTGCCAAATTCGAGTATTAAAAAAATACCATTGTTTTCGTTCCAAATTGGCAGAGGGGCTAGAACACAACACAACACGACACGACACGACACGACACAATACAATACAATACAATACAATATTTATTTATTACTAGCTGACCCGACAGACGTTGTCCTGTCGTTTAGTATAAAAAAATAAAATTCATCAAAATCGGTTTAGCATTTTTTCTTTCATAAGAACCTTCTCCTGACAATAGCAAACACGACAAAAAAAGAATTATCGAAATCGGTCCAGCAGTTTCATTTTTATATATAAGAAGAAGAAGAAGATAAAGAAGATAAGAAGAAGAAGAAGAAGATTATGAAACTTATTAAACATTTCCCAAATTACATTTATAAATCAGTTCCACACTAAGCGCAGCTTGTATCGTAGTAACCGAGATACCAATATAATTGATGAGGTGAATTATCACTTAGACGACAAAAAGATTGTACTAGCCTTGTTCATTGATTTCTCTCGCGCCTTTGACACCTTACAACATAATCTCCTTGTTGACAGACTTGATGATTGTGGGATTCGAGGACCGTTGCTCAAATGGTGTAGAAACTACCTTCAGAATCGCAAATTTATGGTCAAAATACAAGACACGTACAGTGACCCTAAGATTGTGACGGAGGGTACGGCCCAAGGATCAGTTCTTGGACCGTTGCATTTTCTGTCGTATGTCAACGAAATGGGCCACTGTCTAAAACACAGCTCCTGTTACCAATTTGCTGACGATACGTGTCTGGTGGTCTCAAATAGAAACATTATGGATGCGTGTGATGCCTTGCAGGCTGACCTAGACGTGCTGATTCGGTGGTGCCATGATGTAGGATTAGTGCTTAATGCTGATAAAACCAAACTCATGATTATTAAATCGCCCTACATAAAAATCCCTACTCCAAAACCCGTTGTTGCGCACGACCACAACTGCCTTCACCAACTAGGAGCGTGTAAATGTCCCACAATCGAAGTAGTAAATACGCAGAAATATCTTGGTCTTACTATTGATTCAAAGTTTAACTGGGGCTACCACATTGATCACGTATGTAATAAGCTACGTCAGTTTCTAGCCAATATTAAAATTTTGAAAAATCGCATACCGTTTAAGGTTAGACTTATGCTCTATAACTCGCTGGCCGAATCCTATATACAATATGGCTTAACAAGCTATGGTCGTACGTACAGATCATATCTTAAGCAAATTTACGATCTTCAAATTAGAATCCTAAAAAATGTTCTGTCCCCCAAACTACGCAGTCAATTACACGACGACCAAAAGAACATTTTCAAACATTGCAAAACCTTACCTGTTTATGATCAAATTAGTTACATGTTAATATCACACCACTTTTTTAACGACGATATAAATGTGCCGCGGAGACACCCTGTACACACTCGAGCTATGACACAAAACCAGCTTCGGAACATTTCTTCTAACAATATGTACGGTACGCGAACGGCCGCTTACGTCGTTCCGCGTTTAATAAATGAACTACCTTCTGATCTGCGAAAAAACATATCAGAGAAAAATATTAAAGTCAAAATAAGATCCTTTTTTCTAAACAAACTATAAATAATTATTACGAGTACAACAGTAACTTTTTTTCTGTTGCCTATCAAACTAAGTTACCAAATACCTGCCAAGTTACCTATTTTCTTATCTTTGATAAATCTATTCTTCCTACAGCCTTTCGTTACAAAACCTGTTACTTATTTAAAATACCTATTCATGTATTCATTATTTAAATGCGCCTACCTTCATTGAGTTGTGGACTGACTGGACTGTGGCTTTTAGCATCCGCTCAAACCTCTGTGGTTTATTGATGTTAAATAATACCTTGTAATTTGTTTTTATTGTTTATTCTGGTAAATAAAGTTAAAAAAAAAAAAAAAAAAATTAAAAAACCCCCGACTTAAAAAAATCTTCCAAGTTAAAACAAAACTAAACTTTAAAAAGGCAAAAATTATTATTTTATTTTATTTTAAATTATTATTCAATAAGCCGAAATCAAATTTCATGCCTTTGAGTAGGTATGTGGTACCTTACGTTCCCGCGTCGGGGGACGCGGGAATGTTAGATACTATAAGCACGGGTAGGTTACCATCAACGTCTGTGACACATGAACGTAAGGTACCACATACCTACTCAAAGACATGAAATTTGTTTTCGGCTTATTATTTTTGCCTTTTTAAAGTTTAGTTTTGTTCTAACTTGGAAGTTTTTTTTAAGTCGGGGGTTTTTTAAATTTTTAATTAAATTTTTTTATTTCATCCTTTTTGCAAGGCCGATTTTGATTAAACATGCATATTCTTGTCACAAAAGTCATGCTCTTTTATTTGTTACCCCACTCGGGCATATTTGAAAACATTCGGTTTTTATTTCCGAGCTTTAATCAACATATATTATGAACGGCTGAACCGATTTTGATCAAACATAGCTAAGAACACTCGCGCAAAAGTCATCTATCAACCAAAAAAACTACATTGAAATCGGTTCATCCGTTCGTGAGCTACGATGCCACAGACAGATACACAGACAGACAGACAGACAAACAGACACACAGACACGTCAAACTTATAACACCCCTCTTTTTCCGTCGGGGGTTAAAAATTAAGTTGACATTTAATAAGACCTCGGTGGCGCGTCGTGCGAAAGCGCGACTGCAATGCAGGAGGTTGCGGGTTCGATTCCCGCCGGGTGCAAGAATTTATGCTTAAAAAATAAATATTTGTGTCTGGTCTGGGTGTCCCTCTATGTATAATATGTATGTATTTACAAAAGAAAAATAAATATAAGTATTATATCCGTTGTCTAGTCACCGTAACACAAGCTTAGTCGCTTACCACGGGGCTAGATGGCGCTGTGTGTTGTTCGGAGAATTTATTATTATTATTTATTAAAATAAGACCGACAGTCTGTTCGAACAGACTAACAGACGGACAGACCGACAGCGGTTTAGGCTGTGCGTTAAACAGTCAGTCAGTCAGGACAAAGAGTTTTATAGATATAGATAGATAGATTATACAGATACATATATTATAGATGATTGTGTTTTTTATAAAACCTTTTAACTTAAAATATTAATACCATTTCTTAGTCTATACTTATACTTTTATTGTGTGTTTCCGCAACTAGCCCTATAACTGGACCTTTTTATAGGGCTAGTTGCGGAAGCCGTAGGTTTCCTCACGATGGTTTTCCATCACTGTAATAGCAATGTTAATAGTGAACTTATTTTTTTCTTTAAATAAAGACATTGGTGCGCGTTAGGCCAGGATTCGAAACTACGACCTTCGGAACGAAAGTCGCGGTATTTACCACTAGACCAACACCGCTCTTATTTCTTAGTCTATGTAGCATATTAAATTATAGTAGGTAGGCTAAAAAATCTGCGGTTTATATTAAAAAAATTGAATATCCATCCAAAATGCCATATCTGTGCTTCAAACCGTTGAGGAGTTCCCTCATGAGAAGTCACTCCTGGCTGCAGCATCAGATTATTTTTGTCATTTTTGTATTTTGTAATTAGAATCGAATATCCACGCAAAAAATAATATCTCTGCTCATCAGCGTTAAGGAGTTTTCTCATGAGGAGCCACTTCTGGCTGGAGTATCAGGTAACTTCTATCGTTTTAGTGTATTGTCATCGAAACTAACGAAACAATAGCATTTTTTCAATACTCGAATTTGGCAGAATCCCTTTTTTTTTTTCGTCTACTTTGATGATTTGGTATGCTGTGCTGGCAGTAAAATGTGAGTTCCGGACTGGAATCGATTTGTAAGTCGAAGTAAAGTCCAAAATTCGTTTAAATCGCATGAGTTCTAGCCCCTCTGTAATTTTGGAACGAAAACAATGGCGTTTTTTCAATACTCGAATTTGGCAGAATCCCTTTTTTTTTCGTCTACTTTGATGATTTGGTATGCTGTGCTGGCAGTAAAATGTGAGTTCCGGACTGGAATCGATTTGTAAGTCGAAGTAAAGTCCAAGATCTGCTTAAATCGCATGAGTTCTAGCCCCTCTGCAATTTTGGAACGAAAACAATGGCGTTTTTTCAATACTCGAATTTGGCAGAATCCCTTTTTTTTCGTCTACTTTGATGATTTGGTATGCTGTGCTGGCAGTAAAATGTGAGTTCCGGACTGGAATCGATTTGTAAGTCGAAGTAAAGTCCAAGATCTGCTTAAATCGCATGAGTTCTAGCCCCTCTGTAATTTTGGAACGAAAACAATGGCGTTTTTTCAATACTCGAATTTGGCAGAATCCCTTTTTTTTTTCGTCTACTTTGATGATTTGGTATGCTGTGCTGGCAGTAAAATGTGAGTTCCGGACTGGAATCGATTTGTAAGTCGAAGTAAAGTCCAAAATTCGTTTAAATCGCATGAGTTCTAGCCCCTCTGCAATTTTGGAACGAAAACAATAGCATTTTTTCAATATTTGAATTTGGCAGAATCCCTTTTTTTTTCGTCTACTTTGATGATTTGGTATGCTGTGCTGGCAGTAAAATGTGAGTTCCGGACTGGAATCGATTTGTAAGTCGAAGTAAAGTCCAAAATTCGTTTAAATCGCATGAGTTCTAGCCCCTCTGCAATTTTGGAACGAAAACAATGGCGTTTTTTCAATACTCGAATTTGGCAGAATCCCTTTTTTTTTCGTCTACTTTGATGATTTGGTATGCTGTGCTGGCAGTAAAATGTGAGTTCCGGACTGGAATCGATATGTAAGTCGAAGTAAAGTCCAAAATTCGTTTAAGTCGCATGAGTTCTAGCCCCTCTGCAATTTTGGAACGAAAACAATGGCGTTTTTTCAATACTCGAATTTGGCAGAATCCCTTTTTTTTCGTCTACTTTGATGATTTGGTATGCTGTGCTGGCAGTAAAATGTGAGTTCCGGACTGGAATCGATATGTAAGTCGAAGTAAAGTCCAAGATTCGTTTAAATCGCATGAGTTCTAGCCCCTCTGCAATTTTGGAACGAAAACAATAGCATTTTTTCAATATTTGAATTTGGCCGAATCCCTTATTTTTTCGTCTACTTTGATGATTTGGTATGCTGTGCTGGCAGTAAAATGTGAGTTCCGGACTGGAATCGATTTGTAAGTCGAAGTAAAGTCCAAAATTCGTTTAAATCGCATGAGTTCTAGCCCCTCTGCAATTTTGGAACGAAAACAATAGCATTTTTTCAATATTTGAATTTGGCAGAATCCCTTTTTTTTTCGTCTACTTTGATGATTTGGTATGCTGTGCTGGCAGTAAAATGTGAGTTCCGGACTGGAATCGATTTGTAAGTCGAAGTAAAGTCCAAAATTCGTTTAAATCGCATGAGTTCTAGCCCCTCTGCAATTTTGGAACGAAAACAATAGCATTTTTTCAATACTCGAATTTGGCAGAATCCCTTTTTTTTTTCGTCTACTTTGATGATTTGGTATGCTGTGCTGGCAGTAAAATGTGAGTTCCGGACTGGAATCGATTTGTAAGTCGAAGTAAAGTCCAAAATTCGTTTAAATCGCATGAGTTCTAGCCCCTCTGCAATTTTGGAACGAAAACAATAGCATTTTTTCAATACTCGAATTTGGCAGAATCCCTTTTTTTTCGTCTACTTTGATGATTTGGTATGCTGTGCTGGCAGTAAAATGTGAGTTCCGGACTGGAATCGATTTGTAAGTCGAAGTAAAGTCCAAAATTCGTTTAAATCGCATGAGTTCTAGCCCCTCTGTAATTTTGGAACGAAAACAATGGCGTTTTTTCAATACTCGAATTTGGCAGAATCCCTTTTTTTTTTCGTCTACTTTGATGATTTGGTATGCTGTGCTGGCAGTAAAATGTGAGTTCCGGACTGGAATCGATTTGTAAGTCGAAGTAAAGTCCAAAATTCGTTTAAATCGCATGAGTTCTAGCCCCTCTGCAATTTTGGAACGAAAACAATGGCGTTTTTTCAATACTCGAATTTGGCAGAATCCCTTTTTTTTTCGTCTACTTTGATGATTTGGTATGCTGTGCTGGCAGTAAAATGTGAGTTCCGGACTGGAATCGATTTGTAAGTCGAAGTTAAGTCCAAAATTCGTTTAAATCGCATGAGTTCTAGCCCCTCTGCAATTTTGGAACGAAAACAATGGCGTTTTTTCAATACTCGAATTTGGCAGAATCCCTTTTTTTTCGTCTACTTTGATGATTTGGTATGCTGTGCTGGCAGTAAAATGTGAGTTCCGGACTGGAATCGATATGTAAGTCGAAGTAAAGTCCAAGATTCGTTTAAATCGCATGAGTTCTAGCCCCTCTGCAATTTTGGAACGAAAACAATAGCATTTTTTCAATATTTGAATTTGGCCGAATCCCTTTTTTTTTCGTCTACTTTGATGATTTGGTATGCTGTGCTGGCAGTAAAATGTGAGTTCCGGACTGGAATCGATTTGTAAGTCGAAGTAAAGTCCAAAATTCGTTTAAATCGCATGAGTTCTAGCCCCTCTGCAATTTTGGAACGAAAACAATAGCATTTTTTCAATATTTGAATTTGGCAGAATCCCTTTTTTTTTTCGTCTACTTTGATGATTTGGTATGCTGTGCTGGCAGTAAAATGTGAGTTCCGGACTGGAATCGATTTGTAAGTCGAAGTAAAGTCCAAAATTCGTTTAAATCGCATGAGTTCTAGCCCCTCTGCAATTTTGGAACGAAAACAATAGCATTTTTTCAATATTTGAATTTGGCAGAATCCCTTTTTTTTTTTCGTCTACTTTGATGATTTGGTATGCTGTGCTGGCAGTAAAATGTGAGTTCCGGACTGGAATCGATTTGTAAGTCGAAGTAAAGTCCAAAATTCGTTTAAATCGCATGAGTTCTAGCCCCTCTGTAATTTTGGAACGAAAACAATGGCGTTTTTTCAATACTCGAATTTGGCAGAATCCCTTTTTTTTTTCGTCTACTTTGATGATTTGGTATGCTGTGCTGGCAGTAAAATGTGAGTTCCGGACTGGAATCGATTTGTAAGTCGAAGTAAAGTCCAAAATTCGTTTAAATCGCATGAGTTCTAGCCCCTCTGTAATTTTGGAACGAAAACAATAGCATTTTTTCAATATTTGAATTTGGCAGAATCCCTTTTTTTTTCGTCTACTTTGATGATTTGGTATGCTGTGCTGGCAGTAAAATGTGAGTTCCGGACTGGAATCGATTTGTAAGTCGAAGTAAAGTCCAAAATTCGTTTAAATCGCATGAGTTCTAGCCCCTCTGCAATTTTGGAACGAAAACAATGGCGTTTTTTCAATACTCGAATTTGGCAGAATCCCTTTTTTTTTTTCGTCTACTTTGATGATTTGGTATGCTGTGCTGGCAGTAAAATGTGAGTTCCGGACTGGAATCGATTTGTAAGTCGAAGTAAAGTCCAAAATTCGTTTAAATCGCATGAGTTCTAGCCCCTCTGTAATTTTGGAACGAAAACAATAGCATTTTTTCAATATTTGAATTTGGCAGAATCCCTTTTTTTTTTCGTCTACTTTGATGATTTGGTATGCTGTGCTGGCAGTAAAATGTGAGTTCCGGACTGGAATCGATTTGTAAGTCGAAGTAAAGTCCAAAATTCGTTTAAATCGCATGAGTTCTAGCCCCTCTGCAATTTTGGAACGAAAACAATAGCATTTTTTCAATATTTGAATTTGGCAGAATCCCTTTTTTTTTCGTCTACTTTGATGATTTGGTATGCTGTGCTGGCAGTAAAATGTGAGTTCCGGACTGGAATCGATTTGTAAGTCGAAGTAAAGTCCAAAATTCGTTTAAATCGCATGAGTTCTAGCCCCTCTGTAATTTTGGAACGAAAACAATAGCATTTTTTCAATATTTGAATTTGGCAGAATCCCTTTTTTTTTCGTCTACTTTGATGATTTGGTATGCTGTGCTGGCAGTAAAATGTGAGTTCCGGACTGGAATCGATTTGTAAGTCGAAGTAAAGTCCAAAATTCGTTTAAATCGCATGAGTTCTAGCCCCTCTGCAATTTTGGAACGAAAACAATGGCGTTTTTTCAATACTCGAATTTGGCAGAATCCCTTTTTTTTTTCGTCTACTTTGATGATTTGGTATGCTGTGCTGGCAGTAAAATGTGAGTTCCGGACTGGAATCGATTTGTAAGTCGAAGTAAAGTCCAAAATTCGTTTAAATCGCATGAGTTCTAGCCCCTCTGTAATTTTGGAACGAAAACAATAGCATTTTTTCAATATTTGAATTTGGCAGAATCCCTTTTTTTTTCGTCTACTTTGATGATTTGGTATGCTGTGCTGGCAGTAAAATGTGAGTTCCGGACTGGAATCGATTTGTAAGTCGAAGTAAAGTCCAAAATTCGTTTAAATCGCATGAGTTCTAGCCCCTCTGCAATTTTGGAACGAAAACAATGGCGTTTTTTCAATATTTGAATTTGGCAGAATCCCTTTTTTTTTCGTCTACTTTGATGATTTGGTATGCTGTGCTGGCAGTAAAATGTGAGTTCCGGACTGGAATCGATTTGTAAGTCGAAGTAAAGTCCAAAATTCGTTTAAATCGCATGAGTTCTAGCCCCTCTGCAATTTTGGAACGAAAACAATGGCGTTTTTTCAATACTCGAATTTGGCAGAATCCCTTTTTTTTCGTCTACTTTGATGATTTGGTATGCTGTGCTGGCAGTAAAATGTGAGTTCCGGACTGGAATCGATTTGTAAGTCGAAGTAAAGTCCAAAATTCGTTTAAATCGCATGAGTTCTAGCCCCTCTGCAATTTTGGAACGAAAACAATAGCATTTTTTCAATATTTGAATTTGGCAGAATCCCTTTTTTTTTTCGTCTACTTTGATGATTTGGTATGCTGTGCTGGCAGTAAAATGTGAGTTCCGGACTGGAATCGATTTGTAAGTCGAAGTAAAGTCCAAAATTCGTTTAAATCGCATGAGTTCTAGCCCCTCTGCAATTTTGGAACGAAAACAATAGCATTTTTTCAATATTTGAATTTGGCAGAATCCCTTTTTTTTTCGTCTACTTTGATGATTTGGTATGCTGTGCTGGCAGTAAAATGTGAGTTCCGGACTGGAATCGATTTGTAAGTCGAAGTAAAGTCCAAAATTCGTTTAAATCGCATGAGTTCTAGCCCCTCTGTAATTTTGGAACGAAAACAATGGCGTTTTTTCAATACTCGAATTTGGCAGAATCCCTTTTTTTTTTCGTCTACTTTGATGATTTGGTATGCTGTGCTGGCAGTAAAATGTGAGTTCCGGACTGGAATCGATTTGTAAGTCGAAGTAAAGTCCAAGATCTGCTTAAATCGCATGAGTTCTAGCCCCTCTGTAATTTTGGAACGAAAACAATGGCGTTTTTTCAATACTCGAATTTGGCAGAATCCCTTTTTTTTCGTCTACTTTGATGATTTGGTATGCTGTGCTGGCAGTAAAATGTGAGTTCCGGACTGGAATCGATTTGTAAGTCGAAGTAAAGTCCAAAATTCGTTTAAATCGCATGAGTTCTAGCCCCTCTGTAATTTTGGAACGAAAACAATAGCATTTTTTCAATATTTGAATTTGGCAGAATCCCTTTTTTTTTCGTCTACTTTGATGATTTGGTATGCTGTGCTGGCAGTAAAATGTGAGTTCCGGACTGGAATCGATTTGTAAGTCGAAGTAAAGTCCAAAATTCGTTTAAATCGCATGAGTTCTAGCCCCTCTGCAATTTTGGAACGAAAACAATAGCATTTTTTCAATACTCGAATTTGGCAGAATCCCTTTTTTTTTTTCGTCTACTTTGATGATTTGGTATGCTGTGCTGGCAGTAAAATGTGAGTTCCGGACTGGAATCGATTTGTAAGTCGAAGTAAAGTCCAAAATTCGTTTAAATCGCATGAGTTCTAGCCCCTCTGTAATTTTGGAACGAAAACAATGGCGTTTTTTCAATACTCGAATTTGGCAGAATCCCTTTTTTTTTCGTCTACTTTGATGATTTGGTATGCTGTGCTGGCAGTAAAATGTGAGTTCCGGACTGGAATCGATTTGTAAGTCGAAGTAAAGTCCAAGATCTGCTTAAATCGCATGAGTTCTAGCCCCTCTGCAATTTTGGAACGAAAACAATGGCGTTTTTTCAATACTCGAATTTGGCAGAATCCCTTTTTTTTCGTCTACTTTGATGATTTGGTATGCTGTGCTGGCAGTAAAATGTGAGTTCCGGACTGGAATCGATTTGTAAGTCGAAGTAAAGTCCAAGATCTGCTTAAATCGCATGAGTTCTAGCCCCTCTGTAATTTTGGAACGAAAACAATGGCGTTTTTTCAATACTCGAATTTGGCAGAATCCCTTTTTTTTTTCGTCTACTTTGATGATTTGGTATGCTGTGCTGGCAGTAAAATGTGAGTTCCGGACTGGAATCGATTTGTAAGTCGAAGTAAAGTCCAAAATTCGTTTAAATCGCATGAGTTCTAGCCCCTCTGCAATTTTGGAACGAAAACAATAGCATTTTTTCAATATTTGAATTTGGCAGAATCCCTTTTTTTTTCGTCTACTTTGATGATTTGGTATGCTGTGCTGGCAGTAAAATGTGAGTTCCGGACTGGAATCGATTTGTAAGTCGAAGTAAAGTCCAAAATTCGTTTAAATCGCATGAGTTCTAGCCCCTCTGCAATTTTGGAACGAAAACAATGGCGTTTTTTCAATACTCGAATTTGGCAGAATCCCTTTTTTTTCGTCTACTTTGATGATTTGGTATGCTGTGCTGGCAGTAAAATGTGAGTTCCGGACTGGAATCGATTTGTAAGTCGAAGTAAAGTCCAAAATTCGTTTAAATCGCATGAGTTCTAGCCCCTCTGCAATTTTGGAACGAAAACAATAGCATTTTTTCAATATTTGAATTTGGCAGAATCCCTTTTTTTTTCGTCTACTTTGATGATTTGGTATGCTGTGCTGGCAGTAAAATGTGAGTTCCGGACTGGAATCGATTTGTAAGTCGAAGTAAAGTCCAAAATTCGTTTAAATCGCATGAGTTCTAGCCCCTCTGCAATTTTGGAACGAAAACAATAGCATTTTTTCAATATTTGAATTTGGCAGAATCCCTTTTTTTTTCGTCTACTTTGATGATTTGGTATGCTGTGCTGGCAGTAAAATGTGAGTTCCGGACTGGAATCGATTTGTAAGTCGAAGTAAAGTCCAAAATTCGTTTAAATCGCATGAGTTCTAGCCCCTCTGTAATTTTGGAACGAAAACAATGGCGTTTTTTCAATACTCGAATTTGGCAGAATCCCTTTTTTTTTCGTCTACTTTGATGATTTGGTATGCTGTGCTGGCAGTAAAATGTGAGTTCCGGACTGGAATCGATTTGTAAGTCGAAGTAAAGTCCAAAATTCGTTTAAATCGCATGAGTTCTAGCCCCTCTGTAATTTTGGAACGAAAACAATGGCGTTTTTTCAATACTCGAATTTGGCAGAATCCCTTTTTTTTCGTCTACTTTGATGATTTGGTATGCTGTGCTGGCAGTAAAATGTGAGTTCCGGACTGGAATCGATTTGTAAGTCGAAGTAAAGTCCAAAATTCGTTTAAATCGCATGAGTTCTAGCCCCTCTGTAATTTTGGAACGAAAACAATGGCGTTTTTTCAATACTCGAATTTGGCAGAATCCCTTTTTTTTTCGTCTACTTTGATGATTTGGTATGCTGTGCTGGCAGTAAAATGTGAGTTCCGGACTGGAATCGATTTGTAAGTCGAAGTAAAGTCCAAAATTCGTTTAAATCGCATGAGTTCTAGCCCCTCTGCAATTTTGGAACGAAAACAATAGCATTTTTTCAATATTTGAATTTGGCAGAATCCCTTTTTTTTCGTCTACTTTGATGATTTGGTATGCTGTGCTGGCAGTAAAATGTGAGTTCCGGACTGGAATCGATATGTAAGTCGAAGTAAAGTCCAAGATTCGTTTAAATCGCATGAGTTCTAGCCCCTCTGCAATTTTGGAACGAAAACAATAGCATTTTTTCAATATTTGAATTTGGCCGAATCCCTTATTTTTTCGTCTACTTTGATGATTTGGTATGCTGTGCTGGCAGTAAAATGTGAGTTCCGGACTGGAATCGATTTGTAAGTCGAAGTAAAGTCCAAAATTCGTTTAAATCGCATGAGTTCTAGCCCCTCTGCAATTTTGGAACGAAAACAATAGCATTTTTTCAATATTTGAATTTGGCAGAATCCCTTTTTTTTTCGTCTACTTTGATGATTTGGTATGCTGTGCTGGCAGTAAAATGTGAGTTCCGGACTGGAATCGATTTGTAAGTCGAAGTAAAGTCCAAAATTCGTTTAAATCGCATGAGTTCTAGCCCCTCTGCAATTTTGGAACGAAAACAATAGCATTTTTTCAATATTTGAATTTGGCAGAATCCCTTTTTTTTCGTCTACTTTGATGATTTGGTATGCTGTGCTGGCAGTAAAATGTGAGTTCCGGACTGGAATCGATTTGTAAGTCGAAGTAAAGTCCAAAATTCGTTTAAATCGCATGAGTTCTAGCCCCTCTGTAATTTTGGAACGAAAACAATGGCGTTTTTTCAATACTCGAATTTGGCAGAATCCCTTTTTTTTTTCGTCTACTTTGATGATTTGGTATGCTGTGCTGGCAGTAAAATGTGAGTTCCGGACTGGAATCGATTTGTAAGTCGAAGTAAAGTCCAAGATCTGCTTAAATCGCATGAGTTCTAGCCCCTCTGTAATTTTGGAACGAAAACAATGGCGTTTTTTCAATACTCGAATTTGGCAGAATCCCTTTTTTTTTCGTCTACTTTGATGATTTGGTATGCTGTGCTGGCAGTAAAATGTGAGTTCCGGACTGGAATCGATTTGTAAGTCGAAGTAAAGTCCAAAATTCGTTTAAATCGCATGAGTTCTAGCCCCTCTGCAATTTTGGAACGAAAACAATAGCATTTTTTCAATATTTGAATTTGGCAGAATCCCTTTTTTTTCGTCTACTTTGATGATTTGGTATGCTGTGCTGGCAGTAAAATGTGAGTTCCGGACTGGAATCGATTTGTAAGTCGAAGTAAAGTCCAAAATTCGTTTAAATCGCATGAGTTCTAGCCCCTCTGTAATTTTGGAACGAAAACAATGGCGTTTTTTCAATACTCGAATTTGGCAGAATCCCTTTTTTTTTCGTCTACTTTGATGATTTGGTATGCTGTGCTGGCAGTAAAATGTGAGTTCCGGACTGGAATCGATTTGTAAGTCGAAGTAAAGTCCAAGATCTGCTTAAATCGCATGAGTTCTAGCCCCTCTGTAATTTTGGAACGAAAACAATGGCGTTTTTTCAATACTCGAATTTGGCAGAATCCCTTTTTTTTCGTCTACTTTGATGATTTGGTATGCTGTGCTGGCAGTAAAATGTGAGTTCCGGACTGGAATCGATTTGTAAGTCGAAGTAAAGTCCAAAATTCGTTTAAATCGCATGAGTTCTAGCCCCTCTGTAATTTTGGAACGAAAACAATAGCATTTTTTCAATATTTGAATTTGGCAGAATCCCTTTTTTTTTCGTCTACTTTGATGATTTGGTATGCTGTGCTGGCAGTAAAATGTGAGTTCCGGACTGGAATCGATTTGTAAGTCGAAGTAAAGTCCAAAATTCGTTTAAATCGCATGAGTTCTAGCCCCTCTGCAATTTTGGAACGAAAACAATAGCATTTTTTCAATATTTGAATTTGGCAGAATCCCTTTTTTTTCGTCTACTTTGATGATTTGGTATGCTGTGCTGGCAGTAAAATGTGAGTTCCGGACTGGAATCGATTTGTAAGTCGAAGTAAAGTCCAAAATTCGTTTAAATCGCATGAGTTCTAGCCCCTCTGTAATTTTGGAACGAAAACAATGGCGTTTTTTCAATACTCGAATTTGGCAGAATCCCTTTTTTTTTTCGTCTACTTTGATGATTTGGTATGCTGTGCTGGCAGTAAAATGTGAGTTCCGGACTGGAATCGATTTGTAAGTCGAAGTAAAGTCCAAGATCTGCTTAAATCGCATGAGTTCTAGCCCCTCTGTAATTTTGGAACGAAAACAATGGCGTTTTTTCAATACTCGAATTTGGCAGAATCCCTTTTTTTTTTCGTCTACTTTGATGATTTGGTATGCTGTGCTGGCAGTAAAATGTGAGTTCCGGACTGGAATCGATTTGTAAGTCGAAGTAAAGTCCAAAATTCGTTTAAATCGCATGAGTTCTAGCCCCTCTGCAATTTTGGAACGAAAACAATAGCATTTTTTCAATATTTGAATTTGGCAGAATCCCTTTTTTTTTCGTCTACTTTGATGATTTGGTATGCTGTGCTGGCAGTAAAATGTGAGTTCCGGACTGGAATCGATTTGTAAGTCGAAGTAAAGTCCAAAATTCGTTTAAATCGCATGAGTTCTAGCCCCTCTGCAATTTTGGAACGAAAACAATGGCGTTTTTTCAATACTCGAATTTGGCAGAATCCCTTTTTTTTCGTCTACTTTGATGATTTGGTATGCTGTGCTGGCAGTAAAATGTGAGTTCCGGACTGGAATCGATTTGTAAGTCGAAGTAAAGTCCAAAATTCGTTTAAATCGCATGAGTTCTAGCCCCTCTGCAATTTTGGAACGAAAACAATAGCATTTTTTCAATATTTGAATTTGGCAGAATCCCTTTTTTTTTTCGTCTACTTTGATGATTTGGTATGCTGTGCTGGCAGTAAAATGTGAGTTCCGGACTGGAATCGATTTGTAAGTCGAAGTAAAGTCCAAAATTCGTTTAAATCGCATGAGTTCTAGCCCCTCTGCAATTTTGGAACGAAAACAATAGCATTTTTTCAATATTTGAATTTGGCAGAATCCCTTTTTTTTTCGTCTACTTTGATGATTTGGTATGCTGTGCTGGCAGTAAAATGTGAGTTCCGGACTGGAATCGATTTGTAAGTCGAAGTAAAGTCCAAAATTCGTTTAAATCGCATGAGTTCTAGCCCCTCTGTAATTTTGGAACGAAAACAATGGCGTTTTTTCAATACTCGAATTTGGCAGAATCCCTTTTTTTTTCGTCTACTTTGATGATTTGGTATGCTGTGCTGGCAGTAAAATGTGAGTTCCGGACTGGAATCGATTTGTAAGTCGAAGTAAAGTCCAAGATCTGCTTAAATCGCATGAGTTCTAGCCCCTCTGTAATTTTGGAACGAAAACAATGGCGTTTTTTCAATACTCGAATTTGGCAGAATCCCTTTTTTTTCGTCTACTTTGATGATTTGGTATGCTGTGCTGGCAGTAAAATGTGAGTTCCGGACTGGAATCGATTTGTAAGTCGAAGTAAAGTCCAAAATTCGTTTAAATCGCATGAGTTCTAGCCCCTCTGTAATTTTGGAACGAAAACAATAGCATTTTTTCAATATTTGAATTTGGCAGAATCCCTTTTTTTTTCGTCTACTTTGATGATTTGGTATGCTGTGCTGGCAGTAAAATGTGAGTTCCGGACTGGAATCGATTTGTAAGTCGAAGTAAAGTCCAAAATTCGTTTAAATCGCATGAGTTCTAGCCCCTCTGCAATTTTGGAACGAAAACAATAGCATTTTTTCAATATTTGAATTTGGCAGAATCCCTTTTTTTTCGTCTACTTTGATGATTTGGTATGCTGTGCTGGCAGTAAAATGTGAGTTCCGGACTGGAATCGATTTGTAAGTCGAAGTAAAGTCCAAAATTCGTTTAAATCGCATGAGTTCTAGCCCCTCTGTAATTTTGGAACGAAAACAATGGCGTTTTTTCAATACTCGAATTTGGCAGAATCCCTTTTTTTTTCGTCTACTTTGATGATTTGGTATGCTGTGCTGGCAGTAAAATGTGAGTTCCGGACTGGAATCGATTTGTAAGTCGAAGTAAAGTCCAAAATTCGTTTAAATCGCATGAGTTCTAGCCCCTCTGCAATTTTGGAACGAAAACAATGGCGTTTTTTCAATACTCGAATTTGGCAGAATCCCTTTTTTTTTCGTCTACTTTGATGATTTGGTATGCTGTGCTGGCAGTAAAATGTGAGTTCCGGACTGGAATCGATTTGTAAGTCGAAGTAAAGTCCAAAATTCGTTTAAATCGCATGAGTTCTAGCCCCTCTGCAATTTTGGAACGAAAACAATGGCGTTTTTTCAATACTCGAATTTGGCAGAATCCCTTTTTTTTCGTCTACTTTG
Organism: Idaea biselata; assembly: GCA_958496205.1. NCBI lineage: Eukaryota > Metazoa > Arthropoda > Insecta > Lepidoptera > Geometridae > Idaea > Idaea biselata. The sequence goes on along the minus strand of OY292401.1, from coordinate 3,814,922 downwards.
ATGATTTGGTATGCTGTGCTGGCAGTAAAATGTGAGTTCCGGACTGGAATCGATTTGTAAGTCGAAGTAAAGTCCAAAATTCGTTTAAATCGCATGAGTTCTAGCCCCTCTGCAATTTTGGAACGAAAACAATAGCATTTTTTCAATATTTGAATTTGGCAGAATCCCTTTTTTTTTTCGTCTACTTTGATGATTTGGTATGCTGTGCTGGCAGTAAAATGTGAGTTCCGGACTGGAATCGATTTGTAAGTCGAAGTAAAGTCCAAAATTCGTTTAAATCGCATGAGTTCTAGCCCCTCTGCAATTTTGGAACGAAAACAATGGCGTTTTTTCAATATTTGAATTTGGCAGAATCCCTTTTTTTTTCGTCTACTTTGATGATTTCGTATGCTGTGCTGGCAGTAAAATGTGAGTTCCGGACTGGAATCGATTTGTAAGTCGAAGTAAAGTCCAAAATTCGTTTAAATCGCATGAGTTCTAGCCCCTCTGTAATTTTGGAACGAAAACAATAGCATTTTTTCAATATTTGAATTTGGCAGAATCCCTTTTTTTTTTCGTCTACTTTGATGATTTGGTATGCTGTGCTGGCAGTAAAATGTGAGTTCCGGACTGGAATCGATTTGTAAGTCGAAGTAAAGTCCAAAATTCGTTTAAATCGCATGAGTTCTAGCCCCTCTGTAATTTTGGAACGAAAACAATAGCATTTTTTCAATATTTGAATTTGGCAGAATCCCTTTTTTTTTCGTCTACTTTGATGATTTGGTATGCTGTGCTGGCAGTAAAATGTGAGTTCCGGACTGGAATCGATTTGTAAGTCGAAGTAAAGTCCAAAATTCGTTTAAATCGCATGAGTTCTAGCCCCTCTGCAATTTTGGAACGAAAACAATGGCTTTTTTTCAATACTCGAATTTGGCAGAATCCCTTTTTTTTTTCGTCTACTTTGATGATTTGGTATGCTGTGCTGGCAGTAAAATGTGAGTTCCGGACTGGAATCGATATGTAAGTCGAAGTAAAGTCCAAGATCTGCTTAAATCGCATGAGTTCTAGCCCCTCTGCAATTTTGGAACGAAAACAATAGCATTTTTTCAATACTCGAATTTGGCAGAATCCCTATTTTTTCGTCTACTTTGATGATTTGGTATGCTGTGCTGGCTGTAAAATGTGAGTTCCGGACTGGAATCGATTTGTAAGTCGAAGTCAAATCCAAGATCTGCTTAAATCGCATGAGTTCTAGCCCCTCTGCAATTTTGGAACTAAAACAATGGCATTTTGTCAATACTTGTATTTGGCAGAATCCCTTTTTTTTCGTCTACTTTGATGATTTGGTATGCTGTGCTGGCAGTTAAATGTGAGTTCCGGACTGGAATCGATATGTAAGTCGAAGTAAAGTCCAAGATCTGTTTAAATCGCATGAGTTCTAGCCTCTTTGCAATTTTGGAACGAAAACAATGGCAATTTGTCAATACTCGAATTTGGCAGAATGACTTTTTTTTTGTCTACTTTGATGATTTGGTATGCTGTGCTGGCGTTAAAATGTGAGTTCCGGACTGGAATCGATTTGTAAGTCGAAGTGCTATCCCGAATTTAGTAAAACAGCGTGAGTTCAAGCCTCTGCCAGCACATGGAACGACGACAATAGTATTTATCGACTATTCAGATTTGCTGGACAAAATGACTGTCGAATTTTTATATTTGATTTTTTTGACGAAAAACCCCAGAACTATTTCTAAAAAGTATCAGGAACTGTAGAACTAAGCTCTATTCAAATAAAAATCAAATAATTTTGTGATGTGCTGAAAAATACCGAGAAGTTAGCACATCATTTAAAAAAAAAAAATTTAAGCCAATAGAGCCAGAACTATTTATAAAAAGTATCAGGAACTATAGAACTCGACTGCATGCTAATAGAACTCACATTATTTTTTGATGTGCTGAACAATGCTGTGCTAAGTTCACAAACATCATCGGTCGACAGGAATTTTGTACCTAGTCTACGAAATTAAAAAGGTTAAAAGATATACTTAACGTTTAGTTTCAGGTTATATTTGGTTTTAGTTATGTAAAACGTGGCCAGAGACTACTCGTAGAATTCGTAGTACCTTCGTTCTAGCTTTAGGACGAAATGTAACGGGAGAGTTCCGAAAATAACCCCAAATTGCTACATGCCAAACCGAGCAAGTTTGACAGAAAGCTCACCGAACTACCAAGCCGTGTGTCAGACTCTCAGTCAAGGAAACACAACTCATTAAACAGGACTCTATCTATATATAGCAGCGACGTTGTTCGTCCGTCGGTCACGTCTATACTCCATTAATACACGACTAAGAACAGAGGTTATGCCCTCGTCTTTGAATAGTTAAACTGGGTTTAGGCTAAGACCGCACTACGGCTTTTTTGTCGTTAGCGATTAACTCCAGAACCGCTTGAAGCGCTTGAAAAAAAGTTGCGGGAAAATATCGCATATTTAGACAATTATTAGTTTTTTTTTAACACGCGGATAAAAATATTAATAGCTCTAAACTAAGCACTAGGCTTGTACTATGGGTACTAGATAACGGATATACTACATATTATGATACTTAAAAAAATATATATACATACAAGATAGAAAACACGCAGACCAGAAACAAATATTTATTTTTAAGCATAAATATCTGCACTCGGCGGGAATCGAACCCGCAACCTTCTGCCGATTACGACTACAACCTTGTAGGCGTAGTCGGGCTTTCGCACCACATGCTACAGAGGTCGACAATAAAGTAAAGTAAAGTAAAATAAATATTTATTGTTTCGCTGTGACAAAGGTTCTTATAAATACTTAGTTTAGTCTCAACAGCTTATACTCTTTTCGAGTATACAATATTAAACTTAAGTCTATGGTTAAAAATAATAACTAAAAGCTAACAATCTTATAAAATTAGCTCCAAATAGTGTCTTCAAAAAATTCTTTCATATTATAATACACTTTAGATATGAGCCACTGTTTGAGTTATTTATTAAAATTTATTAAATAATTACCAGTTATTTATTAAAAATTGATTTCTAAAAACACCATACGACAAAATAATGAAAACCAAAATCAACCCCCCTTCCTATTAATAGCACTAAGGAGCGTTTCAAATAAGACATTTTAAACAACGTTATTCTTCGATATTAAAATTAGAGAAGAATTCCAATGACTACCAAAGAATCCGACACATCTGAAACTACCTGACTATTTCCTAGTAATTCACAGTAAGGACGTCCCGAGTCCCGCCCCAATTATAATAATGGGTATTATTTTTACGAGACATCCAACATCCTCAGGAAATAGAAAATGGGAGGGAAATGAAAGACGGGATGAACTCGAACGTTACATGTTGAAAGAAGACCTAGTTAGGGGCTACTACCGGCTAATATTGATCACTGACTACTACTCAGGCGGTGTCGTTTTTCAAGACATCCAAAAAAACCACTAAATATAGAGTTTCCGGGCCTTAACAGTTTCTATGTACAAAAATCGTGTGAGCTCAATCTATCTATAAAATGCTTTGTCCTGACTGACTGATCAACGCACAACCTAAACCGCTGGTAGTGGTAGAGCTGTAATGTGAAGAGTGTGTTCTTTATAATTATGATGTAGGCATCCGATAAGTAAGGGTTCTTCAAAATTCCCACGGGATCGGGACTGCGGGACTCAGCTAGTAAATAATATTAATTAAATTCACGGCTAATTGAGAACATTACAAGATTCAGTGCTTCCGTATTTGAAGGGCTGATCCTGGCGGGGCAGAAAGAAGGAATATGAATGAAGCAGAAGCCGTAAACGTTGGTCCAACCAGGTGACAGAACAGCTGAAGATGCCAGTAATATCGCTCTGATGCAAGCTGAAGACCGCAGCAAATGGAGACGCCTTGTTCACGACGATGCACGGAGTCAAGATCCTCAACTATGAGGAACCGATAGAGTAGGAGTGCCGTTGCCATAGCAACTTTAATATTAAGGCGTACGTGCCCTAAACCATGCAATAACGCCCGATCGATCAGCGATAGCCCCCTAAAATATGCATCGTTGATTATGATTACAAAAATACCACACCAACTGCACACGATTAGAGCGAGTGAAGGACCTTGCATGATAACATTGTTATCTCTCTTATCAGAACGTTGCCTTGATGTTTATCTATGGCACTGTAGACTGACTGACTCGGTACAACGCTGTAATATCTATACTAAAACTTACCTATCTATCTACATCTACAGTATTATAAAGGGGAAAGATTTGTATTTTGTCCGTGTCTGTCTGTATGTTTGTCTACACTAATATTATAAAGAGGTAACGTTGGTAACATGTATATTATACATGTTACCAACGTTACCTCTTTATAATATTAGTTTATGTATGTATGTATGTATATTGTGGGTAATCTCCGAAACTACTGGACCGATTTCAAAAATTCACCATTAGAAAGCTACGTTCACCCTGAGTAACATAGGCTACTTTTGATCCCGATATTCCCACGGGATCTGGACTTACGCGGGTGAAACCGCGGGAATCTGCTAGTAATGAATAAACTCAAAAACTGCTGAACCGATTTTAAAACTTCTTACATCAAAGAAAGCTACATTATCGAGGAGTAACATAAGCTACTTTTAATCCCGATATTCCCACGGGACCGGGACTTACGCAGGTGAAACCGCAGGCAAACGCAGCTAGTGTTTAATACATTCAATGTAGATGATCTATACGGAGCATAAAACATGTTCATGGCGTTCGCGTTGCCCCTGTTAATGTGTCTGGGATGTATTGGATGAAGTATGTGTAATATGCTTGCCAATGCCTCCCTCTCAACCTAGTTGACGATGCCTGGAAATTTCGTAACGAAAAAAACCTAACACCTCCCACTCCACCTACCATGTTGCCATGGTTACCATTTAGCTCGGCCCTGTAGCTTAACCATGGCAACGTGGTCCAAAATAAAAAATAATTATAATTGCATAAGTTGATAAAAAAATGCTATGCAATAGCTTTTTTTACACTACAGGACCTCTTTGAAACGAATGAAGATGCTGTGGCTGCTTACTGATTAAATTAAGAATCTCCGCCTGTAAATATTCGATAATTTGTAGAGTGTTTGTTGATGATCTAACCTTTCAATAACAGTTGGTCCTACAAGTCCTGCAGCCAGATATTCTTTGTGGACCTAGAGATCCAAATACGCTTGGCAATCTCCTTTCAGTTGTCCTTTATCTATAGGGACTAATATTATAAAGAGGTAACGTTTGTTTGTATGTATGTGTATTGGGGGTTATCTCTGAAACTACTCGACCGATTTTTATACTATAATTTAGCCATTTCTACTTCGACGGAATTGACACGCCAAGTAGAAAAAATGTTTTACTGTCAAGGAACATTCAAGCGACCAAAACTGACTTATCGTGACTAAGTAACAGAAACTTTTACTCAAATAAACCGGAAATTTTATAGACAGACAAAACATTCCGAGTAATTTCTTATTTTGACACGTGTCTCGGGCAAAGAAAAACATCCTTTGAAACTTTCCATTACAAATAAGTAGGTCGTCGCAAAAACAACGTCTCCCACTATAACAACATTACGAATTGAACAAAAAACAAGAAAGTCAACTCTAAGTTAAGAACTCTTTTGATTGGTCCATTAATATTTTAGTAAAAGAAAAAAAAAGGACAAGTGCGACTCCTACTCGCGCACGAAGGGTTTCGTACCACTATCACAATTGGGTACGGAAACGCTAAAATGAACACTGGACTAATCAATCCTTGAACGCAACGCGAACGTCAAATTTATGTTACTAGATGGCGCTTATGGTTAAAATACATCGCAGTATCGTGTTTTTATGTCAACAGTCAGGTTTGTTGTATGGGAGCTCCCCTTAAATATTTGGGTTATTTTGTTTTCAGTATTTGTTGTTATAGCGGCAACAGAAGTACTTCTTCTGTGAAAATTTCAACTATCTAGCCTTTACGGTTTATGAGATACAGACTTGTGACAGGCGGACAAAGAGCGAAGTCTCAGTAATAAGGTCCCGTTTTTACCCTTTGGGTTACGTAACCCTAAAAATGAAAGACATCAGTTTTAAAATTTTAATTGAGAAAAACCCCATTTAGTAATTAAAGAGTTTGTAAAATAGAAGGTAAGTAGATGAAAATGCTTTAATGGTGAACTTTAAACGGTGGACCGGTTTTAGGGTAGTGCCAAGTTGTTAAAATTGTATAAAAAATGATATTATTACCTCTAATTGTCTTAAAACAAAAAAAAAGGTGAATAATAATGATGCTAAAAATGATGGTAATCTATAGGTCCTAATTTTATAAAGAGGTAACTTTGGTAACACGTTTGTATGTATGTATATTGGGGGTAATCTCCGAAACCACTAGACCGATTCCAGAAATTCTTTCTTCAATAGAAATCTACATTACCCAGGAGTAACATAGGCTACTTTTAAATCCAATATTCCCACGGGATCGGGTCCTACGCGGTATTAATATAATAATTGGTCGAGAGTCGTTGTAGTCTTCCAAAATCCTTTTTGTCTCTAAAATGTTTCTTAATTATTCAAAACACAAAGAGCTTGAAGCATATGGCAACACGTCTAATTAAGTAGGAAGGTTCACAGATCAAGATAAACCATCAGTGTTGCCAGTGCGATACCTCCTAAACATTGTACTGAACATCACTCGAACGTGAAATTACAGGCTGTTGTGAATAAATTTGTATATTTATTGTTTGACTGTGTTATTATCATTGAGTTCATAAAATTCGTATTAATTATGAAGTCACAGTTACATTGCTCTGCACTTCAAAATTGTCTAATGTGACTTTGGATTTTTTCGGTTTTAATTGCGTGGTTTTTATTATCTAAGTACTAGCAGCGTCCTGTGGTTTCAGCTGCATAAGTCCCGATCCTGTGGGAATTCTGAAAAATCCTTTCTTAGTGGATACTCAGGAGGGTCACTTCGGTTCGTTTCGATACGACAACGATACTGTCATAACGATGGTTCTACTGTCACCCTACTATCAGAATGTGACAGTAGAATCATCGTATGACAGTATCGATGTCGTATCGAAACGAACCGCAGTAACCCTCCTGGATCTGGATACCTACATATTATGTCTCTATGGCTAGATCGGTTTGGGCTCTGCGTTGATATATAGTCCAGTTAGTTAGTCATTCAGTTAGTTAATCAAGCATTTCACAACGCCCGACGTTTCGAGGTCTTTCCAGACCTCAGGAGGGTTATTTCGGTTCGTTTCGATACGACAACGATACTGTCATAACGATGGTTCTACTGTCACCCTACTATCAGAATGTGACAGTAGAATCATCGTATGACAGTATCGATGTCGTATCGAAACGAACCGCAGTAACCCTCCTGGCTTACGGATGACCTGAAAAAAAGAATGTTTAATTTAATATGACTTTAATAAAAGACATTTTAAACAATGAAGTACTCGTTTTAAAGTGTTATTTAATAATGCAGAATATATTACATAGTTGAACGAGTACCTAGTACATCCCTAATGAACCCCTATCAATTGAGCGTTAAAATATGCAAATAAAATGACGAAAATAGCAGTGTAGGCGATACTGTGCGATAGGGTGACAATAATATTAATTTTAATGAACTTTCCGTATGACTAGTCCTGGATTTTGGCAATTATTCGGATAATTTCATAGAGTAGGCGGAATTAGAGGGAAATCGTGCCAATAAAGATACTGCCGCAATTTCTAACTTATATTTATTAAATTAGAAAATATTAAGAGGTTTTCTTCTTCTTCTTTGTGTCGATCGAAGAGAACATTGTTGAACCTTTAATAAAATCGATCATTATCCCGAACCCGTGGGAATATCGGGATCAAAAGTAGCCTATGTTACTCAGGGTGAATGTAGCTTTCTAATGGTGAAAGATTTTTGAAATCGGCACAGTAGTTTTTGAGTTTATTTATTACAAACATACACACACACACACAGACACAAAAATACAAATCTTCCTCTTTATTATATTAGTGTAGATTAGTTCGTTCGGAAAAAGATAGTTACTCAGGCAGTTTTATTAAGGTAGAGCAGTTTAGGCTTATAAAAGCTCAGTCTGTCACAGTTGAATTACATTAATGGTTTAAGGTACCGTAAGAATTACAAAGAAAAATAATAGAACGGCCTTTATGTGTTTTCATTATGTAAGAACAGGGTTAAAGGGAAAAAAATAGGACAATTCATCAATGTCGCCCCTGTGTAACCGCATACTGGAAAAGATCGAGCAATTAGCGAGCGCGGGAAGCCTCGTGTTGAGTTACACAGTTTTTATGAAATGCTACAATTAAAGACGTGCCTTTGTTGTAGAGAGACTCAATATCCTTTCAGTTTTACTAGGAATATTACATTTTATTAGTCTTTTTGTTAGGATGACGACAGATCGGTTTATTGTTTTGAAATTGGATGATTTTTTAGGTCAGTTTAGGGTTCCGTACCCAAAGGGTTAAAACGGGACCCTAAGACTTCGCTGTTTGTCATGATCCGTAATAGCTAGACAGTTGAAATTTTCACAGATGATGTGTTTCCGTTGCCGCTATAACAACAAACAAACATTTGTTGGCTGTGATTGAAACCACGACCTTTGGAAAGCAAATCAGGGTATCACTAGCTAAAACAACCAGCCATTGAACCTTTGGTGACCTATTTACTACAATTATCAAGACTTTTCTGCGCTCTTACCAGTACAATCACCAGTTTTACTGTAGAAATCATCTGATATGATATCACACAGCAAATTACCGTACGAGTACGAGTAAATATTGTCATAGAAAACATTTGCAGACATGCCGGCACCGTTTGTTTGTTACTGTCACAGCACAGTTATTATTGCTGTCTCTGTTATGTTATTTATCCTGGGTTTCTCTATCGTTGCTTATGCGTCAGTAAGCAAGAGCTTTTTAAATGATAATGGTTTAACGTTAGGGCTTTCTTTCTTTGCTTGCGTTGTCCTTTGAACTTTAGTTCCTCTTTAGTATTTGGATACTATACTTTGTTGTTGTCAGCCTTATCCAAGATTATTACGAGTTAATTTAAATCTTAGATCAAGTATTTTATTAATTTATTCTGCTACTATGTTAGGGGCTTTATTAGCGATTCTGGAAACAAAGTAACGCACTAACGCATATTCGATGCATTACATCAAATATGCGTTTTACAGCCAAAAAATGCTGAAGTGTACTTTTTTCTTTAAGTTTTTGGTGAGAGATATGTATTTGTAGGTATGTTCCCTTTCAACTAGATGGTCTTGTGATCAATACCTTATATAAAGTCAATATTCTTAAAATTAGAGAAAATGACATCAAGATGGTCAGGACATTCACTAATCGTGATTAGTGCCCACCGCAGTATGAACCCTCTTAGAGGAGGCACTTGCCCTTTAGTGAGGCATATTAATAAGCTACCTACCTAACTTTATCTTTTTTAGTTGAATGCATTCAAGGCTCATCCCATAAAGTACCCCGTCCCATATATTTGACCCGACGACAGGGAAAATAAAATAATTTATTTAACTGCACTGCAGGAACACACATTATCATAATATGATACCCATCCGATTTGCAAATTAGTTAAGTTCACTGACACCATATTAAAGAACGAAATATGAATGAAGATGCGAGCACGAAAATGTTAATGAGATATTTAATTGAGTAAAAATAAGTGAAGGACACGAAAAAACAAGGATGAATTTATATAACGAACTAAAATTAATAACAGTGTAGGACCAAAATAAATCGAAGGCTAATTTTAATGATGTAATGCATAATATTAAGACATGTGTGGCTGAACTGATTTTTAGAGCTCACATGCCCAACATCTGTTTGCAATTTTTTTTTGGTGTCAAATGGAATGATGATTTCATTAATAAAAAGTGACTTCGTAGCTTTATGTTCTGTTCTGAAATGTTCTGTTGGCAGTTTAATATTTCAATCTTACACGTATGTTAGAAACGTATTGTACGCTTTATTTGCACAGCTAACAATATACAAAATAACATACAGAATTGAGGCAAATACACAGAAAGCTTAAAACTAAAACGTTGCACAAATGGGCGGCCTTATCGCTAAAAGCGATATCTTGGCAACCTGGCAACCTTTAAATGGAGAATGACATTACACCTTGTGCAGTAGGCTAAGTGAAAATGAGACCGATCACAGCTTTAATATACCTAAATAAAATAAATAAATATTAGGTAATATTATGTAGGTATGACCTAGGTAATTTAAAAATGTTTTCCTGATATGCCTTCGATATTTAATACAAATACTAAGAGATATACAGAAGGTAAAATGGAGGTCATGTTGGCAGTAAAATCAACAGTAAAGAAAACAAAAGCTCGAACAATGCTTCGAGAGGGTTTCGCTTGACAAACGTGTGGGCACACACAAGTGGGATGCTAGTACGAGTAAGCGTAGGTCATACACAGATTGTGAACACCATCTGATGATATATTATACCGTAAAAGAGAATAATGCTGGTGAATTTCAAATGACAGAGAATATGGACACGTCTGAATCTACATAATAAAAACAAATTACATTTGTGACAGTGTGACAGATATACTTTAGAGCTGAGTTGTTTGTCTTTATGGCTGACACCTAGATTTATCTCTAAGCCCTCGTAAAAGGCTTTAATTAACAATTTATCTAACAAACACTAGAATCTAATCAATTTAATTATAAACTTCAAAAGAAGTCGTAATGATTTCATGCTATGTGTTCAAAAAACATGTGTTTAAATGAGATTTAACGGTAAAATAAGAGAACATGGCGCTATGATTTAACTTAGCCAATAAACACGATGCAAAAAGGCTAGGTAATTCAATTAAAACAGTTTATTTTACAAGTGTCATAGCAGTAAACGAAGACAATTTATCTTATAAGGTAGCCATTAAACCACTCATTAATTCACCGCACTGTGACGCTTAAATTACTAAAGTATAAAAAGTTAAATCAGCGTTTAAATGCATTCTGAAGCCAACAGAAGCAACGGTGAATTGTTGGCTTGTGATGGTATCGGCCGATGCTTCTCTCCTTACATTCGGCAACTCCGAATACTTTTTTCTCACATTACAAGGTCCTTTGCTTTAGCGACTTAACGACCTGAAACCGGTATATTGGTAATTATTGGTTTTGTCGAAGATAAGCTTCATTACGTATAAGAAACTGCAATTTCTTTAAAAACACTTTACACGTTTTTTAAAAGAAAGGCTTGGGTATAATTTATAATTTAATAATCTTGTCGTCGTGGTTTAAACTTTTGAAATACAAAACAAAACAGAGCACAATTTAAAGAAACCAAAAAACGCTGTAACCGGTCAAACGTCCTTGAGCATCGCCAGCGACCTTCTCAGAAATTATTCTCAAACAAAACTAAAAGTAAAATGCCCGAAGCTGACGAACTTACATTCAAACTAGGCGATTATAAGTTTATCGCTTCTGTACTATCAGACAGGAATGAAAGGATAATATTCCTAATGGCTTAAGTGTGAGATCTCATTTTACGATTACACTACGAAGCACGAGATATCCTATGGCATCTCGAATTTAATTTAAATTTGGGATCTGAGAGACTTTGATGGGATCCCAAAAGAATGGCTCGATTTGATAGACGTTCGTAAAGGGTAATAACGGTTTGTTTCAAAGCGAGGGATTTCGTGTAGAAAATAAAGGACTAAATTGAAATATTGGCCAAAGGCGCGAACTCAGGCACGGACTCGGGTCTCAAGTCTTCATCAAGTAAAATTACAAAATCGATCCGTCTCATGTTCGACGTTTTGAATCATTCGACACGAAATCTAATCTCAATTTGACCCTATTTAAATGTTTAAGATTTTTCTATTTGAGATTTATTTAACAAAGATGTTGGGTGTCATCCCAAACTTCTAACTGTACAGAAAGACGAACATGACAATTCTCGTACATATTATTTGCATTAAGAAAATGTAAACATCACACGAGCAAAGCGACTTTGTACTAGTTAAAACAAAGTTTTGGAACACAATATTTATTCAGTTGACCTCTATGTAGCGTTAGCTCAATCATTTTTTGACATTCTTATCGATGCACTCTAAATGTCGAAACTATTACGTAATAATTATGTACAGTACTCTGTAAAATGCACATCGTGTATATGGTCGTAATATTGATGATTATTGACTATATTGAGCGTTCGTTATTTCACCGAATTTGATGTAATTAGTTGTATACATGGAGTCCTATCGAATTCCATATGTATTTCTTGTCACCGAAATGTTCCATATTATATTAATTCAATTCAATTCAATTCATTTATTTCAGATAATACATCCATATATAAAAAAAAAAAAAAAAAACATTACAAATTACAAATAATTTCTATCTTAATAATAAAATAAAGTTTTAAATTAATGTCGAAAAATAATAAAATAAAGTTTTAAATGAACTAGTTATTAATGTCTAAGAAATATACCTAATGAATGACGCTGCTAATATGATTTCAATGAAGTGCTTTTACTAAGTCTATAAGATCCTAGATTTTAATACCTACCATTTTCAATATAAAACTAAAAGAAATTACGAAGGTGTGTTTCTAATCAGTCGCGTTTACAATATCACCGAGTTCGTCAGACGGCTTTTTAGGGTGTCGGGAGAAGAGTGAGGGGGGGAATCGTGCGGCGTGTTGCCGCCGCCGCCAGCCCGCGTCTCCGCCCGCCCGGCCAGTCTACCGCTCGAACGTTGCCTCGTCGAACGTGCGTCCGGCGCAGTCACCCTCTCACGAACGATCACTAACTTGTGACAAAACTTAGTGCGTGCCTATTACATGGATTGGATAATTTGCAGTGTTTGTGACTTCAACCGACGAATGTGTGCTAGTGTTTCCTTATAAACGGTTCAGGAATCGAGCCGATGGTCCTCTTGAACAATAACATGAAAATTAATGGTAAATTTCTTAAAAATATTTGCATGATGGATTCTTGATTCCCACTTTATGATATGCCATTGGATGACCTGATGATTTGGTTTGCACGACGGTCTTTACGCCTCATATGAATGCACATTGAAGATGTTGAGAATATTTCCAATGCAAAGAGGGTTTTATGTTTTAAATTATTGAAATGAGCTCGATTATGGTCCCGTCCGGACCACCATAACAGTCAAAACAATGGCGGACCTTGAGGTTTGTCGGGTGACATTGAATCTCCAAATGTAAATTTCGGTTTACTCAGCACAAACAATCGAACACAGTGAGTTTAGAAGTCGATTTAGCATAAATAAAGGCTTGTATGTGACCGTGGTGCGCCTACGGGACCAGCCGCTGTGGGTGGACGGCATAGTTCTATATCGCCTAGAACGACAGTGGGTGTTTGAATGGAGCCAGTTAATAATAATGGTGAGATTTAATCACCGGTATAGAGGTTACACAACAAAGCCATAAGCATGCTCATGGCCTCAACAGTAGAAGAATACCATATACCTACTTAACTTTCAAAATAGAGACTAACAAAGCCTTCGAGAGAGTAGTCAAAGCTTGTATTGTAGTTGAAGTAGGCACTAATCATTAATACGATACTTTTATTGATACAGCGTTGACGTTATATGACAACAATTTTATTAACGCTAGCTTTTATTAGCATGATGTTCTCATCTCGTCTATCTAACAGATCCGCATCTGCCTTTATATTACAGTCTTTCGTAAGCCTACGATTTTGAATACAAAATTCAAGAAAATTGTCTGATATATGGTTGTTGTAAGCAACACGCTCTAGAATCCTGAGTTGTGAGCCATTAATTTCGCACATGTTACAGAATAGACCTCAGATGTCGGCAACAAAAAACAAGCACATGTGCGGAGCGTCGCCGAAATTTAGAGCAAAATGTATCACACGACCCAAAACCGTGTAACACAACACCGTTTCAATTAAAAGCAGCATCTTAGAGAAATAAACAACAGACAAAATAAACCCTACGGTGAAATCAAAATTAAATTTAATTAAAGAATTACTTAATGTAACCCTATTATTACTGCGCACATCTGTTGTGAATGATGAATGCTTCGTAGCGGAAACAAGAAAAAAGTATTATAAGCTTGCGCGGGCGGAGGCACGTGGGCCGGCAGATGCGCCCGCGCACCCTGAGGCCCTTTATCTGACAATCTCGCTAACTCTGCTTGCAGCTGAGATTTAAGCTCCTATTATAATACTCTTATAAATTCTATACGACAAGAAATTGCAAACTTTATTCTAACACTATTTGTTTAGATAGATAGTTTACCTGTAGGCTAGCGAGTAAATAAATAAAATTAGTATATTAGTTAGTAATATACTAATTTTATTAGTATTCATGCCATTTTGGCGGTAAAATATTGATTCTCAATCTGTCAGGACAATACGTTTGCACTTGCCATCACGTGTGCCAATGTTTTAGTATGATGTCTAGTAATGTCAGTAATGGGTGTCTAAGCTCTAAAGAGGTCAAGTCCGGCTCGAATCGCGTTTTTCCATCGATTATGATCGGCTCTATCTCGTAAACGGACAACACCATTTACGGCAGCCTGCGCCCGCGCCGTGCCATGCGCACTGACAACTGTGGGATAGTCGACTTCGGTATCGGACACAGATAACCATCGACAATCTAGGTGTTTTCTTAATTTCTCTTTGCATTTCCACTTAATAAACCTACGAGCAGGAATGTGGATTGTGGATGTTGCCACTGCTACCTCTGCTTTTGCTACTAATTTTCTACCAGTAATTGCATCCTTTCCAATTCTCGGAAATCAGAAAGACGAATGATTTCAAACGAGGATAGTCTCCATTCTCTTTCTCCATACAAACGTAAATTTTCCTCCCTGGATAAAGACATTAGAGCAAAATGTTTATGCCATAAAACCTATATCTGTCATGACAATGCATATACCTTTTAATTTTTTTATTAAAATAATAATCAAAAATAAAAAAATAATAAAATGAAAAAAATAAAAAGGTAGATGCATAGTCATGACAGATATAAGTTTATGGCATAAACATATTTGCTCTAATGTCTTTATCCAGGGAGGAAAATTTAAACTACATTTGTATGGAGAAAGAGAATGGAAACTATCCTCTTAAGAGGAGTATATACGCCAACGACCTTGAAAATGAAAATCCCTGTCGGGCTCATCGAAAATTGTTGATTATTTCATGACGGAATGTCGTAGAACTTTTTTTTGTGCACAGATTGTAGGTGACATTGTTTCCTACATTTTGGTGTAGTTTTAAGACAAGAACCTCCTATTGGTGCAAAGCCTATCCAAATTTTAGAAAAAAAATGTCTGATTTGGCTAAAATGTCGATAGGCTTCAATACGTTTAGACATATTTGTATGGAAACTGCACTAAAATATCGGAAACAATGTCGACTACTATCTGTACATAAAAAAAAGTTCTACGACATTCCGTCATGAAATAATCAACAATTTTCGATGCGCCCGACATGGATTTTCAGTTTTTCAGAATAGGGCCCTTAAACCACAGAGTTGAACGCTACAAGTCATAAACAAAAGAATCCTCTGACGCTACTCGATCACAATGCAAAATAAAACAACTCTTTATTGAGCCTAATGATAAGTCCTGGTTGTGGAAAACTGGTATAGCCACGGAACAATTTAATGCATCAGTAAAAGTTAGCAACAAGCTTGTAACATCAAGTGGTAAAACGAGGCGTGTAATACAATACTGCTATTTGCAATGCCATCTCTATAGCAACTCCACATGTAACACACATTGTAATCTCAAACGTTTACAGTACGAGTACGACTCAGAATAATCGCTGGCTGCGTTTTATGAATATTAATAGCCGTAGAGTGAGCGTAAACGTGAAATTACCGAGGGTTTTCATCTATCTCTTTAGAGTAGTGGTTTTGAAGGATGCTTTTACTGACTGAAACGGTACTTTTAAGTGATTGCATTTAGTCATTTGAGATGGTAAACTGAGTTGGAACTACTATGGCTATTCTAAAATTATTTATTACTGTACATTGTACATTTAAACTCGTTAATTCATTCAAGTTAAAAAAAACTAAAAGTATTAACCGATACATATTAAATTCAAAGTCCTGATTGACTGATTGAACTAATATATCACGCACAGCGTTAACGGTTGAACCTAGGGATGTGAAATTTGGAGGGTGTGTTCTTTATGATGTTTAGGTACCTATTATTTATTTAGGTATCTACTAAGAAGGGTTTCTGAAAAAAACCGCGGGATCGGGACTTAAGCGAGTGAAACCGTGGGACACTGCTAGTACCTATTAAAAATTACTGAAAGAGATCACTGTCATTGCAGAACTTTAGTATGAAGCCCTTAAAAATCGTCGAATACGTCAAAATTTTCTACACCTACTTCACCTGTCCGACAGCTGTTGGGTAAATGTTTTGGACAAAAAATTGCTCCCTTGATGGAACCCTACGAAGGGCAGATGCTAAATTGTAGTGGATTAAGTAAACAATTTAAAGTTGGTCCAATCTACAACTACTCGTATATTTTAACGCTCGAAAAAAAAGTGTGCTCTTAAAGATATTAATCATCAAGAAAAATCAACTCTGATTTAGGAAAACACTCCATCCTGATACTAATAAAATTTGGAATAAGTATTCTAAGCTTCTATTACAGTGAATTATTAATTTAATAAAGTAAAATGTCAATGTCATAATCGAGCAAAATTAATAAATTGCGATCTCTTAAAGATGTCTATCACGCTGTTACAACATTTTGTTTCCAACCTAATTCTCTTTACGAATCTTGATGAATTCATTTATAAAATTAATTCTTCGGACGGACCCACGGAAGACCTTTCGGCTGAAAGATGGCTCTTTTCAAATATAATTAATCCACCTCTTAATGTTTTCTACGATATCAACTGCTGTATAAGTTTGTCACTCTTACTTTACGATCTTAGTAAACTTGACAACGTCTCTAGTCTCTACAGTAACATTATTTACCGGAACCAAACTTGTAACCATCCTACATACCGCCCACAGTCTCCTACTCTAACTTGATGAAATCAAATCACAATTTCAATCAAGTGAAAGTTATTTCGAACTTTAGTATCTCGAAAGGAAATAGAGCTGAAAATAAATCTCTCTTCCACCAAATATACACTAAAATAGTTTCAAGTATACGCCTTCCATTTCTCCGCCACCAATACCATATCCTGTGCTGCGATGAGAGTGAGTGTGCCCATAACACTAAATCTGAACTAGGAATACGATTTTGTAGAGCATAAAACGATTTCAATAATACCGAAAATGAAAACCAATTCCAAATGAAAATAAAAACAATTTGACAAGACCACGTAAAAATAATAAAAGCTTTTTATTAAATACAGACATCGAGAAAGCCCAGATGGTTTATCATAATCTCCGGACGTAAATAAATTTGATTGAAGTAATGCCTTCGAATCTCAAGTTTTTATGGACCAATTTGGTATAGGAAATAATTTTGTTTATGACAACTCTAGAGTTACGAGTACGATTATGTCATTTAATAACTTAAACGTACTCGTATTAATACTAATAACTGTTAATTACAGAATTACAGCCACTATGGTAATTTACTTGACGCCAAGCGTTACAATATTGCTATTATACGGCATGACTTGGACATTGTGGCCGAGGGGCGGACCCAATGACATAACATCGTTAATCATTCTCAAAGAAAATTTTGATTTTCAATTTCAATGCCCACCGAGATTACCGTATTGATAAATGACCTGCTTTAATTAACTGTCGATCGATGATTTTAAAGTGTCGCGTTACAATGGAACCATATAGACAACTAAAAGTGATATATGCGAGCAATATCCGTTTGTCCGTATGTATTTTTTGAATTTTACGAACTTTCCCAGAGGGTCGTAATGTTTTTTTGTTATCCTGTTTGTTCGGAATAAATTAGTTTCAACCAGAATTGTGTAAACGTCACAGATGTGACTTTTTTAATTTCCGTCATTTGTTTGTTCTCCTTTAGAATTAGTGAGGGGTTCCTTTTTGTGAAGACACATTAAAGAACGACATAAATCACGTCTCATTTGAATCTTATTAGTGAAACTCTATCAACACTAAAACGAGAAAACAAAACGAGTTTAAATATTTCAAATTATTTCACCGCCCACCGCTGCTGCCATCGTGAAAAATTATTTGAATATCGTTATGCCTTAACAAATTTCTTTGCATGATATCTAATCAATATAGTATCGAAAGCGTTCGTAAGATCATTTGTTGTGATTCTTTGGTTGGGTGTAAATTGCAGGTGGATTGTATCTGCGATTAATGTCTGGCAACACGCCAAACGATTGCAACAAGTCCGTTGCTCTCTGAGCTTGATTACTTTAGGTATCGTGTTTTAAGTGCATCAGTCATTAGATCCCTTCAATTAATTCCGAAATTCTTTAACTTTAACTAAACCAATTTGATGGACTGGACTGCCTGCTCTCGGTTTAATCTTTATATTATGTACATGTATTGTACTTCACTATCACTTCCTCTCTCATTCTAAAAGTGAGAAATCTTGATATAGAAAACATGTTTAGTGGTAATAGCTTTCTCGTGGTTTCATTATCTCTATCCTGTCAGATAACATCCTCGGTTATTGCTCGTTGTTTTAGAACATTGGCGTATTAATCTGAATAATAGAACACGTTTGATCTAAAGCGCCTCTTACATAGAATCAATTAGAAGTTAGTACCAATAGTAGCGATTGTTTTCTAAGATATCCTGATAACATTGATGTTTATGGCAGCCCTAGTTATCTTCTTAATGAGTTTATCTTACGGTATATGAGCATTACTCATTTATGTGGGAATGCGTACCTACCTCAGTAATTATTAGCTTACTTATTAACGTGAGAAATGTAGTGGTGTCTTGATCTTTTCATAGTGTAGGTGGCAACGCGTTTTGTTAAACGGATATTATGCGTGTGTGTATTGTGCGTGTGGATATTAGCAATTCTTCCTTTTATAAAAATTATGTTCTTCGAATATACAGCTATAGTAGTAAAACCTATTTTCAAAGAACTTCGTCCTTCCGTAACTAAATACAAGTATACTATCGTTTATCTTATCTCGTATCTATAAAAGTTTATTCTAGTTCCAGAACGCCATTTTCATCTCTGTCAGTGAAATTCGTAAACTTTTTATTATATCCCGAGAAATACAAATTTAATTTGCATATCAAGCAAATTAACAAGAAAGATGGTGATGGTTGATGGTTTTTGTGATGCTATCTGTTTTAGTTACCTTTTGAATTTCGTTTTAATTTTCGAGAGAGTTTATTGTCAACGGCATAATTTTTCTTCTTTATTACGAAGTTTGAGAGATGGGATGATCTTTGATGTCGTGATTTTAATTAATTGTTCTCTGATTTTTTAAATTAAACAACCGAGAAGCTTTTTGGAATATTTTAAGATTTGAATGTCGAAGTATCAGTTTGCTCTATAAAATCTTTATTTCTTTTACTCTTATAGAAGTGATGAATTGTGACACAATTATTATGTTCTAATTTCTATCCATTAATCTATCAACTTTGAAACTTCACAAAGCTTTGAGTAAATACTCATCAAATAAGTAATTTAAGTAAGGGTTTAAGTAATTATCAACAAGAAAATACAAATTTTGATTCTGATATGTATTGGTAAAATCAGCAAGAAAAAATAATATTCTTATATTCGATATTTGCATCATCTGATACAATTTTACCACAGTCTGTCAAGTGTATTCGTCAGAAGAACTTCGACCCAATGGATCGTGTTCGCGATTAGTCAAGGTGCCCATTTGTTCCGTGCCATATCAGGTACAACACTGACACTCTGTAATCTCTTTGCCATATTTGGACCCCACAATTAGCTGTCATATCCCTCCTTTGTGCATGCTCGGTATGTTTAAAGCTTTCGCAGAGAGTAGATTTTTTATCGGACTACAGGTTTGTTTCTGTATGTAAAGCCATTAATAAGTTTTTCCTTTTGTCCTTTTGTTCTCGTTCTTAATTTTTCAATATAGAGTGCTAAAATCTATTTTATTTTCGTCATTTTTTTAAGGTTCAATTGAATTAAATAATTAATTAAGCTTGCCCAGCCAGCACATATCCTCTGAGAACTATGGAACTTGGGTACGTAAAATATTTATGCTCATTTCTATTATTTATAAATATTCGGCGACTTATCAGCCGATAGCAAGTGTCTAGTAGACAATGACTCTTAATTGTTAGCCGTTTGTGATCAACAGATATCGTGAGACATTTCACTGTATTTTCGAAGTATTAAATAATGCATGAGCCATTTCATATTTGGATTGTTTTGTTTGTTTTTGTGTAAGACCGTTTTCTTCCTGTTGTACAAAATTATGTAAATAGTTTGCAATTTGTGCGTATTTTAGCAAAGCAAATGGAACAAACGTTCCACGATAAATCGTTATTTCTAAAGTTAAGCACGGTATATACTTTCTACGTTCGATAAGTCATTTCGTGCTTGATGAATATCCCTCAAGTGTAGCGATGCATGTTTGCATTCTTGATGGTTGTAAATCTGATCATCGCCTGGTTAACGTAGACTGAATTAAACACAGTTACGGATTTCGAATTAATCATTTGACATGTTCGATGACAAGGAAACTCGAGATGGCGAAAGTCAAAATAATGACGATGCCTTTATAAATGACAGCATCTTTTACTTTAAAACATGAATACGGTTGATAAATGAAGAGTCGATGATACCTACTTTAGTTTGTGTCATTTGTAATTCTGAAGTTGCTATTGAGAGATGATGGTTGTCATTTGAACTCGTGTTCGACACGTATCCTGTTTATCTCGGTAAGGAATTGCATTGTCTTGTCTTTGAGGTGAGTGAGAGTATTGCAAATTATTTTAATATAATGAGTAGAGTACATTGCTAACTTAAATATAGGGATTAATGAAATTCCTTCACCAAATTTTTATACATTATTATATTAAAAAAAAAAAAAAAAAAAAAAAAAAAAAAAAAAAAAAAAATGAAATCTCTAAAATCATTGAAATCGGATCTCATTCAGTAATGGAAGCCAGTATGGAAACTAAAATAATACTAATGACTAAAAAATATATATAAATTGTAGATTTTGTATTCGTAAAAGTTAGTTGACAAATATAGCAAATACCAACAAACAAACATACTGAGCGGTTAATTCTAATGTATATTCCAAACATTGAATATACATTACTATTAACTAATATGTACTAGACAAAACAACAAAAACAATAAAATTTCTAAAGTCAAAACAATTGACTTCAATGTTCTAAACGTCAATCAATAACAAAAAACCTCGTGTCAGACAACTCAATAAATTCTAATTGATACCCTCCAACATATCCTTTGTGCTCGGTTTAATTAGTTTTTATACCGCTCTGCTATCGGTCCGTGACGTGAGTTAAGACAATACTGTAATAACTAACTACAGATAGCCTTTTTCGTTTCGTTTCTTTTATTGGTTTGATGATTGTTACTTTTAACAGACTAGTTAATAATGTTTTTATGTGAGAAGAAGCCAAAACCATTTTAGTTTGCACGGAAATTTGTGAAGTGGAGAGATGAGTAGCATACGACTGGAAGAGAGATGAAGAGATTGAGTAGAATTGAGTAGACCTACAAATATAGAAAACTGTGTAAGACAGAATATGAGAGATATATGTAATTTCTCGTGAGATAGAGATAGATAACATGGCTGGTGTCAAAAAGATATATACCCATCTACGTTATAAAAATAACTCCAGACGTCTAATTATAATGCCCACCTATTCATTACAATAAAACACATAGGTGATTACAAGACAGATGCATTTAAACGACCGTATAATGGCTCAACTGAGATATATGGAGCGTAAACAATGTTCTCGTAGTGTAATAAATGATATAATAGTATCTAATGATGCAGAACTATGAGGATAACTTATTTGGAAGTGCATTTTATTACAATTGGTTATTTGACAACTTGATTCTAAAGTAAGACCATTTCAACAAGTTTGGATATAAGTTTCGCGATTGTTTTCTTATCCAGAGTTCCATCTACCTCTGTCCTTCAAGTCGTCAAAGTCGGTTCAGAGTAATCTAACAGGCAGACAGACAAACTGCCAGTTTTATTATGTTGGCCAAGAAGTTTCGGAGATTTATTTCAAAATTCCATTAAACGTAAAACGTTACTTTACAACAATACTAACGTAACCTTGAAGTAAATAGGAGTGTACGACTAAACGAAAATTGCTTAAGTAAAAACGAATGCAATACCTATTATAATTGTTTTGTCTTGTCACTGTCAATGTCAACCTAGTGCTGAAGACAGATTTAATTTAGACAATCGTGTTTAACAAAGCAATAAATAAATCCTAAACAGTCGATAAATCCAATACCGATAATGTCAAACCCAGTCTCATATTGTGGTTTCCAATCGAAATTATCAGATGTGTCCCGAATACGATCCACAGATTAATAACGAGTGACTACAGATACCAAAGCACTATCTATCACGGTCGAGTTTAATACATTTTCAATTCGTTTCGGGTGTAACATTAGTCATGTCATCGGATTTCTGTTTTTGTTCAATCTTCTCACGGCTTATCTGACCTTAGGATCTTTGGGTATCGTTTTTCATCCAATCTTTGTATCCAGAATAGTAATTTTGAATAGTAGGTAAATCCTAACAAAGACGATGATCCTATTCCTCGAAACTAAATCCAAAACTTTTGTAAAGGTGATTTAAGGAGCATAATATATGACGTATATAGAATCACGTGCATTGGCGTAAGCGATGAGGAATAGGCCCCTGGCCTTGATGAACTAATAACATTTAAAATTAGTTCTGCACGAACCAATAAACATGGAATGATATTTCCATTCCTGCTTGTTGTGAAATCACGTAAGCTCCACTATAAAATTTTAGGCCGTCACATTTTGAATTAACAAAATGATATTCAAAGTGGGATTACGACTCGCAATGGCTTATCAAAAGCCTTACTTGATACATTATAAAACTTAAATAAGCTTTTGGAGCGGCCGCAGTCGTCAGATTTTGTATCGTTTGATCGATATAATAATGAAGCCACCAATTAACAATTAACGAAAAATTGCGTGTACGAACTGAAAAACTTTTGTATTTTGTAGAATATATTTCGTATTAGACCGGACAACTAATCAGACCTTTGTGTTTTACGTTTGAACTTTTTGTATGAACATTCTTTTACTGTCCTGAAAAGATACAATAAGTACTTACAATGTTTTCGAATTAAATTAATCGGCGAAGCATCGGTCATTCATTATGTTTTCTGTATGAAGGCTTTTAAAATTAGTACTACCCATTGAAATAGTTGTATGAGTAACAAGGCAATCCATCAAAGCTTCTAGTACTGTTACGGTCTCATCAACGTTTTTATACAATGTCAACGTTCTCTACCAAGACCGGTATTATTATTCTAATACCAAGCAAATAAATATTGTATTAATCATATGTTGTGATTGTACAATGACTTTGTGAAGCGAATATACTCGTAGCTGACAGCTGATCCATTTTTTGCCGGATGATAAGCAATTATGGACAACGCTCGTAATTCTGCTACGCAAGTCGCAAATATAACCGGACACACAATTTACGGTATAATAATTTAAGCTTTCTAATTCAAAATGTCGTGATGCATGTTAGATAGGTACTCGTTTCTATTTATCAGATAAAGACAACAATTACGATCATAGCACTTGAGTGGAACTGCATAATCATCGAACCGCTCGTTCTTGGAAACACGAATCGATAATGTCTCACTCTGACGACTGACGGACCGTTAAGCTTTAACTGGCAAACGTTTAGCTAACCATTGCTAACCAAACTTTCTGATGACACACTTTTCAACTTCTCACCACATTACCCTACGCCCTTAAAGACTATTTTCTCGATCAGCCAGCCGTATAGTAACAATAACTCGAACAAAACAAAACAAATAAGCTGTTTACGTAACGGCTGGAGCTTATCTTGTTTTTGTCGAAAGAAATCTCTTTAAAAATGGAGAAAACTTCGCAAAAACCCGCTCTCGTTATACGACGACACAGTTAAAAGATAAAAAAGCCCTCCCAGTATCGGTTCATTCTAAAATCTCGAAATAAAAACGAGTGTAGTTAAGTTTTGCGATATTCTGTAGCACTGTGTGGTCAACTGGTCATGCAGTTGACTGCTGATACAGGCAAGTTGAATTGAAAAATATTCTGCTTGTTATGAATATTCGTTGTAAGAGTAAATAACTTTAATGTTCGAAACATCTCCATAATCACCGTCAATATATTATTTATGAAGTATTTTATCAAATCTTAAAGGGTAATCGTAATCCGCCGGAGGTATGTACTTCCGAATCTGTTTATCTGACGATGGATGACGTTCACACGGAACCGGTCCTCTTATCGGATACCTTTCGGCGTCTATTACTATTGAAGCGAAAGGCTGTCGTTAAATTTTCATGGAGGACAATGTTATAAATGTGGGGTTCGGTCGATATTAAATATTGCAACTAGCAATTGCAGCATCAGATTGTGAATTATCAGTGCAACAATTACATGCAATCTGTTATTACAGCAGTGTCTTATTTGCTTGAGGGCAGTGTATTAATCGATTTCGAACTCCGAAGTCACTTTCTCTCAGATCAGATATTGTTTTATTAGTTTGTATGGCAGGTGACGGCTAGCAGTGCTTACAATTTGAGCATCGGTGATTTCACTTATGTACAAGCGTCGCTTTGATTGATTGATAATTATTTGTAATACTTCTCGTCAGTTTTATCAATTCAATCTTGTATTGTTCATATTGTTTGTTGGATTGCGATTAATTACTTGCTAGTTATATAATTTAGAGATTGTTCTGTCTATTTTAATAAAACCTGTATTTTACATGTGAATAGGAATCAAACGAAAGCATATAATTTTTAGGTGTTTGAATCATCATCATCAATCATTGTACGATCATAAACAAGATATATTTCAATGTCTGTTAAAATCTCATAGAGTTGTTTCCCATTGTATTTTTAGCAAGAGTATGCTAATCGTATGTTTACCAAATCCATTAAGGAAATCGCGTCAATATTTGTATTACTACGCCAATACATGGAATATACTTCAACATACAGAATATACTCCGACCAAAGCGCTAACATTTTTTTAAAATAGAACTGCTAATTCTCTTCCTCTTATAGTAAGGTATAATAGGAAATGTCGATAGTTTTAGTATTGGAAAATATTAAGACATTTTTTTGTTATATTCAGTCAAACTTACTTTGTATTTTTGGTTCTAAAACCGCGCTGTTGTTGACTGAATTTTAGATAAAATGTTTTAGTATTGGTTTGGTATAAATCCATTAAAGTAGTAACCGACGTTGCTCAACTGATTCGATGAACATAGGAGTTGTTCGTTGGTTATGTAAATTATATAGATGTCCTGTCATCAAGTTTCATTCACAATCGTTTAAGGTATCGGGGTCACGGTATTTAACAAAACGTTTAATTTATCTTTACGTCCCCTTCAAGTAGGGTAAGTGTTAAAAATACTTAAGCTCAAATTGACACGAAAGGTTTGGCATTTTATCGGTGATTCGTCAGGTACTTTGGCAATTGTGAAATGAAGATTATTAAAAACAAGTGTGAAGAGAAAAAGTGTGTAGAACATGCGTCAAGTGTCAACCATGGTAAAAGCCATTACGTATTGTGCAATAAAAACGGTTTTTAGTAAAGTGTCGAGATAAGTCATGGTTTTTCTCAGAAATTAAAACTTCTAATTAAGTAAAAACGTTATCACAATTTAATCTTACTACAAGATATTGAGTATCTACTTTTTGTGCGTTGGGGGCAATACAAACGTCACAAAGCTGTGCCACTTTGTAACTTACAAATTATAAATAGTAGAATGCAAGACTTTTTATGTTGTCTGATATTTTTATTAATTACTTTGACTGATAAAGTTTAATGGTAATTTAAAAAAATCTTCCTTTAACTCTTCTTTCTTCCTCTTCTTTTTGCTCTTTTCCCACTATGGGCACAGTCGAATATGCAATTCATCCTCGTGTCTGTTTCCAGTCAAGCTCTCTTTCATCCCAATATCCTCTCTAATCTTTCTTAGGCCTCTTGTAATTCTTATTTCTAATGCACAAATGTAGGTGTGATCATAATGTTATCATCATGATTAAAATTCTATAAGTAAAACACAAATACATCAACAGCTTCATTTTTTACTCCATCACTGTTAAAGGAAGTATTAAGTAACCCACCATATAAGGGTCAGTTTCCCAATGCATGCATCATAATACATTATTACCTTGTCGTGTGGTGTAATCAATGCATGTACGATACGAGTGTGTATGGGATTTTCATCATTATCGTCACTTCGTGCTGCTTGTGTTAACGTTACCTTATTTGGTAGTTCATCGAATTGTAGGGCGAAGATAATTAGATTACCAAGTAAAATGTTATTACCGAGTAAGTATGGATTAACTCGAATATAAATATGTAGGTCCGGAGGATTAACATTTTCTTGACCTTTATCTGAATTCGCTACGGACATTTCAATTATTATTTTTTGTATTTATTTATTGTTACGTAATACCGTATTTTGTTCAATTTGTTTCTTTTTTAAACAATAAAAAGTTGCCTTAGTGTAATGTTGCCACATTAATTTTTGCTTTATCAATTCAAAATTACCTCGTCTTAAAATTTCGCTAGTTAAACCAAATGCCAATCTTAAAGCTACAGTATATAGCTAAGTATTATGAACATTTATCGAATTGACACTAGCTTCCTGTTTTAATGATTGTTTTATAAACGTTAGTCAGTCTGTTTGTTTATTATAGTATAGGGTTAAGTGGCACTTGCTCTTAGGAACTAATTCTACTTGCGCAATACCCACTTACACCACTAATGCGTGTTCAAAATGTTTGTTATCGTTAACTAAAGTTCAGTGTTGAACTATTTATACTCTGTAAGTAACAGATAATGTTACTTTTACTTCCTTGTCAGGCTTTTCTGGAACCTGTCAACTTTTTGGAATTATACCTACTTATCTTAGATTACCTAGATGGAGGGTATTCTAACAACGAAGTTTGAATTGTGTTCGAGTATATTCCCAAACAGTATGAATTTGAAACTGGTGTAGCTCGTCCGTCAGAGACGAGTTTGAAACGGATCACTATGAGGCGACCTTTCTCCTTCTAGTCTCTAATAGAGACCAGTCCAGTTCTATGCTACTTAGGTATATTGTTATTTTCGAACAAATGTTTGGAAAATATGAGTTTATGGGTAAAAGCAAGCTAAACATATTAGAGTTTACTTACTCCATTTAGATTTTGTTCAAGGATTAAATTAGTTAAACGGTTATTCGAATCCAATAAACTTAAATCTAAGTGAATATGTTTTTTTTAAACTCGTATATTACCAAGGAAGGATGGAAGGAAGGTAGAGAGGCATTTGCCCTGCAGTGGGACAGTTTAGGCTCTTAATAATAAATATTACCAAAAACAGTCACAGTCTCATCCAATGCCAATAAAATTTCAGTTTTCATCCAGCCCTGCACACGGGAAATAACCAATAGATTTAGAGTCCAGAACAATAGGTTCTCAAAGATCGGTCACATGATAGAATTACTAAAACTGCAGTTCCCAGAGCGATTAGCCGTCCGGAATCCGGACAATTATCGAGTTAGTCGCCATTTCCTGCTGCCCTCATTGAGGCACTTAGGTGACACTAACTCATTTAGAGACTTTAAAATTGGATAAGTGAAAAGGAAATTCGGTAACATGGTTAATATCTAAATAAAATGATAAATTAATTCTTTCTTATAATAATTTGTAAGTTTAGATGTTTTCATGCAAAAACTGCTGAACCGATTGCGAAGAGACTAGCGGAGCTGGAGATCTGGCTAAACACATAGGCTTCTTATTTCCGCGGAATCGGGTCTTATGCAAGTGAAGTGTGAAGTGGTTAATTAACAAAATATAATAAAAATAATCTTATTTGTGTAATGGTTTTTTTTTGTCTAAACTAAAAGCTTACTTTGCAAGAAAAGATTCATATTGAGAGCCAAATTCAATTTTAAGTTGGATCTGGACAGTATGGAAGATATTTCATTGAATGTAAGCATTTTAGTTCCGCTGACTTGAAAACTTACAATTTTTTTTAAGTGGCAGAGCTGTCACTTAAAAATCTACTTAGATCTGGAGCTTTTAGCTTTGTCTTAGATAAGCCTTTTCTACAATATCTTGCAATAGACTTTTATACAAAAACAAGTAGGAAGTAAAATCATTGTGGTTTTTCTATATCTCATTAGTTTTAGTTAGTTTTCAGTTTTTATCTCATTATTGTAGACAGATGAATTTACCGGTTCGTTACCACCAACAATGGGTACAATCAACTGTGAAATTGCGCTTAAAAAACCCTGTTTGTGTTTCATCAATCATCAGGTACCCGTAACGTGTAATCTTGTGATAATTTTACTTTGACGCGAAAGTTTTTAATTGAATTTTTTAACCGACTTCAAATCAAAGGAGGAGGTTCTCAATTCGGCCAAACTACAATCCCACCCCATCCACCCAGTAAAACTGCCCGACTTCAGATTACATAACAGATAAGTCGGTGGCACTGTATGTAGGCGGGGTTATTTTATGCCTTTTTTTGAAATCGGTCTTTAATTTTTTTATATTTTCTAATGTCTGCGATCTGATCAGGAAAATGGTAGATGTCGATGTGGTCTAAGAAGTTGCTACTACACAATTTTGATTTTTGAAAACTTGATAGCTGCTACAAATTGCAAAATGACGAGTTCATTTGGTGTTATAACTTAAAAGGGCAGGCAGGCACACGTTTCTACATACAAACAACATAATATTCCCCTATTTATGATTGCCTCCCGCATTGATTAAAATATGGATTTGTGTACTAGGTATACATACATATAATGAAATTTAATAACACATTACCCTTCCTTGTGTCGCGCTGTCAGGTAAATAAATTCATAACTGCTCGTGACGTTTTCCAAATTTTGGAAAAAAGCAAAACAGTCCGTCATGGATACAGCAGAGCCTAATATTCAGGAAATTTTCGCGAAACACACTATATCTACTTGTAATGTATAGGTACAGTATTGGAGAAAACCGCATTGGGAAATGGGAATGGAAAATAATTAGTGATGATGATAAACCGCTCCACAGCCTCCCCTTGCCAAATACATATTTAATTAACCTGTGGCTTCTTCATAATGGCCTAGCTGGATAAACACTGAAATTAGAATTATGTATTACAATGGCTAACGTCTCAAGGAATTCAAAACTCTCGAATCCAATTTATGATTCATTAGAGTCTAATTTAAATATTTAATTTGGAGAGTTTGAATTAATTAGGCACACTGCTGGTTCCAACATAAATTCACTCAAAGAAGTCAAGGTCTGACGCCCGCCAACTTTTTTCAACTAATTGGATTAGGGAAAATCATGTGCAAAGTTATCCAATATTTTATATTATCACGCATCCCCTTCCTTTTGTTATTTTATTGAGTTAGTTAACGTAAGAAAAATATTTTGGAAAAAAAACCGACCACGAAGGATTACGTTCCGTGTTCGTATCAATAGATTGTAGTTTATCGCGCCCGCCCCGCTCTGTTTTTGGTAAACAAATTTTATTGCGATGTTCCTTCAATAGTTGGACAAGTCACGGCATTGTTGTTCCAAACTGCATCCACACACGCACTTCACACCACTTTACTTGCTATTCCATAAAAGGCGAAACAGGTTTTAAAGATTTAAACGTTGAAAATTGAATATTCAATGTAGTGCAAACTCTGTTGCTAGCAATTACTGGATTCTATTTTACTCGACCTTGTCCGGTCACGAATTTACTGAGACACCTCTCTGAAGTCGACCATGATATCATCTACAGTTTATGAGCTGGTATTCGCGAGGAAGATCGTGGCAAGCCTGATCATCGGTCATCTAAGAAGATAACGAGCTCTAACTTCACAATTTTTCATCAGGTTAACGTGGACCCATCATAAAATGACCATAGATAGAGCAGGAAGGCCTCCAGCCCCACGCCGGGCGGCTTCAACCTACAGGAGTTACGACGAATTAGGCGCGATAGAACGTTCTCGACCATTGAAGTACAGACACGGAGGTGTCGAAGACTTATCCGGAATCGAGCAACCTGGTGCATTCAGAGTATACAATCCAGCCAACATGGATGACATAACTGTTATAAGCTCTGAAGAGATACAGCGACCCAAAAGAAAGACAATGGAAGGTCTTGCCAATGGGTTCCGAAGGACTTTCTCAGTCAGAGGCAGAAGGGAAGAACCGGAAGGCATACCGTTGGATACGTTTAACGTGAGCTATGAAGAGAACTTTGCTACTGTGCGTGGGGCACCGTTTGGGAGACGTAGATCGTTGTCGAGAGATAGGGGATCGTCATTGCTAGGTAGGAGTTCTTCGGAAGGTGACGTGAGGATGACTTTACCTCGTGCACCACCGGCCACGCCAACTCCTCGCCTGAGCCGCTGCCTGCGCGCCCTTGGAGGCAGCTGGAAGAATCTACTACTATGTGAGTTGCAGCTGTGCTTAGCTTCACGCGGCCGCTCCCACTAATCATCATCAAACATCTAAACATAACTCTTAACCAAATCCAGTTACACCTCTCACTATTTCGTTAAATGGTAGTTAACCGTTTACCGCTGTTGTCTAGCAGTTAATTATTACCGAGACGGGTACAAATGACCACGAGGAGCTTAGTGTGAACCTGTGATTAACCGCAGAGCTTAACCGAGTTATAAAGGCTTTCTTTTATGTAAATTAACTGATTGTTTGTACTGCAGATGAGGGAGGTAATTAATCTCAGATTACAGGGCGATGCTATAATTTAATGGAAACCAACGCCGCTTAATTAAGTTTGACATAATAGCTGAATTAAATCGATGGTTAAGTATTGTAAGTTATGATTTACGATCGTGGCGGACTGTGTAATACCTATAACTACACATATGTTAAACAGTATCATTAATTATAATAAACTAAAATATACTTGTCTTGTCCTAAAACTAAACGCACTACATCTATAATCATTGTTTTTTAATTGTAGACTATGATTTGGCACATCTTCCTGATGTAAAAAATGTCAAATACAAAGAACCCAAACGTCAGATCGTAGTCTGAAATTAAAAAAACGAAGTATAAATGGAAATAACCTATAATATGTCTTGGTGTTTGTTTAGCCTACTTATAATTTATTCAAATCTTTATTGAAATCACATAAGTTTCTAATGGAATTTAAGCGAAAAGTTGCCTCAGTTTGGTGTTATTGTGGTTTTATTTAAACTTTGGCACTTAATTTTCCTTTTATGCTAAATCAGATTCTTATTATTCTTGCTTAGACGGGTGTTTAGTAACCTTATATTGTAGTAAATTAGGTAAAATCGAGGTGAACGCCTTCATATTACTCCTACATTTACGTGTAGGTAGAATATTTATACAGATATTTCATAATAGTAAAATGAATAAGGATTTTTTTAAAGCAGAATCTGCATTAAAATTTTATTGTTATGATAATTTTTACGATGAAAATACGATGAGACCAGCTTTATTTGTGTCCTTTGTTTTATAACGTTCTTTTTTAGGGTTCCGTACCCAAAGGGTAAAAACGGGACCCTATTACTAAGACTCCGCTGTCTGTCCGTCTGTCTGTCCTGTCTGTATCTCATGAACCGTTATAGCTAGACAGTTTTTTAGGCTAAAGACATTTCTTTAGCCGGTAACAACAAATACTAAATAAAACAAATATTTAAAGGGGCTCCCATACAAAAAACTTGAAACATGATTTTTGACATAAAAACGCAGCGATACAGCGGTTTTTTTTAACACTGGTGCCATCTAGTAATGGAGTGAAAGACTGGCGTTAGTGCTTAAATAAATTTTAAAGTTTGCGTTGCGTTCATGGATTGGTTAGTCCAGTGTTCATTTTAAGGTTCCATATGGTACGGAACCCTTCGTGCGCGAGCCCAACTCGCACTTGGCCGGTTTTTTTCCTTTTATGCCAGAATAATCTGGCTACTTGCAGAGGTACAGAGAGATACTTTGAAGCACCTACCTATTTCTTTGTTAAATTTCTTTAAGAAATAATTTATATTTTTGTAGGTAATGTAAGTTACTATTTAATAGAGGTAAAAAATAAAATCGCGTAATTTTAAATCTCTGCAACATATTATTATTCCCGCGTAAATGTTCATCCGCTTGTTAACCCTCCACTAGTCGTGTTCTAATTATGAAAATTGCGCTTTTAATTTTCCATAACACCGGCTGGTTTTAAACAATGACCAAGTTAAGTGGCTGCTTGTTCTATATTTAAAAAGGAACACTTTTTTTTAATTTGCTCGTTATTATTGCCTTTGTACGTAATTTAAGTTTTGCATTAAAGATTGTTGGACACGATGTTTTTTACATATGAAAAAAAAATGCCTCGTTCATTAATTAGAAAGTAATTTCACAATATAGCTATGTATGTTAGGTAGGTATCTATGACAAACATCTTTTGTAAAGGGGTTGTTGGGGTACGTCAGTACAATTCAAAGTGCACCGATTGCCACGATGACAGGTTTGTTAGTCTCTCAGCTAAATTGCTTTTTGCGTATTTATACGTGTAGAATTGTGGGGAGGCTTTGTGTTAGACTAATTTTTAAGATTAAAGAAAAATGTAGCGAAAACGAAACGGGCTCGGTTGAGCACAATTGCAAAGTGTATTTTGTGTATGTTTTAGATAATATGTAATGTGTGTGAATGTATTTTGTGTAGATTGAAGTATTATTACACTATATGTATGTAATGTATATGCGCTTGAATAGGTTTGTGCATACTTAAAATAATTAGATATCTGTAGTGTATAGCAATTAGCACTAACTTCTCAAAACTCATTAATTCAGAAAGCTGTCACATTCTCCTAAGAAAATTAAAGGCAAGTCCTGTTCATAAATAACTAAGCTACTTGATTACCTTATTCAGTGTCTTCTACAAAAATAGAAGAGAGTCAGATAGAATAGAAGAGTATTTAGACTAGTGTAATTAGTTTTCGCTAAATTCTGGGTGTGCTTCTTTGTCAGTTAAATATGTGAGTGTCATAATGTGCCATAAATAATGTTAAATAAATTTTTAAAATAAATTCAATTGTAAGCTAAAATTATTTTTGAATTTTTATAAACGGTAACGATTACCGATTTCATAAAATATTCTCATGACATTTTGTAATATGGCGAAATATGTTTTCTTTTCAGTGGAATAATCAAGTCAAAATTGCATTAATTTAGGTGTTTTGTGTCAAAAATTGCAGTGCGGTACCAAAAGTCTTAACAGACTAGGAAATACAGAAAGAAAGACATATGATATATATATATGATATATATGATATGATATGATATGATATGATATGATATGATATGATATGATATGATATGATATGATATGATATGATATGATATGATATGATATGATATGATATGATATGATATGATATGATATGATATGATATGATATGATATGATATGATATGATATGATATGATATGATATGATATGATATGATATGATATGATATGATATGATATGATATGATATGATATGATATGTTTGTTAGGACAAGCACACAGCAAGAGATACAAAATAGAACAGAAACAAAGTAAATGATAAAAACAAAGACCTATTTCCAGCAACGTGATTACCTGAACTGGTTACTTAAACAAACTAAATTGATATTATTTACCAAAGTACTGAACAGTGGCTAGAGTGGCTACGCGTGCATAGACACACTTAAAAAGTAAAAGATATAAAGATCAAGATACACTTTCTAGTAACGTTTTACACTACATAGATCTATATCTTAACTACAGTATCTCTGACAGTAGTAATAAGTTCACAATTACACCTGCAATATATTTTTATCCGGTCGGCTAGGCCGCACGTCCGTGATATCTGATCGCTCACGTACAGATGAGAACATGATATCATTTCGTAACGCGCGGCCAATCGAGGGTTAACTGTATAAAATCAATTGGGAAGTAATTTCGCTCTTTTCCAGTGGAATTTTAACAACTATGCGCTGGTAAAGGGTGGTTTAATGATTTTTTTTTAAATACAGGAGCAGTAGCATCTTTTTGTCTTTGTCCGATCACTAATCGTAATCAATCAACAAAGAAATACCATGAAAATTAATTTCATGAAAAATGTTTAATGGGTACGAAAAATAAATAAAACCTACTCATGTTAAGAGAAAAAGGACACCTACTTTTTTTTCATACAAACGTAGTAGGCAGTTTTCACCCTGGATAAAGACTACATTAAGACACTTTTGCTTTCAGACGATGAAGCAAATACGTTTATGCCATAAAATTTAGGACCTACTTCATATTCTAATTGGAACACCTATATAACGACCTATTTGACGACCTCGGTGGCGCGTCGTGCGAAAGCGCGACTGCAATGCAATGAGGTTGCGGGTTCGATTCCCGCCGGGTGCAAGTATTTATGCTTAAAAAATAAATGTTTGTGTCTGGTCTGGGTGTCCCTCTATATATAATATGTATGTATTTACAAAAGAAAAATAAATATAAGTATTATATCCGTTGTCTAGTCACCGTAACACAAGCTTAGTCGCTTACCACGGGGCTAGATGGCGCTGTGTGTTGTTCGGAGAATTTATTTATTTACTTATTTTATTTTTATATAAAAAAAAACATATGGGCATGGTCATGTCCACAGGTCATGGCAGATGTGAGTTTTATGTCATAAATATATTTTCTCTAATAATCCAGGGAGAAAACAGTCGACTACGTTTGTATAGTAGGAATTCTTTCCTCATAATTTGCGTTTATTTATTGCGATCATCATCATAAATAAATGTTATGTCATTCAACATGTTTTACCTAGAACCGGTTGTGCAGACCAATTCGTAGACAAACTCTGATCTTCACCTTGAACACTAGTTCCTTTTGATAACTAACTACAACAACTGTATAATATGTAGGTATGAATTATATATACTTAGTTTGAGATTTTTTGTCATTGTGCATCTATTTTTTTTATTTGACACTAGCTGCGTCCCGCGGTTTCACCCGCGTCAGTCCCGATCCCGTGGGAATATCGGGATCAAAAGTGCACATGGGTGTGCATCTGTATATTTTAGAGATGGGCCGACTAATCAGTTTAACCGACTAGTCGGCAGGAGCCGGCATAAATTGCCGACTAGTCGTCAACTAACAATTATGCAATAAAACCAATATTTATTTAATTAATACACAGTTTAGAAGGTAGGTAGTCAGAAAAACATAAACAAAACACGTCATAGCTTACATACATCATCTAAACATCAAAAATGTCATTAGGTACTATGCCTCAGCTCCTTTTTTTTTTCCTACTTTTATTTTAATTCCAACCATTTTTTGGAAGTTTCACTATAGCTTGCGAAGTGCAAATTTATCAAAAAATAGCAACAATCGCCGAGTGATCATGATTAACCCAAATATCTCGGAATTATAATGATCTCCATTGCCGACTAGTCGGCGAATTTGGAACCGACTAGTCGGCTAGTCTGCTAGTCGGCAGAACCCCTAGTCGGCCCATCTCTAGTATATTTGTTATGAATTAACTCAAAAACTACTTACACAAACAAACACAAATCAAAATCACACAAACACAAATCTTTCCTTTTTGTAATATTAAGTATAGATGTATTCCAAAATTCACGCTCGCGGCGAGGCTCGATCACGCGTCTCTGGATCAATACCCCAGCGTCTTAACGAACTAGTTATAAATATTTCAAGTAGATAAGCCTAACTAGAAAAAAAAACATTAAAAATGATATGAAATTTAGTATATTTTGAAAAGGCGTAGTGAACCCCAGCTAATACAAGAAGTGTAAACTAAAGAAAATCTTACAAAAGAAACCCATAAAAAATAACAGAAAAGTTCATTTGAAATTCAATACCGTTCCATTATCATGTCGAAAATATTAAAAGCTTTCATAAAATGTTTCATAATATCTCATTTTAGCATCATTACAGGCGAATGATATTGTTTCTTTGTCCCGAATGCAAATACTGAACTGAAAGGGCCCAGTCGTCGTGTCGTGCCGAGTGCGAGGGAGTTGTTAGCATTTTTATAAATGTTTGCACGATTGTTTGTGCAAAACAATCATAAGCGAAATAACTCTGGACTTGTTAAAATGGGTTAGAAATACGGTGCTTGGATTTCAAAATAGGTATATGAAGTGATACCTGCGTCCCGCCGTTTCACCCGCGTAAGTCTCGCTCCCATGATAATCTTTACTTATAAAATTCAATGTCCTGACTGACCTATATATCAACGCAGAGCCTAAACCCAGCGGTTTAGGCTCTGCGTTGCTCTGCTCAGCGTCCTAGAGACATGAAATTTGGAGAGTGTGTTCTTTGTGATGTGTGTAGGGATCCACTCAGAAAGGATTTTTCGAAATTCCTTCGGTGATCGGGATTTATGCGGGTGAAACCGTAGGACACAGCTAGTCTATAATATATGTAAAATGCTTTGTTCTGACTGAGTGATGGTGATGGATCTACGCACAGCCTAAGTGCTATTCCTCTAAACCTCTAATAGTAGAGAGTGGAATTTGAAGAGAGTGATCTTTATATTATGTAGGCATCCGATAAAAAAGGAGTTTTCGAAATTCCAACGGGACGCGGGTGTATCCGCGGGACCCAGCTAGTCGTTATAATAATTCTAAAAAACCATGCAAAGTTTCTTGTTGTCCTACTTTATCCATTGTACCTAAAGGTATCGTGGGTATTTTACAATCATGGAGCGATCACAATCCACGGCTGTCGGAAAATGTCAATTACATGGCAATCATGTACAAATAGCTTGTAATAACTGTACATTACATGCTTGTTACTTAAATCGCATTATTTAATGAGCTACAAAGTATTCGTGAATGGTCTAGTCTAGCTGTTGCATGCAAAAAGTCCTGATTCCACGGGTATTTCTGAATCTCTGATAAGTAACTACGAGTAACTAGGTATCTGATATTGTGTATATCACTTAATGATCTACACTAATATTATAAAGACCTCGACGACCTTGACGACCTCGGTGGCGCGTCGTGCGAAAGCGCGACTGCAATGCAGGAGGTTGCGGGTTCGATTCCCGCCGGGTGCAAGTATTTATGCTTAAAAAATAAATATTTGTGTCTGGTCTGGGTGTCCCTCTATGTATAATATGTATGTATTTACAAAAGAAAAATAAATATAAGTATTATATCCGTTGTCTAGTCACCGTAACACAAGCTTAGTCGCTTACCACGGGGCTAGATGGCGCTGTGTGTTGTTCGGAGAAATTATTTATAATTATTTATTTATAAAGAGGAAAGATTTGTATTTGTGTGTGTGTGTGTTTGTGAATAAACTCAAAAACTATTGTGCTGCATTTCAAAAAAAAATTCACCATTAGAAAGCTACATTCACCCTGAGTAACATAGGCTACTTTTAATCTCGATATTCCCAAGGGGTCGGGACTTACGCGGATGAAACCGTTTATTTTATAACACTAGCTGTGTCTCGCGGTAGCCCCGATCCCTTGGGAATATCGATATTAAAAGTTAGCCTATGTTACTATAACGCGATCTAGACCTTTTTCTAATAATAATGATGGACGGAAATCGTGTAAGTTTAAAAAGTGTGTAATATAATGACATTCTAATGAATTTTAGAGCCTCGTTAGCTGGCAACAGGCGAATGTGCGGTAATGACATCCAAAATCCATAAACGGTAACAATGCAGTCCAACGAAGCTGTAGGTGAAAATAATGTGGAATGGAGCATTGTTTTGTGCGATATTTATCAAATGTGCCACTTCGTGTTTGGACCACGTGGACTGTGTAAGATGTGAAAGGGAATAAATACTTTATAGTCATCATCATCCGAGCGTTGTTCCCGGTTGCATCTCTCTCGAGAGCCCGGGGTCCGCTTTCCTACTTTTACGTCTCCACTTCGCACGATCTTCGGCATCCCGTGTAGTGAGGCCATTAGCACGCATATCCGATCTTACAACGTCAAGCCAGCACTTCTTGGGTCTTCCCAATCTGCCGCGGCCGGGCGGAGGCGCCATAGCAAGACATTTGTTTCCCACGTAACTAGCCGGTTTTCGTAGAACGTGGCCGTACCACCGTAAGCGGCATTCTTGCAGTTTGTCTGCAATGTCTCGGACATGAAGGCTGCCCCTGATGCGGGAGTTTCTGACGCGGTCTTTTCGTGTCACTCCACACATCCAGCGCAGCATCTTCATCTCCGTGACACGCAGCTCCTGCTTATGTCGCTCAAGCAATGGCCACGCCTCACTACCATACAAAAGGGCAGGTCTAATGATCGTTTTATAGACCTGTCCCTTCAGTTTAACCGGCATTTTCGGGTCACAGATGACACCAGTTACCTCTCGCCACTTGGCCCAAGCTGCCGAAATGCGGGACTTGACGTCACAATCGATGTCGCCGGACTCGTGAAGCACAGATCCCAAGTACTTAAACTGGTCTGTCCGCTCGACCATGTGACCGTCTACGCAGACAGGTGTGGGATCTGTGGTATTGCTAGCCAAGTATTCGGTCTTCGCTACGTTGAGTTGCAAACCGCCGTTCTCAAGTGACTCTTTCCACGCATTTACACGCCTTCCAAGCCGTCCCTTATCCGAGTCCGCTAGCGCAATATCATCACCATACATGAGCATCCACGGGGGCTGCTCGTGTGCGTCTCGGATGATAACGGACAGTGCGTCCAGTATACGCTAAACAGAAACGGACTTAGGACGGATCCTTGGTGGACTCCGACTGTAATGGGGAAAGATTTAGTGTCACCAACAGCAGTTCGCACCACTGAATCGGAATTTCGGTACATGTCCCTGATGGTTTCAATATAAGTTTCAGGCACCCCTTTGGACCGCAGCGCCCACCAGATCATCACGCGAGGAACACAGTCGAAGGCCTTCTGCAAGTCCAGGAACAGAAAATGCAGAGGCGTATTCTTCGATCTGTATTTCTCCATAACGATCCTTAGGGCGAAAACAGGGTCCATGGTACCATGACCGGGGCGGAAACCATACTGCCCCTCCGAGACAGTGCACTCCTGCCGGATCCGAGAGTCAACTATACGCTCGTAGAGCTTCATGGTGTGGGACATGACCTTTATACCACGATAACTTCCACACTCCTGCACAGATCCCTTGCCCTTGAACACTGGAGTGATAACACTCAGTCTCCATTGGGCGGGGATTCTGCCGGTCTCGAGTATGCGGTTAAAAAGGTTGGTTAAGATGCCCACACCACGAGAACCCATAGCTTTCCATACTTCGATGGGGACTCCATCGGCGCCGACAGCTTTCCGATTCTTCATGCAGCGAAGAGCCTTGCGCACCTCCTCAGGCGTTATCAGTGGCACAAGTCCTAGATTCGGAGGGAGTTCCGGTGGCTGCACCTCTTTATACTGCTTATTGAGCAGCTCGTGGAAATAAGAGCGCCACCTCTCCTTCACCGCGAGGTCCTCGCATAGCAGGTTACCATTAGGATCTTTTACACAGCGGCACTTGGATATATCCTGTGCCGCTTTGATCCTAGAACGTGCCAACTTATAAATAAGCTTCTGCCCCTCAGACGTTTCCAACTTATCGTACAATGGCTGTAAGTGGTCCCGTCTGGCTCTGGCTACTGCTCTCTTTGTGGCACGTTTGGCAGACCTGTACGCGTCGCGATCTTCAGGAGAATTGGACGCTTGCCACTTTTTAAAGAGGGCTTTCTTCACCCTAGTCTCCCTCTGGACTGTGTCGTTCCACCACCAAGTTTCCTTGTCACACTTGCGTCCTCCCTTAGACATACCGAGGACCGACCGCGCCGAATCAGCGATAGACACCTGAATCCGGTCCCAGTGTTCCTGTACCGATTCGCCTTCAGCATTGGCACATTTGTCGCCGATTGCTGAGGCGAGCATCTGGGACTTGACTTCATCAAGCATCCACCATCTGATTCGGCGCTGACATGGTTCCGGTCGTTTGTCTTTGGTTTTTACACAGAGATCCATGACAAGGATACGGTGTTGGGCAGTGAGACTCTCACCGGGTATGACTTTGCAGTTGGCCACGTTGCCGATATGATGTCTCCTAGTGATTAGAAAATCGATTTGGGTAGCGCGCCCCCCGCTCCTGTAGGTGATCAAGTGGTCGGGCTTCTTTTTGAAATATGTGTTCACGAGTGCCAGGTCGGCAGTGGCACACGTACGCAGAATTTCATCTCCTTCCGCATTCCGACTGCCATACCCGTAGCCTCCATGAACACGTTCAAATTCCGCCCCCATCTCACCCACATGACCGTTCAGATCACCACCCAAAACGATTCCCTGTGACAACGGGATAGCCCCAAGGACCTCGCCGAGTTTATCCCAAAACGACCTCTTATCAGCGTCGCTACAACCGACCTGTGGCGCGTAAGCACTTACTAAGTGGGTAGGAACCCCCCCAATAAGCACCTTCACGCACATAAGTCGGTCGCTAAAGCGATTCACCTCCAAGATATCGTCATGCAACCTCTCAGCGAGTACCACAGCCACCCCGTTCTCTCCACCAGGTGCACCCGTGTAGATCAGCTTGTAGCCATTCCCAATAAGCCGGGATCTGCTGCCTTTCCATCGAGTCTCCTGCAGGAACGCCACGGCCACCTTCCGCCTGGAAAGTACGTCGGCTAGCTCCCTCGCGCGTCCGGTTAGCGTGCCAATGTTCCACGTTGCGAAGCGGAGTTTCACATCGTGTTTAGGGGCTAACGTCTTTGGCCGTGCCCGCCCGTGGCACGGTAGCCCTCGTCCACTTACCACAGGAGTCAGGCGAAGCTCCTGCGCGCCGTTATGCGGCGGCGCCCTATCCCTGTGGCCATATCTTTCTCGACTTTCCATACTAGATTTGGCGAATTTCGACTTTTACGGGAGCGACTGCCGTCTGACCTCCTAACCCCGAAGGGAAAGTCTGCGCCAGAGCCTCGTCCGTTTATCAGCAGGTGCACCAAGCTAGCAGGTGAGGTTGGCTTTGGCCCAACGATCTTAGTGGGCCCCATACACACCCCAGGGCCCCATACACACCCTTTATATATAAATAAATACTTAATAGTAATTGGCCTTTTCATCTAAATTTTAGATGACTTGTACGACTACGCAAGAAACTTTTAATCCATGTTTTTCATGGCGCTGTAGTGCCCGGAACATTGTTAGGTCGAGTAGGTTTGCCCAGCACCTTTACCACCCTCCCAGCTTAGTAGCCGTATTCAGAGGAAAGAACATGTCAATACGTATGGAGCTAATACTTTATATAAAAGAAAGAGTTTTGCACTTGGGTTATAATCTAGGTACCTATACTTTGTTCCCTGTATACCAGACCCGCGTAAAACTACTGAATGTTCAGGTTTACCCATCAATTATAAAAAAAAAGTTCAACTACCAAAGTAACACAATAAACAAACGTTAACTACAATAAATATTACCGAAAATAAATAACAGACTCTAAATAACGAAGTACCAAGTAACATATAACCTTCTCATGGTTTTCCTTTGATATAATCTGTGTTTAAATCATCTCGATGGAGTCTGTAACGGTTCGATAAGTGTCAATTAAGTGGACGGTGTGAGTGGGCACGCACAATACTCGACTATGAATTACTACAAGGGAATTTGGTTTAACAATCGGTTTTATAAATTGAACGTCAGTGAATAATAGAACTTGTTTTGTTGAGATGGGCTTTACGCAACCACTTCGAATATCTATCTGTTTTTCTGGTTAATATAGTTGATACGATGATTTCGATTGCTAGTTAGAAACTAACCCCCTCACTTATGATTGTTAAACGATGACTAAGTTTATATATCGTTTGTCTTTTGCTGTGACATAAAGTCAACAGACAGCAACAAACGTGACATAAACTTAATTAGTAAGGGGGTAAATAATTAGTCTGTAACATATACCATACATGATTTGGTATGTAAACACTCTCTGGTCGATCTTTCATGTCTGAAGATCGCGACCATCACTTTATTTCACCTAGCGGCTTGTAAGGCTCCTCCATTTATCTGCAGCCATTCGAACAAGCTCCTCAAACCCGATCGAGCTCTTCGGTTACATCTGTTCTGACCAGTGACCATCTCATAAGGGATCTTCCACGTAACCTCTTCCCCTCTACGTTTGCACAGATGATCAGTTTCTCCAGATTCTCATCCTGGTGCCTGATAAGGATAGCTGAAGATGCGTCGCTGATCGTGGAAAGGCCATCCTCGATGCGGAGTACTCTCAGTAAAGACACATTCGTGCGTGGTATCCAGAACATTCGTCGCCAGCATCACATGTCGAATTCAGTTATTGTCTTTCTCTCGGCGTCTCTGATTTTCCACATCTTCACACCGTACCAAAATATCGGAAGAACTACCGCACGCACTAAGCGTAACCATAAAACTAACTAACATAAAAACTTTAATAGTTCCATTATTAAAATACGTAGAATAAAGATGGTGAACTCAGTGTATTATCATTTATTTTACGCACACCTAAGATCCTAAACCTTTAGTTAGATTGATGGTCCGATCTTATTATTCGATTGGGCTCCGCCGTCCGTCCCCCTGCAGGTTTTATAGATTACCTAAGGAAAGTTATGAGCTATAAAATTCGTTTTATATAGAATAGTTAAGCGGAATCATTTATCAGACCCGATCTTCGTATAAAAGTCAAAGACTTGGAGATATTGTTAGGGAATAGTAGAACTGACAATAAACTGCAGAACATAATAATATCATAGCTGTATGACCAGACCAGGCACTGGCAGCGCGCACTGCATATTCACATTTCGTTGGTTATTCGATTACTCGATTTTGGTGATTAATTTTTCGTATCAGTTGTAATTTTAATGCGTTTCAAGGTTTCCTTGAAATTCGCTCAGTTATAGTAGCGGAATTGGATTCACGAGGCGGATCTTGTTCCATTGCCGTCTTCCTTCTTCTGAATCAGCGTGCTAGCATCTTAGACCATATCTTCACTTACCATCAGATGACATAGTAGTGAAACGTTCTTTTATAGTGTGCAAAAAAAAGAATTGGGATCGAATTTTGGATTAGCATTCAGGATCTTTTCAATTACAAGACCTTATTGGCCACTGTAAAGCCACAGAAGTTCAATTTCTTGATAAAAATCCTTTCCATTTGTTCCGCCATACACGGACCACTTGGGCCAAGACACGAGTGGGACAAA
This sequence comes from Idaea biselata, assembly GCA_958496205.1. Taxonomy (NCBI): domain Eukaryota; kingdom Metazoa; phylum Arthropoda; class Insecta; order Lepidoptera; family Geometridae; genus Idaea; species Idaea biselata. The sequence continues at coordinate 3,771,572 of OY292401.1, read as the reverse complement.
AAAAATCTCTTTTATTCGTAAAGCTCCGTAGCTTCGGGTTGAATTCTCTAAGCTATTATTAAAAAGCATGTGCCCTTCGCCTGAGATTTCAATAGCCCGTTATTGTTTGTCCCTATACGCCTTGGCCCTTTGTCGTTGAGGGTCTAAAAAGGACATAATGCAGACCTTTTTAGTTTCATTTGGATTGCGATTTGTTGTTTTTGTTCTAAGGATTTACGCTCACTAAATATAAAACCTTACCTTACTATATTACCAATGGAATATAGAACGAAGTAAACTCCTATTAATTATATTATTATTCTATTTTTAGTCCAGATTGTTCTACAATTGATATGTTATGCAAGAGTATGACAAAATGGATATTAAGTTGGGTTTTCTATTTACGTAGGTAGTTATTTATTTGATGCATAGTGTGACAAAATAGAATAATATAACGATTTTTCGGGTTTCGAATTCAAAATGAAACCTTTATAGTTTTGTCATGTCCGTCTGTCCGCGGCTTATTTTAAGTTATTGTTTTTCGTCTACGCTGATTTTTTTACGAGGTATTTTTTACTGTGGAAATAAGTATCAAACAATAATACTAACACACAAACTTTCTTATTTATCAGCAGGAGAGAACAAAACTCAATAATTGTCTTATCTTTCTTCGGCTTCTCAAGTAGTTTAACTTCAGAATTAAATGTTTTAAAATCAGCTAGAAAATAAGTGATTTTCTCTAACTTTACTGTTTGCTGTAGATGTTCTAACAAGGCAATAAATTGAAATAAATAAATTGAAAATTGATTTAATTACGTGTTAGAAACTTTTGCTGGATCTAATTTATTGATCTTTGAAACCTCGGTAGAATGCTGTACGATATTGTATCTTATGTTATCGTAGATTAAGGCTTATTTTCAAACTGGTTTTAGTTGAGTTTTGGGGGTGAATTAGCTAAAGTTTTGCGACACACGTGTTCAAGATTACAATGGATTAAGGTCCCTATAGAATTTGACGTATTGAATTTTGGAAGTTTTGGGAAGCCGTAACTTGATCTATACATCGATAAAGCATTAAAGTCGACGCTCACTGTATTATATAAATTAGTCCTATTTAATGCAAATATGAACATTATTTATTAGCCTTAGTAATAAACGTGGAGTAAGGTCGGAGTAATTTGACCACTTTTTGTTTCTGTCTGTCAACTTTGAAAGTTCTTGTCACGGAAAAAGACAATGCATGTTCTCACTACTTCTGTCATTTGGTCTGTAACTTTTTAATATTAAGTTTTTAAATTGCACAGTGTTTTATGAATATGTTTTTTTGTTTCAGGTAAGTACTCCAACTCTATCTAGTGTTGCTCTTTGCTACATATTTAAAAGTATTTAAGTAAGTAAGTATACCTAACATTTGTTTTAATTAGATAAGATTTGTGTAGAAAAATATATAAACACAAAGATAATTTTTAAAAATAATGCGTTCGTTTATACTTTTTTTCGATTGTCTTTGGTTTAAAACGTTTCGATTATTTCCACGGCCCGCTAACAAGAAAAACACAAAATTACGTTCCATTCAGAAAGGCAGCACCAAAATCCATAGTTACTCAGTCGAAATGAAAGAGAAAACCCCGTCATTAAGAGATATGGGTCAAGAGATTACGTCTAATGGTTATCCGAAGTTATCGTCCGATCATAGCACCTGACCCGTCAGCGATGTAATCGCTGTAATTATTGTAAACAGCGCTGCAATGCTGACTGCTCATCTTGAGATGTAGGCGCCGGATAGCCGAGAGCGGAAAGCGGCTTAAGTTTTAAGAGAGAGACGTTTAGAAATTGAACTCATTTTTCGGTTTTAATTGCGTGGTGTTTATTATTTTTAGCATTGTTTCAATGTTCAACGTTTCGGGACCTTTACAGGTCTTTTTTCAGAATTGACATCTGACGTTGAGCGTCTTGATGGTTCAATATATAAGTTTATCGTAAACCAACTGCGCCTCGCTATTTTACTCGCTTTTCTGATACTGCGAGAATATCGGTAGCCTAAATAAAAAGTAACCTATGTGTTAATCCAGGTACCAAGTTTCATCGCAGTCGCAAGATGTTAATAGCGCACATATTTGTTTTTTAAAGGAAAATACATACAGGTGCGCGGTCCCATTCGAACCCACGACTCTCGAAATGAAAGTCGAGGTCTACCACTAGAAACACACTGTTTAATTATATAAATTCAATCGATCGCCTATTAAGTTGTGGCTTCATTAGCGGGCGAAGATTCGTGTCACGTTAACGCGCTTTCATCGTTGTTCAGTTTCTTATGCGGCCGAGACTAAATTGACGCAGGTGTAGCCACCTAAACGAAACATCGTCTTCGCCCTAATACTTCGCGATGCAACTATCAACCCGGCCACACACATCACGTAAACAAGAATATGTGTAAGCCGTAACCCGCTAATGAAGCCACAACACAAAGTTTGTGACTTAAACCAAACATACCTCGGAGCTAGGTCTGGCTCCTCCCCTGATGAGCCCTGAAGATACTATCCTGATAACCACTCCTTATGTTTCCAACTGTTTGCTTTGACGCTTTCAGTTACCTAAAAGATTACAACTTATTGCAGTTACCAACGACCACACCGTTTTGAACTTTGAGGCTTTAAGTTTTAAGTGCATTTTAGATTAGAGCTTTGAATTCGAAAGAGCTTTTGCTACAGCTATTAGACAGTTGTTTTATTTGCAATGTTTTAAAAAAGACGTAGTTAGCCATTTTAGTCTATTCACTCATAAATATTCTATGAATCCTTCTACCATTATACGATTTTAAACTTAACTGCAAATATTGTCACATAAAAGTTATTTAATAATATTTCCTTATAACAAATTCGGTTTGAACAAAAATGCATAATTCCGGAAATACATAACTAACTGGACTGTTTTTGGTATAATCCCGTCTACGACAAATCTGATTAAATATTACCAGCTAAAACTTTCATCTATTTGCGAACAAACTTCATTTATATTCGGCAAAATAATCTCTACGCGCTCTCTAATCTCTATCTCTCTCTCTCTCTCTCTCTCGTCTCTTTATCTCTGAATTCTACTAATCATTCGCACAAAAATATTCAATTAGAGTAAACAAAAGCACGAAAGAGCCCATGTTTTTGTATCACTAAAAGACCCTTACAAATTACAAACGTTGATCCCCCACATCCTTTGTGCCATTGCCCTGTCCGTGCCACTTCCCTAGACCTGTGTAATCCAGCAATCCTATAGAAAAGAAAATGGTCCACTAATTCTTGGGAAACATGCGTAATCAACGGATACAATAGAGGCAATATTGAGTCGGTGAACGGTTTGTCTTGTGGGAAATGAAATGAGTAAAATAATAGATAAACAAACAAAGTCGCGTAGTTAGTTCCGACACGATTAGTTCTGAGGGTTCATGTTACATTTGCAAAATATTTCCATCGATAGGAATTTAGAAATACTTTAAAAAAACTCTTAACTTATACTGTTGTGTCTCGCGGCATAATACTTAATTTAGGTAAAATGTCACGGAAGATATAATATGAAAAATCCCTAAAATTTTCAATACATAGGGTTTCTTTGTTTAAGAATAAACGTAATCGTCCACCGCCAACTAAACTATAGTTTAGTCAGTTTTGATTAATGGGCGTCCACCGCAAACTACTTAACCCAGCTATGCTTACTTGTATTAAAAACTATGCTAAACTAACTTAGTTTACTTAGCAATAGACGATCGGCTTAAGTTATCATCGCAAAAAGACCGCCGATTTGTGTAAATAAGTTTATGACAGCTATATTAACTATGTATGGTTTGTCTTTTACTGTAACATAAAGTTCAAAGTTAACAGACAGTGACAAACGTTACATTAACATAGTCATCGTTTATAAGTAAGGAAGTTAAAACATAAATACTAAACACACAAATTAAATACGTTTTTATGTTAATCGACATAAAAACGACATACTGCAATAACCGATTTATTTACAACTCAATTTAATTATCTGCCAAATTGATCAATGTGAATGCGATTGCATACAAAATGTATGTATGCAAACAAGATATAATAATAGTATATGTACTCTGAAATTAATCGATACTTACTTCTTAATTTGGTTTAATATTATTTACTTAACACAATCGAGTTTTAATGGTATACTTTAATAGTAGTGCTAAATTACCCGACCATTTTGTGTTTGTCTTACGTAATTTGCCGAACAATTTTGGTAATTTGCAATAATTATATCAAACACAAAGAACTCATCTGAAAAAAAAAAGTTAAATGAGTTTTAATATAGATTTTTCTTCTGTTTTCGCGATGTTTTATTGAAATTAAAGACATTTTTCGGCTTTAATCGCGTGGTATTTATTACTTTTAGCATTGTTCAACATTCAACGTTTCGAGACCTTTACAGGTCCCTTCTTCAGGATTGAGTTTTAATAGTTAAAATATGTGTGAACTTGAATTTAAATCAAGAAAATAGTTGAAAGTTGAACAGCAAAATGATACAATAATTGTATAAACACTGGCAATGAACATAAATAATGCGAAGCCAAAAAATGCAACAAAAAAAAACCATGTCAATTTTCTTTACATTTCAATTCTCAATTCGGTCGATTCCTTTCATTTTTGAACGGATACGTTCTTAAATCGCAATCAAGTTTTATCTTACAAGTTGCATTAATTGCTCAGCACGAATGTAGCGCCATATAAGGGTAATCAGAGTGTTCATTTACCTTATATCCATGTCGTTAATTACATGTTGTCAGAAAAACTTTGTATATTTATTTGTACTAGCTTTTGAACCGGATTTTGCTTGTAATAAGGGAGGCTGTAGTTAAGATAATGTTTGCCTTAGGGACAGTTGTATCTTGTCTTTAATTCAAAGGTAAACGCTTGCAAAGGATACATTGCAGCACCAATGAGTGAGCTGTGAAACATTCGCTTTTTTTAGTTGTGATCCTGAACGCAATGTTTAATTACAGCACTTTTCTGTCACTTTTGACAGACCAGTTCGCGCCTTTTTCACCAATTATGAGTTACTAGCTGCGTCCCTCGGTTACACCCGCGTAAGTCCCGATCCCGTGAGAATAACGGGATCAAAAGTAGTTCATGTAACTCCCTGATTATGTAGCTTTCTGCGAGCGAGCTGTGAGATTACCCCCAATATACATATACATACATACATGTTACCGACGTTACCTCTTTATGATATTAGTAGGTATATAATTATGAGCAAGATGAGAAAACACTTTTCCTATGTTTTGGCCACACTGCCGGGAATTGCCGTTAATTATCGCGATGATGGTCGTTGAACGTTGGTGTAGCCACTGCATTAATTAACGCGTTAAAATTATTGCAACAAATTTTCCAATAATTATCGCGATGATTGGTATTGACGTTTCCAGTTACTGTAGGCAGAACGTCACTTATTTTTATTTCGTAAAATAAGTAGGTATACGCTATGTAAATATGAAAAAGGGAAAAAAAATATTTGTTTTTAAAAGCAGGTTTTACAAGTGACCATGTTTAATAAACAGTAAATTAAGTCCTTTAACAACAGTAATTATTGAAGAAACGAGACGAAAAGTATCCAGTAGTGGGCTGATGTTTGATAGCGGTACAATAATGGCGTTTATTACGTAAATCATTTATGAAACGATCACCTCTTGCTATAATTTAGACCGTCATAATGGCACGGTTTGAGACAAAAGATATCGCGACAAAAACACTTTTATTCTCAACAACAAAATCTTTGTTGAGAATTGAGAGGGAAGTTATACGAAGTTACAATAAATAAAAAGCAATAGCTAAGTTAGTAGGTACCTAGGTAGATAAAAAGTTAAGAAGTCACTGAAGCTAAAATAATAGGCATTGTGAGCTTTGAGTGGCCAGTTACCTACTTTAAAAAGTTAAGCTTTACACTTGAACTTACCACGAACATTATTTATTTTTAGCCTATTTTGTCCCACTGCAGGGCAAAGACCTTCCTGCCTTCTCTCCGCTTTTTCCTGTCCCTAGTTGGGTCCTGCCTGTCCCTATTATGCACTTCATCCCGCCATCTCCTTCAGAAGAGACGTGAACGTAGTTTAGAAGTATAGGTAGGTACGTCAATGAAAATAGAATTTACTGCACACATAAAGTTTGTGGTAGTTAGTTACATGTGGTATGGTTACAGTTGAGAAAGTGAAATAATGATCAAAATAATGAATAATGATTGCTCCACTTCCACTTTTGTTCAATAATATATATGCGACAATGTAAATCACATGATTACTGCAAAAAAAATATACAAAAAAAAACCCATGAGTTTCTTGTGTCTTCTTCTTTTCATTTCAAATAGATATTTCAAAGAGATATCTTGCTATTAACCGAATGAATTAACGTACTTTGATTTGATTTGATTTGATTTGAAGAGTAAAGAAAAAAAACATAAAAAAGAAAGAAAGAACAAGACTAGTGGCCAAACATGGTGGTCGTGGACTAGTACTGCCGGTTACAAACTGCCACCCAACTTGTAAAATCCTGCAATTCACTTGCATTACTTTCGCGTGTAATCACGCTCATATATTATGGATTACCTACATACGTCATTTAAGATTATGATTATATGGTCAATTACAAAATAAATTAATCTTTCCTACATCTGTTTTGGTTTAATAATTTAATTTTAATCAATTTGTTTTGTTGGATTGGTGTAGTAGACGAAGACCATTTTTATATATTCCTTTGAGCATAGGGGATTTTTTTTTATTTGTGTCTTAGGTCGGTATATTATATCCGACGAAAAATGCGTCGCGTGCGCTTGTGTAACGCCAGAATTGTCAATTACATAGTAAAAGATCTATTTAACCTTTCACACTCAACCGATGATGCACTATGATTCACTAACGCATTAGTGAATGTTGCAGGTTGCATGTTGATCTATAAATACGCGACGCATTTTCCGTCAGATATGTACCGATCCATAGTTTCTTGAAATAAAGTCATTAGAAGTATTTTACAAGAACAAATGCATTATCAAAACAAACAGGGGATGCAGAATCATTATTTCACCGTGTCACGTGGGCTCCCGTGTCTTTTTTGATCAGGGTTTTTGATAATGCATTTTTATTTGTAAAATATTTCTAGTAGAATGCCTTGAGCAATAAACATAAGAAATAATAAAGTCATTATAAAAACTGTAGGTTGAATTGTTACAAGTTATTTTTTTTAAATAAGACATCATTAAAATACCTCTAGGCGTCAGCTGTAACGATATAAATGCAAATTATTTAAATGCATTATCTAATAATTAACGATAATCATTTACCGCTATGGTAGGTTAGGTAGGTACTGCATGGAAATATTTATGTAAATTAATCAATTATTATCTACCTACTTGAATCTTCAATACTTCTTGAATACTTGCAATGATGATGAGTCATGAAGTCATGTAGAGGTGTTCGCTGCATCAATCTGGAAGCAGACAAAGGATATACAAGTAGAGGGACACGCGAGGATTTAAGCTGATCAACTATTTAGTCAATTGCGTTGCGATTTCAACCGTCCTTAGGGCGACCTGAAAACTCTAACACAAGGTTAGTTACACCACTATACGAAAAGACGAAGAAGAAGCCTAGTTAGTTTGCTATACTTACTTAAGCAGACTAAGCAGAGTACTTATTCACCGCCTTACTTATAAATGCTGATTAACAACTGCGTCAACTGTGTCATTGTGTCGTTGTCTTTTACTGTGACATGAAGTTTCAAAGTTGACAGATAGAGACAAATGTGACATAACTAAGTCATCTATTATTCATCGTTTATAAGTAAGGGAGTTATTGATTATATGCCACTATATTTACGTTTAATAACATACTGTAGCATCGCAAATATTATTAAAGAGAATGATAAAGTGCAGTGCACAGATGTCAATAGGTACCCGTCCGCCACCGTTCGCGTCCCTTGGTCGCAATACGCAGTACGTATAATACGGCCAACACTCCAACAGGGGAATGACAATGGTTAATATCGATTCTCTTTGAGCCCAGGGGAAATTGCTCCTTCACACCACTTTATTCTGTTACCGCAATACAAATATGCAGTCTGCATTTCTCACATTTATTATGCGGTGTGTTTTTTTATGTAATTGTTTGCTTGCAAATTAGTGTTCTCTAGATTGAAAAGCAAATGTTTATTAAACGGGACCTTTTTACTACGACTCCACTGTTCGTCTGTCTGTCTGTCATCAGGTTGTTAGAGTAAATCTTTGATATCAAAGCGATATATTGTCCAAAGTTTCAGTTAAAAATATCTACCCTTTGTGCCACCTATGCAGTTTTTCGCGGACTTTTACGTTGTGGTGTGGTAGAGTCGCGTCGTTGTCGTAGCGTCGCAAATTCCTTTGTGACTATCTCATATTCTGTGATTAAATAATGCTGTCTATCTATCTATCCTAAAGGTCTAAAGACATCTAGGTAGGCTAAGAGCCGTTAGGGACCATACTGGACTACATTTATATTCTTTGTAGTTAGCTAAAATGTTCCTCCCACCAATATTTAACCAACCCTTCTTTTTTAAAACCCTTTTTTAAAAAATTTAAAAACCCTTCTAAATAAAAGAATTAATAAAACAAACGTAATCAAAACAGATCCCGCGCACAATCCCGTATTTAGAATTCTGTAGCATCGCATATTCTGTGGCTATCTATATATCCTTAAAGGTCTAAAGACAGCTAGGTGGGCTAAGAGCCATTAAGGACCATAACTGGATTACATTTATATTCCTTGTTAGCTAAAATTTCTCCCCCATCAATATTCAACCAAATCCCTTCTAAATAAAAGAATTAATAAAACAAACGTAATCAAAACAGATCCCGCACACAATCCCGTATTTAGAATTCTGTAGCATCCGCCGACCATTAATCACTAGGCCGATGTTTCCTTTCATTGTGGCCACAGCAGATTAACGGGGGCCTTCGAATCATTGCGTTTTCGACTTCGCTGAGTAACTGTCATAATTATATGAGCTTGAATGGTGGACCCCGGGTGTGATTCAGAGGGTTCAGTGGAGTTTCTCCTGTATTATTTACTATCCCGTAGTAACATTTAAATAAAAAGTTACTTGGTAAACCATTAGTGTCTTATTTTAGAGTCGTCATAATACAAGTAATGCAACATTTCGTTTTTATATTAAATCCTTTGTGCTTTCACTATAGTGACATTAGAATTTAAAATGCTTTTCTTGCTTGCATGGTACTGTGTGTGAACCTACGCTCTCATCATCATCATCATCTCAGCCGTTATTCGTACACTGCTAGGCCATACGACGACGCCACAAGTAGCGATTGCCAGCAACCTCCATCAAACTCTACACGACCGCTACAATGTCGTGGTCTTCCAACACTTCGATGATGATGATGATGATGAGAGCGTAGGTTCACACTAAGGAAGCAAGAAAAGCATTTTTAATTACAATGTCACCATAGTGAAAATACTCTTACTGTATTTGATATTCTCTTTGTTCGGCCAAGCCCCGGGCAAAAGCTATTTAGTGCTCCAAATACGTTTCTTTAAAGCCTAAACACACATGGTCTTAAACAAACACAAGCGAAGCCAACAATGTTGATTTTTCATACAATCAGTCGAGTCCTTTATCCCTCCCACATTATATATTCAAGCAGAACGAATAATCGACATATTTTCCTTAATTTTTCATTCAGCCCGTGGGCCGAAAGAACTCGAGTCGAACTCCCTGAGGGTTTGCTTTTACTTAAAGAAAACCTTATTTAAAATAAACATGACGGTGTAAACTGCCTACGTGACAGAAATAAGAAATGTGCTGATAAAACGGTATATTATTTTTTGTGGCATTTAAGAAGATGCTCGATTTTTGTATAGGTATCTACATACCTTGTTCTTATCTGGTATCGTAGGTGAACGACGCACAATGTAATGATGAGACCTGATTTTGTTACACGGTATTTTTTCTTTGAAGTCTGTAATGTAGGTCATCTATGAAGTACATAATGTAGGTTTAGTGCTTAGATTACAGTTAAAACTCATTTTTCGATACCACCTTAACAGAAAAACGACCTTAACCCCTCAAAATTTAAAATAAATATAGGAATTTATGAGTTTGAGAGCTGCTTTATTGTTAAAGTAGAAGTGGCGTTTCTGTATTCGATCGTAAGTTACTTAGAATTAATTAACTTAGAGTTAATTAGTGTCAACGTGAACCTACGTTTCTGCTATTTAAGGTTAAGAAAATATTAACGAATTTGTCGTTTTCTTTTTTGGCTTCTATTAACTTCATTGTAAAGACAAAGAAGGAACGCGACTTAAGCGACGCAACTCGGAAACATTTGTTATTGTAACTTAGTTGTCAATCAAAAATTTTCATTGCACTCAACAGAGATTTTCAATCCACAACTAGGTATACCTACTTATGTGCTAAATGAATTTACTTCCATACAATATTAAATACCTAAACCCTTTGGCTAAATACCGTTTCGCAAAATAGGTAGGTACCTATATTTATCGATTAGTTGCCGTGATCAGCTGAGTGATTGTGTTAGCACATAGCCCGAGTGGGTGTTAGCAAACATCAGCCTCGGCGTGGCGCCACCGTAGGGATGTGCTTTCCACGTAACTTGTTTGAAGAGGCATGTATTTATCGATAATTTTCGATAACTTGTATAAACAACGATGTTTTGCTTGAGAAATGTGTGCTGTATGTCGATATTTATGTACGTAAAAGGTTGTTTAATATTTACTTATGGATTAATGAAAATATTGGTACAATATTAAGGTATAGATCGGTAATTATAGTATGTAACTACAATTACTCGTATTATACATGAGACGAACAAGTAACTAAATAAGATTTAGAATTAAAAAATATGGTTTTTAACTGAAATAAATTTCTTCCGCGACATTTGTGGAAAGGGGTTACTTACGAAGGCATATGTCCAGCAGTGGGTCAATAATGATCTTATATAATAGGGATATAATATAACTAGTAGCGTCCCTCGGTTTCCCCTACGTTTATCCCTTTCTTAGTGTAGGTATACTTTTACTCGTGACAAAGCACACACTCTCCAAATTTGGACCTAAGACCTGCGGTTTGGCCTTGGGCTTTGCATTGCGTCTGCGTTGTGTCTGCGTCTGTGTATAGTTAGTCAAACAATCAGGGCAATCAATTATACGTAGACAAAGAATAGACCACCCAAAACAGGTCGTAAATCAAGAGTATGAATTTATTAATTGATCAAATTAGAATCGACAACCCTAGCTCACACAGTACAGCAATGACTTGCCGATTCTATCCGACCACTAATTAAATTATAAGACTTCATTCAAGTTGTTTGTTTTGTTCAATAATTGTGATGAAATCATTTGAATTAGATACGATTCTGTCAAAATCAATAGGTTTTCTCAAAGTCAAAGTACTACGAAATGTAGTCCCAAACTCTTCGACATAAAAACACAACAAATACGTAAATTACCCTAGTTGTGTAAATTAAGTTTTATTTAACAAAAAATACCATTTAGAATAGCTATAGACTTTTCACAATACTTTCACTACTTACCTGAAATTTTACATTACCTGATTCAGGGTGGGCAATATCATAGGAAGATTTAAGAAGCTATATATCATCATCATCCGAGCGTGTTTCCCGGTTGCATCCATTTCGAGAGCCCAGGCTCCGCTTTCCTACTTTTACGTCTCCACTTCGCACGATCTTCGGCATCCCTTGTAGTGAGGCCATTTACACGCATATCCGATCTTACAACGTCAAGCCAGCACTTCTTGGCCATAGCCTCCGCCAGGCCGCAGCAGATTGGGAAGACTCAGGCAAGACATTTGTTTCCCACGTAACTAGCCGGTTTTCGTAGAACGTGGCCGTACCACCGTAAGCGACATTCTTGCAATTTATCTGCTATGTCTCAGACATGAAGAGTGCCCCTTGATGCGGGAGTTTCTGACGCGCTTTTCGCGGCACTCCACACATCCAGCGAAGCATCTTCATCTCCGATATAGGTCGTAATAACAGTATTTACCTATAACGCATATTGCACCTTGTGATGGGGAATTTTCAATTTGACCAAAAACCGGTGGGCAGTAGATGTCAATCCACGACCGAAGCCTCCCACCGAGAAAACATCAGCAAAATAGCACGCCGAGGTGTAAGCTTACACGAATAGTCGCATTAAAAAACTACGTAAAAATAAGATAATCGTAAATATAACGTTGGCCCAGCACAATGCGTGAATTTAACACCGGTTTCTTTTTACTACCGGTAAAACATTTCAGTCGGAACAATAAAATAGTGTCGATTTTTACGATACGTTCGTCGGGCGAGCGCGAGGGTACAATACATACCGACTGCCTAATACAGGCGTGTTCGAAAGTGATTTTAGATTGATAGAGGAGTGTGATGTGATCGCATTACTGGGTATTAGCGGGTACTTGTATATAGGAAATATACACCAAGGTAATCTATATTTTTATACAAGGCTTTGTCCTGACTGACTGATTAACGCACAGCCTAAACTGCTGATAGTAGAGGGCTGAAATTTGGAGAGAATGTTCTTTTTGTAATGTAGGCATCCTATAAGAAATGTTTTTTTTTTAATTAACACGGGATCGGCAATTTTTCGGGTGCAACAGCGGGATTCTGGTAGTTATTTATATTTAACTAGCAGTGCCCTGCGGTTTCACCCGAGGTAGTCCCGATCTCGAAAAAAGTAGACTGTTATGTGTTAATACAAGTCTCCAGCTATCTGCATACCAAGTTTTATCGTATTTGGTTAAGTAGTTTTTGAGTAAAGGCGTAACAAACTTATTTATTCACTTACTTGTCACTTACACATAAACTTTAACATTTTTAATAATTAGTAGGATTAAAATAATAAAAATCTTTATACATTTTCAATGGTTTTAGGGTTTGATGTAGAAAATTTGGACTAATATTATGATGGCTGTATAGTCTCACTCAATGTAAGACTTGATGTAATATTTTGCCTGTAGAAAAAAAATACTTTTGAATTCTATGACGTATGTCGCTTATTCTGTAGTCACAGGTTTACTATGATTTTTAGATCGAACTAAAATCTATAATTTCCTACTACGGTACGAAACAAATTTTAAATTTAAAAATCGAAATTTGCAACTTTTTTTTTAAATATCGTTTGTTCATTATTTTGATAAAGGCTGTCACCGCAGAGGCTGACTCTCTCTTACTTATCTGGTCCGGAGGTTGCAACAGTATAGTTCTCTGTATTCAAGCGCCCTTTTATAACCACTAAAACGTCCTACATTCGTTTTTAAAACCGTCGAAAATCCATTTTCCGTGTGAGCTAATCTACTTGATTCGTTGACCTCATTAGCAACATCAAATGGTTACGATTTCCGATCTGCGACGTGAACGTAATCGTAATTTTTATTATGACTAAGTTGGACTTTTTAGGGTTCCGTAACCAGAGGGTAAGAACAGGACCCTTGTATTAAGACTCTACTGTCCGCCCATCTGTCTGTCACCAGGCTGTATCTCATGAACCGTGATAGCAGTTGATACGTTCACTGATGATGCCGCTATAACACAAAATACTAAAACCAGAAGCAAATAAATATTTACCTAAGTAGGGCTCCCATACAACAAACGTGATTCTTTCTATGATAGATAATGGTACCGACTAGCTCTTAGTCGGTTTCCTTTTATTTTCGTTTTTTTAACGAAAAATTTCCTTGATCGATTTTTACAGACACTTAGCTCTACTTGCGCCAGCTAGAGTGAGTTTTTAACTGTCTTCAAAAAAAGGAGGAAGTTCTGATTTCGGTTGTCTATTTCATTAACTCTTGGGTCAGACATAGATTTTGAAAAATCAAAATGGTATTCACTACTAGCCAACACTTGTAGTTATGTCAATTTCAAGGCGTTTGTGGTGCGAATCCCTACTTGCTACCTGCCTCGCGTCTTGACCGTAGACTTCTGGCCGCACGGCGTGGTGTTCCGTCGCTTCCGCGGACAAATACCACAGGGTTGCACTAAGACTGTATAATGTAGTGTTATTGCTCTTTTTATAAAATATGTATGTTAGTTTATAAGGTATGTATCTATGGGCCTTAGTAGCCTGAAATAAATGATTATTTATTTATTTTATGTAGGTAGATTTTTAACTCAGTCCACCTTTGGAAATTCAAAATTAAAGAATGATTTTTCAAAACTCAAGGCAACCATGGGATTTGAAGCCCTCCCTCCGCACTATATATTTTAATGAAAACACTCTGTTTATGTCTGTTTCTCGCAAGGGATCCACAAACTACCCACATCATTTACGTATAGTTAGTTACTTAAACTACTCAAAGAATTTCTATGCAAATTATTCGGTCTCGGAAACTATTTTGTCAAGTGCAATTTTATGTCGATTTGTAACCGAAACGACATTGTAATAACTTGCTCGTTGAAATGTCAAGTGTTTCAAACAATACTTAGAGATTGATACCCCACATTTGTATGTTAAGTCCACGCGTGGGCGTCGGATTCCGATCTGTGTGGGCTATGATATCTACATTCTGTGATTTTGGGTTAGACGGATATTTATTGATAGATAGGCAGATGGTTAAATAGATTTATAGCCCTCTAGTGGTTTCTATAGGTTAAGGCGTTTTATGTGATTTTTAAAGAGGTTTTTAAGGTTTCGTGCCTTAAAAGGTACAAAATGAAAATTTGTGATTTTTACTATGGTCTGTTATATTGTCATATTTTGCTTATACCCTTGCTAGTTTGAAAATGTTTTTTTAAATATTAATATTTCTTCTTTCTAATATTATTTCTTTGTTATTTTTTGAGTCGGTTATATAAAAAAACTATACATTAAAATCGGTTTTTTAATTGCATTTTGCATGCTCGAAATGAGTAAACTGTTGAAACTATTTATATTTTAAGACCTCCAATGTACACAGTTATAGCAATAAAAAATATTCTTATTCTTATTCTTATTCTTATGTTCATCCGTTCAGGAGCTAAGACCAACAAACAGACACTTTATAACACCCCTCTTTTTCCGTCGGGAATTAAAAAGCAGTAGGTAAACTTATTATTAATCTGCTTCGTATTTCTAGATGGAATCAAAAATATTTTGGCACCATTACCTACCACTTATTTTTTTCCATTTTGGGATTGGAAAGTATTGGATGGAACCAGGGCCAGAGTAATTTACAGCCTCCCCTCAAAAAACACAAGGCAGTTCCTCAATCTATACTAATACTAATATTATAAAGAGGAGGGATTTGTATTTTTGTGTGTGCGCCTGTATGTTTGTGAATAAACTCAAAAACTACTGGACCGATTTCAAAAATTCTTTCACCATTAGAAAGCTACATTCACCCTGAGTAAGGCTACTTTTGATCCCAATATTCCCACGGTATCGAAACTTACGCGTTTGAAACCGCGGGACGCAGCTAGTAGTAAATAAAACTAAGACGCATTTATTGAGTTACCTACTCTATGTAACACCTATTCCATTTCAAAGTAACCTGTCTATCACTACCAAAAACCCCGCACAATATATTAAGGAAACGTGTACAAATAAGTAGGTTACGAAATAGGTTTTACTTTCCTCGGTTTCTGAGAAGGCGAAGGCGTTAGAATAAATGATACATTTTTCCTTGAACTCGCGATGTGTAAATGCAAACAAAGAATATGGTCTTGATGAGCCGAAATTACAAAGCTTTTATGTCTTTAGAATTGCAATACACCTATAGCTAGCTAAGCTAGCTATAGTAGTGAAATAGGGCTTCTTCTTCGTGTTAATGGCACAAAAGTTGTCAGGGGAATGTGGTATCTTGCGAGGTCTTTGGCGTTTTTATTGGCTGACATCAGCCTTATTCTGTAAGAAAAAACTACATAGATCCGATGTAGACTCCAGTCAACTTTTCTAAAACGACATTGAAACCTGTGAAGTCCGGTATTGGCTTTCTGTTTTATATATTTTACTATGTGTTTGTAGCTGTGGATGTCCTTAAATAAATAAATATGCAATGAACGCAGGTTCACCTACTCCAAGATAACGTTTTTAATATACTTAAATCTAACTCGTCGGCGACGTTGCAAAAAGCGCCATTTTATCAATTACAAAAACAAGATCGATCTTTACGAAACCAACCACAAGAAGCTTTTGGTTCTGGTAGACGACGTCTGCGCACAACTCAGGCGCACAATGATGCCGAAATGGATAGTCGCCGAGATGTCGCCAGATATCGGCAACCGAGACGGCGGCGCGGGCGCAGTGGCTACGTAAACACTTCTTGACTTAATTACCTGGTATCTAACCTTACTTTTGTTTAGGTGTTCTACTGTATAGATTTGAATCGAATCCGAATCTAGCATTTAGGGAAACGATCTGTCTAAAACAGATCCGTGTTTTAAGTTAAGTTCTCCCCGCGCGGTGGCGGATACACTGCTTGATCCCTAAGAGGGTTCGTGTCAGGCAGGCGGCCAGCCGGAAAAAGATTGCCAAATTTAATTGTAGAAGGTATGGTCAAATGACTTACCGACTGCGTCGACCTCAAATAAAAAAAAAACAATTTGGGGTTAGCGGACCCCGGGTTCCAGAGAGGGATGCAACCGGGAACATCGCTCGGATGAGAATGAGAGAACTCTCTGACAATGTAGCTTTTTATTAATAATAAAACAATTTTTGAAATCGGTCCAGTGGTTTCAGAGATTATCCCCAATTTACAAACATACATACAAACATACACGTTACCATCGTTACCTCTTTAGAATATAGTAAAGAAATTAATTTTGTATTTCCAGTCAAAACAGCGCTAGATAGAAACCTGGTTAAAATGACTATTTTATTACCCTGGTTTACTTGAACATGGCCATAATGTAGACACGCAAATAAAAAAACATCATAAAACTTAGGTTATTGCTCTAATACACAGTTTTTTGGTAATTATATTTCAAGGCTTGAATAACAATATTTTTTACCGTTACTAATTTTATTTTATGTGAGAAAACACACGATTTAAATTAGTTCAAATCTTGTAACATCTGTATTTTTACTCGGATCTACTTTTTGGATTTCGATATAAAGTAAGTATTTTTTTTTGTATAGTAGTTTAGCTCACCTAGTGTTGGAGTTTTCAGGGTGCTGGTCGCCCTTAGGCCTTCTAACCTGACCTGGCGACTGCTTACAGAGATAACAACCGGGACCAACTGCTTAACGTGCTTTCCGAAGCACGGAGGAGCTCGAGAGAATGATTGTTCGCCACACAAATTATCGGTCACCCATCCAAGTAATGACCGCGCCAAGCGTTGCTTAACCCGCACGACCGTTTAAAATCGGCAGATGCAGCTAGGCCAATGAGCTCCTTATCCTAATATACAGTTTTCCGGTATATTATACCTACTCTTTGAAAACAGTCGTGCATGACAGACTAACATGAATATCTACTACTGTAAATACTTTTTAGGGTTCCGTACTTAAAGGTAAAAACGGGACCCTATTACTGAGACTTCGCTGTCTGTCTGTCTGTCTGTCTGTCTGTCTGTCTGTCTGTCTGTCCGTCCGTCCGTCCGTCTGTCCGTCTGTCACCAGGCTGTATCTCATGAACCGTAATAGCTAGAAGGTTGAAATTTTCACAGAAGATGTATTTCGGTTGCCGTTACAACAACAAATACTAAAAACAAAATAAAACAATTATTTAAAAGGGGCTCCCATACAACAAACGTGTTTCAAAAATAACAAGGAGTCAGGACAGGAACAAGGACAGGAGTTGGTCAGGACAAATCGAGTTGGTCATGAAATTCAAAATGGCTGCCCTATCTGTCAAATATACCAGTCTGCCCTACTTACCAAAGAGTTTCTTTTATGTTTCAGATTTTCTTTGTGCCAAGGTTTTTTTTTTTGAGTGAGAGTTGATGGGAGTAAGAATCGAAGATAAATATTTCGATATATATAAATATTATAAAATTTAAAAATTGATTGTTGTAAACCATTTTAGGGTTCCGTATCCAATTGTGATAGTGGTACGGAACCCTTTATGCGCGAGTGTCGCACTTGCCCCGTTTTTTATTTTAACTTGCGTCCAAAAACAGCCTTTTTGTCGTATTTCTTTCTTTATTAGATAAATAGAAACCACCTTAAAAAACATCCTCTCTAATTTATTTTCTTTTTTCTTTGCAAATCGTGACTACTGTAGTCGGGTACTATTCATCAATTAGAAAGGCTTAACTTAATTAATAACGTGCTACTTACTATTAAGAAGCCGGCAGAGGTGTCACGGACACGGACTTGACTTTCAATACAAACATACCTACATCATAACCACATAAGTATTTCACACATGTAATCTTCAGGGTGTTGATGATTTCGATAATATCGGTTTAACGGTTTAGGCGTTAAAACAAACAAACACACAAACAAACAGACATAGTTCCCTTCGCATTTATAATATTAGTAGGTATTTATATTTTTCCAATATATTCACCTGAATTGAGTTGGATAGAAAATAAATTCACATTTCGGTTTTAAACGCATTGTGTCTTCCTTTTTTTGATAATAAATAAAAGAACATTGGATCATGACGCTGGTACATAGGTTTACCTAATTTTATTTTAGGTGAAAGTTTAAAATAAGATATCAATTATTAGATAACTTAAATCCGAATAACCACTTTAAGTGGTGAAAATTTTACATTTCGACATTTATTTTCATAGGTACATAGTTTTAAGTACTAAGTACATTTCCATGTAAACACAGCCGGCTTCTTAACTCTTACAACTATACTCAAGACGTTTTAACAATAAAAAAATGACTAGGTACTTCACTTTTGCATTAATCTATCCATCACAGTAGCATACAACTCATTATATTTGATCATACAAATGTTGATCATTTTTTATTCTCATAAACCATAGACCGTATTAACTTTTCTTTCTTTTCGTTACAGGTAAGTCGTGTATGCATCTCACAAAGGTGAAGTGCGAAAACCAGTCGTGGTCCATCATTCTTGGTTCGGTAACCTACTTGCATTATTTCTGCTTGTTGTAATGAAACCTACCTGCCGATGCTTGCGTTGTTGAAACTACTGTTGTGCTGATTTCGCAAGCAGGATGCCTCTAGTAATGACAAGACGTGATGCAAAATCATTCGTGTGTGTGTCTGTTACGTGGTGTTCTTACTCTTAAATAACTAGATGTGACTAGTATTTTACTAACAGACTTTGTAATGTTCAATTCGGTTGAGGTTCTTAACCGACTTGTAAGAAAGAGGAAGTTATCAATTCGGATGTTAAGTTTTTGTGGGTGTGTGTCTGTTGCCTTCGCTGTCTGAGGTCTGATCCCGATGATTCTTTTTTTTTTATTTAAAAAGTAGTATGCAGCTCCAAGTTTTCCTTAAAGTTTTAAAGTATTATAATAGTATTTTGAAGCGGTTCACACTTGTATCGACGGAGATCTTAATCATCGAATGAAACTCGACAGAATGTGAATGTCCAATATTAGAGATTGATTGCCCAAGTTCAAGGATATCATATCAATTTGTTCTCATCACCTTGACGATATGATATCATGTGTTCAATTGCAGTAGATTGCCCGGTCAAACTGAGGTGCCCTGTGACGGCATACCTACACTGTTTTAGAGAATCGAAATATTTGTACGGTAAACATTTCGATTTAGTGATAGGTATGGTTTTTTGGGTCAGTTTATTTTAGCGCAAGGCGCTTGAATCTGCTCTAGTATGAAGTAAATAAATATTGCCAGACGTTACAAAGTCCAACTAGGTTTTTACTATAAGTACCAACTAGACGACCGATATTCAACAAAGCAATAAAGCATTAATTCATACAACAAATAAGTAAATAAAATAAATAATTTCTCCGAACAACACACAGCGCCATCTAGCCCCGTGGTAAGCGACTAAGCTTGTGTTACGGTGACTAGACAACGGATATAATACTTATATTTATTTTTCTTTTGTAAATACATACATATTATACATAGAGGGACACCCAGACCAGACACAAATATTTATTTTTTAAGCATAAATACTCGCACCCGGCGGGAATCGAACCCGCAACCTCCTGCATTGCAGTCGCGCTTTCGCACGACGCGCCACCGAGGTCGTCGTCGTAAGTAGGTAAAATTTACTGATATTTACCTACTTACATAATACTTTTTTATGAATAAATGAGGCATAGGTTCATAGAAAAAGAACCAGCATAAGTTACTTAAGTACTTGTCCCCAGCAGAAATCACTCCCTCATGAAATACTTTCAGGACTTAGTCGCACAGTGAAATTCCACAATTCTCGCGAAATTACTCGCACACCTTTAAAAAAGATGGATCAATATTCGAACGTTACTGTCGTTGTTTATAAAATACCCACCATCTAGCTATCTGAGCTTGAAACTATTTCAAAGGAAAGTGTCTAACGGCCTTTAAGAATCCTCGAGAAAAGGGACATTTCATAATGTAATATTTCATGACTAAAAAGGCAGATGCATCTCAAACCCAGTCGTTGAGATAAAGAGCAACAAATCGCATGTCATTACGGTTCCATACGCGGTTTCTTGCACCGCATCCACCGTTATCCTTTTACCTAAACTATTTAAACGAATTTCAACTGTAATCTTATTGAAATAAAACCTAAAATCACTTAGTACGTAAGAGTGTAAAACTTAAATTCGGAATTTTACGTGCTTTCGCTTTGGATGGGTAATTTCATGCGAAGTGTAGCTTTGTAATATATACCTTATGTTACCTTCAATTTGGTTTACAGTTTCATGTAATATTCATTAAATAAATCCCGTTAATGATTCTTTAATTAATTTCTGTAGGTATTTTCCGGTGTAGAATTGGGTTATCCCATCTCTTCCCGTCTTCTTTTTCGTGTCAAAGACTCAATTTTAAATGTACTTTGCCCAAAACTTGGCGACGAATACAGCATTATCTGTAACTGTATTCAGGTCCTCCATCGAACAACTAGTGGAACACATGGAGCAGACCATGAGGTGGTCCATCGACTGCTCGGCCCTTTCACGAATACACTACGTATCACCCTGCACCCTAAAACCCCACTTCGCCATGATCGTATGTTTTGAATCACCTATCTTTTCCCGTGTGTATGAGAGACTAGCGAACCTGTAGTTATCCTCGCACGGTGGCGGGTGAATTACTTGGCCCTAAGAAGGGTTAGTGTTAGGACTGTCAGGGAAGCGTCGCCGTAGCACTGAGAATTCCTATAGGTATACTATAGCATAGATAGACGCATCGTGAGATGCGACTTCAAGTATAACCTTAGTAATAAATAATGATAAATATGTGTAGGTGCTCCATAGTCTGAATTATGACCATAATCTGATGGCAGACATGCTAAAATATATTGGCAGATCGACCTCGTTATAAATCGTATGTTTTACGAGATAGTATAAGTACATAATTATTTAATCTTCTTGGAAGGCCGCCATAGGCTGGAATTTCGGTCTCTAGCTAGATGATTGTGTTAAATCTTAGACCACCTGGGAAAATAGTGATAAGAGAAACTACTGTGATACTAAAAATAGTGAAAATAAAAAGAGAATAATAAAATTCATCGTTTATAAATTCAACTTTTATAGTAATCAAAATTAAATTGTTTTATTTTTGCTTTTTATTAAAAGGCTTTCCAAAATTCTGCATCCGTTCGACAGGATTTGAACCTGCAACCCTGACATAAGACGTAATAATGCGCTTTTCCGTTTACTCCATAGCTAAGGTGCCAAGTGTAAGAGGTTTTAACATACAAGTCTGCATGAAAAGTTACAAGTTAAAACGTTATATTTGTAAAGACGGGGATAGATGATAATTACCTGTCCTTTTTCGGTAGCATAGGAATGAGTGGGATAGAATTATATGAAAAAAATCGATGATTACTCTTAAAATTAACATTATATTTTCCCTATGAAGAGGACATTTAAAGTATACCTATAATGGTAATCTATAAATATAAAAAACATTAACAAAACAATTGTTTCGGCGTGAAAAAATTGTATCTAAGATCGTCATTTCACATAGGTCGCGCTCTTAGGTAAACTACCTAATTACATAGCAGTCAGTATTGCCAATCATTTGCCAACGCTAAACGTCCTTATTATTTCAAAGTTCTCTACTCGAATACTTTATAAAAAGAACCGCCTCTCATTTCTTAGAAGTTTAGAAGTTGATTGAATACTGTTTCTTGGAAATTATCAATTTGAAGATTCTGAAGTAATCTTCAGAATCTTTATCTTCGCCCACTTCTATCATAAATCTTCGATGAAGTTTATTTGAAAACTTTACTATACCTACTCGTTTATATGAATCTATTATACTATGTAAACCTATGTTCTAACTAGATTAAACCTCCCTTGCAATGACAAGAGTTAAGTTTTTGACCAGTTAGACATCAGGTTTTCAACACAGTGCAAAGTGTCAATCAACCAAAAAAAACTATATCAAAATAGCTTCAACTGCTATTTGATTCCGTAAAACCGTTGCAAATGTCATTTGAATTGAAACAATAGAAATGTTTCATGTTTTATCATTTTCTGATTTTGTATTCCCAATTTGACAGTTAGGTAATTTTAACGGATTATTCTAATTAGCAACAGCTTTGAAAGAGGAACGATCAGCAACAATTATACAGAATTATCCCACTGTTCGTAATACAATGCCACAGACAGATAAACAGACTAACCGACAGACACCTGAAACTTGTAAAACGCCTCATTTTCCGTTTTAGAAAAATGTTCGAATTTCCAAAATTCGTAAAACAAAAGTTGTTCGCTAAGGCGTCTAGATCAGGGGTTCCCAAACTGGGGGGCGCGCCCCCCAGTTTACATTTACAGAGGCATTTACATTTAAAATTTCTGAAATTGACGCCTGTCAAGAACATAATATTGTTTCCTCAGTCGGCCAATGTTAAGATCATGTTAAGACATTATCAGCCTCTACCTCCTCCTCACAGGCGCTATCAAAGGTATTTGGTAAAACTTGCCTTTTGTATGACTTTGAAAACTATAATTAGCAATAAACATACTTTTTTAAAACACGTTTTATTCTGGCCTGATAATGGACGGGGGGCGCGGACTTTTTTTTATGGTCGAAAGGGGGCGCGCCTCAAATAAGTTAGGGAACCCCTGGTCTAGATCAACTCTTTTGGTAAGCCCGAAACAGACCATAGGCAATTAAACTTGTATATGAGAGAGTTAAAAGTTGTAAGCAATAAAAAACAATAAATTGTCAATAATTTTGAAAGCTTTCTGATTTACGTTCTGTTCTCATTTTTGAAGTATATTTTAATTAATTAGTATTTATACTTACCATTTTTTATACCATTTTTTTTGCAAATAATCGCCTCAAAGCGTATAATTTTACGATATTTTTTGTTCAACTTCCTCAAATTAATTGTTAATAAATTTCGTTTTATGTTTTTAGCGAATCGATTTTTCTTGTTCTGTCCAATATTAAAGTGGTTAATAAACTTGTACCTATAGGGGAAATGTATCTCTATAGATACTTAAATCTTCGTGTAGACATAATATGTATTTTATGGTTTAAAGTCCAAGCTTAATTTGTTGTTTTAATATATTTTTTAATTTATTGTGTGGAACATTACAAACTTGCTCACTATTTTTTAATAATTGACAGGTGACTTTATTCTTTTCATCTACTTTTTCATGATTTATATCTAATCTACAGAGCACCTTTGATCCATACTTCGCTGTAGTAGTGCCCTGGACATTATTAAATGGAATAGGCTTGCCCAGCACAGATAAGTTAATTTTTATCTCAGCCTTGTCAATCATACTCAGAGAAAAGAACAGGTCAATACTTACTGAGCTAACTAAGCCGTGGGTGAGGTTATATATGTGTTTTCTATGCATACTTTTACTCATTTACCGCACCGGGGCAAATAAGACTTATCGACACCCTAAAGGTCGAGCTCAAAATCTTGGTGACCGGAACAGATGAAACCTACCTTGACTATGTAATATAAAATATAAAGCACGCGTACACACATAACATGATAACGCATTTCGTTACATAGCGTTTTTTTCAAAATCACTCCACACGCAAACCTTAAGAAACTGCGTTCTAATTCCATACAACCGTCCATTTCCCAGGCGAAGTGAAGGAGTAATTACGAGACGACGACGCCACGTAAATCATGTCGAACAGTTTGACGGACATCTTAACATTGTATCGACTGTAATTCTACTATGTTGTCGCCTTCGAGAGTTATTACTCTGGGCTTGTTAGAAAGCATCGAGTTATGTGTAAATTGAATGCTAACGTTTAAGTGAAACGTGAAGCTTTCCATTATTATTTTAATAATAACTATTATTATGTATAACTATTATTTGGCTGGTTAGAATGAACACTGAAGAGATAGCGGTCTCCGCCTCTGGCTTGCCTTTACCGGCCAGTCAGAGTGGAGTCGCGAGAGCAGAAATGCTCGGAGGATGGACACCTCACGTCAGTGTTGGATGAGTTGGCCAGTTCTCTAGAATACCAGTGATGGCTGATGACTTAAAATCCAGTGAGGTCTCTCCATCCTCTAATGTCCACCTGTGTGTGTAAATCCCAATTCGTATAAAGGCTTAAGAATATGCTATGTGATAGAGCTACGTTTAACCAATATCTCAATTGCAAGTGACGTCAAACCATGCTTATTTAGAAGATAATTTTTACCCTGAAATGTTCTTGACATCACTGTGCAAATGATTTCATTGTAGTAGGTAACTTTGTTTTAATAGTGCCGAGGCGCATAACTTCTATCTAAACTGTTTAGAACTCAGAACTGAAAAAAAATGCAATAAAATAAATGAATAAATAAATTCTGTAAACATCACACAGCGTCGTCTAGCCCCATGGTAATGATAAGCTACTGAGCTTGTGTTCTTGAGCTACTGAACAACGAATCCACAGAAACCAAGTTTTCATTATTTAGGATTAAAGTGTTTTCTTCAGAATTTCAGAGTACCTACATACCTATCTGGACGACATGATTAACTTTTCATTAAAATAGTCCAAGAGCCAACGTTCATAATTAAAATGTAAATGAACCTTCATAGCCTGTGGAGCACCATATACGTTTAATATCAAACTCATTAGAGAATCCCCCATTGCGTTTATTGGTATTTTAACACAATTTCGAGGTGTCAAACATAAAATTAACTGTTGTCAACTTGAATATGTTATTATTGGTATAATGACAGAATTATGTGACAGTAAACATGAAATTTTGGTTTAACGAACATGGTCTCCTGTGGTCATTAAAGCCACCACCTGCCGATCTGTAGCAATGTTATTAAGAACCAGAACAAACTTTAATTGGTTAAGGTGTATGTAAGACTTTTTATCCATTTAATCTAACGCACTTAGATAGGTTCGTAACATCAAAGATGGAACCATTTAAATTATACCTATTTACTCCCTTTTTGGTTAAATTACTTCCGCTTGCTTAAATTGGATAATGTAGTGTAGTCATAATAAGTAAATAAAAATAAAAAGCTTTTTTAAAGCGCTTTGTTTGGTTTGGCCTGGTCTAAGAACTAAACTGTGCAGAATGGAAAAAATGGATAGTGAAGGTCGACCCCAAATAAGTGGGATAATGGCAAGAAGGATGAGTTTGTACTATATCAGGTACCTACTTAAAACTACCGCCTAAATTGTTATTAATAAGGTTTGTACTGTTTCTGTAAAAAAGTAAAATAAAACTCAAATTTAAAATTAGGTAGATAATATCAAATAACACAATATTTAACTCTAAAAAATTTAAATCCAACTGTTGAATTCGGACCTTCGAACATTTTATTCTGTATCTTTTTTAAACCCGACAGGCAAAAAGATTTTAAAATATTGACACTTATTGAGTTCCTTTTCGGATTAATATACTCAATACCTACTCATACAAAGTTTTTATTTGGTCCTTCCTTAATGTCTCAATAAGAAGCAACATTTGATACATTTTGGGATAATGTTGCTCCAACAAGTTTAACTGAGTACTTTGTCGTCCAAAATGAGAAAGGTTAGAGATAAGAATGGTTTTTATATAATAAGGATGAAATTTATATCTACGTTTTAAGTCCGTTGCTTAATTTTATAAATTATATTATTGGAGTATTACGACCACAATATTTTGAATGTTTTATTCGTAAATTGCAGAAGTTTGACTGCATTTGAAATATATTCGACGTTAACGATCGTTATTTTTCATGATTTTGTTTAGATTTTTCTTCTGTGTTCGCGATATTGGATTGAAATTAAAAACTCATTTTTCGGTTTTAATCGCGTGATGTTTATTACTTTTAGCATTGTTTAAATGCTCGACGTTTCGAAACCTGTAAAGGATTGTCAATCCTGAAGAAGAGTCCTGCAAAGGTCTCGTCGAGCATTGAAACAATGCTAAAAGTAATACCCACCACGCGATTTAAACCGAAAAATGAGTTCAAATTCAATGATTTTGTTTATGATAAGTTTAATTTAAAAGTACTGGAAATACTGATGAAACTGCTGAAACGTAAAATGCTGGCACTTTTTGTGAAATAAAAAAAAATGTGCTGAGATTTTGTGAAGATTGTCACTGGCTTTAGTGAAACATAATAAATAAAATAAAACTATGCAGGAGGCTGTATAGGCTAAAAGCCTTTTTTCCTCCTTCTCGTAACTTTTCTTCTAAATCTGTGCAAACGCAAATAAAGGTACCTAATTGCCAATTTGTGGCGAATAAATCTACGGATGCCAAATCTAACTTCTTTGGTTCTTAAAATGACATGTACACGTTTAATAGAATGCGTCAATATTGTGTTACTCGTATTTGCTACAAATGTAGGTCTTTCAATCCAATCACCTTTACTTATCTATCACAAATAAATTGAGTATAAGAGCTGTCTTACGTACTTGTTATCACTGTTATCAGTCATTGTACCAATAATACGGAGAAATTCACTTATCCTAAATACCGAGCAATTGTGACACTAGGTATTTGTAGTAGGCAAATGGGACATTCCTATTTGACTATCTTCGAATCCTAATAGACATCAAATTATTGCAATTGAAATTTATTGGCCATCAATCAAACTTGCATGTTTACTGCCACAGACATATTAAAGTATCTTGGTTTGTATTTACTACCATCAATAAGAGTACAATTTGTGCCTAACAAGTAACTCTATATCTATAAAATGCTCTGCTGACTGACTGACTGATCAACGCACAGCCTAAACCGCTAATAGTTGACAGCTGGAGAGTGTCCTTTATGTGAAGAAGGCATCAGATAATGATATTTGAGAATTCCAACAGGATTGGGACTTATGTAGATAAAGCTGCGTGACACAGCTAGTAAACCCACAGACTTTGGTATAGTAGACGTCACATTACATCGATTTGTATTGAAACCGAGCGTGGCAACTTTTTAATACCCACTGTGACGTCACAGCCACAGAAAATATGTTCCTCCCTTTAGGTGCTCCAATTTTTGGGGATTTTGCAGTTACTAAACACTAATTATGCAACGAGGCATTTTATTAGTTTTACTATAGACGCGCGCGGACTGCCAGTTAGCGCCGACTACCGCGACGTTTTGTCAGGGTTTTTCACGTTTTTCTGACACGCGAAGGATATGAATTCGCGTGGTCGTGTCATCTATGTCTGTGAGTAAACCAATAAAACAACAAGAATCGATTAACGAACCAATCACGTGGGACGACCGAAAACAGACCAATGAGCAGTCTCCTGGCTCTGGCCACGTGGTTCGACTGTCTAGTTCGATCAATCGAACTACGTGAACTTTTTTTTCCCGTTGGTTCGATTAATCGAAACACGAGTTTTTGAAAGTCCTGATGGTTCGATCAATCGAACTACGTGAACAAAACGATCTATAAGTAGGTAGTTAGCCACTTAACCTATCCGTTATAATAACTATTTAAAATTAACATATTTTCTAAACGTATATCCATTAGTCCCATTTAAATTACACACATTTCAATCACACGACATTTAAATTTAAAAATACATTCTTCACTAATAAAAATTATGCAAAAGTTTTCAAATAACGGTAGCACAATCAAACTACATTAGAAATTCGGTAGCAATTTTCATATAAAGCTTTAGACAAACCGGTATGACTTGTTGCAAGCCCCAAGCGCTACGACACGTCGCGTCGGTCGCCACGTAACAAATCACCAATGCTAATGTGATTTACATAGAAAACAGTCAATAACTTTACAATTAGACGTTCGTAGGCGAACTCAGGTTCGCTGATGCAAGGAAAATATGGCACAGTAGCATTGAGTTACAATACCTACAGAGTCACAAACTAAAAAAAAAATGTCCGCGCCAAAACTCGGCGTACGCTGTCACGTGCGCAGAATTTTTGTTTACTTCGTTTGAGCGACTTTGAACGTTATTTAAGTAGGATAAAGTCTAAATTCGAGCAAATGTCATTTTAAAAGGTATGTAGAACGGCGCTCGGACATTTTTTGAGTGTTGTCAGTTGGAGATTGTGGCTTTATAGGTATTGTAACTCAATGCACAGTAGGGGTATTTCAGTCTAAACACCATGTGCGACTGTGGAAATGCTGTCTAAATAACGACGTATTTAATGGCCTGTGTGTTTTGTTAGCTGCTCTGTAGCCGACCTCAACAACGCGAGAGACAATGCAGTAGCAGTTGCCGAGTGTTGGGCCCTGGCTTTATAGACGAATCGAGTAATTACTCTGGCTAAGTAAAATCTCTGTCACATTTTCGCAGACGTTGAAAAGTGTGAGACAAAAGCATTACTTAGCCGAAGTAATTATACTCGACTTGTCAATTAATACTGGGGTTAGATGTATAGACAGACAGTTTGATGCCGTTTTGACACAGAGAAGAAAATTAGTAAAGTTATCTTCTTCTCCTTATCCTCTTTTACGAGAGGACACCGGCCTAAGTATACCTTAATTAAACGATATTTTCATTGCTGCCTCCCGCGGTTTCACCCGCGTATGACCAGATCCCATTGAAATATCGGGATCAAAAGTAGCCTATGTTACTCAGGGTGAATGTAGCTTTCTAATGGTGAAAGAATAGAAAGAATAGGAATAGAAGTTATATTGTTAAGAAGCTGTTGGTTCTCCTAAAAATAAATAAATAAATAAGAATTTTCGGCCCAGTAGTTTTTGAGTTTATTCATTACAAACATACGACACACACACAAATACAAATCTTTCCCCTATAAGTGTAAATAGTGTAGATAAGTACCAAGGTAGGTACTGTGCTTGCTCTGCTTTGGCACATATTTGGTCCACATTCTACAAACAGATTAATATTTTACAAAGACATTATTTTGAGAATAGCATTGAGCTAAAGACACTCATAGCAACATGCTGCATCTTAAATCTTGGCGGTAGGTAGACAGGTAGGTACTTTAGTATAGCTAGAGCAAACACAATTTCCTCGAAGATAAAAACCATAAACTAAGATAAGCGGTCTTAATATCGTTAGAACTAATAACCGAAGACAGCCACGCCTTTATAGAGTCTTTGACCCTAATGGTTCAGTTTCATTAGTCGTTAGTAACTCAGCCGTTATGCTGAATTCGGGGAGTCCTCGAATACGACAAAAATAGTAAGTTATTGCATTCTGGGATGCTATTCTCCTCATCATTTCGAAGGTTGTCGTCAGATCTTTACCAACTTTAAATGGGATCAATAAAATTGCATATATATATTTATCTATATCTATAAAAGGCTTTGTCCTGACTGACTGACTGACTGACTGATCAACGTAAAGCCTAAACCGCTGGTAGAAGAGAACTGAAATTTGGAGAGTGTGTTCTCTATGTGATGTAGGCATCCGATAAGAAAGGATTTTCGTAAATTCCCACGGGATCGTGACTTATTCGGATATCGCGGGACATAGCTAGTCGACTTATTTAACGGTTACCGCCTAGTGCACCGAATTTGGCCTATAAATATTAAATACCAATAGAAATTAGCCTAATATTCCTAAAAGACAACCTTAAATGAGCGTAAATAATATTCAAAAACGAAAGTTGAAGATTGATCATATTTTATAATTAGTTCAACATAATTTATCAAAATTAAGATGGCCACTAAAAGGCATGTGACAGCTCAATTATTATTTCTCTTTTTAGTTGAAGTTTTACAACTTTTTTATAATGAGTTGTAGGTATGTACATCTTAGGTAGCATACTTATCTATTACTCTATTTCAGAATCTTAGATCAAAAATGTACACAAAAGACTTATACATTTATTTGAAAGTGACAGCTCTTAATTTACTTTTTCCTTTGACAGTTCTTTGTGTACATTTTTGATCAGATTCTGAAATAGAGTATAGATATATATGTCGTAGGGAGGTTGACGATGGCGTTAGGAGGGTGCTTTACTTCTGTATTTGCTATCGTATATCTTCTAGTGGGCATACTTGGGCTTCTAGTACTTAACTACGTACGTACTTTGGGCGTACTTGGGTAGATGTTGGCTCAATGAAAACAACATCTACCCAACTATGATGAGGTACTGTGTATAATCAACGTTCAAATAATACTGTAGGTAACAATTTATTCACATAGAAAGAATACGGAACGCGAGACAGTTTCTACAAGCCATCACGACCGTCCCCTGATGAATAACATCCGTTGCTTAGCAACCAACAACCACAACACGTCGCTGCTGTAGACTCTGTCAGTGTCACAAATAACACTGGCGATCCGATTCTTCTAGTAAGGAGTTCGGTTAACTTAGCAGTCCACACTCCGACATATATATCTGACCACTCGAACGTAACTTGATGGCCATGGTCGGTCATGAATGAGGGAAGACAACAGTGCAGACTTCCGTTTTGTCCTTCTATATGACTGCACTGACCTTATTATCGGAACACAGGCGAGTCCGCTTGGTGTACGACTAACTTCTCAAAACTCTAGCATAGGTACCTATCTGGTTTGATGAAGGAAATACCTATTACACAGCAAAAGTTCAGATCCAGTCGTTTAATTTAAGTAAAAATCTCACAACATGTCTAAGTCTTCTTAAAAACTTTGACCCCTTTTAATATAACTTTATGAGGCTGACTTTATATGGAGTTGTGGACTAAAGTTATAGCTCCAGATAGTGTCATAGTTTCATGACATATCAACTATAAAGCATGAGAAATTTGAGTAGACAATGAGTAAACATGAGAGACAAAGAAATAAAATTTATAGATATCAATTTATTTATACTTACTTCTGGGAGGCTTCAACCTTTTGTGAGTATATGTCTCCTCTACAGTTTTGTGCTCATTGCTCCTGATTTCTCCAGTTTGTGTGCCATCCCATGACCCTGAGGTCTTCCTCGACACAGTCTAGCCACCTCTTCTTCGGCCTACCGCGTAGTCTCTTCTACTGTGACTTCCACCGCGTCATTTTCCACTTTGTGTGCCCTATGATCATATACATATGATCCTATAATTATTTGGTAGTAAAACTATATCGATAAGACGCCGAATAAAACATACCTACTTGTTTTGTAGTATCCAAAGTACTGCAAATTAAATCTCGCGAAAAAAGCTAATACAAAACAAAGAAGTTTGCAAAATAGCGACGCTCTAACAAACTGAACTGCAGATATTTTGCGATCGAAACTTATACATGAGAACAGAGCCAGTCTTGTATAATATCAACTATTATGCCGTACCTACATATCTGGTATAATACCTTCCATACATGGTGTGGTATCACATACATTCGAGACCTGTCAAGTGTCATTGACATTAATTTATTTATAGAGGTCACCTATGTACTTACTAGTATAATGTAGCAGATCTAGATTTTCTGGATTATTAACCGCTAGATAATTTTATTGGTATTTCAGATTTAATGACTGGAAAATCGTTAGAAGTAAATTAAATGTCTTAATAAGCTGTAAAATGAAGCATGGAAAATTTTATAAAATTTGTTACTGGAGTAGAAAATACACATGTTTTCAATAAAAGTAGTCATGGAAGATCTCGAAATGTGTCCTACTAAGACTTAGGCATCTAGAGCTTACAAGGCTAGGAGAAGATCAGATATTAATTTCGACGAATTCAAATAACGACACCTTGTTACCCGGCTACAAGGAAAGGGTTATGTTTTTCGCGCCTATCTTATATGTTTGTAATATTCTTTATTCCCTCGTATCTTCCAAACCACTCAACGGATTTCTTTAATTAGGGTATTGTTAGATTCGTCTCATCCCTCCAATGGTTCTAAAATTCTTAGAGGTGACATAAAATAAAATTCAAAATGGCGATCACCAGATGCCATATTGTAAAAAATTAAATAATAATTTAGAAAATTGGTTCAGTGGTTTGGGATTATGAGGTGACAAAAAATATTACAAAGATACGCGTGAAAAACCCAACAGTGCCCTTGCAAGTGTTGACTAATGACAACAACTAATATAGAGATGTCGCCAACGTAATTCAACAAACCGTGTACTGTTCATCGTGATCTACCTTAGTATAAAGACCGCCATACATATCTATAAAATGCTTTGTCCTGACTGACTGACTGATGGGCC
This sequence comes from Idaea biselata, assembly GCA_958496205.1. Lineage (NCBI taxonomy): Eukaryota > Metazoa > Arthropoda > Insecta > Lepidoptera > Geometridae > Idaea > Idaea biselata. Next base: position 3,739,006 of record OY292401.1, on the reverse strand, counting down.
AACGTACAGCCTAAACTGCTGATAGTAGAGAGCTGAAATTTGAGTGTGTTCTTAATATGATGTAGGCAATCCAATAAGAAAGGGTTTTCAAAAATCCCTACGGAGTCGGGACTTACGCGGGTGAAACTGGGACACAGCTAGTATACACGGATATATACGGAGAGGCCAAATAGAAAAGCCAAATCGGGCATATATGATATTACTAGCAGCTCCCCGCGGTTTCACCCGCATAAGTCCCGATCCCGTGGGAATATAGGGATCAAAAGTAGCCTATAGCCTTCTTCAATAAATGGACCATCCAACCCCGAAAGAATTTTTCAAATCGGACCAGTGGTTCCTGGGATTAGCGCGTTCAAACAAACAAAAAAACAAACAAACTCTTGCGCTTTATAATAGTAAAATAGATAATTGCTTCAGAGCCATAAAGTCGTTTCATCGATACACCGATTTAAGTCCTGCCAGGCGGAACTGAATGTAAAACTGCCTACAGATCACACAAATTATAAAAAAATTAAACCATGAATGTCATCTACTCTAATAAAATAATGTTTCCCTTTCAATAAGTGTCATCTAAAACCACAAGAGGCATTTCCTGTTCGTCACAAGTATATTGAACTTCAAGATGCGTTCGCGCAAAAAAGTTCTAAAACCTGTCCGGCCCACAGAGCCGGTTCGTAGGAGTATAGCAGAACCGTGTTTAGTTGTCTTACTGCTGCTGATAGATTTACTCCCCTGCTTATTAACGACTAGCCGCGATTTTACCCGCGTAAGTCCTGATCCCGTGGGAATATCGGGATCAAAAGTAGCCTATGTTACTCAGGGTGAATGTAGCTTTCTAATTGTGAAAGAATTGTTGAAATCGGCATAGTAGTATTTGAGTTTATTTATTACAAACACACACTTACACAAAAATACACATCTTTCCTCTTTATAATATTAGTGCAGATGTTTATGTTACGTTTGTCACTGTCTGTTAACTTTGAAACTTCATATCATAGTAAAAGACAAACGTTACTTAGTTTATGTAGCTGTTTATAAGTATGGTGGTTATTGTTTTACTAGCTGTGTCATACGGTTGTACTCGTGTAAGCTTTAATCCCGAAGAAATTCCCAAAAATCCCTTGTTAGCATGCAACTACGCAAGATTTGGATTATAATGAAGGAACAATCCAAATTACAAAGTAATATCTGCGAAAAAGAGCTTTTTGCGCTTTTATTATTTAGTAGGTACTGTACAGGATGAAAATGACAAAATTTGAAGGAGGATTTGATGTCGTTCAAATGGGGAAAAAGAAGAAAATGACTTGGTTTTAATCAAGGTGCATGACGCATATTGAATCTTATAAAAAAAATATTACACAACTACTTATATTTTTAATGATCCCCAATTCCCGAAGTATCAGACACATACATTTAGGTAGTTAGTAGGTTTATATAGAACGATTTAGGTTTGAGGTGATCTCTGGTCGAGGGATCTCTGGTAATCAAATAATAGTATTTAATTCAATACAACGTGGTTGTAGTATAGCTGTATCGAGAATTGTTTTTGTCTGTTTTTTCTTTACTGCCATCCGATTCTCGTTGTCAAGGTTGAGAAATAAATTCTAACTGGATTCTTGTGTTAAGTAATAGGTATCTATTGTATTGCTTTTGCGCTTTCGGAATTTAAAATATCGGATAACCATTGATAGCCTTATTAATAAACGTGGAGTGATGTCGGAGTAGTGAAAACGTGCTTTGTTTTTTTTCCGTGACAAGAACTTTTAAAGTTGACAGACAGAAACAAAAAGTGGTAAAATTACTCTAACCTTACCCCACGTTTATTAATTAGGCTATGTCTAGTACTAGAGGTGATGTCTCAAACATATTCCATGTCCCTTTTACACGAAATAAATATTAAAATCCGCTGCAGCGCTGACAATATTGTTTAGTCTATCGTAAAAATGAAATTAGCACTGAGATGTAGACTACGAATGACGATAAAAGGGTCAAAAGCATCATTGAGTTTGCGGTAGCGTTACCGCAGTGGCTGTTTACAACTATCTTCCTTTTGATGCCATATTTATCTGTTAAGGTTGAGATCAATGTGAATGACAGGCAGTTACATTCAAGACAAATAAACAATCAAACGTAGGCTGGTGTAGCCCTTAAGGAAGACTTAAGTAACTAGCAGAGTCTCGCGGTTCCACTTATACGTAAGTCTTGTATGAAAATGTATGGATATACACACCACAATGAACACCCTCTCCAAATTTCATGTCTCTAGGACCAGCGGTTGGGGATCTGCGTCGATATAATAATATACTCGTGGATCAGTCAGGACTATATACCTTGATTGTATAAATAACAGTATCCATACAAAACCAACCGAAATTGAATTTCGCAGTACCATAATCTTTATGATAATAAAATCTCTTCAGAACAAAGATTTCATCAGACCTCTTTAATCTTGAGGTGGATTAAAAATTAACTTACAATTTCATACAAAATGGAAGGCTATCGTTCATCGCTTAATAGCTTCAGGTTATTCTTGGTTTTACTTAAATAAGAACTTGATATTACCATAGTTTTATGGCATGAAAATATTAAAATGACTTTCGCTTTTGTTTGATGTAGGTATACCTACTTTTTTCTGAAGCTTTACATAAGAAGTGCAAGATTGTATAAAATAAATAAATACTGAAGAAGGTTCAAACTAAGCAACTAGGCATGTAGTATGGATACTAGACAACGGATATTCCACATATAGGTACAATTTTTTTTTGTTTTGAAAATATCCCCCCTATTAGTCTCTTCTCACTGGAGGGCGCTTTCCGAAACCATACATGCGAATCGAGACCTTTCCAAGTCCCTTCTTCAGGATTGACTGATCAACTGTCATAGTCAATTATAGTGAAACATTTTAGGATCCGTCATAAATAAATGATCGATATAAAATTATGGAAGTTTTTATACACGCGACAGTAGCAAACTTACAGGCACAGCAATTAATAGCATGTAGAGAGACCAATAGCGAAGGTACAGTTGTAGCATAGGTAGACAAAATGATACTATAGTGAGACTCACAGTCTCCTTTGAATATCGCATACCTCCAAATAAGTAACAAATTAAGCTAAGCGATGACACTTGCCCTCCAAACAGAGGTTCGCCACAGGCACAGCAATCAATAGCATGTTGATAGCGATTGTAAAGTTATAGATGGTTATAGTAAGTAAGCAGCAGGAATGTCAGACCTAAATACAAAGTCGCTAACACTTCTAAATAAACACATGCATCGTATTCAAAATTCATATTACCTAAGCCGTTGCTCCTTTACAAATAAGACCTCTGCCATTAAATGTAATTTGCATACGTGTCTCGTGTAAGTACCGTGTCATAATGTGAAGTGAACATTCTAGAAAATTGCTGTCGATGTAATGCCTACGTGAATTTAAGTGATAACGGCGGTTAGGATCGACTTCCACTGTGGTAATGTCAGCTATTATTGGTTGCTTAAGGGGACAGTCTACCTACTCTTTTGTCCATAGAAACTTTACAAACATAGTCGACTGTTTCCTCCCTGGATAAAGAAGATTTTAGAAAAAAAATGTTAATGCCATGAGTCCTATATTAGCCGTGACCATGTTTTGTATTTTTATTTCATTTTCTAATTTTTCTGAATTTTATTTCTATTCTAATTGCAAAATGAAAAAAACCAAAACGTAGGGGCATGGTCATGGCAGATATAGGTTTTATGGCATAAACATGTTTGCTCTAATGTAGGCGATAATAATAATAATATCTCTAATCCATTGGCGATAAGGCTGCCCATTGTACCACTAAAATTCTTAGTTTTCCTTTATCTAAATAAGATAAATAAAATAAATAAAAAGTCATAATAAAACTTTTAGGGTATATAGAGGAGACACAAAATGCATGAGTGTAAAATGCCTGCCGATGTAATTTAATGGCTACGTGATAACTGCAGTTGGGGTCGGCTTCCACTGTGTTAACTTCAACAAATCTGTCTCGTGATGTGTGAAACTTTCGGGTTAGACTGCAGGCACAAAATGCATGAGTGTTAAATAACTACGTGAATTATACTGATAAATTGTTAGGGTCAACGTCCACTGTATTATACTGGCATCGGCTCTAACTCGAGTATCATTAAAATCGTTTTAAACCGAAAGAGGTAAATATAGAACAAATTGGAATAAAGTTTCTTCTGTTCTCGCGGTGTTGGATAAAAAATTAAACTCATATTTCGGTTTTAATCGCGTGGTGTTTTTTACATACTTTTATTATTGTTTCAATGCTCAACGTTTCAAGGCCTCTTTCTCTCAAGTTCTCTTCTTCAGGATTAAAACAAGCGATTGTAACCGAAAAATGAGTTCAATTTTAAATTGGATTAACTCAAAATAACCTTACACCCCGTAGAGTTCGTACTCTACGGTGAATATTCAGTTGTGTTACCTAACTGTACGTACATATACCTACCTATCTAGCTTTATATCGACGTAGGTTTAGTCTATGAAGTGATTTGCATGCGTGCTGTGGAAAACGTTCGTGTCCGGTAATACGGCATTAAATCCGGTATTATCCGGATAGTCTAGACTATTGTGGTCACGTCTGGGTGTCTTATAGGGATGTAGTGGTAGGTATTATCATTGGGTGGTTTTTTGGTTGAAAATTAAGAATGGAAAAAATTCAGTAGCTTTATATACCGGAATCGTGCACTAAAATCACGAAATAATAAATAAATTATAAAAAAGAAACAAAATCTATTCAAATTTAAAAAAAAATAGGTATACTGAAGTCTGAAGTGCGTTAGGAGAATTTCAAACGGAATCTACGGAAAACTGCACTACTTCAGTCAGAGTTAAAAAAATTATAGTTACCCGACTGCGCAACGCAAAGGATTTTTTACCATATTTGAAGTAGGGTTTTTTTTATTTTCCTATAAAAAACCCAATTTCCAACCCAAAAAACAAAGAACGCAGCCGCTTGGACTAATCCTCGCGTAATCGGTGCCTTGCGATTCGACGTTTGTTCAATTATGCAAACACCGAGTAATATCACCTCAACAGCTGTACCATATTGGGTATTGCCACTTACAGTATAAACTTACAGTTAAATATTTTAACAACCATCGTTTTATAACCCATTCCAAGTTATTGCAACTATAAGAACTGTTTTGTACTAGACTTTACGGATGCAAAACGGTACGAACGTTGCTATAGTATAATATGTGCAAAGTTCTTTAATCGAATCAGAGAGTCACATTATAAGACAATAGCTTCGTCCCGTAGTTTCACCCGTGTAAGTCCCGATCCCGTGGGCATATCGGGATCAAAAGTAACCTTTGTTTCTCCTCGATAATGTAGCTTTCTATGGGTAACATATTTTTTTAAAAATCGGTCTAGCAGTTTCGGAATCTATTCGTTACAATTTTACAAACAAACAAATTCATCTTTCCTCTTTATAATATTAGTAGGTATAGAAAAATAGATTTTCGGAGCTTCTTAGTTTTCGGCACACTACTGACGTCATAGTATGATAGAGCTAGATAGAGAAATTATATTGTTGATATTTTAATCAACCAATGAGTGGAACACCGGACGGTGATGTTCAAATACTTGCCGGGCCGTGCAGTCCAGTGATAAACCGCTCCAAAGTTCAGAGATTAATAAATAGTTATTTCAATATAACGAAATAAAACTCGTTGAATTTTGAAAGGCATTACGAATTCTGATACCTTTTGGATCTTGTATGGATGTATAAAAGTGATATATTATTAGGTATTTTAGGCTCCGGCAAATAAGTAAGTCGTTCTGTAGCACTAGTGTACTTTATAAACTACCTGAAGACGTATGTGACATGTTCATTACATGATTAAAAAAATAAATTAAACTTAAATTGTGTAATAAGGTGTACTATAGCATGTCGTCATATTTTAATGAAAAGAATCCATGGACATGATTGTTAACTGCTCATTTTCAAATTAAAATATCTGTATTATGTATGATGACGATTGTAATTTAACATATGATCACAAAAAAAAACCCCATGAGTTTCCTATGGTTTCTTCTCATTGGAGGGCGCGTTCCGAAACCACAGTAAAATCTCGACATTTCTAAGCGATCATGTCACTTAAACATGTTCTAAATGAATCAATAAATTTGATTTGAGTTTAATCAAAGTCAGCTTCGTCGATGCTATTTCTCAATTGTCTGCTTTGCCTTTAAGGTCGTGTAACAGTGAAACTAATCCTATTACAAAAGAAAATTAGCTTCATCAACATAGAAAGTGAAGTTTTACACCCGCCATATTCTCGTCGCTGTAACAGACTCTTTGATTCAGAATTAATTACCGGATTATGCAGATTTTACAACGTGAAACGATAGCTAGATTGGAAAATTTCCAATACTTACCTACCTGAGATTGTCACTACCAACTACTAAGGAGATAATTTCACGTCGTAAATGTGTTTAAAGTAGACATACTAAGTATTTAGTTATTATTACTACTACATTTTCAAGTAGGCAAAAGCCTACGTGTAAATATCTTTAAATTTTATAATTATAAGGTAAAAGAAAAGATAAATGAAATTTATATTTTATAATAGCTGACCCGGCAAACGTTGTTTTGCCTTATAAATTATAGAGAGTAGCCGATTCTCAGACCTACTGAATGCGTATGTGGAGTTTGGTGGAGATCGGTGAAGCCGTTTCGGAGGAGTACGGTAACTAACACTGTGACATGGAAATTTTGTATATTAGATAATTAATTTCTGAACGGAAAAAACAGACCATTTCAAACAGGCCATTTAACTATCAATGGTGCCAACACCCAAAAATCCTAAAATATTTTCGATCAAAAACTTGAGATATCGATAGTGTCTGGTTTAAAACACGTCCGTTTCATTGCGGATTACCCCTATGTGAAAATCTGACAATTACGCTGCAGCGTTTTCAAATAGAATCGGCATAACTACCTCGGATCTGTATCCAATGACATTTTCAAAGATATTTCAATACTAAAGACCTCTAAAACCTAATGCGGTAATATTGTACGATAATGTCACTGTTATCATATCCTATTAGGAGTTATAATAGGTTTAATTCTACACCGATTTCAATGCAAATAGAAACTTACGTATTAATCCATAGAAATTGAAGACAGTTGTTATGTTTTGTAGGTGTTTGGGCTTCAGTTAGCTTTATCTGCAATGGTTTGTGAAATAACACATATAAATACTAAAGACAGCAAATTAAAAACTATGGTACGTTTTTAATATTTCAAACTATAATCTGACGGTTTGGTTACTTGTATTATATTTTACAGTTTTCTTCAGAAAATGTGTGAAATCATAGTCTACAATTCAAATACGAAAGTATTTCTTCTGTTTTCGCGATGTTGTATTGAAATTAAAGACATTTTTCGGGTTTAATCGCGTGGTGCTTACGAAAGTATAGTCAAAATACGATTTTAAACTAACATGGTGGTTCTTACTACACATTTAATTTAATAACTGGGTATTTACCATGTTTTAATTAAAATTTGTTTTTACGGAACTCGATATTTCGTCAGTAATACTCCAGTCTCGTGAATAAGCCAGTTGCAGGCTTATTCACGAGACTAGAGAATGTTGATTAATTTTTAACATATTGTGACGTGTTTATTCGGTGGTGTTGGATTATATTAGACACTAGCTGACCCGGCGAACTTTGTTCCGCGTAAGAGGCAAAAAAAAGTATATCCTATGTCTTTCTTCTGGTTCTAAGCTACCAACCAATATTCAGCCAAATCGGTTCAGCCGGTCTCCAGTTATAAGTAGGGTAACTAATACAACTTTCTTTTATATATACCTGCTAGCTGCGTCCCGCGGTTTCTCCCAAGTAAGTCCCGATTCTGTGGGAATATCGGGATCAAAAGTAGCCTATGTTACTCAGGGTGAATGTAGCTATCTAATGGTGGAAGATTTTAAAATTGGTCCATTAGTTTTTAAGTTTATTCATTACAAACATACCTACATACTCACAAACACACAACCATACAAAAATACAAATCTTTCCTCTTTATAATATTAGTGTAGATAGTGTAGATTGAAAAATTGACCCTTAATCTGGTGTGTAAATCAACGGACAATAATAACAATAACAGACAATTCATATTAAATAATTAATGAATGAAACACAACAGAACGACACCGGCCATGTCCGTGTTAACACGCTTTTCCCCACAGCGCGTGGTGACAGCGCCGCGTGACACGTCCGGACCTATTGTTATTTGCATAATTTGACATTGCGTTGTCATTACACCGCAATGTCGGACACTCGGTTTAAACGGACACTAGCTGCGTTTTGCAGCTTCACACGGTTAAGTTGCCGGAAATTCCGGATAAGCCCGAGATAATACCTATGTGGCGGACGCCCGCAGAACCAACTAGATGGCGTAACTAGTACAATCCTGAATCGCACTAACAACATTCTTTCCGAGATAAGCTAATATACAACTCTCGACGAAACATTGTCGGGCCGCGGCCTACCGGGCAAAACCACCTGCCCGGTGAAAGGTCTTCCCTTTGGAGGTACACACCATCTCGTACCTTCAAACTACGTACAAATAGAAACACGTAGAACGAGAAACATTTTTTGTAGATCATTCGAATGTCTGTTTCAATGTTGGAAACGAACTCGGAACCTAGTACCTAGTTTTTGCGTGAAAGATCTAGGTACTTACCAAATGGAAACGGCCCGTCTACTAATCATTATATTAGCTCACCACCATAAAGTGGTGAACGAAGTCATTAAGGGGACAGTCTACCTAATCTTTTTTCCACACAAACTTTACAAACGTAGTCGTCTGTTTCCTCCCTGGATAAAGATATTAGAAAAAATATGTTTATGCCATAAGTCCTATATCAGCCATGGCCAATGCTCCTCTACGTTTTCATTTTTTTTTGTAAAACGTAGGGGCATGGTCATGGCAGGTATAAGTTTTAAGGCATACACATATTTGCTCTAATTTCTTTATCGAGGGAGCAAGCAGTCGACTACGTTTGTATGGAGAAAGAGTAGGTAGACTGACCTCTTAACAAAGACCCAATAGGCATAAACTGCAGAGACCTACACAGACAAAACTCTTACAAAAGCAGAAGATCATGGCATAAACAAATCGTTTAGTTTAAAAACGTCTTCCACAGAAACGAACGTCCATATCGTTTTAGAAAAAGTCAAGGGATATGGTAATAGGGTCCATTATGTGCCATGTTTGTGCATAGGGTAATTATGCGGGACGTGTCCCTTTTGAGCGCGGATGCCGAGATGTCCTATTCATTGGGCAGCATCTTCGGAACGTTGCGGAACAAGATATTGATGACAGCGTATTTTTTAGATTTTGCTTCTATTTTCGCGGTGTTGTATTGAAATTGAGACCTTTACAGGTCTCTTCCAATCCTTAGGAATCCTGAGGAAGAGACCTGTAAAGGTCTTGAAACGTTGAGCGTTGAAACAATCCTAAAAGTAATAAACACCACGCGATTAAAACCGAAAAATGTCTTTAATTTCAGCGTATTTTTTTAGGGTTCCGTACCTAAAGGTAAAAACGGGACCCTATTACTGAGACTTCGCTGTCTGTCTGTCTGTCTGTCCGTCCGTCCGTCCGTCTGTCCGTCTGTCACCAGGCTGTATCTCATGAACCGTAATAGCTAGAAGGTTGAAATTTTCACAGAAGATGTATTTCGGTTGCCGCTACAACAACAAATACTAAAAACAAAATAAAACAATTATTTAAAAGGGGCTCCCATACAACAAACGTGTTTCAAAAATAACAAGGAGTTTTTTTATAAAGTTTTGTACAAAAGATTTTAGAATAGGTTCCACTCATATGTGTTGTTGCCACTGGCCCTCGGCTTTACGTAGCGTCCCGTCCAGTATTTCGAGCATAAAATAATCTCAACTATATTGTGGCATGATTTTCAGTCGCTCTATTTTTTGCCTAAATGGAAATCCAAACATAATTAAATATATTTATAAAAACCTATATAACCTAACCTATATGTATTGTTAACCTTTGAAACTTGAATAAAGTTTCTCACATTTTATAGATTAACTAGCTATATACCGCGGTTTAACCTGCGTAAGTCCCGATGCCTTAGGAATTTTGATAAACCCTTACTTACCCGATGCCTCCGTCATATAAATAACACACTCTCCAAATTTCAACTTTCTACTTATCAGTGGTTTAGGTCGTGCGTTGATCAGTCAGTCAGTTAGTACAAAGCATTTGTAGATTTTGGTATAGGTAACGTTTGTAAAGAAAAGTCAAACTCCGTATTACCGCTGGCTTCTTAACACGACCAAATTATACAATGCGCCTTAACAGTCTTAATTTAAACAAAGCAAAAGAAAGGAGATATTTACGTGACTTTACGTGAGTAATCTCTGGAATTCCAATCGTCACGGTTCAAACCTCTGTTGACAAAGCCAGTGTTGTACAAACACATACAGACACTTTCACATGACATTGCTCTTAATAACTTTAACAGTTTTGAGTCCAGTGTAATCTAGGATTAGGGCCGGACTAAGGACTGGGCAAAATGGGCAGTGAATAGGTGTGCTACATAAGCTCGCTAATATTTTAGTTTAAATAGGTACGTGCGTTTTATTCGACCGATCTTTCTTTTGGGTGGAACAGTTTTAAAATTTCAAAATAGCATGTTATTAAAAAAATGGGTGACTGAATTGATGAATCAAATTGAATTGATTATCAAGCAAAGCTTTTTCATATCTTTTTCTCCGATAACTCCTTTAAACCCACTAAACAAAGGTGCATTTGATGCGGGTTTAACTTTAACTATCATTTAGAAAATGTCTTCCGGAAGCTGTAAAGTAAGTCACTACACTATAAAACATACCGATGTGAACACGAAGTGACGCGCTGGTAAATACTTAATATTATAAGCACCCCCTTTGTTAAAGTAACATAATCTATTGGGTCAGTAGATCAGTCAGTAGATCACCCCCGTCAACCAGCCTTAGTCCGCTCACCACAAGACAATTCCCACAGAGTCACAATTACACAACCACAAAGGGTTACGCTAAGCCGTCGGGTTTAAACCAATCTTAGCAGCAGTCTCTCTATATAAATATATACCGAATATGTTCTCTTCGCTTAGATCATTAATATTGTTAATGAGTTCAACCGGCAATCGTCGTATAAAGAAAGGTTTAGCTTTGTTTAGCTATTAAATCATTTTCTTTACTGAACGTGTGTCTTTTTAAATTCTTGGTGCTAATTCAGAAATAAATTTGTGGTGCTAAAACAGAAATAATTTATTGGGAGGTCTGCCTTAGACAAACAAGTGAGCTCGTCCGTGTTCCTATTGGTATTCAATGAATTCTGAGCTCTCTACATCTTACGCCAGATCGTCCTCATCTTACCGTCCAACCTAAAGATATGGGTCAAACGGCGACCTAATTTATTTATTTTTTCATAAAAATAGGACATAATAACTTAACTACAGTACTCTTATCTCGGTTTCTTTAATGATAATTTGATAAAAACACTCTGCACATTTATACACATATCTACTCTCGGAAGCCCCAAAGAACGAAATGATTTCGTATAAGTACTAATACGTTTTCATTATTTGGAAATTCACGCTTTCCTAATTTCACATCCAATAATTCCCGCTATCAGTGTAAATTAAATTAAACATTTAATGTAACAGTGCCATGTAACACAATCACAGCAAATGAAACTAATTATAATTTCCACAGACAGAAAGTGATTTTATCTAGACCGTTATTAGCTCTAAACACGAAATAACGTGTAACCAAACCCAAGGCGTTAAATTAAACAATTTGTTCGATAGTCATGACAGAAATAATGTCCTTTAGGTACCACCTCGCGTGGGCGCTCAGCCGTGGGAATGAGCCGCGGCTAGACTTTGCCCACTCTATCTACAACATAAAAATACACTCTAACTTTATTCATTTTAATATTATTATCGTTTGAAAGGTTGATTATGTAAACATCCCTGGTTATCCATTTCACTATTCATATCTGTTAGTTTATCTGTATTCTGTTTATTATTTGTCTCGTCCTATAGCACGGACCGTCCAGTTCCCAAAGATCTCCACCGCCTCCTATCTCTGTATTAATATTTAACAACGGTTCATTGCCAGAGCTCTAGTTAAGTTAGCCAGGATTTATCACGTCTGTCGATTTTTGTTCGTGTTATGACGTTTTATAGGTGTTTAAATTTTTATTGGGAACGTAATAAAATTGCGGTGTGTAGGAGTCGACCTACCGGAATTTTGTTTAATAGAGGTCAGATTACAATTTACGGTGTTCAGGGAGCACTACAGACTACCGCTTACTGAATCGTATCAAATTTCATTTTTTGAGAAGCTACTTAAAATTAATTGTAAAGGACATGCATTAATTTAATACCGTGTAGTTTGAAATTACGGTTTTAATTACTTGTCTTGTTATTTATAATTCGAAAATCCAAGGGCAATATTACACGAACATAAACAAATAAATCGTTAATATATTTTCTCAAAATGAAACTTATATTTTTCAATATGCAAAAGACCACCACGAATCCAATCAAAAGTCAAGATGCATCGCCTTTGCACCTTACAACCTCATAAACATTTTGTTCTCGTACATAAATTGCCATGCAAACCGGCCAATTCTCAAGTATGCAAAAACAGGTGCAACATATTTTTCCGCTGGATTCCTTTCACCGACTCCTACGCAGCCCGCCGGCGCCACCCGCCTCAACGTAGGCGATACCCAACGGATCCTAGATACAGGCTGAATCGTAATTAAAATAGACGTTGATTTATTGGGCCACGCCACTAACAATGTATATAAAACCATTTTTACTAAGTTAAAGTCTTGTTAAATTAATATTGCTCCATACAATGTTAAAGCAACTAGTCAAGATTAAAGTTGCGTACTAGAGTTTCTACAATTTACACTTTTCCTGAGTAACTCAAACGATTAAGATGTTGTGATTCGAAGTTTATGTCCTTTTGCTATCAAGTTTAAGATCGATTATGATAATCCTTATAATATAGTAGATGCCAGTGAGCAACTAGACAACAAAATAATCTCCAATATCTTTAATGGCACCATTAAATATTTGAAAATACAGTTACTTATCGCGATCAATTCAAATGACAAACATGATAATCCCTTCGTTGCAATTGAAGTGCAAAATAGGAATAAATCAACGAAATCTCGTATTGGGGAAATATTTAATAGAGGTAGGGCGCCAGGTGTGGGCGATTGTGGGCGAAATCCATGACCTAAAGTACGGCCCTGTCTGACCGCCGCTCGATTTATAACATTCATTAGAATTACATAAACAATATACAAGTGATCGATTTCATTAGCTACCTGTTATTATGCATTCGATTAAGAAGCAAGATTTTGGTCATAATTGTTCAACTATTTGCAATGATGTCATACTCCCATAAATGGTTATTTTAAAGGGCTACATTTTCATGTCTGTGTGTAGGAGGCTATAATATGCTGGGTCAAACAGAATAACTTAAAATTAACATTTATAATAATAAATGTTGATTTTGAGTTATTCTTGTTTAACGTTGCCTACTAAGTTATGTCATTCGCCGATTTAACAAAAGCGTTTGACTGCATTGTTTATAACGATAACTAGTTTCTATTGTTCAAGAGATAGTAATATGCTGGTATTATTATTTACTACTCGACCCAGGAATCGAATTGAAACATCCTTCTTAATGTCAATTTAAACATAACACTGCTCGATGCTTCCTTGTTAGGGGTTCCACAGGGATCATTATTTGTAGTACAATGTTCAAACTAATAATTGCTTTATGTCTTAGGTTATGTAACCTAGGTAACCTACGCACAATGCTTTTGCGACTGCGTTTCTATAGTGCAGAGCCATAGTTTAAAGAACAGTCACTAATGTCACTATACAGAAACCCGATAATGAGGAAATCCAAATGATGACTGTCGCCAGCACAAAAAGTACCTTTCAATCACTTTTCGTTGGCTATATGATTTATTACCTTGAGGTTTGATTATTGGTTGCGTAGCTAATGCATTTAACATTAAGCGTTAAAGTAATTTCACCTTCTGTATTAAATTTTATTGTATAATCCAAGATTATTCTAGCACCTAGCCCCAGCAAAATATATCAAGAGAAATTTCATTACTATATATGGCCACGCAGTAAGATATTGTGGTAATATTAAATCGTGAATTGCGGATAACTAAAATGGCAACACCTTAAGCGTGGGAAATGTTGTTTTATTTTCTTGTAAAGACGTAAGTTAAGTTAAGTTTCGCGGGACCATTTCCGCACTTAGCCTCACAATTGGGCCATTGTACTTAATTTCTTAGAGGGGTTAAGCTGCCGGACGCCACGGGATCCTACTCCGGGTTGGCGAATATACCATGCCTTCGGACCGTGGTGAGTCCTAGGATGTGTCAGTTTCCTCACGATGTTTTCCTTTACCGTAAGAGCGATGTTATAAGCGCACATAACTTTTTCTTCAAGAAAAAGACATTGGTCGCGCGGTCGGCCTGGATTCAAAGCCGTGGTATCTACCACTAGAACATGACCGCTCTAAAAGACTTGTCTTTAGACATATTTGATCACTAATAATAATTCTCGGTCCATAAGGTTATTAAGTTTTCTGTAATTTAGTTATTAAGTAGTTACTAATAAATTCTAATCAATGTTCAGATAATAAACAGAGATAAAAGCTAATTCTATCAATAATGATTAGTCTCAAGTCTCCACTAGATGCATTGCGTTGTATCATATGCGAAAATCCTAACCCTAACCTCATATCTATAGATCGTTGATCGAGGTGCGTTTGCGCAAGCGTCACAGTGGCGCCATCTACCGTGATCTACTGGCGCCGCGCGCCGCAGCCTCATTATCATTCTCCCTTCGATGCAAATTTTTCACCGTTAAGTCGTAAAACCTTATTTTTGAATAAGCGTTGTTCCACTTGATTTTTTATGGCATGCTTTTTTAGTTCGAAAGGTGTTCTTTAGTTGGAAATGTTCTTTAAATCCACAATAAAATGATACTATACTATACTATAACTAGCTATGGTAATAATGGTAGGTATATGTCTAACTAACCCTCACTTGCGCTTTATTTTCGTATGCAGACCTTAACCACCTAAGCGCCCTGTGCAACCGCACAGGCGGCAATCCCTTACCTAAAGGGACCCTTTTGGCTCGGCAACTTGCAAGTGCATGATTTAGAAAATCATGGTACTCGAAGGGTTACGTAGGCGAAACCGGGAATGTTATGAAATTCGGTTCGCTTTTTCCTTGCGCGTGGGCAGATAATTACGGTATGTAGTTATTTATTGAGGGTAATACCACCAAAGATAACGCTTAAAATGAAAAATAATGAGTACCTTTAAATAATTTATACTTAATTAACGGTTATAATTAATTTATTGTTTTTCTAATGAGTATTTTTAATTTATTTTCAGGTAAGTTACTGCAACAGTTTGTCCCAGGAACTCGTCGTAAAGGTTTAAGGTAAAACTAACATAAACATAATTAGACATCCAAATGATAGTTTCGGACATAAAAGCGTAATTTTCACGCCTTCCGATTTAAACGATGCCTGTCTACTGATGATTGATTATTCATTAGTCATACATAATACATAACATTGGAGAAAGGCAGTGGATGAGTTCCGATCCGTCTTCTTTAGCTGCACCTGGGCCTCTACTTAAATTCTACGAACGATAAAACGAACGATAATTCGAGAAGAAGATCTGTCATCCATCCGTCCGAAAATTTATTTTTTTGACGTTTTTGACGTTCGTTCGTTCGAAGAATTAAGGTACCCCTGGCCTAAGTATCAGAACACTGACGATTCCACTTGGCGACATAAGACAGGTGATGATAAACTTAGCCAATGTTTTCCACCAAATAAAAAAAAACATTCCAATTTGTCCAATCAGCCCAACACCAAGAAAATTGTCGAAAAACTACACATGTACGAAAATAAAGCTAAACCTCTACGTACCCTGACAAAATCAGTTTAATTATTCAAGCAGATCCGTACTAGGAAAGCGTAAAAGCAATTCAAAAACTCTAGCGCGTCGTAAAATCGAAACAGAATGAGGGAAAACGTTTACAAGCCGTGAGGGAATAGTAAGGTGAGTTGGGTTAATTTTACGTGCCTTTCCAACCTTTGCATACTTTTCTCAGAAACTGTTTTACTGGCTAGATGGTTGTAGAAGCGACGCGACACGGGCGCGCAACGGGTTGATTTGTAATGTTGCGAAATGAGTTGGTTTTATTTCGAGGAGTAGAGAGTTAAAAAAACCTTTTTGCCCGACTACGGCGATGCTAAAAGAAAAGTTATGTTTTTTAAAGTCTTTTAATATTTGCTAAAGCAGTTTTATTTTCATACATTTTTGAGACTATTGCGTTAAAATTGTGTCTAAATCGAAACTAACTCTGACGCGCGCAAGTGGGCTTTGTGAATAAAATAGAAAAAACAGACCGACAGAGGGCAGATTTTTTTTATTACGAGAAATTCCTCATCAAAAAACCTGTGTCTCTCGGCAAGCGAGAGGCACAGATTCGAATTTTATCTCAGGAGATTTTTTGATGATGCATTTCTCCTTGTAATAATATTTCTATGTTTCAATTTGTTAGTTAAGTACGTCGGTCGTTTAAATTACTCTCTTTGAAGGTAAAGTAAGACTTCAAGTTCTTTAAAGAAAATCTAGTCAGAGACGCTGTTTGTCCTCGTAATATAAATGAAAAGCAGTCTTGCTAGAAATGAAATAAAGAAACTTAATTTCAACGTAAACAAAAATAAAAGGATTCGTATATATTTTAAACATTTACAGTCGAGACGGTTGCTGGCTCAAGCCCTTTATTAAATTTTGTTGGGTTGGATCACAGACTAAAGACTTTATGTTAGGTGATAGTTCGCAGACAATCTGCATAATGCATTTGAATTTGCCAAGCTTATCGATCTATACTAATATTATAAAGAGGAAAGATTTGTATTTTTGTGTGTGTGTGTGTGTGTTTGTAATGAATAAACTCAAAAACTACTGGACTGATTTTCACCATTAGAAAGCTACATTCACCCTGAGTAACATAGGCTACTTTTGATCCCGATACCCCGTGCCACGGGATCGGGACTTAAGCGGATGCAACCGCTGGTCGCAACTAGTTGATAAAATTATGAGTAGGTACCAATCGTGTTCCTTCCATTCTTTAGTAGAGAGTTAGGATTACTTAGGACACTCGATTCAAACAATCGGCCGACAGAAAAGCATTTGTCTAAAAGAGCAGCTTCTATGTGATTCAATATTGACTCCCGTCGCCTGTACAATTGTGTCTAAATATTTGTCAGCTATTGTAAAGATTTCAATACAAACAGACTGAACAATCGAACCCTTGTTAAATCATGTATTTATTCACAAACGTTAGACCCTCGTTTCGAATCATTGTAGTACTACTGCAGTTCTAAATCCTTTTCCAATATAACTTCCTTTACACAGTTCACTACAGTTTAGAAAACAAAATGTTTTTGATATGGTATCCTAAAAATTATAATGATTGCAAAAAAAGCAAACCTAAAGATACCTATAACAGTCTCGAAACGTTGAGCATTGAAAACAATGCTAAAAGTAATAAACACCACGCGATTAAAACCGAAAAATGAGTTTAATTTCAAATGAACATCGTAAAAACAGAAGAAAAATCTATAATTATTGATTTAAAATAAAGGCGCAGTGACACTCTAAAATTTGCTGAAGTGTCCAAAAAATACTACGGAAGTATTTAAAGCTGTCATAAATACGAAAAAGTTACTGAAAGTCATGTGCATGTGTCTTCATGCAAGATCTCTAGCTAAATCCACAAGCCAAGCGAAGCGCCATAATCTAAAAGCCCTGACTGATGTATTAATGCATAGTCTAAACCGCTGATAGAAGAGAGCTGAAGTAGGAAAGTGCGGAACACAGCTTTGCTTTATACAAATGACCCTTACTGAAATTGACATAATTTTCAAACAAATTTTAATTCCTCTTCTTCGTCGTGTCGATGGCACATTTTTGACCATGTTAGATCCCCCCACTCCAGCATACTGCAAGGCTCCTGGCTTTGGTGTTGTCTGCCATCAAATCAGCCAGCGTACAGTTGTTAGGGCTAAAAGGGCAGGCAAAAGATGTTGCGTGGTTTGCTTGGGAGCTTCGCAGTCGCACTAGCTTTGGCCCGGGTCAATAACACATCATCACAAATTTTAATTAAAAGCCAATGATTCCTCACTTCCAAATCACTGTGCCAACGGAGAAGAGCCACCCGTTCCCCTCACACATCGTAAGTTAAAACCGGAAATGAATATTTCACTGATAGAAGCAATCCCCATGGAAAATCAACAGGGGACTGCTACGATTCTTTTTCTGTATAGTATAAATAATTCAGTACCCTGGACCGCTGGTTAGAACGGTTTCATCAGCTGACTTACCCGGTTTGTATTCACACTTTAGGAAACATTTGTTCGAACTGAATGTTAAAACAAAAATGTGTTTGTTCTGTTTATTGTTTCAATCTGGACTGTTTTGTTCTGGGTCGTAGGGCTGAATTTCAATTTGACTGTGTCGTGTGTTCTGTATAATGCGTTTTGTAATTCATATCTGTAGAGTAGTTGAATCTTTTATTTATAATTTTAGGGTTTTGTTTCTGGGCTGTGTTTTCAGTATACTTGGCTGGTAGACTTGGAGAGTGATCTAAATTGGTAAATCGCGCGACATAACTATCTCGGTTTGTACAGACCATAATTTATTTATTTTCGAAAAACAAACAAACAGCACATCAAACATAATCTAGGTAAATACAAAAGGCCAATTACATATTTACACTAATAGACTTATGCTTAGAAATAAATACTGTCTCTACACTAGTACAGGCAATAAGAAGTCAAGTCAATAATAGGTAGGTACTCGTCAACGTTTATTAGACAAACGATGAGATACTTATCTTCTCTTTATTTTGTTAATTCAACAATCTAAGTACCTACCTACTTACCTACTATTTGTAGAAGAACTCCCATATCGTTTTCTCACGAATCCAACGATATCTAAGTATGTAAAGTTTAATAAACTTTATAACGGTTCTTGAATTTACTTTGATATCTCTTATCATTAGCAAGTCTTATCATTTTAAGCGCGAAATGATGATGTCAACCAAGCTATAATAGAAGTAAGAGATACGAAAAAGTAAGTACCTATCAAAACAAAACATAGGGGCGCATGGTCATGGCAAATATACTGTCCAGTACAGTATTTATATAATTTAACAGTCATATTGTCCTACAAATTGCGTGGTACGTTATCCCGGTCCTACGATCAAAAGTAGTAGTACAGATCCTTCCTCTGCTATCTACCACAATCGAGAGTTTCGTATAGGAAATTGTTGGGCGTCTCATCAAACTGAAGCTACTCACGGAATATTAGCTTGATAGTAATCAATTGCCAAAATGTACCAAGGATCCTGGGTTTATGGAATAAAAATATTTTCTCTAATGTCTTTATCCAGGGAGAAAATAGTATGTAGCTACCTATAGAAAAAGAGTAGGTATCCTTTCCTCTTAAATATACAATTTAATTAAAACAAAACATAAATCTTGGCTCGATGCTTGAGTTCATTAAGACAGGCATGCATTTTAAATGCTGTTACCATTCGCAAAGACCATTAACGCTCGAATTACATGGAAATGATACTAACGCCATCCTATCGCCATCGCCATGGGGAAATTACGTGCCTATTGAAGAATAGGGGCATCGTTAGTATTTAAATTAAATAAAATCAATCCATTGCTAGATACAATACACCAACAATAATATTAAATAATAATATGATTAATTTAAAACTACTTAAATATTATTGAAATTAGAGTTTTTGGTCTTAATCGCGTGGAGTTTATTACTTTTAGCATTGTTTCAACGTTCCGAGACCTTTACAGGTCCCTTCTTCAGGATTGACTCAATCCAGTCAATACTACTATATATAATAGTAAGAATTATAGTATAGATTATTGCTCCAGTTTCATTATAGTGCTGAATATGCGACAATGTGAATCACATCTCACCGCAAAAAAAACCCCCTATGAGTTTCTTGTGTTTTCTTCTCATTGGA
Organism: Idaea biselata; assembly: GCA_958496205.1. Lineage (NCBI taxonomy): Eukaryota > Metazoa > Arthropoda > Insecta > Lepidoptera > Geometridae > Idaea > Idaea biselata. The sequence continues at coordinate 3,718,825 of OY292401.1, read as the reverse complement.
GGTCGCATTCCGAAAACACAATAAATAAAAACAATCATGTGAATATCTTATTGAATAAACATATTTTTGAATTTAGAATTTTTGCACAATATTCTCTAAACTATCGCAGCTTGACTTGTAAAAGGGTTGACCGAACCTAAGGTCATACCGACTCAATTTTATTTCTTCACTCAAAGTTGAAAGCTATGAAATTGCTCATCTGAATCCGAGTCTCAAAATGAAAATGAAATGAAAAAACCCCGAGCACTTTTATCTTTAATGAAACGTGTGCGATACTCGTTGTAATATGAAAGTACACAGCTAATTTACAATAACGCACGAAAGTTAATTTTGTCGGGATGAGAGTCGCGACTTTTCAAAGCCTTACGTAGGTACCTAATTATTCTTTCATTACTTGTCAAAAGTAGGTACTCCCTATGTGGGTTGGGTTGGGTGGGTGCTATTCTTTTTGGTAGAAAAACCACATGGTGGATCAAGAATCAAGAATATTTATTGATTAAGTGATGTAGGTACATAGGGGTCTTACACCGCTACAGACATAAAATATTATATGTTACTTAATCTAAAGATATTTAAGATCTCATACAATTAGATAACTAGTGAATGACCGTGCCAGTTCTTTCGTAGTATTCTTTAAGTATCCCAAACATCTATTAATAGTTCGGCTTATTCCCGTTTGTGCCATTTTTATGTGATGGTTTCCTAATAATAGGCATTAAACACGTGTGTGTGTTTGGTTTAGGGTTGATTTTTCAACCTACAGATAAAAAAAACTGAATGAAATCGAACAAAACCAAACTTAAAAGCCTTCGGTTTTCTTTTTAATTAAAGATTGTGTTATTTATTCTGTTAAATTTTATTGGACCCATATATTTCAGCTAGAGATTGAAAAATTAAACCTACATGAAATAAAAAACAACACTAGAAGATTTGGAATAAAAAAATCTATTTTATAAATTAGAAAAAACATAACCCTTCTTCTGCAGTCAATGTTGAATTCAATCAACATTAATTTATTGATTGAATTCAACATTGATTACTGTTAAATAAATATGAAAATACACGATTACACTTACACTTTACCTAAAACATTTCACACCTAGAGCACACATTTATAGAAATTCGTGCATGTGTGCTAATAGGTGTGGTCTATTTTAGGTAAAATTCAAAGTATAGTGTCATCGTGTATTTTGAGATTCACATCCTTGTTACTGTGGCGTTTCATGCACGTGTATTGTAACCTTTACAACCAGACTCTTGAAAATTAATTTACTCTAGTATGAGATCTGTCAACAAAGTTTCGCACTAAACTTTCAAACAAAATAACTCTTTGAATTTACCTGTCGCATGCGTTTTGAAATTTAATTTCCGTTCGATTGCGATCGACTGAGTGCGAACTGACTACTTGTTCGTATTGAATGAAACATTCTGTAATGATCACCTGGCCGGGTGCCAAACTGCCAGCTCCATTTGTCAGATTGTCAGGCTGGCTTTGAACAGTGTAACAGTGGTAATGACATGCGGTTAAATAACTTATTGTTCGTTCTACCGTATATCTCTCGAGCATGTGGCGATGATGTTGTTTTATGCGAGACATTTTGAATTATTGCTTATAATTTAATCGAGAATTTATTATTAACTATTCAAATAAATGCTTTATTATTAATTGTACCGTGCGAAAAGCTTTATTTTTGAAAATAATGTCGGTTATGCGAGACATTTTGAATTATTGCTTATATTTTAATCGAGCATTTATTAATTGTTCAAATAAATACCTTATTATTAAGTGGTCCGTGCCGAAAATAATTAAGAGCGTGTGATGGAAGATGATGTATTTTATGCGAGATATTTGGAATTAATGCTTATATTTTAATCGAGCATCTATTAATTATTTAAATAAATACCTTATTATTTAGTGTACCGTGCGGAAATAATTTTTAAGTGTGTGATGGACGATGATGTCTATTATGCGAGACATAAGAAATAATTAGGTTGGAACCTATTGGAACCTACCTAATAATTAAGAATATTACTTTAGCCATCGTATAATTATTATGATTGTTGCAATAACATTATAGAACTCTATTATCATTCCGGAGATGAAAGGATAATTAAAACGTGAAACAATTTATTCTTTTTGTACCAGAGTGTATGTATTTGTATACCCATTGGAGCTTAGCTTTGTTGTTTTTATGACGCCTTTAGATCGATTTTCTCCTTATGTTCGAGAGTAATGCCTTGTTTAAACAGTGCAAGCTGCTGTCTAGTCAGGAGATAGCTATTCGTGTGCCAGTAGCTCGCATGCTCCAGGTACATCGCAGGTACTCGGCTGGCTGATTCGTAGGTACTGTGTAAGCAAGCCATTACGCGCGTGAAACCTAATCTATATATCTTTAAAATGCTTTGTCCTGACTAATGCTGAACAGCTGATTGTAGAGTGCTAAAATTTGGAGTGTATTCTATACATGATCCGATAACAAAGGATATTTCGAAATTTCAACGGGACAGGGACTGTCCGAGACTTACGCGGGTAAAACCGCGGGATATAGCTAGTATTTTAATAAAATTATAGTTTATGGATGAATTCAGACTAATCGTCTACGTTTAGCTCATTAACACGTCGTTATGTCAGCGAACTCCATCATAAACTACGCTCTTTGATATTTTTATGTGATTTTTTTGCGAATAAATATTATATAAACGTGAATAAACCACAGTAACATATAAAATTTATGACGAAGACTGAATTTTAATACTGACGCCATGTTTTACGACTTTGTTTCTAATTAATAAATGGGTCAAACAAATAATGAAAGATTGGAGCTTATTATGAAACTGCTTTGAAAATATTGCGTTGACAGCGATTGCAAAACTCCTATTATTGCTACATTTGTGTTTTTCTTTAATGAATCAGACTAATTGGTACAGTAGGTTCAAAGCACGTAAACGTTATTCCAACAGGACTATGCATAATTGGCCTCTTATGAAATTTTTAGATGATTTATACAGCGGAAGCAACTTAAATCATAGTAATTTATGGCTCTGTAGTACTTATTACTTGGATGAGGCTTGCCTAGCATCTATACCACCCTTCCAGCCTATTCAGCGATACCCAGATGAAAGATCAGGTCAATACGTCCAGACGGATTGACCCCTTCTTCACGAAACCCACGAATTAGCTTCAGAGCCAATCAAGCCGTGGGTTACGTCGTATTTGTCGATGTTAAAGAACATACTAAGGTCGTACTAATTAGCTGGACCGGGTTTTTTTGACCCGATTGAAACCTTCAAACTTGAGGAAACGAATCGTCGAGCGTTGTTACAATTAGAATCCTAAAAATAATTGAACCAACGCGATTGAATTTCAGAAAGAAACAAAACTTGTTCCTTCTAGTACGACCTTAATACATGATTATTAATATTCCTGTAAAGCTTAACACAAAACAGGACTACTTATATTAGTTCCTGGTGTATGTAACGTAGAACCAAAATGAACACACAAATAATATGAAAATAAGGTACCTAAGTCTCACATAAATATGATTTCCCATTAAAATCTACTGCACAGTAGGTTTTGCTTCTAATTAGCAATAATTCAGACTACAAATTAGGTCTAAAGTGCAAACTTATGTCTTCTGAGGCGACTAGCTGGACTAGACCGAGGAAAGGTCAGTTAAGATTAAGTGATATCATTTATATTCGCTAATTAGTGAGCTTGTTGTGGCATTTAAGTTTATAAGTTAGTGTGTAAATGTTGTTTTTAGATGACGTCATCTTTAAGTTTCTTCATCATCTTTCATAGGGATCCCTAACACTTCCTGTGGGTGTCATAAAGGCGACAAAGGAATCTGGAGGAGACTAGCGAACCTCGCGTTCCCCCCGTGGCGTGTAAACTACTTAGCTTTACTTTGGGCTTGGTCCCAAGAAAGGTTGGTGTCGGACAGGCGACCGGCTGTAAATTGCCAAATCAATGTACAGTATCTACTTTGACTCACTTTTATCCCATAGATTTTCCTTTGTTTTCTCGATGTTGGATTGAAATTAAACTCATTTTTCGGTTTTAATTGCGTGGTGTTTATTACGTTTACGATTTTACAGGTATTTTCTTCAGGATTTTCTTCTTTCACTACTTTTGTCCTGATATTCCCACGGATCGGGATTTAAGCGGATGAAACTGCGTGGAGCGGCTAGTTTCATATATAATATGACAAACCTAGATAACTGAATTGGAATGAACATCAATATAGAAGGATTAAACCAGTTACACAATAAATTAAAGTCAAAATAACCCAAATTGGAATTCGATATCCTGCACTAAAGAGACAGTCGTAAATCTACTAAAATAAATAATCGAATAAGAAATACAATAAAAGTATATTCGTTTAGCAGTTTTATAGCGGAACGTAAATTATGGTCCTAGCTTAGTTATATTAATTTGAAAACAGAGCAGCCGGATGTCGTCATTTCAAATACGATACGTCTAGATTAAATAGAGCTATCGAATAGAGAAAATCAAATTTCAATTGGTTCAGTAGTTTTTGAATGCATAAGTTACAGATAAACAGACATAAATACATTTCTAAAATACAAAATAAAATAAACAAATTCTCTGTATTTTCCCACTTTTTGTACCAACTTACCTATAATACCTACCTATAATTTTGAAATGTCAGGAAAAAATATTAGGTACCTATATGATAAAAAAAAATTGACACAATTGGAAAAAAATGGCACAATCGGGAATAAGCCAATTAAATCTACAAATTCTTGTTCTACTGCCTATCCTCAGTGACATAGTTGTTTATTTAGCTGTTTTGTTAAAAAAAAAGGCGATGGTACTTTTGCTATGTGGTAATAAAGAACATATAAATGTTAACCGCTAAAATTAAGAACCTCCTTTGTTTGGAAGACGGTTAAAAATAATGGTTCTTTAATTTGATACCTTGTAATTGATGACAATGGCATTTTACTGCTTTTGAAAAAAAAAACAAAGAATGTAATACCGTAATGAAGTTTTAGTCAATTTGTTTTTTTTTTTAATTAAAAAATAGCAGATTCCCGCTATTTCAGCCGCGTATATCCCGATCCCGTGAGAATATCGGGATCAAAATTAGGTCTGTATCTATGGGCCTTGTTGCCTGAAATAAATGGTTTTATTTTTTTATAGACTGAATCATCCTATAGTTTCAGCTCTTTACTCGTAACAGTTCCCGTAAACACATAAACATTCACAATTTCACGTTCACCAATGCAAGAACCGTATAGTTCGTAAGTATGAAATGTAATGTTCTGGCAGGCAGCACGTCTTGTCGAGTGTCGACCTAGGCCGTGGATGGCCGTGGCAATGTTATTTACAACCTATTGTCGAAGAATTACTTTACCAGCCGTTTAGTTTGTTTGACATTCTGGGAAAATTCTGTTAGGCTTGACGCTGTGAGAGGCTTAAAGGCCATGGTCGAGGAGGAACTAGTTTGGATGATTGGATTTAGGTATGTCCATGTAGACTACAGTGTAGGTAATAAAACATTTTCACAAAGATAAAAGTAACTGATTTTTGAGATAGGTAAACTTGAAATATTATACAAGGGGAAATGCATCATCAAAAATTCTCCCTTGACAGGATTCGAACCTGTGCCCATCGCTTGCCGGGCGTGCGCTAACCACTAAGCCACACGGGAACAAACGTTACACCGTGAAATATCGATTATGCTTCTCCCTGTTTGGTAGGTAAAATCAATAAATAGACAAATAAATACCGCCAATTTGAATTTATCCGTGTATAAAAGTGCACATCGCTAGATTTCCATGATTAGCAAGATATTAATAAAAAAAATATGGAAATATTAATTTCACTGTAATCCTGTTTGTACAATTCACTTAGCTCTACTTCTCCTCTTCTTCTTATTTTTTCGCTTATTTTTAGGGTCCCGTATTATTTTTATATTTAACTAAAGCCACATCTAGCATCTGTTACCTACTATTTTATTTTATTTTACCTACTATTTATCTTATTCACAGATTTTCTTGATTGGGTGGCCAATTTAAATGAAAATAGAGTTCGTTTAGTCGTTACATCGTCAAATATAATTCACATAACAACGTTTTAAATTACCATATCGTTATAAACTTATGAAATGTCTCAATTATATTCTTTTACTTCTCTAGGGAGGTCCATTTTATTTAAATTCAAATACAATAAAATTAAAAACACACAAAACGTGAATATTATAATATGGTCGAGACTATTGTATTAAATTCAACGGTGTATTTAGAATATTAATAGTGTTTTGAAATATACAAAACAACGTAATTTTTAAACTTTTCAAAGCTTATTGTTTAGTTTATTTACTACTCAAGATATTCAAATCTGCACGCAGTTTTTGTTAATCTTTTTTTCTCATTATTTGTGTTTCTTTATAGATGGTCTATAATTCGTTTGTCTAAAATTGCATTTAAAAACTTTGCGTTTCGTTGCAAAGTGAAATGAAAATAAATTATTTTCCAAACGATTTCGAGGTTTTTTAAATTTCGTAGCTAAATATTTCTAACTAGCAGCGTCACGCGATTTTCCAAAAAACCTTTATTAGTTGATCCCTACACACCACAAAGAACACACTCTCCAAATCTCATATCCCTAGGACCAGCGGTTAGGGGTCTGCGTTAATATATAGTTAGTCAATCAATCAGGACTTCAAATTTTATATAGATAGGTACTAGCTGGGTCCCGCGGTTTCATCCGCGTGTGTGGATGAAACAGTGTTTATGGAAAATCCCGCGAGATCCCGATTTTCCATAAAAAATTTCTTAGTGGATACTTACACACTACAAAGAACACACTCTCCAAATGTCATGTCTCTAGGACCAGCGGTTTGGGCTCTGCGTTGATATATAGATCAGTCAGGACTATGAATTTTAATAAAATTTCAAATAATGATACCATACTACCCGTTAGTTACCTCTCAACGCATGGCAGGATACGTGAACCCACGCATATGCTCGTTAAAATGCATAAGTCGTGCATGCTTGCATGGTCCTCTAAATTTCGGCATGAAGTGTGCCATAAATCGGTGACGCCCACTACGCGTCGGTAGGGTTGTCCTGACTGTTTGGAGATAAATGACCAAAGTTTATTGCGGTCTTTAATTTATGTCGTTTTTTTTAGTTTGTCTGTACGTTGGATTGGGCTTTTATTGTTTTTTTTTTCTTTTGTAGGTATCCGGTGTTTTATACACAGTTTTTAATTGCATCTTCTTCGATTCTGTTATTGATTTATCTTCTGGCAGTCTGATCATATTAATAGTGCCTAACTATGGCAACGTAAGTGCTCATATGATCTAATACGAGTTTGTGTGCTAGTATGTATTTTCCGGGTAATCACTAGAACCACTCGAGCAATTTCAAAAATTCTTTCACTAAAAGAAATAAATAAATAAATTCTGTGAACAACACACAGCGCCATCTAGCCCCGTGGTAAGCGACTAAGCTTGTGTTATGGTGACTAGACAACGGATATAATACTTATATTTATTTTTCTTTTGTAAATACATACATATTATACATAGAGGGACACCCAGACCAGACACAAATATTTATTCTATAAGCATAAATACTTGCACCCGGCGGGAATCGAACCCGCAACCTCCTGCATTGCAGTCGCGCTTTCGCACGACGCGCCAGAGAGGTCGTCAAAAGAAAGCTACATTATCGAGGAGTAACATAGGCTACTTTTAATTCCGATATTCCCACAGGAACGGGACTTACGCGGGTGAAACGTTTACTAACTGCATTGCATAGCTTTCCTATTCAACACAGTCTGTTTCTTCAAAATTACAATTTACAGTTCTACAATAGAATATTACTACTAACATAGTAACGTAGTGCATATTGCTACTAACAATAAAATACTGTACATCTGAACGGACGTTCACAAAATAACAGTAAAATGTAGAGTCTGCATTTCACGACTCAAGTTTATGGTACACAAATTGAATTACAATAGCAGGGAAGTTACTTCATATGACGTCCTTGGAGACGTTGTATGTAAAAGAAAAAAAAACTCGGCGTTTTCATTCGTGGGGGACCATCAACAAAAAAAAAAGATCATCCATAGTAACAGCCTAGTGCTTAGGTCTAGATTGCGATGTGTGCAACGTCGTGCAATATTTTATATATTTTACCTATAGGACCCGAAGGTACACATGTATTTAGTACATGTACATATTTCAGCAACATCTCTGCATACTGGGATTTGATAAATATGCATGCATATTGCACAGCTCATGTTATGGTATAAATTTTCTGTTGAATATGCATGCATGCATACCGCATTAACATATTATAATAATTTACCTAAGCACTGTAATCTTCCCATGCCTAAGCATACTTCTTTCCGTCGTGGGTAAAATAGTCCCGTGGGCCAGCCAAGTTTTCGGTATAATTTTGGGGGTACCAAGTTTCCTTCTTACAGTAGTTAGCCAAAACTCCTTGTTACTCCTACGTTACTCTTTGATAACGTAGCTTTCTATTGGTGAAAGAATTTTTGAAATCGGTTTATTACTTTCGAAATATCAAATCGCTGGTCTTAGAGACATGTAATTTTGAGAGTGTGTTTTTATAGTGTGTATCCACTAAGAAAAGATTTTCGGGAAATCCCAGGGGATCGCGGGTGCAACCGCAGGACCTAGCTAGCTATTAGTATAATAGAGTAAAGGTAAAAGGGAGGAAGATTAGCAAACCTTAAGTTCTCCCCGCGCGGTGGCGGATAAACTGCTTGATCCCTAAGAAGGTTGGTGTCAGGCAGGCCGGCCGTAAAAACATTGCCAAATCAGAATGCAGAAAGCATCAATTGCAGAAGGTATAGTCAATGATGACTTACCGACTGCGCCGACCCCAAATAAAAAAAAAACAATTTGGGGCTTAGCGGACCCTGGGCTCCTGAGAGAGATGCAACCGGGAACATCGCTCGGATGAGAAGAGAAGTAAAGATTGTAAAACTTGTAGACTCCTCAGCCCCTTGCATCACGAACACGAAGACTAGTCGCCTACTACTAGATAACCTGACTTCGAACGCGATTAAACCACTCGAGGCACCCATTCGTATAATTTATTTTGACGTTTTAATTGGAACCACGCATATGATATGTCTCAAGTGGTCTCAAGCAAAGCCACTTCGATATTAATTCTGCTCCTGCAGTAAAATTGTCGAGACCTAGTAAAGTAAACCTTACATAATTGAAATTGGTAACTTTAAACGGCAATGAGATCTGGTAGATATAATAAACTTTATTGACCGGTGTGGGCTGTAGTAATCTAGGGAAAGATTAATTTAGATAATTCGTTTCCTACTTAGTTTGTTGCTCTTGCGCAGTTAAAAGTTAGCAATTTGACTTTGATTTTATAGGTACTTAAAGTAACTAACTAATAAATTAATTTATAAATTAATATTTGATAAGTTGATTCAAGTATATTATTTAAATACAATTGTTGATATAAACATAAACGAATACTATTCTATTTCAGTATCTTCGTTTTAGGGTTGTGTGTTTGTTATGTTTATTTCACGTAAAAGGAACATGCAATATGTTTGAGACATCACCTCTAGTACATTATAGTGTATAATATCTCAATGCTTAAAATAAAGTTTTTAACTTCAGTTGGGATCTTGAAATTGTCTGCGAAACAACGATTGACGGAACAATCGTTGTTTTTTATGACAAATACGACAATTAACTTGTAATCGTGCTCCGTGGTACAGAGTAAACGATTTTACGATGAATTTGGTTGCAATTAAAGATTGTAAGTGGGGTTTACTGTAGCTATAATAGGACCACGATGTCTTACACCGCGGGTATTGACTTCTGTAGGCCTACCGCGCAAATTTACGCCGAACGTCCGACTTGCGGTGCCAGAAATAGGCACCGCGCAAAGGAATGATTTGTTTGCAAGATTTTGACAATTAACAGAATTAGCTTGAAGCCGATGCATCGATTAGTCAACCCATCACCTTCTTGAATTCCTTTCCATACAAAAGTTGCCTGGAAGAGATTTTATCACTTTTAGGGATAAGCCCGCCCATTGTACCTCTGGTAATAAGTTTATTTTCTGTTTCATTTTTTGACAATGTTACATTTTGCGCGGTCTTAATCGCGTATTTATTTTTTTATCTCGACGTTTCAACTATGCTACAGTGGTTTTAGTTGCGAGGAGACCAGGACAAAAAAAACTTATGAATTAAAAAAAAACTTTATGTTTAAGACGAAATCTCATTCAAGACGCCTTAAAATATTTTTTCGATACGCGTAAACGTATTCTTAGTATAGTTGTTTGAAATAAAGCCGCGGGCTTGGAATAACCGAGTGATGTTTCGTATGATTTGTTACAACAAACTACGACTTGGGTAGGTATGTTGGCTGTTTGATTTACGTGATCTTGTTTAAGTTTTTGGTTTAATAAATCCTTGTATGTTTTCCGAACGTTGATCTGGAGAATTTATATTTTTTTATTTTTTATTATTAAAGTGTGATATAAAATGATATATGTTTAAATATTGTAACATAATAATTTGTAATTTCTTTCTGTTCTCACGATGTTGATAATGTTATGTATCATTGTTTAAATTTTCAATGCTCAACGTTTTGAGACCTTTATTAGGTCTCTTGACCAGGATAGACTGAGATGTAATTTGTCATTATATACTATATACACCACGCGATTACAACTGAAAAAATAATTTAACTTCATCATATATTTTTTTGTATTAAGATGAAAGCCTACCTCGTCTTTCTCCATACAAACTGTTTCATCTCTGGATAAAGTGACACTGCGAGTGCTGATCTGCAAATATACCTAAATGATACTTGTATGAAACTTATACTCAAATGTGACGTTATAACTTAGATGAAAAAAAAAACAGCAGATACGTTACCTAGTCTCGGAAAATGAGACGATAAAACTGCGTCTAGCTGACGCACTAGCCTCAGTCGTATGTCGAACCGTTGCCGCGTGAGCACGTGCTGTCACACTGCGATTATCTTTTTGAAATCCAAAAGAATGCCTTTTTGCGTATTTACAAATGCCTGAATCATTCTTAAGACAAATGTTTTTAAATACAATAATTTTATGAAAATGCATGTAGGTGTTTCTAGCTCATTTTTCGAAAACGCAATGTTAGAATATTATACCGTATCTACTATTTTTGTTTTCATCTAAGCGTTATAAGGTAAAGATTACCTCAACTTATGACGTCACATGTGCTACAAGTCACATACTAAACTTGCCTAGTAGAATTGCAGCTTTAGTTTGACATCTTGCGGTCACCATTCTTCGGTTACTTGTACACACAAAGGCTCAATTGACTATTGACGCTATTCCATCACCAAATTGCTACCGTATTTAACGATTTCTAATCGTTTTCAAAATACAATAAAACATTTAAAAGTCAAACCTATTCAACACGCGAGTTCATATAGATTTCTACACTTTCACTAGTCAATTGATAAATTAATCTTTTTTTTTGTGCGAACGTAAAATTGCGCATTCGTTTTTGCCAATTGCCTGAGGGTTACTTTTTGCCTATTATAACTGGATTTTTGTAACCGTGCACTTTGTTCAAAAATAGCGGGCACAGAATTTTAAAAGGCCCGTTTTATAGAGTGTGACTTAAACAGAGATCTCCACTTAAGACACGATTTGCAGTTCGCTTAATTGGAAAATTGACAATGGTCTTACAGTATAGCAACAATAACAACAACAGCCTCGAATGTTGTTGTCGACAGTTGTTGTCTTTTGTCGTCAATTCATAAGCAACATGTTGGTCATGTCAATTTTACAAAGACTGTCTACAAAATCACGTTTCAAGACAAGATCTTTTCTTGAGTCACGTTTTAGACTTGTAATACGGATCTTAGACGTATTCGACTGAGAATTTCTCATACTTTGCTGATTGATTTTAGATAAATGATAAAAAAATCCTTAGGTTATGTTATTTTCACTAAACTTTACTAAACTAACATCTGTATTTATGCGCAAATCTCTGTTTTATCTGTTCTTTTTTTCTTATTTTCTACTGCATAATTTTATAGTTGGCAACAACTGCATGGATAGATAAACTGGCTGCCTATTTCTCGTTAAACGCTATCGATACAAATTACAATAAATTGAGATGAACTTTGTATGTGTCGGCTTTCACATATCGTTTGCAATTTTATTTGATAAATGGTTTAATCTTTTTATTATAATGATAAAACTTATTGTGCGGTGGGCTAACGCCCCTCCCACGGAAAAAAAACTAACATTATGACATCGGCTAAAGAAGAAAAGTATTTTTTTTATTTATAAGGTAGTCCTCAAGATTTTTACTAAGTGTCTTCTTTAGACATAACCTAACCTAACCTAACCACAGCTTATAACCTTATAAAGTTTTAACTAAAGATGGTCCTGAATTTGAAACGTTTCGGTTTTTTATAGTCTAATAGTAGTGTCCCGCGGTTTCACGCGCATTAGTCCTGATCCCGCTATAATTTCGAAAAACAAAGAACACACCCTCCAAATATCAAATCTCAAAATGAACATTTTTCCAAATTGCAATCCCTGATATTTTATGGAAACTACGAAACTCTACACTGCACGTGGCTCGACAAGGCACGCACTTGACCAGTTTTTTTAAAAAACCTAACCTAACCTGACTTGGAATTACATGGATCTCACAACTTTTTACGGTAAAAGAACTGAGTTGCGAGACTTACTTTTTTTACAAGCATGTTTTTGATCACTTTTTACAAATCGAAATTCAAGTAAATGACAGGCGAAACAGAAACAAAAGACGAGATAGGCAAACTTGGGCGCTCCGTTTTCTCAAAATTACAAACCACGTCCCAAAGTTCGGACACCCTCTAATCAAACGGTCAAAGTTACACATGAGTACGCGAATTAGGAAGGACAACGGTACAAATTAAGGTTCACGCTCATTGTACTGCTCCGGCCAATGTCCATGGCGGGTAATAACGTACTGTAATAGAATTGTCCAAAATTTACTAAAAAAAAAATACGTTCAAAATGAGTCAATAACTTGTACCTACCTACCTATAACCTACCTATCTGCAATCGAAACTTTATTGGTTTAAATATTAGGTAATAATTGTAAAGGGTATTCTCCAACGACCGAATTCCAATAACTTGTCTCGCTTTATGGCTGCACAGTCCAACGTAGAGTCCACCAATGAGTATGCAAACCAAGTCTCGCACCAAGAAAATCTAGGTATGTTCATTCAGGACTTTGTCCTGAATGACTGACTGACCGATGGAGCAAACATTTTAAGTATGTTTTTTATACGATGCAACGTCCGATTAGACATGGTTTTTCGAAATACTGACGGGATCACGACTTACGCGGGACACAGCTAGTCCATACTTAATATTATACATTATATTAATTTATTTGTTTGTAACGAATAGGCTCCAAAACTACTGGACCGATTTAAAAAATTCACCAATAGAAAGCTACATTATCCAGGAGTAACATAAGCTACTTTTGTTCTTGATATTCCCACAGGATCGGGACTTACGCCGGTTAAACCACCGGACACAGCAAGTAAACAACATATTATCAGCTCTACTAAAATAGGGTAGATAGTCAGCCTCTACGTTCAAAGTACCTCAAAGGCAATGGTGTGTAATGGCCACGCACCAATCAATTAAGACGTATTGCCAAGACAGGCCGCCACCCGTGCCGGTCTAATCGGACCTTTACGCTTCAATTATCCCAAGTTACTGTGCAGTATGCAGCCGCTTTTACCTTGCAGAACTCTGTGACAATAATCAACATGGCTAAGATGTGGGGAGGTGCTTAATTATGTGGTCCATTTTAAGGGCTCTTACCCAAAAGGGCCGTTTGACTAAAACTCTACTGTCGACTCTACTGTGTCCGTCTGTGCTACTCGACTCTAGTCTGTCTGTATATCTATCTATAAACGTGATAGCTAGACAGTTGATGTATTTATGTTGCCGCTATAACAGCAAATACTAAAATCAGAATAATATAAATATTTAAGTGGGGTTTCCATACAACATACCTTCCACTTCAGAATTTTCCAAGATATTTGCCGGCACCTGTAAGTATGTTAAACTTTTCCAATTCGTATTTCAACGGTATATTGACGATTGTCTTCACCGCTCCAGTCAAATTAACTTATATTTTATTTATTTATTTATAGGCTATTTTGTCCCAGCCTATAGCCTAGTTTGGCAAAGGTCTCTCTCCCTTCTCCACTCCTTCCTGTCCAGTGCTAGTTGGGCCCAGTCCTTATTGTGCGAGTCAAACTCGTCCCGCCATCCAGTCAAATTAATTTTTGAAATAACCTCTGTCTCTCCATGCTCTTTACGATCACTGAGTGACCCACAAAACCAATTTTTCAATGCAATAAAGCGAAACAGTTTATACCGTTCGCAACGTACGACAAAACGGCTTATTCCTTGCCATTTCGAAGCATCTAAATAAATTCGACTCAATTACGAGCTGCCACGGAGCGGACATTAAAATTCGAAATAAAGCGAGAGGTAAAACGGGCACGGTCAAACAAGGGGCAGTGTACCTGAAGGCAAAGCACCTTGGCGAACGAAGGACATTTTGAATGCAGTTAAAGTGGAAAGTCTTTATCTTCTATCTATCTATCTTCTTCTTCTATTATTATAAAGCTGAAGAGTTTGTTTGGTTGTTTGTTTGAACGCGCTAATCTCTGGAACCGCTGGTCCGATTTGAAAAATTCTTTCAGTGTTGGATAGTCCATTTATTGAGGAAGGCTATAGGCTACTTTTGATCCCGATGTTCTTACGGGATCGGGACCTACGCGGGTGAAACCGCGGGATGCAGCTCGTATTTTATAAGGAGAAATGTATCATCAAAAATTCCCCCGTGACAGGATGGCGCAGTGATAGCGCACTCGCCCGGCAAGCGAGGAGCACGTGTTTGTATCCTGTCATGAGAGAATTTTTGATGATTCATTTGTCCTTGTAAAATATTTGTAGTAAAAATGCCTTGAGCAATAAAAACATAAGAAATATTACTGTAAAATTTCATCCGATCTTCTTCTTTTCGTGTAGTGGTGTGGCTCACCTAGTGCAGTTTTCAGGTCGCCATAAGGCCTCTAACTTCAATTCTTTTGGAAGCACATGGCCTGATACGTTGAATTATTAGTGTATTTGTCTGTCTTTCTCGTGTGCTTCAGCAAATACCATATGTTTTCTTTTATTCTTTCATATAATTATTGTAATTTGATAATTTTAATAGTGTAGGAGTCAAATAAATAGTGTGAGTTTATTCGTAAAGCCAACTCTATCACCTATGCGTAAACTAACTATCCGATAAACTCTCTCTACGAGGTAAAAGTTGACGCAAGGATTTTCTACACAGTTACTTTTGCTTGAAGTTTGAAAGTATTTTGACCGTGACCGGGGCCCTTAACCAAACGAGAGTGAAAATCGAACATCCCTTCAACAAAACGATAACAATTATTTTTTACGATCCATTGCTCGCCGATTGAACGTCGAAGTGCAGGCGTCTGAAAAAAACTCGTTTTGGTGGATCTTTGTGAATAAACCACAGAATTTTTATTTTATTTTATTTTATTCGGAAAGCAGACAGTGAAATATAGCACTATAACATAACAAATAATTAAAACTAAACACCATTTAAAAGCTTTCGCATACAAATAACTAAAACACTTGTTAGTCACAAACACAAATATTGACTTCATCGACTATAATAAACAAAAAGGAAAATATATAAAAAAAAAACAATGAGGAAAATACAAACAAATCTAAGAAGCAGCCTTAAACCACTTCCTAGCCAATGCATTCCGAAAACAATTAGGAGATGAATGGAGGAGTTTGTTGTGCAAAAATAATACAAAAAATAATAAATGAACAAAAACAAAGTCAGGCTAGTAGAATAACTTAGATTAGATAACGCTTTATTGTACCAAAACAAAATGAAATTAACATAACAACAATTAAAAAAAACTAAATTAAAATAACAATAATGGTACAGTGGGCGGTCTTATCGTTAAAAGCGTTCTCATTTTAGTTTATTTATTTATCTCGGTCAGTTTTGTATTTTAATGAATACATTTCTTTATCTAAAAACTAGTAGTCCAATTGGCATATTTTCGAAATGCACGCCTCAAAAATACGTGTTTACGGTACTAACAAGTGTAATCGACAGTTTATATAAACAAAACCATTTTTAATAACACCTGTACCTACCTATTAACTATCCACTTCAGCCTTTTAACCTTTTATAGCAGTCATTAGATCATTGGCATCGCAATTATCTAGTAGATCACACAATGCCACAATTATCGACCACCTAGCATTATCGGATAACGATTATATTTTCATGATAACTACATAGTGATAATAACACTCAACTGGCATATGTATGATACTTCAAAACCCCTACTAACTAGTTTTTATACCTACTATGACGTCGTTTTCGTTCGTCTTTTGTCTTAATGTCGATTGTCTTTTGTCTAGATTTTGATCTTCTCTAATTTCGATCGTCTTCTGATTCTATTCCATCTATGATTATATTTCGATCGTCTAATGAATCTATTTCGGACATCTTTTGATTCTGTTGCGATCGTCTTTTGTTTCAATTTTGATTTTCGATCTTTGTACGGTTGGACTAATGACCGTAGAGGCTTCTACGTATTGTTATTGAAAGTAGCCCATTCGATTCCCACCGTCTATAAATACATAGATATGTATGTGATCTGAAGAAACGGAAAATATGTTACAAAATTATTTGCATCTATTTACGAGAGAGATACACGTAAATTGAGATTCTGAGCCTCCTTACCTAACTCTCGAAATATGAAAGGCACTCAAACAAGACCTAGATGCAATAAGTATTGAGAGCACGATAAGACTGCCTTATAGGTTTAACCAAATTGATCGCTGTCAAACAAACAATAGAGGTGGGTTCGTTCGGCTAATGCAATCCTTGTCCATGATAAGCATAATACAAAGTAAATAGATATTTGCATTAACGTTGCACCACAAAAGCAACAATAGGTAATGAGTAGGTAACAACAAAGCAGTGGAAAGAGTTTCATACAATGCTAAAACTAAAATACATCTATCTAGAAAATTTATTTTCATGGAAAAATAGCATTAAAAAATTTTCACATGCGGCTATTTTTCCTTGAAAATAATTTTTCTAAATAAAATAGCCTTGAGCTACATACAAAAATTAAAAGAAATTTACATCTATCTATTCTTGTTCTTTATTAATATTATAAAGAGGTAACGTTTTTTGTATGTATGTTTATTGGGGGTAATCTCCGAACCACTGGACCGATTTCAAAAGTTCTTTTACCAATAGAAATCTACATTATCAGGGAATTACATGGGCTACTCTTGATCCCGATATTCTCACGGAATCAGGACTGACGGTTTATAGTCTTCAATGGTGACCACACCCAATAAACATAAAATATTTTCGATAGTGTCCGTTTACAAAACACGGCCGTTTCATTGCGGATTGCCTCTACTATTTCTGGGTGGAAATTGAATTTATAACCTTCAACAACAGAAGCGTTCGCCAAACACGTCTAGAGGTAGGTAGGTGGTAACTTGTTGCTAAATTATAATTACTTAATTGCCTACCCTAAGCGGCTTAATTTCGCTATTCTTTTCCCACGACTTTTTGTATAGTTTTGTATGTGTGCATGATAAAAATGAGTAATAAATCATTGCATACCTATCAGAATTGCATACTTAGTAACTTCCTAGACCTTGATTTTACGAATGGCCCTTTCGGCCCTTAAACCAATCCTGAGCAGTTATAGGCACATCGCTTTTTTTCTCTCTCCCACGACCTTATGCATATGGCGTCAGAATTACAGTATTATCTAACTTCCTGAGCCTAGATTGTTACGAATGGCACTTTCGGCCCTTAACCATATCCTGAAGCAGCTACACGAAACGTTTTTTCTCTCCCACGACATTATGCATGTCTTGCCAGAATTGCACGCTTATATAACTTCCTTAGGCTCGATTCGACCAAACTGGAAAAGCAACGAATAGCAATTCTACGTATAAATCGTCTTTTGATCGAGACACTCTAGAGTTTAATAAAAAAACGGACAATACATGCGGAGAATTGTTATTCATTGCTTATTCTAGTTTGGTCGAATCAAGTCCTAATCTCTCAATCTACAACTTACCTACATATTGTGCCTAACTGCAGTTTGCTGAACAATTGTTATTTCAACCCACATGGTTAGAAAGTAAAGGAATAATGGAGAGATACGGTTCCTTATCAAATGTGACACCCACGCCGCGCCGGTCGTAATGTGAGTGACGATAAATGGCCTGCGCAGGCGGCCCTGATTAACCTCGCTTTTGAGAGAAAATCGTTTGGCGTGCTCGAATCACATACGGTTAAATAAAGGGCGTAAATTATAGGCTGTTTATGATTATAGTAAAATAAACTTTCAATTGTAAACAGAGAGACAGAAAGATATACCAATTAATGGACCAGCACGAATATCAAGGATAAAAAGAAGTAAAATAAGTACCTATATCCTTCTCTAGTGGTTTTTTTACCTAGTCGTTAGCGACGGAATATATCTACACTGTCTACAGATAGGTACAGATTATGCTGTATCCGTCGCCAAGTTTAGGCAAAGTACCTACATCTGAAATTGAGTCTTTGACACGAAGAAGAAGATTCAGTATAGGTACCTACAAAAATGTAACAAAATTTTACCAAAAATGTGATAGCTAGGTACATACAAAACTTTTAAATTATTTATCTGCAAGCACTCTGCTACCAAACATCCCGTTTTTATTTAACAAGAACAGATTGTGCGATGAAATATTAACAAAAGTATCGATATCCTTTGATAAATATTCAATATTTATCACCTTGCTCGTAAGATGGTCTCATACGCATCGCATACCATCGAAATAAAATAATACGAATTTATTAACAGTAAAACAGACGGAGTTAAATGTAATTTATTTTTAAAATGTCCATTCGTTTAGCACATCCATACTGGGAACTAATAAAATCGAGTCATAAATCGATACCACATCGATTGCTGGATTGGCGCCAAGACGGTCCGCCATTTTCTTGAAAAAACACGAAATCAAAATGGCTCTAACAAGCGACGTGTACCTACGTATAAAACTGTAAATCGCTTTCTTATTGAAAAATGACGGCTACAGCGGCAATTTATCATAACAAATTCAGTTGCCGTACTCCGTACGAAGCCAATAGACTCTTTGGCTTCAAATTGAGTTTAATTTCATTGGGAGAGTTGATTCAAATACTTATCAATCTTCTGGGCAAAGATTTTTATGGCGAAGGTAGACCATCAAAATCAAATTGACGAAAAGATCAAAAAGATTTCAAATATTTAGGGCCAAGTCATTGGCGATTGATTTCATATGGTGTAAACACTAGTTACTATAGGTACTTCTTTTTTTATTTCAGACTACGAGCTGACGTTTTGATTCTTTGTAATTGTCATTTTTTCTTTAGGAAGATGTGTCAAATCGTAGTCTACAATTAAAAAAATAAGTATAAGTATGTAGGTACAACTGTCCCTGACGGTAGTTTGTTTTAACTTTAACCATTGAGTTATTATGTACAATGGTTTTAACCCGGTTATTTCTCATACTTGAACCACATTTTGCGATAGCTCGATCAATAAATAAGTGAATTAACATCTAAGAGGTGTTAATAGATGTTGATTTTGTTACGCCATAGCTGCGTAATTGAGAAGTGTTTAGAAATTATATCGATCGCTTTAAAATCGAACCGTTGACGGCTATAATCAGATCGCTTGGGGATAATTCTGATATATTCGTTAGACTAAATAAGCAAAGAGTTTTAAGTTATACTATTGTAGAGATATCATCTATCTCCACTCTTTTCCTAAGCCCGAGATCGCGTTTCCCGGTCGGGTTACTAAGCCACCTTAGCTCTACTTGCGCAGTCTAGAATCACCTTTTTATCTTTAGAATAATATCTATAATGCAGCTAGCAAAACTGGAAGTATATTCCGATGTTGGAAAACCTTTGATCAGGATAAAAACATATTGGCTATATCTTTTATCAATTTGTAAGCGATTTTTAGTGATGTTACCTATTAGTGCCTGCCTATTAGTGGATTTTAAAGTTAACTCTCATTCATGAAGTGTTTTAAATGAAAAAAATAGAGTGTTCTTTTTTCACCATTAGAAAAACCGTGCTATCGTCTACCATTCCTAAGTTTTTACTATCAAAGGGCTGTCTGAAGAATATTGCATTTTATTTATTTCGTTTTAGTCAAAGAACTTCGGAACCAGTACAAATCCATAGCTTGCCAAATATAACACATATTTTTATTTAAAATTAATGAAATAAAATAATTTAACCTAAATATTCAGAGTCCCTAGGTATCTTTTAATCTATTAAATTAAACATGGCCTGATGTCATAAAATTATGTAAGTAATTTATATGGTGTGTACCTACAATAAACAAAATGATACCTCTTTCAGTGCCTTGTCTATATTTTAAATATCTTTGAGCTTTACATGTTTATTGATCCTGTAACGAACTTCAATGCTATAAATTATCGCTTTATTACTTTGTCATTTCGTGCAATTAAAATCGAACACGCTGTTTGCGTGACTATTGCCCTATTCTTTTGCATTTGTTGTTGTCAGTTTCGATACAAACAAAGTTCTTACGTTATATTTATGAGTATGAGTAATGTGCAATGTTGGAAGACATTTTTGTTTTAAAATCCAGTTAGCTAGTTAAAAAGCGTAGTGTGGATGGTGTGGAGTATCTTAGAATTAGACAGCGTGAGAAGATACCATAAAGTGGCACGTCGGGCAAACTTCCGATGCGATGCAGATGGTTGCAGGTTGGATTTCCTACGGGGACAAGTACCAATGCTGGTCATAAATGTTTGTTTTTGGTTTCGGGTATTTTCTAATGTATAAAAGTAATATGTAGGTAGTATATCCGTTTGTCTGTTTGTCTGGGGCTAGATTGCGCTGTGTGTAAACGTCCTGCAGTTTTTCATTTTAATTATTAGAATTATGCAGTGAACCACTGCAAGCAGTCTTCAACTGCAGAAATAAAGCAAGTTACGTGATCGCAATCAGAACTGGGATCATTTGTCGGTATTTACGGCTAAATTTTATCACACTCCGATCCGACCTAACAGGTTCCTTGAGACGTGGGAAGAACGGGTTTCGAGGGTTAGGCAGTACGATACGAACCAGAAGAACTGCTATACCTTTTTGTTGTTCTCAATAAATTGCAGAGAGTTTGAGAGATGGTATTTTAATTATGGTGTGGCGCTCCGGATATGACGAAGAATGAAACTACGTAAGAGTAAAGGATATCTACTCGTTCTCCATACAAATGTAGTCGACCGTTACCTAGGCTCCCTGGTTAAAGACATTAGAGCAAATATGTTAAGACTAAGCTCTTGCGTTTTAAGTATTTTCCATTTTCTAATTAGAATAGCACTAAAATATTTATAGAAAAAATTGGTCATGAAAAAAATCGAAAAGTCCGCGCGTCCCCTACGTTTTGATTTTTTCATAGGCAATATTTTTTTTAGTTTATGGTCATATGTGTTATTATCAGTTATGATGACATAAACAGATTTTCTCTAGTGTCTTTATCCACGGAGGAAACAGTCGACTGCGTTTGTAAAGTTTATAATATGGAGAAAAGTAGGTAGACTTTTCCCTTAAGTGTCCAGGAACATCACTCGGATGAGAAGGAGCTATACTTTTTTTTAAATTTCAGACTAGGTAGGTACCTATAATCTGAATCAGAAAACCAAATTTTTATTTTTTTTGTATTTGACATTTTTTCTTTAGGAAGATGTCTCAAATCGTACAATTTAAAAAACTAAGCATAGATGGCACTTCGAGCTATATGGTACAATATTAGTTATTTTCAAACTATTAGCACAGTTTACCTAGAAATAAGTAGGCGCTTGTTAGTTACTTTACGTATGACCTAATTAATATTATTAAGAAAACCTACTTCACCTAACAACGACCCGGCACTACAGCGCCATAAATAAATAGCATGGGTTTAAAGTTGCTTGCGCTGTAAACCTAGATCATCTAACTAAAAAATAGATTAAAAGGCCAATTATTATTATTAATAAGAAACCCTACTCCTAGGTAATCTAGCGACCTATTATAGGTAAATTATATTAGTTTTAACTGGAAATAATAAATTTTAAATTATAATTTACTGCACAGCTGTAGGCCAGGCCAGTCATGTCGATACTACATCCGGCAGCTCGATAAGACAAAACCTGGTTGTAAACTAATAAAAATCTAACATTTTACCGTAGCCAATTAGTAATAGAAGACAGACTCTCTAAACGTCTCTAAAGATCTATTGAGAATCTTTATGGAATATTCACATGATACCGGTTTCTAAATCATTAAAGTGGTAGAATGATTTAGAAACCGGGACCGTTTTTGCGGGTGGCCGCAAGCCAGAAGAAAAACATAGTGTGTACGGACGATCCTTTTTAGGGTCCCGTACCCAAAGGGTAAAAACGGGACCCTATCACTGAGACTTCGCTGTCTATCCGTCTGTCTGTCCGTCTGTACGTCTAGACGTACAGCCTGCCAGCCTGAGATACGGCCTGGTGACAGACGCGTCTGTTTCCAGGCTGTATCTCATGAACCGTAATAGCTAGACGGTTGAAATTTTTTACTTACTGGCCTGATGAATTTGCGGACAATTTGCATTGGGATTCTCAAGATTTTTAATGACCGTTAATTTTAGCGATGTTTACTTTTGAGGAGCTTATTGGCCCGCTGCGCCGTCCGAGACATTGTAGATAAATTGCAAGAATGCCGCTTACGATGGTACGGCCAAGTTCTACGAAAACCGGTTAGTTACGTGGGGAACAAATATCTTGCTATGGCGCCTCCGCCCGGCCGCGGCAGATTGGGAAGACTCAAGAAGTGCTGGCTTGACGTTGTAAGATCGGATATGCGTGCAAATGGCCTCACTACGCGGGATGCCGAAGATCGTGCGAAGTGGAGACGTAAAAGTAGGAAAGCGGACCCCGGGGTTTCGAGAGGGAGGCAACCGGGAACATCGCTCGGATGATGATGATTGGCCCCGCTGCGCCCGCTGATTTTGTTACTTCGTCGTAAACTTTTTATAAGAAAGTGTCTAACACTCGCGCTTGCCAGAAGTCAAAAATGTTGAAAACCAAGATTTACAGTCATTTTGCATTGGCACCGCCTGAGTGGCCCATCACTAGTATTTAAAGTTCCGGATCTGTCTCTTCATCCGCTAGAGTCGAAGCCACGCAACGAATTTAGATTTGTTGTATTAAAACTAACTAACTTTCCCCGCACTTTACCCATTGACAATGCACAATGAAGTTAGCCAAGTAAATGCAGTGAAAGAGCAGAGCAATTTAAATTTTAAAAACTTTGCACCATTGGGAACTAAGTTTAAATGCAGTTCTGTCTTCTCTTTGTTTGTGATACGTTTTTGCGTAAAAATGCATTATTCTTCAAAATCTTTGTGCGCTTAAAATCCTACCTACTAATATTATAAAGCTGAAAGCTTGTGAGTATGTGTACGTATGTGTGTGTCTGAAACTCGATATGTTTCAGCTGGAGACCTGGAATAATACATACAATAGGCTACTTTTAATCCCGATATTCCCGGGGATAGGGGCTTCCGCGGGTGAAATCGTGGGGCGCAGCTTGTACATAAATATTCACAAAAAAAGTATTATATGTATAGTATATCCGTTGTCTTCTTCGCGTAGTAGTCCGGTAATATTTATTTATTTATTTGCAAATTAAATTTGTCACGCCGCGCCGGACTGACATTAAATTATACCTACCTACCTATTTCCGAATCAAATTATTTATTCTATAAATACAATTTTATCATCTAATTTAATTATGGATTAAAGAAATCAGGGCGGAAATAGATTACAGACTTTGAATCGGCCGATCTCTTCTCATTCGAAGTTAGATGTTCACTTGCTTTTTTTTGTAGGGTTTTCTTCTATTTTCGCAATGCATGTTGGAACACTACGCGATTAAAACCGAAAAAAATGAGGTTAATTTCTTGCTTTTTTACCTATAAATCACTTGTCCTTTTGAAAAACTTAACCTCAATCACACCTGATGGCAAGCGATGATGTAATATGCTTGCTCTAAAAAAATCTATTCACTCAGCCTTATTAATAAACGGGCAGTAAGGTAGGAGTAGTGAGAGCATGTTTTTTTTTTCAGTGACAAGAACTTTCAAATTTAACAGACGGAAACAAAAAGTGGTAAAACGACTTCGACCTTAGTCTACGTTTATTAATAAGGCTATCTATGTGTAGGTAATTGAAGACTCCAAGATCGCGAGAAGAGAGAGAGAGTTAGAACAAAGTAACTATAAAGTAGAACTGAATGAGTTCTACTGTATAGTACTTTGTTCTAATAATCGTGAGTCTGTTCTCACCTTAATCTCATGAATAGTATAATCGTAATCCGAGACCACACGCGTCGGATGTAGGTACCTATACCAACCTACCTGTATCATATACCTAACTGTACGTTACAGTTTCTCAGACATACGACCATTAGAATCGAATTAATGGGAATCAATAAAATCGATTCTATTTTAGGGCAAAGTTGTAAACCTGTAGCTGAACTATATTAATGTTAAGTTGTTTTAAGAAATTGTGCTAAAGGTGCAAGTCTAATGGCCTTAATTAAGAGGAAGGGATATCTACTCTTTTCTTCATAGAAACTTTACAAACGTAGACGACTGTTTCCTTCCTGGATAAAGACATAAGAGAAGATAATTATGTTTAGCATGTCATGAAATCTATATTAGATATGACCATATTTTTAAAATTTTCCAATTAGAGTACCTACCTAACTAGAAATAAAATAATAATAATTGACCACACCCACTGTGAATTGCAAAAAATATGAGGGTATAGACCTGCCCTTATAGGGTTATTCCCACAACTCCAAAAAATGCATCACCTGCCATTACATTACGTCTTTGCGTCGTTTGATAATACTTATAATAAATTGATACATAAAAAACAGAATACATAAATAGTAGAAGGTTACTCTACAAAATAAAATCTTCGAAATATTAAATTGTTTTAAAAATCTTATTTTTCTTCCTGAAAAGAAGGCTGTTTATGTACCAACCAACATTACTGTTTTAACTACTTACACCTACCTTAACTATTAATTAACTGATTTTACCATTAACTAACCACTAAATACAACACTACCTACTCCGTCAGGTAAATAACAACTACTTTTTATTACTGGTACTATTTACTTATAATATTTGTCTGTAAATTATTGAAATAAAGATTTATTTATTATTATTAACCTATTTTACTGTATTAACAAATGACTAGGTATTCTACACACTAGGTACTAGGTAGGTAACACTAGGTAGGCTATTAACTTACTTATTTTACCATTAAGTAACTTATTTAACTGTAGCTAACAAATGGCTAGGTATTACCAATTAAGTCGACTTGTAAATACTCGCATCATTAATATTTGTCCAGTTTATCGTCGGTAGGTTAATATTCCAGCCATTTATTTAATACTTTGTTATCTGGTGTCACAGGGTATCGCCAGAAAGTAACAGGTAGCGCCGTATTACGAAGATTACCTACTAACTGGCTACTAAGTTGGTAATATTACTGTATTAGATTAGTTTACTACGTGTAATGTCTGTGAGATTATGTTAAGTTGATAATTAATATTGAGCTTTGCTAAGAATGTAGCCGAATTAACTTTTGAAGGAAATGGTAACGATGGAAATTAGAGGAGTTTGGGAATATATTTTTTGGTCGTCGAGGAGAATGAAACTTAATTTACACACTATTTTACCTATGTTAATTTTTTTGTGCTGAGGAGTTTTGGACACAATTTCCGAGTACTTTGGGAATAACCAAAACACCCATCATCTTTATGCAATAAAAAAAAACCCGGCCAAGTGCGAAACTCGCGCACGAAGGGTTCCGTACCACTATCACAATTGGGTACGGAACCCTAAAATGGTTTACAACAACTTTGATTCAAAGAAAATCTGAAACTTATAAGAAACTCTTTGGTCAGTGAAGGCAGACTAGTATATTTGACAGATAGGGCAGTCATTTTGAATTCCATGACCAACTCGATTTGACTCGACCAATCAGAAGCGACCTCACATCGTACTAGAATTAATTCCCTTGTAGTTTTTGAAACACGTTTGTTGTATGGGAGCCCCTTTTAAATAATTGTTTTATTTTGTTTTTAGTATTTGTTGTTGTAGCGGCAACCGAAATACATCTTCTGTGAAAATTTCAACCTTCTAGCTATTACGGTTCATGAGATACAGCCTGGTGACAGACGGACAGACGGACGGACGGACAGACAGACAGACAGCGAAGTCTCAGTAATAGGGTCCCGTTTTTACCCTTTGGGTACGGAACCCTAAAAACAAAGTACACGTACCTTGTGTACTTCGTTTTTTTATTGTAGACTATGCTTTGACACATCTTCCTGAAGAAAAAATGACAAGTACAAGGAACCAAAATGTCAGAACATAGTCTGCAATTTAAAAACGGGAAATTCGAAATAATTCTAACGTAGATAATACCTGGGTATGTATTCTAGGTATTAAGTGGTATGTAACAAATTGTATCAATTTACGCCACAAATTGGTACTATTTATTCGCAAATCCGAGCTAAGTGTTCGCTCAATGATACATTCGTGTAAGATTAGAATCTGTCGGCGACAAATTGAGCTGTTTAAATATTTATATTATAAGAGTTATATATCAAATTTTTATATATAAAATAGATACAATAATAAAACAACACATAAAAATAAAAAATAGTAAAAAACAGATAGTTGGGATAAAATAGTAGATTTTCTTTGGTTTTTACAGAGATAAAACGTCGGGCGTTGAAAAATGCATTATTACAATATTATAAGAGCAACGCTATTAAAACCGAAAAATGTAATTGCCTATTGAAAAATAGGGTTATTCTCATAACCACTAAAAATGACATGTCGGCAACCTGCAAAACATCGCAAGCATTATTATTTTTATTTGAATAAAGTGTGGTAACAAATCAACACTAAAAATAATAGACTATAATATTAAAATCGAAAATTTTCTATCTACACTTTTTAAGCTAATTTATGTAGTACTGTGATCGAGACTGCTGTTACTACACCGTAATCTATAATTTATTTATTTTTAAACAAAATATCTGAAAATTTTTAAAGAAGACAATTTCACAATAAAACTATCCATAATTATAACCTATTTTTTAACATTATATAATATTTTATTGTCTTTCTTCACACGAAACCATGCACTACTTCTACTGTCTACTTGCCTCCGGCTGTATGTGGGAATACAGCCGGAGGCAAGTAGACAGCACGCTTTCTCATTTGGCGCCAAAATTCCAAACATGCTCGTCGAGTACGAAAGACAGTTACCGTCAAAAGTGGTTTGGTGGCTTTTACTATAAAATCGAGGTAAATTCAAGTTGAGTAAACATGCAGTACAATGATCGATTAGATGTTTTGACATTCTTACCTATTATGTTTGTTTGAGAATTATTGGACTTTTTATGTTGTTTTAGTTTACTAGCGGTTTCATCTGCGTAAGTCTCGATCCCGAGGGAATTTCGAAAAAGCCTTTCTTATCGGATGTCTACATCTCATATTATAACGAACACACTCTGCCAATTTCAGTTCTCTACTATCAGCGGTGTAGGCTGTGCATCAGCAGTCGAGATTGCATTGCTCACGATACCGCTATAACCTTACCATGATTTATTGCATAAAAGAAAAAATGTAGTACCTACCTATAATATTTTTTAAACTAAAGAGGTACTACATATTTGTAACGGAGGAACTAAATAGTACCAATTTGGTACTCAATCTGACAATATAGAGTTTTAATATTGTAGAGCTGGTCCCACCATCTTGACGCTAATAAAAATATATATAGGTACCTACGTAACGAATTAAGAACCACCTCATTTTTTTGAAGTCGGTCAATAAACGTTAAGTGCATTACTATTAACAAACATCTTAACTTAATAGTATTGAATAATTGATGTCTCTTGTCACAGTTATTTAAACAAGTACGTGCCTTTATGCTATTAAGATATATCGAGTTGACCTACTGCCGACTCACGACAATTTAATAACGAAAACTATCGAATGATGAAATATTATTAACATTACGTCTGACGTTAAATCACATTCCTATTCGGATTTTTAACGATCTTTTAGATTGTGATGTGATTAATTGAGTCGATGGTAAATCGTTCGAGATGATTTTAACATATATTTTAGATGAAGATGATTTTAAACGTACATTCTAAGAGTTTTAAGAGTCCTCGGCTACAGCACAAGGAAGGTTATTTGATTTTTATTTGAACGCGTTACTTTTTTAATGTTTAAAACAAATAAGCTTTAAACATTGAATTAAACTGAAACTTGTAACTCGGCGCGCCATAGCGCCCATAGCCGAGAACATGCATCTCGATTATCCTTTGAGCGTTCTCCGAAACAAATTTGCCTAAATCAATCTCAACCGAAAATGACAAATCTAAAGGACTGCGCTATTAAAGATGTTTCCCGTTATGTCCAAAAATGACGCTAATGTATAGCTTGTGACTGTAATCTAATCATATTTTTTTTCTTTTCAGGTAAGTTACTAACCAATAAAGCAGGTTACAAGAAAAATATTGTATCTACAATTATTGGGTAAGACTTACCAATATAAGTTCTAGGTTTGAATTACATGAACAGAATATCGGAATAAAAAGTAGCTGAAAAGTAGATTATGTATTAATCCAGATCTCTAGCTATCTACATACTAAGTTTGATCTCAATCAGTTCATTAGTTTTTGCGTTAGTGAAACATACTCGCTTACTTACTTACACACAAACTTCACATTTATAATGTTAGTAGGATTTTTAAAGACTTGGTGACCAGACCACGGTGATCTGTTGACTAAATTATTACGTTGCATATTTTTATAAAGTCTTTTCTAAATGTGACAGAATGTAGGTTAAATATGACAGTAATTTGACGGTCTTGACAGGTGAAGGGCTTTAGATTTCATTAAGATTTCTTCGTAATTTGTTCGAAAATAATAAAATAGTTGATCCAGTATTTGGATGTTATATTAAGTATACCCTTAGTATAATAATTATAATTATAATCCTACTTATAAACGCTAAAGTTTGCAAGTGTGTATGTATGTCGGTATGTCTGTATGTGACTTTGTTACTCCTTCCCGCAAAAACTACTCAACCGATTTCGGTGAAACTTGGAATATGGATAGCTGGAGACCTAAAATAACACATAGTTTTACTGTGACGTTTACGTGTGAGAAATCTAAAAAAAACATTGACGTCACTAGTTGGACCAGACGAAATCGCAGCTCGAAGAGAATAATCCCTGAGGTTGCTGGAGTCTGTTGATTTGTTCAAGTCGCGAGTGAACTAGTAGGTACTAGGTACTCAATATGTAGCACGCTTATTTAGAATATATCTTCCAGAAATATATCTTCTAGAATACATAATCCCGCTTCGTCACTTACTTACTATCAGATGAGATAGCGCTCAAACACTGACCTACTCGTATATCAGGATAAAAATAATATTGATAATATCTAATAATGTCTACTTTTCAAAATAACCAAAAATAATCATTGTCAGAATCTAAATGGTCAAAAACTATTTTGTTCCGACCAAAATATGCGTCCATTATAGGTACCGCAGTGGCTAGCCACGTGAGTACCTAGTTGGGGCGAAGTAGATTCATTATACCAAATTAGCTCTCAGCCAAGTTCATACTTACTCACAGAGGCAACATTCCGTTGTTTACAACCCCTACAAATTAATGAACACCGTCATTTACGGAATTGCTAATTACCTGACCGTTTAATGAGGTCGGCCTCCCCGCGGGCAATACGCCAATTTTAATTACATTTTTAATTTTGCCGTATTATGTTACCAGAATTTATTTCATACGCATAACCTGCCTTCAGTGCCTGCCCAATTTGAGACGAAGATTGTTTCGATTACAATATTGTATTTTAATGTTGATTGTAATTAAATTGTCATCGCGTATAAACATTTTAGATTTACAACAGCCGATTTATATTTTAATTGAATATTGTGACGTTTACATAAGGTATTTTACCTGCGTAAGTCCCGTTCCCGTGGGAATATCGGGATCAAAATAAGCCTATGTTACTCCTCGATAATGTAACTATTTATTAGTAAAAGAATTTTTGAAATCGGTCCAGTAGTTTCGGAGCATATTTGTTACAAACAAACTAAAAAATATTTCCTCTTTATAATATTAGTATCTATAGAATATAAATCTACTTCATTTTCTGATTTTAATACAGACACGCATGTCGTTTGAATAAAAGTACGGAAAGACTCAGAAAATAATATCCCACAATTAAACCTAAACATGGTTAACATCAACACTCTTGTCACGTATACGAATTATTGCAAAACGTGTGGACATCCAAGCGTAATCTAAATTTCGCGTAACACCTTGAACGATTTTTTTTATTTTTCGCTTTGTATCTTTTGGTTACAAATCTTGGGAAGAATGGGAACAACCCAGTATAATCTGGGCATAGTGAAAATGTTGTTTTTACGTTGTAAACTCATTACCACTTTCGCGGTAACTTCCCTTAGGAATACAATAACAATCGAGTTTCGGTAAGTTAACAAAAATTTAACTTTACCTACATTCATGTTTTTTCAGTTGTTTTGAATGGGGCGTTATATCTAATATTATACTTTTTGGGAACTCAACATTCTGGGCAATTCAACATTTTGATCCTACGACATCAAGAAATAAACATACGCGCGCGGATTGTTCCCAAATGCTGTAATTTTTTAATTATTAGCAATAAAAAACAACGGACTTTTGTCAATTACTAATCATACCAGTCCCATAGTTACAATCCATTATACAACAACAAATATAATTATTACCTACTTACATGCTTTTAGTGCTTTATGTGATCTGTTTTGTAAATATGGATTAAATCAATGCGAATTGAAATCAACTAAGTTACATAGCCTACAGCATAAAATCTATACTAATATTATAAAGCTGAAGAGTTTGTTTGGAACCGCTGGTCAGATTTGAAAAACGTTTTCAGTGTTGGATAGTCCATTCATTGAGGAAGATATTTTCAAAAAAATAAAATACAGACAAAGTCGCTGGCACTGCTAGTATCGTATAAAACATTCTAACGTTTCTGATGACCGAACTAAATTAAATCTCATTGTTACGGATGCGATGCATGTATCGTATCCATAACAATAAAATTAAATTTATTCCAATTCTTAGTAAGTAATTGAATTATCGTAACTTGGGAACAACCCACGCGCGCCAATCTTCGTCCACAATTTACAAAATACTCGTAATTAAGAGGGAAGGTCACATACAAACGTAGTAAATCAACTGTTTCTTTCAAATACGTTTATGCCATAAAACCTATATCATCCATGACTATGCCCCTACGTTTTGTTTTTTTTGTTACATTTTCTAAATAGAATAGAAATAAAAACAAAAAAAATGTCTTTGTCCAGGAGCCGTATTTTTTAACCACTGGAATTAAAATTAATTCGTATGCGAAAGTTCGAATTCCACATGCTTGCTCTCATTCGTTTTGTATGTGCGTGACCGCGCATCTATTTATTAGGCTTTCGCGTACAAATATTTTCTGACGGTTCAAAAATACCACTCCAGGGAGGAAACAGTCGACTACGTTTATAAACTTTGTACGGAGAAAAGAGTAGGTACCCTATCTCATTAAACTCCAGGTTACCCAACAACCAGGGAAAGTAGTACCATGGGATGTGACAGCCGCTCCCGTGTACGTAGATCGTCGATAGTCCTGCCCACAACCGGCTCAAAGACATTGTAACTGACGTTATCTCTGCTTCGATATACGACTATTACGGAAAAGCCATATTATTTCAAGAAATGCGCTAGTTCTACTAGTATTTAGATCTGTTTTGTCAGATCTTTTAGTATTTAGTAGGTATTATCTGAGAGAAATTTATAACAAATGCAGGGAGAGCAGGTTGTTTTGTTGTTATTTTTGGCTCGGAATAATACTTACTTAACATACGAAGCAGTACTTAAGTGAACTGAAAGCGGGATCACTAGGTTAACCTTTTCATTTGAATAACTAGGTGCGTATCTAGGTAGTTTAAATGCGATTACATAAACTTAGCAATTTATTGAAATAACAGTTGTACTTAGTAATACAATTTTGGCAGCTTGGGAATAACCCTACAATGTCTGAGTTTATTGTTTAAATTTTCTAGGTCTATTTATCTCGCCGGTGGCAGATGAAGGCCCGACTGCAATGTAGAAGGTTGCGGGTTCGATTCCCGCCGGGCGCAAGTATTTATGCTTAAAATTAAATATTTGTTTCTGGTCTGGGTGTTTTCTATCTTTCATATTATGTACAGTATTTACAAAACATAAAAAGTGTAATTTTTTAGTAGGGATATCCGCCGTCTAGTTCCCATAGTACAAGCCTAGTGCTTAGTTTGGGGCTAGATCGCGCTGTGGGTAACGTGGTCGTGCAATATTTATTTATACTTTAGACTAACGCGAGTAAAACCGAGGTGCACAGTAAGTATGATTTTAAATCGACTTCAAAAATTACATCAAAACCAAAATAAGTCTACAGATGGCGTTGCACTCAAGGTCGTAGAAAGATATTCTTAATTTCGACACGTTAGCGAAGCGTAAATTGGTCGCGTGGCTCTACCGCTCGCTCTGCGTTCAGACGTCCCCCTGTTCGAATCCTGTGTTCGCTATTATTTATGTTCCCACTATTATTCTGGCGCCGCTGATTTTGATGTCTCGGTGCCTTGCATTGTGGGATAGAGATATGGGTGATGCAACAAGTTGACAAGCCCAACGAGGTGTCTGCTTCTGTTTGTAGCCCGAAATTTTTGTTTTAATAATTGTTTTTTTTTTTCTTTCAAACAATAGTTATAGAAAAACTTTTTTTAAATTTACCCAAATTTTTGTTAAAACTTTTTTTGAGGTTAGTTTACTATTAGCCCTTAGCATTAAACGTGAAGACATGCTTTGTCTTTTTCAAGAAACAAAAATGGTAAAATTACTCCGACCTTACTCCACGTTTATTAATAAGGCTTCATTAATAATAACACAGTTTACCTAGTAGGTGATAGTAGTTAGAGCGATATCACCATAGCGATGCTCATTTCACTATTACGATCATAAGTGGGTTTTATGGCATAAACATATGTATTTGCTCTAATGTCTTTATCCCGGGAGGAAAAAGTCGATTACGTTTGTAAAGTTTGTATGGGGAAAAAAGTGGGTAGACTTTCCTCTTTAGGTCATTTTAATTTATTTAATAAAAACTAATGATCTTGTTAAAATCTGGTATCGAAGGGAAATTTTTATAATTATTAATTACGAAGGAAAGTAGAAAGATTTCTCAGTAACGAAAGAAAGTAGAAAGATTTAAATGCAACGAGTTCCGAGTGAGTGCTCCGCTTTAGCACCACCAAGGGGTTCCGGCTAGACAACAATACCTTACCTTACCTATACAATACCCACATATTCTACTGCCGGACGCAAGCATTACGATACGAACCCCCAGGGCACGTATTCTGTAAATAAATCGTCTCAACATCGTAAGATTTTTCTCAAAAACGGTTCAACAGTTTTTTGCAAATCGCTTGCAAAGTTGGCAAAAAAAATGTTAACCTGTTTTCGCAAATAATGTAAGCCGGTATTAAATACCTATTTAGTTATTAATTTGTATGTGTATGATTATTATGTTTGATTTGGCTGTTTTATGCTGCATTTTGATGACGCATAGGCCAGTTACGGTCTATTGTGGCAGCCCTCTATAATTAATTTCCATTGAGCCCAGAAACGTCCCGATTCTTTGGGCTGAAATGTTGATACAATGCTGAGGCGATGTTGAGACGATTCATTCATAGCATACGTGCCTAGTTAGAGCATAATTTCACCAACACATTGCATAAGCCTAATTGCCACAGTTAAACCATTAGCACCTTCTCCCGTTGCCACCTTTTAATTGCCCTGTTTTTGCTCTAATGGCGATAATTATACTGGCCCTTTGTTTATAGTGCCCTCTATTTTTGATCTAAAGCAGTTTACGGCCTACTAGCTGTGCCCCGCGGGATTACCCGCGTAAATTTGAATCCCGCGGGAATATCGGCATAAAAATCCTAATCTATACTATTAGGAGTTTTAAGAGGAAAGATTTGTATTTTGTGTGTGCGTATGTGCGTTTGTTATGATGAATAAACTCAAAAACTACTGAACCGATTTCAAAAATTATTATTATAAATTTATAAATTATTTCACCGTCAGAAAGCTACATTCACCCTGAGTAACATAGGCTACTTTTGATCCCGAAATTCTCACGGGATCGGGACTTATGCGGGTGAAATCGCGGGACGCAGCTAGTTTGTTTATATTTTTGATCTAAGATTCTGAAATAGAGTAGGTATAAGAAACAGCTTTCCACACTCACTGTCCCTTGTTTTATGGACACTCATTGGCTATTAAATATTACCAAATAGGTTGGTAATGGCTAGTTATTGTCGAATTTAAATCGTTAAAACTTTTACGACTTTTTCAACAACAGCGATAAGATATTCAGTTGAATTAATGAAAACAAACAATGTTGGAACCTAATAAAATAAATAACTGTACCTACTCAGGGGGAATCCGCAATGAAACCGACGTGTTTTGAAATAAACACCATCAAAAATATTTTATGTTTTTAGGTGTTGGCACCATTGATGACCAATATGACCATAGACCTGTGTGGGCCCTTGTCTATGGTCATCAATGGTGCCAACACCCAAAAATCCTAAAATATTTTTAATCAAAAACTTGATATATCGATAGTATCCGTTTCAAAACACGGCCGTTTTAAAACGTATTATTTATTTATTTTCCTTGGTCTTATTCGCGTACCCCCGCGTACCCCATTGTAACATGGTTAAAACGTCTAGGTAAGAAAATAATAATAAATAAATAAATTCTCTAAACAACACACAGCGCCATCTAGCCCCGTGGTAAGCTTGTGTTACGGTGACTAGACAACGGATATAATACTAATAATACAGACCAGACACAAATATTTATTTTTAAGCATAAATACATGCACTCGGCGGGAATCGAAATCCGCAACCTTCTGCATTGCAGTCGCGCTTTCGCACGACGTGCCACTGAGGTCGTCAAATAAATAAAAATACGCGATTAAGACCCGGGAAAATGTAACTATGTTGAAATTTGGTTGAAATTAAGTTTTCCGAAACCACACCAAAATCATAGTCTTAAGCCGACATTTAAAAATGATCATGTATTTGCGTACATTGCTCTCATATCAATGAATAAAGAATTTTTGAAATTTGAATTTTAGACAATTCTATTACAAAAATAACCTCCCCGCCAGATCGCGCCAGCGTAATTGTATCACGTCGGAGAAGCAATTGTAAAGTACTTCAGTTGTTATTAACGAAGTGCTTTTACTGCACCATTTAAATACAGCAATTAACAAAATGGATATGTTACTCGTTTACGCTCGCCTTACTTTGTTGTTTTAAAGTAGGTACTTACCTACACAATTAGTCCTGTAACCCTAGCATAGAATAGAGTTACCCCATCATTGACCATACCTTCTGCAAATAGATTTGGTAGGTAATATTTTTACGGCCGGCCGCATGCCTGACACCAACCCTTCTAGGGACCCGGCGGTTTAATCGCCACCGCGCTGGGAGAGCTCAAGGGTTGCTAGTCTCCCTTTTACGACACTCAAGATGGGGTAACCCTATTCTATACCAGGGATACACGTTTTGTCGGACTTGACTGACTCTCTCACATTTTTTCGTACTTACTACAAAGGAACTCGTAAAAGTAGGGTGACCATATTACTTCGTTGTTACGTCTTGGATTCTTTGCGTTCTTTGTTCATAATGACTGCGTAGTTCCTACCTGTGCTATTAGTCAACATTACCAACCCAGTCTTTATGCCTTTACATATTATAATTTGTGTCGGTAATCAATTGCGAACCTGATCGCTGTACAGTTTAATTAAACTCTAAAAATAACCCCCACATAATACGGCGCCATATAATTGTAGTCAATAATGTCGCCTGTCGATGTCATGAATGCCAATAAGACCAGAACTCACGCTCAAATTGTCTGATATATCCAATTAATTCCGCACGACACCGCTAGATGTCACTTTCCTCAATAATATTTGTGGGTTCCACGGAATAAGGCTCTATTTCGTTATTCTCTACCGATCGTCGTAAACAATTTTATTGAATTGCCGGTAATTAGTAGATATACGCGCATATTACTAAGTCTTAAATGGCTTCAGTCTTTCTAATTTGTAACTTAAGTATACCTACTTGTTTAGTGGGAAGTTACGTCAAATTATAATCGTTTAAGTGCCTAGGTAGTTAGCTAGACTAGACTTAGTTAAGTGCACAATTAGAGCTATCCGTTCTCATTAACGATGTTATGGCAAACTCTAGGAGACTCTCTAGATTCGTACAAAATCTTCAAGTTTTTTTATCCATGTGTCTGTACCTACTATTAAATCTCTATGTATAATTATCAATAAGTACCTATATACGAAAAGTATCTACGAAATCTAGTAAAGAAAAAATATAAGTTTTTTTTTAAATTAAGTTTAGTCACAGAATTAATAAATAGCAAAATTTTAGCTCTGAACCTACTGTGTCCACCAATTTTGGTTAAAGCAGGATAGTTTTTTACTCGATATTCGTTATTAGGACTCCTTCCTTGATAAATTCTTGTTCATACAATTTGTCCACACGAATAAACGATCCACTACCTCTATATAGTTATACTTAATATCAAAGATTAAGCTCGATTTGTGTGAAAAGCCCATAATTTATGAGGTCAGCTTCCCGCAGTAGGCATTGGCATAGTACGCCGGCCGCGCTGCGCCATCATAATTCACAAATAAAGAAAAATAAGCCTACTAATCCCGCCAAACTAGTGACGTGACGAGAACTTACAGTGGGTGGCAATATTTGCTAGATTAGTGGCAGTTTGTATTATACGCATGATGTTAACATCCTGTCATTAATAGGTACCTAATTACTTAATAGCCCTAGCTGCTAAAGCCTTGTTCCAAAGGTTTTCGTGACGATTAAACCCACCTAAGCGTATATAGTAGATAAATTCATCTATAATTCTGTAATAATAACATGCACGCACGATGACGCACATGCTACATTATTGTCTACTACAAAATATTTGTAGTTATATTATGTGAACCTATTATATGGATAATAAAATTATGATGTTGTTAATTATTTATCACGCCACGTCATCAATGGTGCCAACACCTAAAAAACCTAAAATATTTTCGATTAAAAACTTGAGATATCGATAGTGTCCGTTTCCGAACACGTCCGTTTCATTGCGGATTCCCCCTTGAAAAAAACTAACTGAAATTTAAATTAAATACCTATAGACTGCAATTGAAATGAAATTCAATTGCAATTTTATTACTAAAACTGTCCATCTTTTAAGATATGCAAATCATGATGGCTTGATGACTTGAGTAAATAATCCTCCGCTTTCCACTTAGCATGTCAATAACAACCTAATCTAAAGTACGTATAACTTAGCTTCTGCATCGCAATTAGTATAAATAGTTACTTTCCGTCCATTAGGGGAGTATCGATCGGGGCTATTAGATTGATCAGGATTCGTTCGACCCAATCTGGGAATGATTGATGATCATACCTCGTCAGTAGTAAGGCAAGCCCTTGCGAGTAGGGTTGCCATGTTGGGAAATAGGAAAAAGTGAAATTATTTGTGGTTTTATTTATTTAACCCGCGTAAGTCCCGATCCCGTGTGAATATTAGGATAGGATAATAGTTTTTGCGTGAAGGATCCGTGTAATACACATACTCGATTACTTACTTACTTACGTACACAAAAACCTTCACATTCATAATATTTGTAGAATTAGTTGGATAAGTGCGTGCTCTCGGCCTTATCTACATAATTTTTTGACAATAATAATGCATCCAGCTGCCAACAACGCCACACGGGCGTTGTTGGCAGCGCACTCACCAGGCAAGCGAGGGGTACAGGTTCGAATCCCATTACGAGGAATTTTCGATGATGCTATTCTCCTGATTTCAAAATATTGCTGACAATTTAATCCATTTCTGTCAGGTTATACGACATAATATATATTTCGGAAATATCATGATAACTCGTGTGATCTGGTAACCCTGTCGTAGGTTAGCGATGTTATCGATAATCGCGGGAAAGCTGAAACATTCATTAGTAGATTGCTGAGCCCTGTCTCAACCAGATAACAGACTGACCGCCCTCCGTTTAGAAGGGTTGATCGACATTTCGTTTTGGTTTACGCATTACTATTTTGGACCCTGTAGCCCGGGCTATAGTGATAACAAATTTTGATTGAAACAATTGAAATTGTTGATTATTAGGTACGTAATTTTTCATCTCATTCAGTCGCTATCGCTCACAAATTGACATTGCAATGAAAACTAGCGACTATGACTGTCAAATTGTATATCGGTAAACGAAAAAATTAACAATTTCAATTGTTTTTATCGAGATTTGTTAGCGACAGAGTTACGTTATCATATTCTATCATATCTGTTATTCATATCGTTATCCATATTCTTTAAAAAAAAATGAATATGGATACTGCTCTCTGCTCGTAAAAAGCGACCAAAAGTTTCTTCTTGGAAGGCTTCGGCTGTCCGGTCTAAGTTGTAGCGCCAAGCAGACTTGTCCGTGTTGACCGTTCGCGTTGACTGGTGCAGCCACTAAGGAAGACGGGTCAGATTTTATTACACTGCCTTCTTCGTTTTTCTTGAAGGGCATTACATTTAAGGCCAAATTATCACTAACCATCAAGTGAGATAGTGGTCAAACGCTCATATTTTCATGTGTAAGACGAAACTATTTAATGTAGTAGAACTTTCCTAAAGAAATGGTCAATACCCTTTACAGTCTTTGACCTAAAGAGGTAATGACCATTTCTTTAGGAAATTTGGCCACATATTGTCAACACTTTTCTGTACTTTAGCTAAGTAGGTAATGTGGTTTTGTGATGTTGACAGGTATTGTTCTATAAGCACTTATGTACTTTTAAAGTATACAAACCCAAACTCAAAGATTTTTTTTAATATCATGCCTCTTTTCAATGCTTCCTCAAGGTGGGCTTTGAACCAGGCGCAGTGAGTGCACTGTAATTAATTACTAAACGATATTTATTTTAGGTATGTACGTACATTCCCTAGAGAAAGGAACGGAAACCTAATTAAAATAATTGTCTAAACCTGCAGTTGTATTGTAAGAATTTATATGATAATTTTACCGGTTATCCGGTACTACACTATCTTCTGTGCCAAACTAGCTAAATCTAACCTTCCTTCCTTTTGTTCCAGTGGGCGGCATGTCCCGCGGCGGAAGCGGTGCCGGTAAGACGGCGACCGCGAAACGCGTGCCGCCGCCCGCCGTGCCAGGAGACGCGTTCGGGACACCACAGCATCGCCACTCGGGCTCCAGCTTCGGCTCGCAGGGCTATGCCAGCTGTGAGGAACAACCCTACCCGCAACCGCCGGATACTCCGTCGCATACTCGAGGTAAGCATCGATGGTCTAACAACAATGGAAATGGAAATGTCCCACGGGAATTTGTGGGGTAATCTACTCGGAAGAGCTACTTCCTGTTACCTTAGTCCCAAAGGACAAACGATAGCTACATGTTTAAATAAGTTCATAGATCTATTACTTGGTTAGGAGGTAGGTAGCACTTATAAAAGCAGCAGATGGGTCAAAACTTGTTT
Organism: Idaea biselata; assembly: GCA_958496205.1. Taxonomy (NCBI): domain Eukaryota; kingdom Metazoa; phylum Arthropoda; class Insecta; order Lepidoptera; family Geometridae; genus Idaea; species Idaea biselata. The sequence goes on along the minus strand of OY292401.1, from coordinate 3,678,827 downwards.
CACTGCTGTCTTGTGTACCCTTTAGCCCGGGTCTGATCGTGTTTCACTGGTTTTCCTTCTTCTGGGTGAGCGTACTAAATCTTAGACCAAATCATCACTTACCATCCGGTGATAGATAGTGGTTCACGTTTTCACTTCTTATCTAGTAAATTAATGGTCAAATACTCTTTTATCGATAGTAAAATCAAGTCATTTATTTAGAAATCTTGTCTCCTAAATTCCAGATGACCACTCCGACTACGGCAGCACTGTGTCCGGTGTGTCAGGAGCCAGTGGGAGTCTCGGGAAGAGCCCCGCCGGAGGTGGCACATTCACGTTCCCACCACCTTCACAGCCGCTCACGCATAAGGCAGCAGTCTACTACCATCACCAGCTAGCATTGAGCGATGATCAGGGAATTGATATGACTCAGGTACATTTTTTTTGTATTCTTCTTCGTTTCAAAAAACTTAATTTTATAAGTACTTTTCCCAAAACTTGGCGATGGATGCAGCATTATATGTAGCTGTTTTAGGTCCGCCGGCGAACAACCACTGGGACTTATGAAGCAGAGGCATGCTCCATGTGTCCTACTCCTGCTTTTTTTTTAGAATTTGTCATGCCACGTAATAACAAACTTAAAAACCACTAAATAGAATGATTAATACACAAAATTAAGTGTCAGAATAAAATTCATTTACCAAGACCCTATTACATTTCCATTTCAGAGTCCCGGCCGAGACAGTCCTGGCTCCTCATCAGGGTCAGCAGGTTCTGGGTCGAGACACTCTTCGGCTTCGTTGGACAGCGGGCGAGCTTCGGGTCGGATGCCACACCATCACCATGCGGCGTGCCATTGTGGGGACCTGGCGGATAGAGTGAGGGCGATGATGGCTCAGGGGATTCCTGTAAGTTTCTGAAGTTTGGATTGTTTCGAAGGACATTTAAGCAGAGCGCAGAGCAATTTTGATCAATCTTTAAATTTTGGAAAAGGATAATGACAATTCGGGGCCATTTGAACTGAATAATTAGCTCCCAGCGGCCCAGAGGGTTTACCAGCGTAGTTCCCTATAGGAATACGGGTATACTTGTTGTTATCCAGGTTATAAACTACCTGTGTGGCAAAATTTCAGCCACATCCGTTCAGCGTTTTTGCGTGATTGGCAGAAAATCCACCAAATATAATATAACCTTTGACATTACTAATATAGTAGGATATAAAAGGAAACTAAAGGGATCAGCTGGATTCTGAGTTAAAAACGAATTTATTTAAAATTATAAGGAAATTTGAAAGGTTCAAATCTAACAACCTCATCTGAACGTGTTCCAGGATACCGACATAGTCCACGCTTGCCTAGCCGACCTACAAATGGAGGAATACGCTCGCCTCTTCATAGACGCCGGCTACGATCTCCCGACAGTCACCCGGATGACGCCCGAAGACCTCACAGCTGTTGGGATCAAGAAACCAAACCATCGCAAGCGATTAAAGGCGGAACTGGCCAACTTGAACGTTCCGGACAACTTGCCTGATTATATTCCTGTAAGTTGCTTTAGTTAGATCGACTCAAGTGAAGGAAATCCCACTTCTGTATTAGCTGGTAAATGATGCAGGTGTAAGATTGCTTCTGCTGCATTTGCAATTTGTTTATGGCATTGAAACTAAAGTATGTTGATAACTTCTGGCTCTCTCTCTCTGGTTGTCGATGACCTCTGAGGCGCGTCAGCCATAAGGCTGCGGCACAAAAGGTTGCAGGATCGATTATGTTTAAAATAAATATCTGTATCTGATCTTGGGTAATATTCATGTATACAAAAGAAAAATTAATAAGGCTGCCTCGCGTCTGTACGTAGCTGTAATGTCTGGACGTCGATATCCATTGTTTATCCATTATGCTTAACAGAAGGTTAGAGGTTTTACAAAAAAAATACATAGCTCGAGGTGTACAATTAGGTACTACGTAAAGTTTCCCTTACTACTTTTTAAATTTTTAATTTACCTTTGTGTTTGACTTCAGGGATCCTTAGAAGAATGGCTACGGCTACTTCGACTCGAAGAATATGGACCAGCGCTTGTGGCGCAAGGATACCGAACTGTTCATGACGTCACACAACTAGCTTGGGAAGTGAGTATCTAAATCGCTTTAAAGAACAATGGCAAATCCCCACACATCATTTTATTTAACTGAATAAAATATTGTTACATACATTAAATGAAATGTAAAATGTTAATTACGAACTCCTGAACACATTGCAAAAAAAAATTAAAAAAAAAACCTCGGTGGTTCAAAGATATAGTGATTTCAATTTTTCGTTTTAGTTTAGTAACTATGAACGTTACCGCCATTTACCTTTGTATTTTAGCTTTTATAGCAGTCGCTTTACAAGTTATGCTTTCTTAAATTACAGGATCTCGAAGATATGGGGATAGTAAGACTTGGTCACCAGAAGAAAATTCTCCTCGCGATAAAGAGAGTGAAAGACATCAGAGCGGGGAAGAGAAGCATTAGCAATCAAGGATCTCTCGACTTCACTAGATTACAGCCTGGACAGGTCAGTTACTATGCATGATGCAGAAATAAATAAAAGGTCTTTTATTTACACTTAAAAGGTTTAAAATAGTACATTAATCATTATATTATTGATCTAGTGCGTAATGGTACCTAAAAAAAATGTCACAGTGCGGTTTCAAGCACCGTTATAATATACTTATTTTTATGGTCACATTCTGAGCAAGTGTGTTGGAAAAGAAATTTCTGTCTGTTTAATGTGGTTTTAAATCTTTAATGGTGTTAAAAGGCCTTAACATTTGTAGTGATGTTTTAGAATTTAGACCATAGATTCTCTCCAATTGGTATTTTTTTCCTTCTCCAAATTCAAATCTTTTGTCTATTACCAATCGCTTTAATTAAACAATCTATCTAGAAAGTATGTATTAAGAGTAATAGGAATTAATTTCAAAGCATCACTTCAAATTGTTTTAATCTTTATTTCATTACCATCTTCAATCATCGGCCACTTTGATTCCTATGACTTTATAGAGTTGAAGCTAAATAGACCTAATAATTCTATACTAACCAGATAACATTAACAAGAGCTTAACTTTTCTTTGACAAGGTATAAGGATATTTCAAAGGACCTTAGGCTTTCGTTGTTAGCTCTAAATGTGAACCCAGGCACTGCTGATTTACTTTGCTGAACCAATATTTATGGACACATGGGAATAAATCCATGGAGATGAAATTGGCCTGAGATTAAATATCAAAATTAAGACTTCCCAATGAGTTCAGACATTTCGCTTAGACTTTAGGTCTAGTCCGATGCCATAGCATAGCATTCGCTGGTTGGGAACTTGATGACTTTGCGATATTTACGATTTTTAGGTAACGTTGCCTTGGTTTACCCCAAGGGGATAAAATATTGGGTACCAAAATGGAACCTATGACTATTATGGTGATGTCAAAAATCCGGCACGCCATATTAACTAAAAAATTGTTTGTTTTTTATAATTTGACGGGCATCCAATTCATTTTGATTTGAATATAACCATCGCAGAGTCGTTGTCCCTCCTTCAAATCACCACCATCCATTCGCTGCATCCATCATCTCACGAGCCCAGAGCAGCATGTGAATGTTTTGTTTTGTTTTCTTTTTCCAAACACAATACCGCACTTCGGACAAATTCGGCTAAAGAATTTATATCCGAGAGAGCCACAATACCAGCCTTGGGAGAGACACACCAGGAGTTACCATAAACCCCCCGATCTAAACTTTGATGCCATTACGACGCCCGTTTGTGCCACTGACTTGGTCCCTATCCAGGTATGACTTGGCACCAAATTGTTATTTTCTCCATGCACCGAGCACCGGCTTTTAACGCACCCGTTTGTCTACATCGTTTGATCGTTCTTTGATGCTGTTCTTCTTTTCGTTTTAGCCTGCACGGTAGTTTATTACTTTTTAAGAAACTTCCGGAGGTTACATTTTTCAAAGCATCCGGAGGTTTCTGAAGGTGATGTCGAATATTAAACTAAGTGATTATTCACGGTTTCCGTAGTAAGAATACGAAAGTAATTTCGTGAAAGAAAAAATAAGGAATAATTTCGTTAAAAATAAAAAATAGGAAATATGTCGTTTTAACCAAAAATCTTGAAGATCGCTAAATGTTCGAAATCACCTTTACACAAGTGTATTCGTCATTCATAAATTTACCAAGATACGTTGAATTCTACGTTTTTTATTATTATATTTAATTAAGTATACCTACCTATCTATCCAATAATATCTAACGCACACGCATGTGTTTTACTGAACCAAATATTAACGATTAACTTCACGATTTGACTGAAAATGAAGAAGTTAGCATGAAGTTTTTGAATCGATGGAAGGCTGTAATTAACGCTACGTGTGTCATTGTTTTTCAAAATCTCGTTGTTGAACAGCCTAATACACTCTGACCAAGTTATTTGTGCATGCAGCGGTGGCAAAACTACGAAACTATGAATTTCAATGTTCTTGTTCGGCTGTACAGATAAGTCGGTGGCACTTTAGATCTAATATAATTATACAAAAATCCTAAAAAAATATATATCTACAGATTCGCCACCCACGGGGGAAATCCCTTGAAAGTCTAGAAGACCCATCAGAGCGCGGATCCCATTCAACTTTCTCTCCCGACGCGGGGATGTACTACGTCGGAGGGCAATGGCGTCGCTCCTACGACGACGGCGACATAACACCTACCAACGACAGCTCGTACGAAGGAGGTGGCACGCTTCCCCGCCCCCGAGGCCTCGTCAGACCAAGACCTGTGGCTAAGATAACAGCTACACCAGCTTATCGCGACAAATCCCCAGACTATGCCTACGATGAGATCGCGTACTCAGCGCGACTCCAACGCGTGGCTTACGGGGCGAGTCCACATGTCGCTCGTAAGCCTCCGCCAGAACCTCCGAAGCGTCAGAGTTCACAATACGCTCCCTTTACCCGCTTCGGGCAGACTACTGTGGAAATCCACCCTGAGAAGAGTCTTCCCCTGAGCTTACCTGCGTATCCGAGCTCAGATTCGTTGAGCGTTAGTTTGGATAGCACGGGGCTGCTGCCTCCCCCGCCTGCGCCTTCCTCACCACCCAGAAGGTATGAAGAGGACAAGCTTCGCACTGGATCCGATGCCAGTTTTAAGGTAAGATATAGCTCTGACAGGAATGTGGTTTATTCTAAGCCGTTACTTGTTTTTTAGAGTTCCGTACCCAAAGGGTAAAACCGCTGTCCGTCTGTCATCAGGCTGTATCTCATGAACCGTAATAGCTAAGCAGTTGACACTTTGTTTCAACTGAAACTAAGAAGCTCTAGCCAGTTAATTGCTGTACCCACCCTCTAAAACCCAAAAGCTTCAATTGCGTTGATTCAGAATGTCTTAAATATAAAATTATGTAGATATTTGTACCACTGCAGGTTAATATTTCTAACAAAATAACCATAGTCCTTTTTATGGTTAGGTACCAACAGTTGCTTACGTCTATTTTTTTCTTTTACAGTCAAGTTCGAGCACCGAATCGGACAGCATTCCGTTTGCAAACGAGAACGCTGGCACCATAAAGCAGAACCGAGGCCAGATCGGTGGCCGGCCACACACCGTCGACTACGGCCGCACCGGGATCGGTTTAGGCAACATTCCGCCGCGTACGGAAATCAAACCCTCAACACATCTCCAAGAACATAAAGAGGGACATGAGAAAACTGAACCGGTCGACGTTTTGAACGATATAGGGAATATGCTCGCGAATCTGACTGATGAACTAGACGCGATGCTCGAAGAAGAGAAACGACAAGGCTTGACGGATTCCTAAAACGAACTATTGGTACTTTTATTGTACTCGAATACATAACAAATTCCAAAGATTTCTTGTATCTGCCTTTGGCTATAATAGGTGAACCTCATAGTTGACAATTTACCACGCGGTGAGAAGGTTTTTTTGACAACAATATCTGTCAGCCGAATAAAAGTGATAATCAATTTATTAATTCATAATTTCATATTCCCGGGTATTAATCGCGTGATTTTTTATTTTTTTCTCTTACCATTCTCTATCTCTTCCTCTTATGAGTTCCAATCGTGTTAGTTTAAAAAAATAATTGTTTAATTATTTGGCTGTCTTCAACTAAAGCAGAATTTTAAAGAATAATGACCATCTTACATAATGAACTGAATACACTGTCATCTACCTTCGCACCGCGCGGGTGTTCTTCTATGGGGTTTATTTACCTATAACACCTTAAATATGGCTATATTTGGGATTATTTATTTTGCAATTAATGGGAAATATTTTAAGGATAAGACATTTTTATTGGTAGCAAAACTATAATGGATTTTCAATGGTAGCTTTGCTGTGCAATTTATGTTCTACTGATTTACTATAGTTATTAAATTAATTGGATTATTTTACTATCTGCAAGTGACAGAAAACAATATTTTTAAACAATTTTTACTTGTTTGGGATTTCTTTAGACGTATAGTTATTTATTTTTAAGATTTTCTTATGGAATAATGGATTGACGATTTTATTTCGGTGTCGTGTGAGTTTTCATAGATTTTATTTCGTTCCTTTTCAATTTTTAATTTCATGGATTCTACTAGAACTTGGCTATTTTTGTAAATACCTAATTGTTTTACTTAAATTATATGTCATGAATAAAAATATTATATCCCAGTAGTTAGTTTTCCATGTACAATAAAATTGTAGATCTAGTTATAGAATAGAAATAGTTAGAATTTATACAGAAATGTAGATCTAGACATAGTTGTTAGGTCGTGTATGATAGACATTTGTACTAGCTGTATTTAGAGTAAACTAAACTACTTACGTAATATAAAAAAGACATGCCATTTTCTCTTCCTACAGTAAAGTATACACTTTTAGCTGCGCATATATCTCGGGACGAATGGTTCATAAAACAGATACTTGTTTTACACCAACATTTATCTGTAATTTCGATTTAGTTTTGCGGTAATGTCAGTGATATCTAGAGGCCATAGATATGCAGTTTATTTTGTGTAGTCAGTTTTGAGCAAGAAAATACATTGATTCTTAATCGCATCCTTCGGCCAAGAATGTAGAGAAAAACCCTAGCTTATTACGTACCAGTAACAATAAGTTTTACACCAAATATACTGATCACTTTTGTCAGTTTGTGGGAGTTACTTTTGTCTACAACCTTTAATATGTGAGAATCGTGTTTTTAAATAACTCTTCTTATTACTTACTTGTAATCGTAACTGACTACACAAATGACAAATAAATCATTTGAACTAACAAGAATGTACAATAAGGTAACAAAAACCTACTTAATTTATAACAACTAATAACGTAGCACAGTACCTATGTAAGCTTGACAGTGTAAATATTTTTTAACAGTCAACTTTTTGTATGCAGTCGTTGATACATATTTTAGAATTTTGTACTGTATCTTTGTACCTAAATACAAACATGTAAAAGTGGGATAGAATATGTTAATTTAATTTTCAATGTCTCCTACGTATTTAACCCACGTTTGACTTCCATTTTTAATCGACTTGACTTGTTATTAACAAATAAGATCAAAAAATAAAAATAAAAAATGTAATTTATTAAGAACCCGGGTAAATACTACTTTAATATCACGTAGTCGTCACCTAGGCAGAACCACTAAATTAAATGTATATTTCGGTCCCGGTTTGATTCATGTTCATTCAAACCCACTCTTCTAAGAATAGTGGCCATTATCCTTTTTAATCATAGGTACCTTACGTATGAAGTCACTGAAAATTAAACAATTATTCCACGATTATTATAGCAATTTTACTTTAGTTTTCAATTAATATGCGTTCTCCAATTAGGAAGGTGCTAGCAATAATTATTTCTGAATTTATGTTCAACTGGTTAGCTTAGCTTCATATTTTTTAGTTAGTTTTGGTATATCAACTAGTCAAAATTTTACGGACGAGTAAGAGATCATGTTTTTGTAATTTATATTATTGGATACAGCTTAATAACAATCTTAATTATTTTAGTTCAGTTCTTGAATAAATATATTTGTAATATCTATACTAATTGTTATTTTATTTTATACCTACCTCCTATATCTATCTACCTATTCAGTAGGAAATAAATGAGAGACTATAGTGTGTTGGTGAGTCGGTATAAATTATTTCGTAATGGCAGGAAAGCAGTATCAGAACTCAGAATCGTGGGTAAAGGTACAAATCGATCGTATCTACTTACATTTACTTTCATAGAATGATAGTAATTTTTTTTTTTTTTTTTTTTTTTTTATATTTGTAAAGGTCCGCAGCATGCGTAATAAACGAAAAATGTTCCACGTACTGCCCACGTACTCGTAGCTCAGTTGGAAGCTACACGCTAAACGTGACGCAGTCAGGTTCCAAAACAACACACAATTCATAAAAAATATAATCTTGAAAATCATTACCACAGTTTTCCTAGTAGTTGATGCGCCTCGCGGCAATCTTCCATAACCTTCTCGCAGTCGGGTAAAAAAAGAAACGATTTTTCCGTTTCTTTCCGCGGCGATTTCCGCCAAAACTTCTTTCTTTCTTCTTTCTTTATTTTATTTTTGGCGTCGTACATCTTGTACATCTTGCCAGTATCAAGTATTTTGCATGAAATTAGCCCGATCGGCCTATAGTTTCAAGTCAGGGGCTATGGTAAAGCGGTGGCAACTTTACCAAAACCTTCAAGGAGCTTCGGCGCGAAACAACGGAAAGTCCATGTTTAACACTCAATTTTGTTTTCACTACACTTGTGCACATTCACGGAACTAAATTGAATAAGATTCCACCAAAATTACACAATTTAACCGAGTTTACAACATAGTTTAACGAAAATAAACTTGGAGCACGACATGTTGTCTCCGCTTTCCCGCCGAAAGTCGCCAAAACTTCTAAAATATCGCAAAATATGCTATTCCGATTTACGACGATCGCGATGATATAAACTGTTGTAGAATAAAACTTCGTACAACGGAACGTAATCAAGGAGTTTTCCGACCTTCACAGATAATTTTCCTCTTATCTGAAAATGTCCTTGCACGCTATTGGTCGACTAACTTCGTGTTAATCACATCATCCAATCAAAAAGCGTTTCAGCCGATCGATGTCAAATCGTCCGGAGAAAACTGACGTATAGAAAGAAACGTCACCTTGTATGTTATTTCAGTTGTGCCTGTCATTTTCTGCCTATGCGATCAATAACACAAAAATTGGATATTCAGAGCGTACGGATGTTAAAATCTCATTGATTAGTGTAAAGTGCAGTTGGCTTTGGTGCTGTAGGTGTTGAGATTGTGATTTTTAGCCGTGATGATGGATGCACAGGGTGCTTACGGAGGTGGCAAGGCGGGCGGAGCTTTCGACGCTCAAGCATTTATCCAGAGACCTCCAGTGATTGTGAGGGCAGTATGCTGGGTAAGTTACTTCATGGTCAAGCGTTTGACATAGTTTTACAGCCGCATTGTTTCGGCGGAGTAGATTTAATTTATTGATTGGAAAACTCGTTTTATTACACTCAGAACACATATTTAACGAGAATTAACACTTATCTATACATTAAACTTGAACTATAGTTACATAAAGCCTTAATAAAACATATCTATACTTTAATTTTTAATATATTCTAAAATAGGGCACATAAAATGGAATGACCTTGGTCTCTATAAAATGGGTAGGTAAACCTACATAAGTAGAGTTGCAGCTCTCTGTAATATGTAAATATTGATTTATTCCATTGATATTGTTATAAATAAACTAGCTAACAGGAAAAACATAGAGTTAACAATCTTGATTAAGCTTTCCACTAGGCATGCTAGTTGACATGTTAGATTAGGTTTCAATGGCTTTTTGGATACTAAAGTCCAAAATTAACTCTCTTAACCCCTACTCTTTAAAATTATAGCTTAACACCAAAAACATAGGTACTCAACATTTTTCAAAGTAAAAACTTAATTAAATTATAATCTTTGCATAAATGCGAGCAAAAGACTTTTTACTCTGAGTGACTCTGAGATCTAATGGAGACTAGCAAATCTGGAGCTCTACCTGCGCTATAGACAGTCCCAAGGAGAGTTGGTGTCAGGGCTATAAAAATATTGCAAAATTTATCTTCAGTTGGTATGGCCAATGCAGACTACCCTACTGTGCCAAACCAAAATAATTTAGGGTAAGGGCAGGAAGAAGCATGATAGGGTGAAAAATAAAGAAACATTCAACTTAAAACTGATACTGAAACTGAACTGATTCATTCATTTTATGTCAACCTGTACTGTAAAACTTTACTGCCATGTAAAAAGGGCTAGCTGCGGAAACACACAGTATACATTAATATTGTTTCCCCAGTTATTCAGTGTGATCGTAATGGGATGTATATCAGCCAAGGGCTGGCGTACCACTGAAGATGGCAAGGAACACTGCGTCTACAATGATGACACAAATGCTTGCAACTACGGTGTTGGTATCTCTGTCATCGCATTCATGGCATCTGTTGCCTTCATCGCTGGAGAGTATATCTTTGAACAGATGTCCTCGGTCAAGACTAGGAAACATTATGTGCTGGCTGATATGGGCTTCTCTGGTGAGTTCTAATTATTTCTAATAATTAATAATATAGGTTAAAAACAAACAAAGCTGGAACAATTGCGAAGAAACTCTACAATCTGCATATATGGATTAATCTATTTTGTATTATAAAATCAGAAGCCTGATTGATTGACCAACTGAACTAAAATCGATGCATAGCCCAAACCGCTGGTCCTACATACATGAAGTTTGGGGAGTGTGTTCTTTGTCATGTGTAGGTATCATATCAACTAAGAAAGGATTTTTCGAAATTCTCTCTTTGTCGTGACTTATGCGGGCGAAACCACGGAACGCTGTTAGTAACACACAATCTGCTGTATATCGTGACTTTCCCCCGGGTTCAGGACTTACGCGGACAAACTCGCAAGGCACCATTTATAATAAACATGTAGGTCACTTATATCCCGATATTTCTGCAGAGTCAGGATTTACGCAAGCAAAATCGCGGGGCGTATTTAATAAATAATATGCTATTATGACAAGCCAAAGAAATACGCTACATTTCTATTATCAGAAATGGATGAAATTTATTTGCTTCCGTTATTTTCTTGAGGACAATAGGTAAACGAATAATACCTGAGCCTATCCAATTTCCTCGCACTTCAATGGCTACAAGAAATAGTTTATATTTGACTAGCGGAGCTCCGCGGTTTCTCTTGCGTAAGTCCCGATACCGTGGGAACATCGAAATGAAAAATGGTCTGTGTGTTGTTCCGATAGCGAAAGCATACGAGCACGAGAAGCATTTTGTCGGTCGAGGAAAGAGGCCGACGTTTGTTTGTAGTCGATCGACAAAAAACTTCCATCTCTTTCTAGCTATCTACGTACCGAGTGTCATCGAACTCGGTTCAGCGGTTTTTGCGTGAAGGAGCAACAAACACACACACATAAAACATACTTCCGCCTATATAATATTAGTTGGATATGGATAGTACTATTATAGTTTAGTGCTGATATTAATCATCTAGATAACGTTTTTTGACACTGCAAGGTTTAATTCATAGTTTGCTAAGTACATCAGTACATGAGATAGCAGCAGAGTCAAAGGAGTATGGAACATTCTCATGGTGCTATATCAAACGACTAGCTGCGTCCCGCGGTTTCACCCGCGTAAGTCCCGATCCCGTGGGAATATCGGGATCAAAAGTAGCCTATAGCCTTCCTCAATAAATGGACTATCCAACACTGAAAGAATTTTTCAAATCGGACCAGCGAGCGGTTCCTGAGATTAGCGCGTTCAAACAAAAAAACAAACTCTTCCGCTTTATATTATTAGTATAGATTATAAAGGCAAGTAAGCTAATGCAAAATGGCTGCAAATTTGGACAGCCCAGTCAGAAACGATCTTCCATTTACACGACACTTTTCTTACCGTATTGACTTAGTTGGCTCGGAAAGGCACCATGTGCCAAAGGTCCGTGGTACGTTTCACACACTCTGCCTGAAAACGTTTTTAGAGTACGACTTACGGCTCACAATAGTCGCCGGGCTTCGAATCCACAAATTGGAAGTCGACGAACTGTGTGACGACGACGCGACGGCATATGTGGTGCGTTCAGGCGATTCCCAGGCTGCAACGTAGAAGGTTGTGGGTTAGATTCTCGCTGGGGACAAATATTTATGCTGACCATAAATGTTTGTTTTGATTTGGGTGTATTAGTAAATATATGTATCGCACATATTACAAGTCTAGTTGCGTTGGGACTAGATTGGGCTGTGTGCAACGTCCTGTAATATTTTTTTAGTTATAACTATCCTACTAGGCCAAGACAACTCTCATCTGTAAGAAAGCATTAGTAGGTATACTTCTGAGATTGTTGCGGGGTCACGTTAATTGACTGTTGACTTTTGGTCGAGCTGATTGAAGGTCATTTAATTCGTTCCTTGGAGATTGGAGAGCAAGGGTCAATAATTCCAAATTGATTCTGCGATTATTTCTCGACCATTCTTGAAAATGTAAAGATATGGATGTCAGAACAACTATCCTTTCTACCTATCTAATTATTTTAGCAAATCGCAAATTTCTCGTGCCTTCCGAAACACGGAGGAGTCTATGTGCTTTGGAAGGCACGTTAAGCAGTTGATCCCAGTAGTTATCTCTGATAGCAGGTCGTTAAAGGCCTTAGAGCGACCTGAAGACTAACACTTGATGAGCCATACGTAGCTTATAGCTTCAGTAGCTTCATAATTGAGCCATTATTCGTGATTTTAAAACGCTCACGATGTGTTTCTTTCCCGTAAGAGCGATGTTAATGCACATATTTTGGTGCGGTCGGCCGGGATTTGACCCCACAACCTTCAGAATAAAATTACCTACTTATTCTGATATACTTATTGTAATCTATCAGTGGTAGTCCCCATATCACAAGTTTAGCTACTTGGTTTGGGGCTAGATGGCGCTGTCCGCACTTTGTCCAGCAATATTTATCGAATGCCCTTTTTAGGTTCAAGTATACAGTCCATAAACCTTATACTTTATTTCACTCTGGAAAGGTGCACTGATTACAGTGACCTCGTAAAATAGGTCGGTTTATTTACACGAAATAAATAACAGTTTAGGGCGCATTTTATAGTCGATAAAATTTTACATTGACACAACGGAATTGAGAGAAAAAGATGACACAATAGGTAGATATTAGGTAGTATTATAGTGATGTAGGTTTATCTGATAATGATCTTTGTGATAATCTTGGTGTAAACTTAAGTATGTCGTAGACTAGTTTTTTGTGAAAAGGGTCATAAGGAACGTAATTTTTGCATAATCTGGTGTTTGACTGACTGCTATGAGACTTTACGAGATCCTTTTATTCTAAATTTATATCTATAACAGGCTTTGTCCTGACTGACTGACTGATCAACGCGCAGCCTAAACCGCTAAAAGTAGAGAGCTGAAGAAGAGTGTGTTCTTTATGTGATGTAGGCATCTGATAAGAAAGGAATTTTGAAAATTCCCACGGGATCGGGGCTTATGCGGATAAAACCGCGGGACAGCTAGTAGTCTAATATGGTTGCTGACATTTTTATTATTTCAATTATACTGTTATTTGTTTTACTAAAACCAGATCAAAGATAAACCACAATTTACCTAAAATTGGTGCGCCACGCAACGATGGATAAAGATAGGTACCAAAGTACCAACTAACAAATGAAAGTGTAGGTATTGTTTCGAAAATAAATGATTTAATATATATCTACACTAATACTAGCTGACCCGGCAAACGTTGTTTTGCCTTATAAATTATAGATAGTAGCCGATTCTCAGACCTACTGAATACGTATACAAAATCTCATAAAAATCGGTCAAGCCGTTTCGGAGGAGTACGGTAACTAACACTGTGATTATAAAGAGAAGATATTTGTATTTTTATGTGTGTCGTATGTTTGTAATGAATAAACTCAAAAACTACTGAACCAATTAAAAAAAATATTTCTCCATTAGAAAGCTACATTCACCATGAGTAACATAGGCTACCCGATATTCCCACGGGATCGGGACTTACGCGTGTGAAACCGCGGGGCGCAGCTATTTATAATATAATTGGAGTATAGATTTTTCTTCTGTTTTCGCGATGTTGTATTGAAATTAAAGACATTTTTCGGTTTGAATCGCGTGGTGTTTATTACTTTTAGCATTGTTACAACGCTCAACGTTTCGAGATCTTTCCAGGTCTCTTCTTCAGTCTCATCATCATCATCTTAGTCCATCCTGAAGAAGAGACCTGGAAAGGTCTCGAAACGTTGAGCGTTGTAACAATGCTAAAAGTAATAAACACCACGCGATTCAAACCGAAAAATGTCTTTAATTTCAATAATTGGAGTAAGTTATATTTATCTATTACGTCACTTAGTCATTGAACACGTCAATAATTCAGAGCTTAGGTACCTACCTACATTTCAAGTAACGCTCAAGCTGAATTTTTATAGTCTTGACTCGATCGCTAAAGAGTTTTACTTCACACACCCCAAAAACATATTTCTCCGCTCATTTCGCAATCGAATCTAAAGAACTAAGCCGGTTAGTTCTTTAGAAGTAACATAGAAAAAGCAATTACGAAAGTTAAAAAGAGTTTTTATCTAATACGATAATCAAACCGGCCAATCCTAATCCAAAATGATGGACAGCAGATTATAGTTCCCTTTTTAAGATTCCGTACCCAAAGGGTTAAAACGGGATGTTGCGGATTTTGCTTGACCCAGTATTCATTGTCTTCTACGAGTGAATGCAGAACGACGACGTAAGACACAAACGTGCATTTTAGAATTTTGTTCCCAAAGGGTAAAAACGGGACCCTTTAATAAGTTTTCTGAGAATAAGAATCATTTATTGTTCTAACTGTGTAGGTACATTGGTCTTAAATATGTACCATGTTAGTGCACAGTCTACTCGTTTCGAGCATACAATAACGTAGTATGAAATTAGGTATATTAATACTTAAGTTACATAAATCTAAGTAATTATACGGAATATGATTACGATATACTGATTAATGATACGGAGCCCTTCATGCGCGAGGCCGACTCGCACTTGGCCGGGTTTTTTTGGCCACATTTACTGACTCTTTACTCAGATTCTTGTCGCGTTCTATCAAGAAGTAGGTCAAACAAAACTGCCTACTTGAACAACAAAGTAATGATACTTACCTGAATTTCAAATGGAATAGGAAAGTTTCAGAGCACTGAAGTTACTAGAGTGTAGGTACATTCTTGAGGTATGTTAAGAGGACAGTCTCCATACTCTTTCTCCATACAAACGTAGTCGACTGTTTCCTCCCTGGATAAAGACATTAGAGCAAATATGTTTATGCCATAAAACCTATATCTGTCATGAATGACTGCCCCTACCTTTTGATTTTTTCATTTGCTATTTTTTTTTTAATTTTATTACCTACTATTCTAAACAGAAAATGAAAAAAATCAAAAGGTAGGGGCATAGTCATGACAGATATAGGTTTTATGGCATAAACATATTTGCTCTAATGTCTTTTCTCTAACGTTTGTATGACGAAAGAGTACGGAGACTGTCCTCTACGGAAAGTCAAGTATTTCTAGAATGTAATTGCACCTACGTACACAAAAGGTATATATATGTACGTCTTTTTTCATAACTTTGACCACTGAAAAGAAACGGTACTTAAAATTTAGGGCTACTTAAATATACCTACTCTGGATAATTTAATTGGGCAGTTGCAGTCGGGGTTTCGCCCGACGCGCCTCGGAGGCCGTATAATCCCGCCGAATACGAAATTTGGGAAGCATATTTTCAAATAAAATATACTAGCTACTTTTAATATTATAATACTTAATAATAAAATAATAAATTCTCTTCACAACACACAGCGCCATCTAGCCCCGTGGTATCGACTAAGCTTGTGTTACGGTGACAAGACAACGGATATAATACTTATATTTATTTTTCTTTTGTAAATACATACATATTATACATAGAGGGACACCCAGACCAGACACAAATATTTATTTTTTAAGCATAAATACTTGCACCCGGCGGGAATCGAACCGCGTCGTGCGAAAGCGCGACTGCAATACAGAAATCGCACACACACACACAGCGGCACAACGCCACAGCGGTCGTCAAAATTAATTCGATCTATACTATCTAGATTCACATACATCAGAATCATTTTATTTCACTAAACTAGCCAGTTCCTACACCCCGTAAATATCCTTATTTCCGGATATCCTTTTGTCTTATTTCAAGAGCAAAATAGAAGAGCCAAATCAATGTTCCCTAATAGATTAATGAAACCGTTTTAGCTTGAGGCAGCTTTTACCACATTGATTCGATTTTATCCCTCCAAAGAGCGGTTCGTGAAAGACATTTTCCGATATAGGTGTCCTATATTTATAGATCTATATCTGCCTCACATTACGCCTTTAACCTTCTGGAACAATGCTCGGTTTTTGACGCTTTTACGGTTACACGAGAAAAAAAACATCAACATTTTACGTTTTTTTTGGGTTTTTTTAATTTTGATCAACTAGCTGCGTCCCGCGGTTTTACCCGCGTAAGTTCCGATCCCGTTGGAATATCGGGATCAAAAGTAGTCTATGTTACTCAGGGTGAATGTAGCTTTCTAATGGTAAAAGATTTTTTGAACTCGGTCCAGTAGTTTTTAAGTTTATTCACAACAAACTGCAAACATACAGACAGACACACACACACACACACACACACACACACACACACACACACACACACACACACACAAATAAATCTTTCCTCTTTATATTATTAGTATAGATATACAGCGTGTTTTGAAGACAGTGATTTAAGGTGAAGCATGGTTTAACTAAAAACTCGTAACCGCGCTGTATCTAGCTCGAGTTGCGACGTCGCCATGCATGTCGTAAGCCCCAAACAGTATTTCTAGTTTTATTTTAATTATATTGCTAATTAGGTTATTTTCGATATCAAGTGCAGATTACACGCAGATTACAACTAATCAATAGGTACAGAAAAAATACAGGAAAAAAACAATGTTCAATCTAATATATCCTGCCACGTTGTAAAATGAAAAAGTATGTTTTAATGAGTTGTTTTAATTATTTTTGTGTTGTTAAAGTTAACTTATTGTGTAAACAACACTACCAATTAAAATGAAGGCAAAAGAATGATAATTAAGATAATATACATATTGCTTTTTGAAAAAATGCTTTCAAAAACTTTTCAAAAAGCAGTATTTCCTAAGTGTGGATTAACACTAAGAAATAATGTTTACAATATACATATTGACAGCTAAATTAGAAATTCCTTAACTCGCCCTCTTAAGCGGAAAGGGGGTTGTTTTAGACATCTAGGCGAACCACGTAGGCGTAGGTTCTACCACTTTTGGAAATTTGATTTTCGAAAATGTTGAGTAAAAAGTTTACTTGTAAATCAGCTGTTTCTTCGACTTAGAGGTCATTGACCAAGCCAATCCAAGCAATAAGGTACCCAAAGTTACAGCTTCTTAGTACCTACTTAGTGTAAGCTAAGCCGCGGGCTGACTGACTGACTCGGACAGGACGAACACCTATCAGTTTGCGATGAAACTTAGTATGTAGATAGCTGGAGACCTGTAGGCTCACATAGGCTACTTTTTATTACGTTATTCCCGAAACGATCTATGAGGGAGGCTTATGTCCAGCAGTGGACTTCTTACAGCTGAAATGATGATGATGATGATTCCCGAAAGATCGAAACTTATGCGGGTGAAACCGCGGGACGTAGTTATTAGAATTAGACTATAAGGTTAGGTTAGGATAGGTTTTAATATAGGTATAGTTTTTGTAGCATTTTCTTCTTGTTCCGTGTCCACAAGATGAAAACCTTTAACATTAGTTGTAGATAACCGAATATTATCCTAATTAAGAGTTTTCAGGTTGCTCTCCCTTAGACCACTACCGACTGCTATCAAAGATAACAACAGTGACAATGACTGCTATGTTTTGTAGCGAAAAATGTTAGTTTAACATCCTTATTATGATATTTCCAGCGTTCTGGGCGTTCTTGTACTTCGTGGGTTTCTGCTACCTATCGAACGCGTGGGGCAAGACTAACAACCCCCCGCCTGGGACCGCCAATAACATGCAAGGTGCCATCGCCTTCTGTTTCTTCTCCATATTCGCCTGGGTAAGATCTAGTTTGGTTCTATTTTACTATTTGCAGCTTTATGATCATGATGGGTACCTGTCTACCATGAAAAGTTTTATTTATTTATTTTATTTAGTAAGGAAATAAAGGCACAGTCTTTTTCCCGGATTGAGAAAAGATGCGTGGTTCGAATCCCGCTTAGTGTCGGGTATGCGTTGTGTTTTTGTAGGTGTATTTTTTCATTAAAATATTTCTAATCCTTTGTGTTTGTTTTCTTCAGGTGGCGTGTGCATTCTTTGCGTTCCAACGGTTCCGGATGGGCGCAGACGCGGCTTTTGCGCCCGCGTACGAGGTAGAGGGCGCTGTGACCAGCCCCACAGGGTTCAACTACGCGGCGCCGGAGCCACAGCCCGCGTACAGCGACCCGCCCTTCTCGCAAACAGCACCGGGTTAGTATCTTACAGTCGCGTCCACTGTACGAGGTAGAGGGCGCTGTGACCAGCCCCACAGGGTTCAACTATGCGGCGCCGAAACCACAGCCCGCGTACAGCGACCCGCCCTTCTCGCAAACAGCACCGGGTTAGTATCCTACAGTCGCGTCCACCGTACGAGGTAGAGGGCGCTGTGACCAGCCCCACAGGGTTCAACTACGCGGCGCCGGAGCCACAGCCCGCGTACAGCGACCCGCCCTTCTCGCAAACAGCACCGGGTTAGTATCCTACAGTCGCGTCCACCGTACGAGGTAGAGGGCGCTGTGACCAGCCCCACAGGGTTCAACTACGCGGCGCCGGAGCCACAGCCCGCGTACAGCGACCCGCCCTTCTCGCAAACAGCACCGGGTTAGTATCTTACAGTCGCGTCCACTGTACGAGGTAGAGGGCGCTGTGACCAGCCCCACAGGGTTCAACTACGCGGCGCCGAAACCACAGCCCGCGTACAGCGACCCGCCCTTCTCGCAAACAGCACCGGGTTAGTATCCTACAGTCGCGTCCACCGTACGAGGTAGAGGGCGCTGTGACCAGCCCCACAGGGTTCAACTACGCGGCGCCGGAGCCACAGCCCGCGTACAGCGACCCGCCCTTCTCGCAAACAGCACCGGGTTAGTATCCTACAGTCGCGTCCACCGTACGAGGTAGAGGGCGCTGTGACCAGCCCCACAGGGTTCAACTACGCGGCGCCGGAGCCACAGCCCGCGTACAGCGACCCGGCCTTCTCGCAAACAGCACCGGGTTAGTATCTTACAGTCGCGTCCACTGTACGAGGTAGAGGGCGCTGTGACCAGCCCCACAGGGTTCAACTACGCGGCGCCGAAACCACAGCCCGCGTACAGCGACCCGCCCTTCTCGCAAACAGCACCGGGTTAGTATCCTACAGTCGCGTCCACCGTACGAGGTAGAGGGCGCTGTGACCAGCCCCACAGGGTTCAACTACGCGGCGCCGGAGCCACAGCCCGCGTACAGCGACCCGCCCTTCTCGCAAACAGCACCGGGTTAGTATCTTACAGTCGCGTCCACTGTACGAGGTAGAGGGCGCTGTGACCAGCCCCACAGGGTTCAACTACGCGGCGCCGAAACCACAGCCCGCGTACAGCGACCCGCCCTTCTCGCAAACAGCACCGGGTTAGTATCCTACAGTCGCGTCCACCGTACGAGGTAGAGGGCGCTGTGACCAGCCCCACAGGGTTCAACTACGCGGCGCCAGAGCCACAGCCCGCGTACAGCGACCCGCCCTTCTCGCAAACAGCACCGGGTTAGTATCCTACAGTCGCGTCCACCGTACGAGGTAGAGGGCGCTGTGACCAGCCCCACAGGGTTCAACTACGCGGCGCCAGAGCCACAGCCCGCGTACAGCGACCCGCCCTTCTCGCAAACAGCACCGGGTTAGTATCCTACAGTCGCGTCCACCGTACGACCAGCCGCTGTGACCAGCCCCACAGGGTTCAACTACGCGTCTAGGAACATGGAATTTGGAGAATCCAATTTGGATTTGGATCCACTAAATAAGGGTTTTTCGAAATTCCCGGGGGAGCCCGATTTATGTGGCCAAAACCGTGGGACGCCGCAAGACGTTAAAAAAGTGCAAGTACTAGCTCCCGCAGTTTCCCCCGCGTAAGTCCCGATCCCGTGGAAATTTAAAAAAATCCTTTCCTACTGAATGCCTACATCATCTGAAGAACACACTCTAAATTTTAGCTCTCTAATATCCGCTGTTTAGGCTGTGGTTTGATCAGTCAATCAGTTTGTCATTTTTAGGGTTCCGTACCCAAAGGGTAGAAACGGGACCCTATTACTGAGACTTCGCTGTCTGTCTGTCCGTCTGTCACCAGGCTGTATCTCATGAACCGTATTAGCTAGACGGTTGAAATTTTCACAGAAGATGTATTTTGGTTGCCGCTACAACAACAAATACAAATTAAAACAAATATTTAAGAGGGGCTCCCATACAACAAACGTGTTTCAAAAACATCGAATCGAGTACATCATGAAATTCAAAATGGCTGCCCTATTTGTCTAATATACCAGTCTGCCTTCACTTACCAAAGAGTTTCTTAATTATAAGTTTCAGATTGTCTCTTAATAGATATAGATAGAAAAAGATATAGATTGATCTTATGTTGTTTTGTCTTTCAGCAAACATCGACTACACCGCACCCACGTATTAAAACTTCGGCGCTGTATCGACGCACCAACTAGTATTTGTTGCAAGTATTTCACAACCGAGCTACCTGGGCTATATCAGCTTTTATCTACTGGTTAAGCAATAGCTTTGTAAAAGGAGAAAACAGTTAAAATATCATTAGTATGGTATGGTATTCGACCACTGACCTCCATGGTACAAGTCGCTGGACAGGTCATAGCGCACTGAATTTTGTGATCTAATGTCATTTTGTATGGTATACCAACTCCAGCGTACTTGTATAGTTTTCATTTCAGTGTATGTGACACATAGCATCCTTATAAAGTTCGTAATTATTTTTTCAAATAAATGTACAACCGATAAACGCCGTACTTCATGATTGTAGCACGATTTGTTCCACAATCATGAAGGTATATTTTGAAGTGACTTTGATGTCATTATGCTCAATGGTCAAGTTTCGACCACAGTTTAAAAAGATCATTTAACTAACGCCATCTAGCTTGTTGTTATGGAGTTAACTGTACAGACAGAAAAAATAAACTTTTATTTTTAGTATTAACGATTGAATAGATCTCGTTTGAATATCAAATATTACTTAATGAGAGATCTCTCAACATATTTTTAATTACTTAAATGAAAAAAAGAATATTTTTTCTAATTATATTTTAAAAGCATGTCCGTGCCATTATTTGCTAATTATTCTTATATTTTCATTTTAAAACGACAAACAGCCGAATTCTGAAACGCTCCTCAAAATTTATTAAACAATTGAGCAGCTCTTAAACTCAAAAATACTTGACTTATTTTGAATTTAGAACCTGCTCAATTACATAAGTAGCCCTCAAATTGTTAAATGGGGTGTCAGCAGTATTCAGTAGAAAGGTATTTAAAAATACGATTGTAACTTTGCTTATTTGAAGTTGTGGCTGAAAATAAGCATCAGTCACTTGTTTTAATCACAGATTTAATCATATAATTATGAATAAAAATCTTATTAGAAGAATCTCAAATGATTCTCAAATATATGACCTCGATTGTACAGACATGTTAACTTCCCACAATTAGTTTATATAGTAAATATGAGTTATTTGGAAAGTCAGGAAGGAGCAATAAGTACCTAATGATTAATTTTTACCAATCGCTAGGTTTTTTTTTACCCTGGCAACATTCTTTTTTAAGAGCTCGTTTACAAAAAAAACCTTACAAGCGATATTTGTTAAATACCCGGTACTAAATATAGCGCTGCTGATAAGTAAACAAAAAAAAGATTTTATTGTTTATTTTTCTTAATTTTCGGATTTTTGTAACGTTAAGTTACCAGGCTAAAAAATAATGTCAAGTTTGGTAGAAATTAATCAGAAACAGACCTTTTTGACTTTCGAATTACTGAAATTCAAAATTTACTAAGTACCTATAAAATATTAAATACCGTGTTTCGCTTATGTACCTGTTATTAGACGTGACATAACGTAGACAATATAACTTTATATTATATAAATATTTTATGCATTAATTATGTAAATAATGATACTATATCTTTTGAAGGTTATACGGCAAAAAACTGAAACGGTACTCAAAATTTAACGGCTACTTAAGCAATTGAGCAGCTACTAAACTCAAAAATAATATTTTTTAATTTTAAAAGCTACTCAATTATTAAAGTATTTTAAGTGGCGTTGCAGTTTTCAACCGTCAGACTACTGATTTTCTATCGGCCAACACAATTCAAAACGATTAATACTGTAACAAAAATCTATAGAATTCCAGTGTTCATCTAACAAAAAGTCTTCAAGCTATTTCATATGACAGTGTCTGAAAGTCGTTAAAAATCTCGAGAAACAGAGGATTAATCTATGTTTATAATTGTAAAACTTCATAAGTTATACTCCGATGTTTACCACATCACAATTCTAAGAGATTTTTATATGATACTAAATTATCGCCCGATAGAATATCTCTAGTCTGCTATCGCTCGCTCTATTTCAAAGTACATAGTTGTGCCATTTCGAAATAAAAGCTTTAGTTGTTGGTGTATTGTCAAAATTACAAGAAAATGTTAAGGTTCGTTGTATATTTATAATTAAGGGGAAAAACCTAGTCTCGATTTGATTTGAAACAAAAAAATGCTGAAAATAAAATAGAAATTAATTAAATATACAGATTTAAACATTCAAAAATTTGCATCGGTCTGTAGATACTATTATTATACATTTGAACATGTAATTTTTATGCTGAAAAACATAATTTTGCTTGAAAATTTTATTACATAACATTAGGAGAAATATTTATATCAACATAATATTAATGGCATATCGTTTTTTTACGTTTTTTGACTATTTAAGAAAAGAAAAACCTAAAACTATATTTAGGAATGAAACAAAATTATTGGGACTTCACTATTAAAATCTCATCATCAATAACCGTAGTTTGTGACTGTTTCATACTTATAAACTGCTTTATCTACACAAATATTATAAACAACCCAAAAATTTGCTACATAGGTACACATTGAAAGTATAAAAAATAACGATACCAAAATTGATTAAAAAAAATACTTTTTATGCATTTCACGAACGCGCAGTTTATCCAAGGTGGTCGAAATTCGAATATCATTATAACATCGAATTCGTCTATTTAATGAAAAAATTGCATTACTTCAGATAAAACAGTTTGTTCTAACAAAACAGTAAATTTAATGCAGGGGGTAAAATGCGTTTATAATATTAATGTAGATAAAAAACAATAAAACATTGTAACCGATACCAAATATTACGGATTTGAAAAAAAAAGTTGCTTCTAAGAATTTGCCTTTTTAAGAACTGCACATTCCTAAAAAATGAAGTTATTTTGACAACAGAGATATCTTAATTAGCCATAGATGTAACGAAAATATATCTAAACATATAAATTTGAGCATAAAATAATACAGTATTAATACAAAAGTTAAAATAAAACAAGCAGAAATTAACTAATTATTTTCATTGGCAACATGACTATATTGACTAATCGTTCGAAGCCATAACTGAAAAGAGAATCTCAAGTTGATTTCTGCATGTTTCATTATATGCGCTTTAAAGCATGATATTTTTTTAAAGAAGTACTTATATTTTACAGTACGTAAGTAAGTACATACTTATATTTTAGATAATTGTAATGTCTAGTTGTCTTACCTCTTGCATTTCGGTTGACCAAAAATATTTCAGAAAAAAAAAACATGGGTACTTAACTTTCTAATGACCGTACTCAGAAACTTAACTTTGCAAAACCCTTCACTTAATTGTTTTCTTGTCTGAAGGTTGCCTGGAAGATACCTCTTAAAGCAATAGGGTCCTTTGTGTCCCCGTATCAAATTAACTGCGACAATAATTAATTTATCAGTCAATCAGAACCGAAACATACGTCATTTGACTTTCTGAGTGCGATCATAAGGTAGCTGACGGCCAAATACCGTAACGCTACTCAAACTTTGAGGGCTACTTAACAATTAAGCATCTCTTAAACTCAAGAATTCTCATACTACTAGTTTTGAATTTAGAAGCTACTCAATTATTTAAGTAGCCCTCGAATTTTAAGTTTAAGTATTCGGCCGTAAGTCTCAGTGGCTATGCATTAAGATTTTCTTACAATTTAACCCCTTTGTCACTCCGTCATAATGTCCCGGTTTATTTACAAACTGTTTTGGGGAGAGTTTTGCAACGCGGAGACAACATGTCGTGCTCCAATTTTATTTTCGTGAAACGATGTTGTAAACGGTTAAATTGTGTAATTTTGGTGGAATATTATTCAATTTAGTTCCGTGAATGTCCACAAGTGTAGTAAAAACAAAATTGAGTGTTAAACATGGGCTTTCTTTCGTTCCTTCTAAAGCTCCTTGAAGGTTATGATAAAGTTTCCACCGCTTTACCAATAGCTCCTGACTTGAAACTATGAGCCCAACCGGCCCATTTTTATGCAAAATACTTGATGCTGGCAAAATGTACAAAATATACGACGCCAAAACTATAATAAGAAGAAACTTGAAATATTATACAAGAACTTGACCCTGGCTGTTCCAAATTTGCTATATCGGTCTCAGATCGAAATTTAGAAAAAAAAACTGTTTTGGGTCTTGCACTGTTCTTCTGTGCGAGACTGACAGAGCGATATTTACGTGGGAGCGAGCGACAGGGACACAGATAAAGAAGTTAATGTAAGAAATTCTTCATACAAAGCCACTGTGGTACCGTACGAGTATACTAATGAATCTATTAAGTGCTAGGCAAAAAATGTTCAGCCATATTGAGTACAAATCTACAACCCCAAATGACTAACAGACAATCGAAATGTTTCTATATATTTAGAGAATATTTGCAGTCGGCTTGCGGATCTGTTTTCATTAAAAAAAATAGCAAAAAGATATACTTGCGGCAGGTTTCGAACCAGCACCCAACAAAAACAGTTTCATAGAATGTAATTTTAAAATGTCTTTCGTCAATAATTTGTAGTTTATTTATCTATTTTTCAATTATTATCTCAAACCGATCTTCAAGCCACTGGTAGTCACTTCCATAGCTTGCACTATTAATTTGTAATTTAGCAATAATATTTATGTATATTGAAACAAATATAAGGTGTACTCATATACTTAGGTACACCAAACTTCTCGGTTTTAGTCGACACATATTTCTTATACTTTTCTTCATATTTCGCGATGCTGATATGAAATTAAACTCATTTTTCGGTTTGAATCGCGTTAATTTTATTGAATAGCAATAAAGATATACATTTTCATTTATCACTGCTAATCAGGGTGTTTTCTATGTATATTACATGAATGTATTTACAAAAAATAATTAATTAAATATAATATGTAGTGTATCCGTTGTCTAGTACCTATAGTACAAGCCTAGTGCTTCGTTTGGGGCTAGAGTGCGCTGTGTGTCCTGCAATGTTTATTTTTGTATTCAATTTATTTTATTTTGAAACGGCTGACGTTTCGAGTACTTAACAGTGCCTCTTTCTCTAACCCGTGAACAGCAGCCACTGTAAAGTCTTCAAAACGTCTAAAATTAAAAAAATGGTAATAATAATGAGGGCAACGCTATTGAAACCGAAAAAATATTTTAATTACATATTTCATAGCTAACAGTGATTAGAAAAAGATCTTAAGATATCTGAGATACATACTCGAAGATATTATAATAGCCTCGAATATAATGAATCTCGAACATTCAAAAATATTGTTTTTCTCTATTGAACCAACATAAGTGCATATCCACTGTAACGTTCAAAGCTTCCTTTTAAAGTTGGTATCAAAATTTAGCAAGTTTTAGCTTCTTTATTGAGTTCTAGTACTTAAAATATCAAGTTTGAAATCTGCAGTGGACATGCACTTTTGTTCTCTGAATGTACCTACAATACTTTTTAAGAAGAAATAAGGATGATTAAGTTATAGCACACATTTTCACTCGTTGCACTCCGGGTTATAAATTGTAGTAAGGTTAGAGCGGCGCGGAATGAGTGTGTGGGAGAGAGAGGAGAATACTCCCTGCACTGCTCACACGTTTTCCGACTCGCTGTGTGCACCGAGTGAAAAATTGTACTTTCGTTACCTCGTTCCTTACACACGGTTACCATAAAAGAGTTCGTATTTATCACTAATAAAAATATTATTAAAAAAAACGTAGTGTTGTATTTAGTCATTAGATAACACAATAATAATATGTTAATTAGTATGTTCTGATAAATATAATTAAATTTAATAGTTATTGTAATAGTACTATGAATTTAAAACATACAATTTTTAAAGAGAACCCCCACAGATATTGCACTAAAAATAGTGGTACGTGAAATAAATATCGTAGTTGCAATAGCACAAGCCTTCGACTAAGAAAAACTTGTGCTTTGGTGACGATAACGTTTTATTTTTCAATTTTGTTAATAAAAAATATGCCATTAACATGCAAACTATGAATTGTCTGTAATTAGTAGATATGTTACTTCTACGTTTCATAAAGTTTTAAAATCATAGTTCTGTTACTAAATAAATGTAGGTAATTGTTGAATATTTAACGCTAAAGTGGTTCTGTGTTTGGTGATAATGTATTTACAGATTGCTTCACTAGTTTTCTTATTAAGTTTACTAATACCACTGGCAAAACTGACATAGTAACTTAAAAATACTACTGGCAAAACTGAAATAATAACTGAACTGGCAAAACTAAAAAATACTACTGGCAAAACTGACATAGTAACTTAAAAATACTACTGGCAAATCTGACCTACTAACTTAAAAATACTACTGGCAATCCTAGCACAGTAATTTAAAAAATACTACTGGCAAATCTGACACAGTAATTTTAAAATACTACTGGAAAATTGACACAGTAACTTAAAAAAACACTACTGGCAAACCTGACATAGTAACCGAGAAACAGTACTGGCAAACCTGACATAATAACTTGAAAAAACTATTGGCAAAACTGACATAATAACTTGAAAAAACTATTGGCAAAACTGACATAGTAACTTTAAAATACTACTGGCAAAACTGACATAACATAAATTAACATAGGTACGGCCGAATTTAGAAAGATTTAAACGGGTCTTAAACACCTTATTGTTACATCAAAGCATTTCACTAAGCCAATCCTAAATTACCTCTATTATTCAAAATCTTACTCAGAAAACTAGAAAGCAACCATTTAATATTTAAGAGGAATGCATAAAAGTTGTACCTATCAATGTATTTAGTTTACCTAGTATGTTACGTGTACTTATTTGTTGACCAAAGAGTTCTGGAGGTTTTATTCGAAAATGTACTCTACTCTTAAACTTTTACCAAAAAAGCACAGTTTCGCGCTTGTATCGTACATATTAAAATTATATTTAAATGGATAAAATCTCCTCTGTATATGAAAAGGTGATTTTGTGACTATATACGAGTGCAGTCATTTTCTATATCCTACTAATATTATAAATGTGAAAGTTTGTGAGGATGGATGTTTGTTACTCTTTCACGCAAAAACTACTAAACCGATTGCGATGAAACTTGGAATATAGATAGCTGGACACCTAGAATAATAAAATCAAAACCCGGTTGACGACCACTGGCGCGTCGGGAGAAGGCCCGACTGCAATGCAGAAGGTTGCAGGTTCGAGTCCCGCCAGGTGCAAGTATTTATGCTTATAGATAAATATTTGTTTCTGGTCTGGGTGTTTCCTATTTCCTATGTATCATTCATTATGTACGTATTCACAAAAAAAAGTATTATATGTAGTATATACGTTGTCTAGTGCCCATAGTACAAGCCTAGTGATTAGTTTGGGGCTAGAATGCGCTGTGTACAACGTCGTGCAATATTTAACCATTTTCTGTAATACTTTTAAAACTGCATTTTAATCGGTACTGCAGACTAGCTAACTATGTTATCTAGAATCTAGATGTCATTTTGTTGATACCAATATCAAAACATAATTTCCAGGCGTTGTTATGACCTTATTTTTGCACGTTATCAATGATACAGCATAAATCTTGGCCTTATCAGTTGCAGACGATAAGGTATCTTATGACAACGGCTTAAATTGTATTTTGTAACAGCCATAACGATGCTAAAGGATCTTTGAACTTTATCAATAATAGACTAAAGGAAGACCTAGTTAGCGAAAACAACTCGGGGCTTTTGCTAGTTGGTCCCGGTTGTTATCAATCCCGGATTTGCAGTCTCTAGGTCAAGTTACAGGGCATAGAACCTAAAAATTGACCTAAAAAGTGACCTAAAAATTCTAACAGTGAGACACACCAGTTTCCAAAAAGAATAGACTTTATTCTTAAGTCCTAAGTTACATCACAACATAGAAAGTGATTGCACTGGTAATATTTCACATGAACTTTTTGATGATGTGCAATATAATTGGATAAATGGTAATAATGTAAGGAAATAAATTGAATTAAATAGATATTGTGCAAATTGTGGCGTTTTATTTCAAATTAGGAGAATTTTATTATCTTTTCCCGTGGGTGTCGTAAAAGGCGAATAAGGGATCTAAGGGAGACTACCCGCGGCGCACGATAAACGGTTTGGTCCCCAGGTGGGTTAGTGTTAAGCAGGCGCCCGCCCGGCCGTAAAAATATTGCAAAATCCATGCCACCACCCTCCCACCGCTCTTTGCAACAAGAGTTCTCTTGTTCCAGTTGTCAGCGAATCAATAGTGTCGTGCCAAAAGGCGTCTTTACTAATATTTGTCGCCCTCACAGTTCGGTCAGAGTCTACGTTCCTGATGATGGCTTTTTAAAGGCGAAACGCGTCGAAGCATGGTTAATGATTGGTGTCACTAACACTAAAGCATATTTGCATGCCGCATGCAAAGAGCGGTGGGAGGGTGGTGCTCTTTGCAAGCTGCACACTGCACGCTGTGTTTTTAGAACACTAGTCAGGTGTCGGGACTAAAAACTAAATATTATTCTTTTACAGAGTACCTAGTTATGGAGTTCCGAAAAGTAACGCCTAATACAATCAATTATCTGTACCGTCGAGCCACTTCCAGGAGCGAGGGATTTGGGTAATAGGAATTCACCTAAACGGATCCATTCTTATAGACCTACTGCTCAAGTTCCTTATTATTTGACTTGGAGAGGCTGCAGCGCCTTCCTCCATATTCGTAACCATTTCCAGCCCGGAATTATTATTGCAATTTGGTAACTTTACTTTTTTTTACCAGTTACAAGAGATTTTTCTTTTGCTGTATGGTAACTAGTTGTGAGAGAAGAATTAGGCTAGAAACATACTTACTCGACGCGCACTTTATGCGCTATGCATTTGTATGAAATCCTTTGAGTTTGACACGCTATATAACGTATGTTTCTAGCCTTATGCAGCTATAGGGAAGCGCAGCGGGCGAAAGGAGTAGAGATTTTGATTTTGTTGCTAAGAGCGAACAAATTAATGATTGAAAGTCTGATCAACACGCGTATAATCTATCTGGTTGATAACTAGTTTGATATACTATATTGCTGCGTTGACGTTACGTAGTAATCACGTGATTATTTTAAGGCAGGCATGTGCTAACACTCGTATTTATAGTCAATTCTAAGTTATTACTTGTTTATGTTACTACTTGTTGACGTTAAAAAATAAATTGAAAAGCGATCCAGGGCATTTCATAGCCAAAGTAATCACTGAGATAGGTCTATAAATATGGGTGTAAGATGTGCTGCGCTGCATCATAGGCCCGTATTAATAAACCGAACTCAATATCGATCTTGAGTGCGTATCAATTGAGCGACTCTTGAGATGCGGTCACCATCTTAAGTTAGGCGTTAATTAATCGTTAAAACTCAAGCTCTACTCAACTCAACTCTTGAGCTTGGAGAGTGATCTTGAGAGCGACCTTGAATGAAAGTAAACGTTTTATTCTTGCACTATGGAAATCCTTCTCCGATTTTCGCCCTATTTCTATTTTGCCGTTTCTTTCCAAACTACTTGAGCGCCTCGTTCACCAACAAACCAGTAAATTCCTTGTCAGTAATATGATACATAATCCCCTCCAATCCGGTTTTCGTCCAGGTCATAGCACTACTACTGCACTCGTCAAAATAACTGACGATATCCGGGCAGGTATGGACAATCGCAAGATGACTATTCTGGCTCTGCTAGATTTTAGTAACGCTTTCAACAACGTCGATCCTGACATCCTACTTGGTGTTCTTTGCTCGCTTAACATATCTCCAACAGTAATTGAATGGTTTCGGAGTTACCTGTGTGGTCGCCGGCAGCGTATACGTGTCGATGACACCTTCTCGTCCTGGTGCGATGTGTCTGCTGGTGTACCCCAGGGCGGCGTTCTTTCTCCCCTTCTTTTTTCAATATTTATTAATTCTATCTCTTCAGACCTTTCTTCCTCATACCATCTCTATGCAGACGATCTCCAAATTTACACACAGGCTCCATGGGATAATTTAAACGAGGGAATCGCTGTCGTTAATGACGACTTGGATAAAATCTGCAAGTGGAGTAAATCATTTGGTATTTCGGTTAATCCATCTAAAACACAGGTGATTGTTCTGGGGAGTTCTAGATTGTTATCAAAGATAGGGTGGGAAAATGTGAACCCAGTAATGTTCGACGGTAACTTAATTCCATTTTCTAAAACAGTAAAAAACCTTGGCATCATTATGGATTCGGAATTGAGCTGGCAACCGCAGTTAACCGAAACCAGCCGGAGGATATTTGCTTCTGCCGGTTCACTTCGTAGGCTCCGAAACTTTCTGCCGACTGCCACCAAAGTTAACCTTGCACAGTCTCTTATGCTTCCCATTCTCGACTATGCCGACGTCGCTTACCTCGATTTAACCGAAGAGCAACTTGACAAACTTGAGCGACTACAAAATGTATGCATACGGTTCATATTTGGCCTTCGTAAATATGACCATATCTCCGAATTTCGTCAAAAGCTCAAGTGGTTGCCAATCCGCCTTCGCAGGAATGTACACATCCTTAGTTTTCTATATAAAATTCTGTTCGCTCCCTCCTCTCCTCAATATCTCAGAGAACGATTCAAATTTTTAAGTGATGCTAACTCTCGCCATCTCCGTTCAACAGAGACCCTTCTCCTCAGAGTTCCCAGCTCTAGCTCCAACTTCTACACTAATTCTTTCTCTTTTCAATCTGTCATCCTCTGGAATTCCCTACCACAATATATCCGTTCCGCTAAGTCATTGCCCACTTTCAAAACTATGGTCACTAATCATTACCTTGCTACTGTCTAACTGTATGTTCAACATAAAAACCAGTTAAAACCTTACTTATGTATTGTATGTATGCCTATGTATATATTATATGTATTGTGTGTATTGTATCTGTATTATATATTTTTGTGTAGGTATATATAATGTTTTGTATAGCATGTATTTTATATTTCTATTTATATATTAATATTAGTATATTGTCTATTGTTTTATAGTTCATATATTTGTTTCTTTTTTTTTTTTGGTCTTCTACTCAATTATTTATCCTGCATAACCTACCGTTTCAAGCTAAACAGTTTATCTCCATCCCAAGGTTGCCTGGAAGAAATCGCTTTTAGCGATAAGGCCGCCCATTTGTGCAATTTTCTACTTTTAAGCTTTTATGTTTTTAAACTTAATGTATGACTGTATTATACCTACTTAATGTTGTGCAAATAAAGCGTTCATCTATCTATCTATCTATCTATGGTAGGTAGTTTTTTTTTTGAATTTTTAATTTCTTAAGTTAATAAGTTTTGTTACTATGGTACCTAGTTTACTCGTATTTTACTGTCATTTTTTTATTGTGAATATATTTAACAAAATGTAACTTAATTAAAATCAATCTTTGCTTAGGTGAGTTTAGCTAAGCTAAGCTTAGCTAAACAAAACTAAGCTAGCTAAACAAAACTAGGCTAGCTAAACTTAGCTAAGCTAGCTAAACTAAGCTAAGCTAGCTAAACTAAGCTAAGCTAGCTAAACTAAGCTAAGCTAGCTAAACTAAGCTAGCTAAGCTAAGCTCGCTAAACTAAGCTAGCTAAACTAAGGTAAGCTAGCTAAACTAAGCCAAGCTTAGCTAAGCTGGCTAAGCTAAGCTAGCTAATTCGAAAACCTTGTGGCCATATAACTTCTTCATGACGCCCTAAAAATCAATTTATTAAATAATAATTCAAAAAAACTTAACTAAACAAAACAAAGAAAAAAAATCACCAAAACTAAAATAACCCATCCCCAAAATATCATCATAATAATTGATTTCTCCATGGTTCTGAATTACAAAAACACCGAAACAGCTACTTAAGTCACGTACCACGCACGATCGAACTTGAGTACACGAAACTGCATCTTGAGAGACATCTTGAGTGCTGAGTTTGATTTATTAATACGGTATGACTCAAGTGATACGTCACTCTTTATTCACATCTTAAGATAGGTTTATAAATCAGCGCAACAACTCAATAGCAAACTCAAGATTGATATCGAACTTGAGTTCGGTCTATTAATACGGGCCATAGTGCCTGAGTTAGATAGTAAACTAAACGTGGTGATCACCTCAAAGCAGCAATGTACTACATAGTGCCTATGAAACTAAGTTATCCACTGGATATCTAATACGAATGCTGATCTATGCTATGGATGGGTAAGGTAGTAAAAAATCGATAGCAAATACATTTCATTTTTCGTTTATTCCGAACTTCGACACTTTTATCTTAAAACTAAACATTATCTATCACAAATAGTGAAAACTAATGATTCACAGAATCTAATCAAAAGTACTGGAGATCACCGTAGGCGCTTTCTAAGCAAAATTAAATTGAAACGGTAATTTTTTTGTCTAGATTTTATACAATTTCAAGATTTTTTTAAAGTCCACACTTTGGGAAATCTATTATTTCAAAATGCTTTCCAAAAACTTTAGCTAGGATTCGAATCTGCAACTGGTAGATCACCGTTCAACCACATCATACGCCACGGAACTGATCCAAGGTTCGAATCCTACCCAGGAGCAGAATTTAGAAAGATTTATTTTCAATAGAACTTTACAATTTGTAACGCCAGTCAGCATAAGAAATCTAATTTCAAAAATGACCTTTAAGTTAGTTAAAAAAAAGTAACACTGCTACTTTATCCTATAACATAATTTTCTAACAGCGTAAACCAAAATTATGCTTTGAAACGATTACAGTTTGATACTTATTTCACACTACACACCTATTTTTATACTTAATGCTTATTTACATCTCACAATAGCCAAGTTAAGCCTAATCAACTTATAAATTAGTATCACTATGTTACCAGTAATCAGAGGAACTGAACAAACGCAACAGATCTGAATGTGGGTAGTTTTTAAACAGTCTCATTTAACGAAACTCTTATATCAATACTACACTATTCGCAAAGTGATTTCGACGAAAACTTAGATGAGGTGAAAAGCCGGAGTACATCAAACGCGTGGCAGGCGTTTGCGTGGAGTCCTTGTACGCTCGTATGCATACATGCGTATACGCGTATTCAATTACTTTATTTTATACACAGGTATGCTATAGTGACCGGCAGATAAGTTTTGTCGTGGAAGAGGAAAGTTCGCGCAGTACATTTTACATGCGCTTTCTATGAAAAATCGACTTCTGCGCATCCGCCATTTTGTTTCAACTAATCTGCCGCCTACTGTATCATAATTTGAAACGTAAATACGTGCACAGTACCTAACGTTAACAGTTTGACCTTGACACAGCGCGCCAGCTCCGCCTGTTTCCGCACCGGGTAGCAACCTCGAGGTCGCGCGAGCCGGTATTTTGCGTTGCGCTGATACTCAAACAGTTAACGTTAAGCCTCGTACGAATTAAGCGACAAAAGTCGAGCGACACGAGACGACGACGGGTTTGGTGTGACCCGGCTTCAAATCTCACTTTGCACAAAGAATTACCGTTCATAAATCTCTTATCGGAATAATAATGAAGTATGAATCAAAATGAGTAAAAAGCTACTTTTTAGAATTGAAAAATTCTATTCAAAATCTAATGTTTTTAACCCACACATTTCGGTTTACTGTAGAGATGCACTGCCAAACTTTGCGACGGGTCATATACCAACCAACAGGTTGAAATTAAGAAAAGCTTTCTTTTTATTTACGACTGAGGCTCATAGCGTCATTCACACCGTAGCACAGTTGACAGTGCACCACAGTATAATGCAGAAAGTTAAGTTCAAATTGAACTAAGATCATTAGATGTTGAAAAAGCTTTTTCAATTCCAAAATTCTATAACACCATACCTACCTAATCTTAAGCCGAAAGTCTACCTTCTCTTTCTCCATACAAACATAGTAGACTGTTTCTTCCCTGGATAAAGACATTAGAGCAAATATGTATTTCCATCAAACCTATATCTCCCATAACCATGCCTCTATGTTTTATTCAGATAGGAAAAACAGTCGACTATGTTTATAAAGTTTGTATGGAGAAAAGAGCAGTAGACCTTCGCTTTAAAAGCCCTTATAATAAATTATCTTATTTAATGCTTACTCTAGCTACAATCCAAATGTAATGGCTAAAAATAAATCCTGCTACAAAAATGTTAAACATTCCTTGTTTCAAAACACTGGGTTCTTCTTAAATCTAAACTTTACTTAACATTAACAACAACAAATGCAGTTCTTCTGTTACACTTAAGACTCATGACTAACTACTACTTATAAGTAAATAATACTACCACTGACAATTACAAATGTATACCATTGGGATGAAATTAAAGCAAATTATATTTTAAATTTTTCTTCGGTTAAAAAAGTAAGTTTTGATGCTAAAATAATAAAAGCAATGCGATTAAAAATGAGTTTAATTTGCAAATTTGAAAATTGCACCTGTGATGGATGAGATTCAAACGTGTACCTTCTGCTTTTTGGGCGGGTGACCTATCCGCTCGACCACACGGCTGGCATAACGTCATGGTGAATTAATGAATTGTTTGAGTGCATGCATTAGGTTCTTATTTGCATCAGAAATTTTGATATTTTTTTTTGTTTTTACATGGGATAAGGTAGTTTTTGACTTGAAGACTCCTTATAGTTAACTGGGAATATTGACACGGGCAGTGAGTTCCACTTCAAACAGAAAGTACACTTTCTGGTGAGCAAAAATATTAGACTTTGAGAGTCTCTGAGTCAGACAAACTGCGTAGCCAAGTGGATAAGATACCCAGCCATGCAAGTGACAGGCAAGAGTTTGATTTACAGTAGAACTGCAATTTTCAAGATGCACTTTTGCTATAAAATATTTATCCTAGTGTGCCAAGAGCACAAAAAATTGATGAAATAGTATAAATTAAATGGCTTTCTACCATTGAACAATCCAATCCCTACATACAATGGTAGGGAAAATGTTAAGCCAAAGTAATACACCCTGTGTAAAGGTGCCTGTGTGTGTACTATAAGCAATATTTTATTGAGTACTATACTGTGTACTTACTGTATTGAGTGTTACAACCTTACATAGTGTAAAAATACAAAGAAATAAAATAATTACAATAATGAAATTGTTAAAACATTGTTTCTTTCTCTGGTCATGCCAGTAAGTTGACAAATAAGCTTTTCCTCTCTTTGACTGCTGAAAACACAATTGTGTTTTTCTACCATGTTCGCCAGTGCGAAGCACACAACAGGTGTGTTTTTTACCACATCGCGCATATACTTGCCGGACACTATTTGTTGTTTAGGGCCCAGCAGCCAAAGTGTTAAACTATTTGTAATCTTTGTATGGTTGATTTAATGGGTCACCACACAAAAATCCTTGCAGATGCAATGAATGAATAGGTTGTCAAACTTATGCAATTTCACAGATGCCACAAGATTAGGGGACTTTCCATGTCCTAAGTTTATTAATATAGACTTATTCTATGTAGTGCTTAAATTACTTCTTAGCCTTAGCAGAAGTCCCTTGTTTGTTCGGCGGTGTCCACCTTAACGCAGACGGATCAACAGACAATCGAGGTTTCTTAAAATGTGAACTAGCCAATTGCTCCGCAACAATTTTCGGGGTTACACAAATGACATGCTGCCCTTTCCAATATTTAACCATATTCATGGACTGTAGGGTCGATATAATATCTGTTTGAGATATACCAGTCATTAGACTCAGATCTTTGATGCTTAGAGTGCCTCGGCTTGCACTTAATACTTCCAATAAGACATAAGACCAGTAAGATCTGTAACTTAGCTTCCCTAGGTCTGATAGAGGCTTTTCGGGGCTGCCAACAACTTGTTCGAGCCGTGAGAGTTCATAACTGAATGCTATTAGCAACTTACCATAACCTTGTCTCTGGTACGGAGGCAGTGTGAGGATACAAGCGACATTGTTGCCTTCCGGAGAATCTTTCTCCTTAGAAAAATATCCTACAAGATGCGCCCCATGCTTGTCAACCTCACAGAGTATGTAAAATAAGAACTGCTCAATATCAAAGTACAATGTCTTATGGTCCAAGAATAATTTTGCTAACAAACACAAGTTTTGACAGTAGATTTTATGCTCTTTGCCGTCTGCTTCGAAGATTGCAATAGTACCTTTCCTGTATATTTCACTGCCAATTGGTTGACGCGCGGTGCACTCACTGAGATGATACCTGTATGTTTTCTCCATTCGCATGTATTTGAGACAGTACTCGCAAATCCAGAGCTTTGACTGTTTGCCGTACTCGTCAGGGTAAGGACTGAAGTACCATGTGTCGATCTCATATTTTCCTATTTGGATTCTGTCAATGTATTTCACTTTAGTGATAGCTTCGTGTTCCTTCTCAAGTGCCGCTGTCGTCGGGTCCATTTCAGCGTACGTCTTCTGCACATGATTGATTTCGTCATGTTTACGTTTTTGGTTTCTTGTTATTTTCCGACCGGACTTATCGGTGAGCAAGTGGTCACCGTTTATGTTATTTGCAGATTGTTCGCCGCATACGTCGAATCTATCCGACATAACCCTATGGCGGGACACCCATTCGTCGAGTCTCCTATCGTAGCCGACATAGTGCACGTAATATTCATAGTTCGAGTCGGCCGCGTTGTACCGCGTCTGTATTATTTCAGCCGGGTGCCATGACTCATCAGTGCGCCGCACTAAATAATGCTCTCCAATATCCAAAGGCTGGTCCGGAACGGACTCCGAATCTTCATTGTCTGTACTACGGCACTCAGGATTCGGTAATTCATTGTTCACGATAGGTTTTTCTAGATCTTTATCACCTTTTGCCATGTTATTTTCGGATATAAAAATCGGATCACGCAATACCGCGCAACACGATCACTACAAGACGCCATATTAAATTTGTCATAGACAAAGTTTTTTTTCTTTATTGACTTTTTTCGTAACTTTTTAATTGTGTGTATTTTAGTGAGGTGAAAATGATCATCCGTAAACGTAAACAAATGGGTTGTGTTGTGTTTACGGATAAACAATAATAATACTACAAAAACTCAATGTGATTTTATAATCCTATTTATCCATAACATTGAATGTTATATTTTCTTCATAGTGGACCGAATGGTATCTAGAAATTCTAGAATTGAATGACAGGCTCGGATTTGTCCGGAGTCGGACACAGCTTCGAAATGGCTACGCAAATAAAATAAAAAATTAAATTAAAAATTGAAAAAACCCCCGACTTAAAAAATCTTCAAAGTTAAAACAAAATTAAACTTTAAAAAGGCAAAAATAATAAGCCGAAAACAAATTTCATGTCTCTGAGTAGGTATGTGGTACCTTACGTTCCCGCGTCGGGGGACGCGGGAATGTGTCACAGAAGTTGATGGTAACCGACCCGTGCTTATAGTACCGGGAGGTACGCGGGAACGTAAGGTACCACATACCTACTCAGAGACATGAAATTTGTTTTCGGCTTATTATTTTTGCCTTTTTAAAGTTTAGTTTTGTTTTAACTTTGAAGATTTTTTAAGTCGGGGGTTTTTTAAATTTTTAATTTAATTTTTTTATTTCACCCTTTTTGTAAGAGCGATTTTGATGAAACATGCATATTGTTGTCACAAAAGTCACGTCCTTTTATTTGATACCCCACTCGGGTATATTTGAAAACATTCGGTTTTTATTTCCGAGTTTGACCCTACATATACTTTGAACGGCTAAGCCGATTTTGATTAAACATGCATATTATTGTTATCACAAATGTTACGTCCTCTCATTTGATACCCCACTCGGGTATATTTGAAGACATTCGGTTTTTATTTCCGAATTTCAACTCGCATATATTATGAACGGCTGAGCCGATTTTGATCAAACATAGCTAAGAACACTCGCGCAAAAGTCACCTATTAAATTAAAAAAACTACATTCAAATCGGTTCATCCGTTCGTGAGCTACGATGCCACAGACAGATACACAGACAGACAGACAGACAGACAGACAGACACACAGACACGTCAAACTTATAACACCCCTCTTTTTCCGTCGGGGGTTAATAAAAAAATATTGTCTATGAAGCTGAGAGCAAAATGTTACCAGCTTATGAATACTCCTCAAATTGTGTGTATCAGGATGGCGCACAGTGGGCTGAAACGGGAAATCAGCGGACTTAGGAATCAAAGTTTTTCAATCGCTTCTATTTTCCGAAAGGGCGGGTCGGGGCAGGACTTCTTGGTGTCAGGTGAAAGGTAAAAACCTATACTATAACAAATTGCTGCCCAAAGTGCGGGATCGACCATAAGTTGGAAGCTAGAGACCAAAACATATGTCGTTTCATACATTTTTCTTACACAAAGTCGATTTCCTTGAGAATTATTCATATTTAAGTAATCTTGTAGAACAATTTTTTATTGTATTAATTAGCTCTAGCGATCGCCATTTAAAAAAATTAGAATTATCAACTTTGATTCCTAAGTCCGCTGATTTCCCGTTTCAGCCCACTGTGTGGCGGGTATGTCTTAAAATCGTAAAATTATATACATGAGAGGAATGTACTAGCAATGTACTGAATGTACCTAAAATTTGGAGCATGTACTATTTCAGGGCCAAAGTTATTAAAGAAACAAGGTACACCCGCCAACGTGACAAACGTAGACACTTCTGGAAGCATAATAAACTGCCAAAAAAATGTACGAGGAATGTACTCTCACGTATTAAAAACCCAACCCAATATAGCGAAAGGTTACAGAGATATCATTAAAAGAAAATAAATGGCGTGGCGGTGGTTAATGCCACCGCCACGTCGTCGCCACGTCACTGCCACGCCCGCGCCTCTAGCCTCCTATAAGTATTTATTTTCTTTTGATGATATCTCTGTAACCTTTCGCTATATTGGGTTGGGTTTTTAATACGTGAGAGTACATTCCTCGTACATTTTTTTGGCAGTTTATTCCACTTCCAGAAGTGTCTAGTTGGCTAAAAATAAAAGTACACCCGCCAACCTGACGTCAGGTTGGCGGGTGTACCTTGTTTCTTTAATAACTTTGGCCCTGAAATAGTACATTGCTCCAAATTTTAGGTACATTCAGTAAATTGCTAGTACATTCCTCTCATGTATATAACTTTACGATTTTAAGACATACACCTGCCATCCTGATACACACCTCAAATTGAGGTACAAAACTGGAACAGGGCCATGGGCTCCAGTTTTTTTTTATCATGCGATCAGTCCAGCGACTATCAGCAGATGCGTTGATTGAAGTTTGGACAGGTGTAGAGGAGCCCCTCAGCAGAGGCACCTCTATTATGCTGTAGTAGAGTCATTGTCTAGTTGTAGGATATGGCGTCTTTTGAGTCTGTTGACGCCGTCGGGGATGGACAACTAAA
Organism: Idaea biselata; assembly: GCA_958496205.1. Taxonomy (NCBI): domain Eukaryota; kingdom Metazoa; phylum Arthropoda; class Insecta; order Lepidoptera; family Geometridae; genus Idaea; species Idaea biselata. The sequence goes on along the minus strand of OY292401.1, from coordinate 3,638,715 downwards.
CGGCGAGTTGGTTAAGATGACGTTTCAGTCTGGACTTGTATTGTTTAATCTGGACTTGTACTGCTCCTTTATATCATCTCTCACAGTGGTCATAATATGCAGGTGGTCGTGGACTTCTGATTTTTTATGAACCAGGGTGCATATGATATTTGATTTAATATACTGTTCTGTGTTCCTTTATATACTAGTTCACAAGTTTAAAAACGTGTTAAATAGAATTAAAGCTCCTAAAAATATGTGCGATAGCTCATTCGATTCGGAATGAACTCTAGAAAAATGTTTTTTAATCATATATTAGCACATAAAACATTGCGATTGTTATTAACAAAATAAGATTTAAAAAAAAAGGTATTTAGGTTTTCGTTAATAATTTCTAAAATAATGGTATTTAAGGAATTTTGAAAAAATATCCTGAAAGAGGAGGATATTTCCAATAATAAAGTCCTAACTTCTGGAACTCTATCTCTATTATTTATATTAAAAAAAACCGTTGAAAATAGGTCTCCGCGAGGTCGTTACGGCATAGGCAAAAATCGGTATATTATCTCAAATATATTTTTTATAGTATTAAATAACAATTTAAAAATTTGAATAAATTATGGTGTAATCTAGACACTTGAACGAAAAAAACCTTGGTGAAAAAAAATGTTTACGTCGGTTTTTCAAACAGTTAGACCATTGTTAATTAACAAATTTTTCTCCAATCGCTGTTTTTATAAATTACGGCATAAAAGTTTAAATAATTGGCCTATAAATTTTTCACTTCGTGGAGCTCTTCTCACTAAGGTACTTTATAAAGTAATGAAAATTTTTTTTATTAAAGTTTATTATTTTGTTAAATATAATATTTTTAAATTAACAACAAATGAAATTTCTAAATAATGTTTTAAAAATTTGCAAAAATTGCAAAAACAGCAATAATAAGATAATACTAAAAAAAAAATTTTTAGAAATTTCATTTGTTGTTAATTTTAAAATATTATATTTAACAAAATAATAAACTTTAACTAAAATTTTTTTCATTACTTTATAAAGTACCTTAGTGAGAAGAGCTCCACGAAGTGAAAAATTTATAGGCCAATTATTTAAACTTTTATGCCGTAATTTATAAAAACAGAGAATGGAGAAAAATTTGTTAATTAACAATGGTCTAACTTTTTGAAAAATCGAGGTAAACATTTTTTTTCACCAAGGTTTTTTTCGTTGAAGTGTCTAGATTACACCATAATTTATTCAAATTTTTAAATTGTTATTTAATACTATAAAAAAATATTTGAGATAATATACCGATTTTTGCCTATGCCGTAACGACCTCGCGGAGCCCAATTTTCAACGGTTTTTTTTTAATATAAATAATAGAGATAGAGTTCGAGAAGTCAGAACTTTATTATTGGAAATATCCTCCTCTTTCAGGATCTTTTTTCAAAATTTCTTAAATATCATTATTTTAGAAATTATTAACGAAAACCTAAATACCTTTTTTTAAATCTTATTTTGTTAATAACAATCGCAATTTTTTATGTGCTAATATATGATTAAAAAACATTTTTCTAGACGTCATTCCGAATCGAATGAGCTATCGCACATATTTTTAGGAGCTTTAATTCTATTTAACACGTTTTTAAACTTGTGAACTAGTCTATTTTACCGCGGCAGTCCCCGAGTGCCACACGTTTTTTTTTCTTCATTACAGTTCAATGATAGTACAAATCCCGCGGGATCGGGATTTACGCACGTCAAACCGTGTTGCGGAGCGCATCTGGTAATATAATAAATTGTTAAATTAATTAAACATATTATAGTTAAGTACGCTACACACGTTTTGATTTCTCTGTGCGATTATCGTACAGATAAATCGCATGCGAGAAATCTAACGCCCCTAGTGCCTACACACGTTCAGTTTTATCAGTTCTTTTCGCTTGAAGTAACACGTATTATGACTTGATCGAATGAATAATTTTAATATTAATATTGATAATATTTTTCCACAAGCTGTTCTTATCAGCCGATTCTATTGATGAAGCCCAAAAATGTGTAATTTACTACTGGGATGCTATTCTGCTCATCATTTCGAATTTTCTCCTAAGATCTTCACCGAGATTTTACTCGGGACTCTCAGCTTCCAAATAAAAAAAGAATTATCGAAATCGGACTTCATAAGCTGGAGTACGGCGTAAAACAATCCCAGAAGATCAACTACTAGGTAAACTGTGCGAAATCTATGCGATTTCGATTTGATCGTCAGTTAAACTGTACAGTTCTCAGATTTGCCTACACACGTACGATTTATCGTAAAGATTTCTCGCATGCGATTTATCTGTAAGATAAATCTAAACGTGTGGAGGATACTTTAAGGTAATTTTAAACAATAAACTGGCAGCACTGTATCTTACCAACTGACGTGCCTGACGCACACAGAAAAAAAAAACTAACGAAATATTCGGTGGTTCGGCTAGATTGTGGATGGATGGAACGAAACCACGGAATTTATTGAAAGGAATTTCTGTTCTTATCACCTCAGTAGAGATATGAAATTACCGTTGTTATCTAAAAACTGTGTTTTTCCTTAGTGGTAGTGTTGATTGTGATGCCGTCTCGTATTGATTGCATCTAAACGTGAATAAGTGCAGTGATAATAATTGGAGTTATCTCGGACCTCCTGTGTGATTTGTGATTTTGTGACAACGTTTCTGTAGAACGCAAAAATGCAGGCGATTAAATGTGTTGTAGTTGGAGACGGGTAAGTTCATTCTAAAATTACAATGTAATGTGTTGTATTTCGTAACTCACGATTGAGACTAGTCTGACGTCATGAATTAAATTGAGTTGGTAGGAGCTAGTTCCTATTGCTTCCCTTTGTATGGTGACTAAACGAAGATACAACACGTTTATTTATTTCATACCCGTTACGTGCCTATTATATTATAACTTATATGTACCTACACCATATACTTACTATAAAGAGCAATGTTCTTACTGTGACTGATGTAGAGCAAAAAGAGTTTTTTGAACCATGCATTTTCTAACTTCCCTGAACCATAGTATCTTCTATCTTCTATATATATAAAAATGAAACGTTTTCCGTTGTCACGACATCACGCGTGAACGGCTGGACCGATTTCGATAATTCTTTTTTTGTTGTGTTTGCTATTGTCAGGAGAAGGTTCTTATGAAAGAAAAAATGCTAAACCGATTTTGATGAATTTTATTTTTTTATACTAAACGACAGGACAACGTCTGTCGGGTCAGCTAGTACTCAAATAAATACAGAAATGTGTTAAAATAGTCTTCCCATGACAATCAATTTGGAACATTCTACATGATTTGATTAGAACCTCAATTACCATGCTTTGCATGAAGAATTTCATACATTAGATTTTGTCAGAGTCTCTGTCACTCTTACTTGAATATTTCGCGTCCCTCTTACACTATTCATCTGTGCGAGAACAGAACAGCATTTATGTAGAAGCAACAAAGACAAATTCCTGTTTTTTTTGAAATATGGAACCCTTAAAGGAACCAAACACAAATACATAGGGTTTGACATTGTAAGTTGCTCAAGTGGGCATTCTTATTGCTGAAAGTGATTTCTTCCAGACAAACTTCGGGTGGAATAGATCTGTTTTAGCTTACAGAAGCTTGAGCTCAATCAAGTTTCTGTAATGAAAAAGAACTTAGTTATAGTAACACTTGGTAATGCAGAAAACCTTCCGTGGTTCGGTTTTGTTAACTGTTCGTAAACTTGGTTAGCTAAGGGGTTAAGTAAAATCGTTTTTGATGGTGATATTAACATTATTTATTCATAAAATGTCCGTAGCTTGTAAATGAAAATGTCTTGTAAGAACCAAGGATGCTGGCAGCATTACATATTTGTATGGCAATAGCAATCCTTTGCACCAAATACGATCCCGAGTGGTAGTCAAGCCCTCAACCAATATAAACACTATTTTAACTTGTCCATTATAAGAATTTTCTAATAACCATGAAACCTGATAGAATCCACAACTGATCGCTATCTTGAATTGCTAACTCAGCTAACTTGCTTGCATTGCTGACAATCAATATGTCTTGTCTGACTGCATGATGCCAAGGAAGTTTATCGTTAAAATAACCTCTCTTAATTCAAGTAATTTCCTGTTTAAATTCATATTTACACACACACTGCACAAATTGTTTATCTGAGTTAGGGTATAGATAAAAACTTTGATAAAATGATAAAATTTCCATTGTATTTATTTATTCTCTAACAAAGATAAACTAGTTATTGGTCTGTAAATGATGTATGATTCAAAATTAAACTCATTTTTCCGGTTACAATGGTGTTGTTTTTATTATATTAGGCATTTACTCCTGAGTCTACTCTGAGGAAGAAGTCCGTACAGACTTCGAAACTAGGTGTCAAAAAAATGCCTAATAAAATAAACTCAATACAATTTTAACTGGAAAAATAAGTTTAATTTCAATCTAACATCACAAAAACTAAAGAAAAATCAATGTTGTATGATTTGCTTACAGATTTATCCAAATAAGAAATTTGACATTCTTTGGTTGGCTAGAATGTTGTCAAATGACTGACTTCGATGCAGGATATAGCAGATTCAATACTACCTACAATAATATAATAATACTGGTTACATTCTGTTCTCGGTTGCTTTCCGAACTCAAATGTAGTGTCCTTGAAACAAAGTATTTTGTAAACAATATCAACTAGAAACATCTACAAAAATTATCTTTGGTCACATGACTCATTAGAATAACATTGTTCTTTGAATCATAGATTAAACTACATGCTTTTTTGTTAGCTTAGGTAAAAAAAGGGGAGGTTCTTAATTAAGGCCACAAAGAATAGGTACCAATGATTGAAGCATCTCAAACCACCTTCTCATCACAAAACTCTTCAATGATTAAAGTTATGGTAGATTTTTCTTCTATTTTTGCGATGTTCTATTGAAATTAAAGACATTTTTCGGTTTTAATCGTGTGTTTTAAAACACTACAATACAAGAAATGAAGAAGGGACCTGTAAAGGCCTCGAAATGTTGAGCATTGAAACAATGCTTAAAGTAATAAACACCATACAACTATAACCGAAAAATGTCTTAAATTTCTAAAGTTATGGTTACAATTTTGATGATTTTAGTGGTACCTACCTAGTTAAAGGAACACTATAAAGGATGTAAAAAAATTTATTGAAAACCAACTTTAAAAAACATAAAAAAACTCCACCTACACACAGTGCGAGTTTTATTGGGTGGGTCCAGATTGCAGTTTGGCTGTCTATCTACTTTTTCTCATTTCTATTCAATAAATAGAAAATGAAAAAAATAAACAAAACGTAAGGGCATGGTCATGGCACATTATAGCATTGACATTTTTTAGCATAAACAAATTTGCCCTAATCCAGGAAGGAAATAGTAGATTATGTTTTTATGAAGAACAAGTGGGTATAATTTTTAACTAAGTATACATTTTCGTCATAATTTTGTATTTCCCGGGTCTTAATCACGTGATATTTAACGTTTTAATTTTGCAGATGCGATTAAGACCCGGGAAATACAAAATTATGAGTTCCAATCGTGTTAGTTCAAAAAGTTTATACATTTTCAATTTGGATTAAACATGAAATTGCTAGTCTGCTGCCCATATTATATTCAATTTCAGTTGCACTTGAATTAATATTGCCTTGAGATGTTGTAACACAATATATCACAGTTCATTGAGTATCCACTATTTGTCGATCCTAGTGTACCTACCTACATAGTCAGGAGTAGGTATGTATATCATTGAAGTTCATGGTAACATTTTACTTACTATGAAGCTATTGCATGTATAGTGTACTAGCTGCGTCCCGCGGTTTCACCCGCGTAAGTCCCGATCCCGTGGAAATGTCGGGATCAAAAGTAGACATAGGCTACTTTTGATCCCGACATTTCCACGGTTACTCAGGGTGAATGTAGCTTTCTAATGGTGAAAGAATTTTTGAAATTGGTCCAGTAGTTTTTGAGTTTATTTGAGCAAACATACAGACGACACGCACAAAAATACAAATCTTTCCTCTTTATGAAATTAGTATAGATACCTAGTACGTTTTTTAATTTTAGACTGTATTCTGACGTTCTGGTTCTTTGTATTTGACATTTTTTCTTCAGGGTCAAACAGTAGTCCACAATTAAAAAAGTGAGTATCTTTGCTACTGTGTGCTTTAGCAACTACAGGTATGTCTTCAATTAGCCATGTAACCTCGGCATAGAATAGGGCTACACCATCTCTTCCCGTGGATCTCGTAAAAGGCGACTAAAGATCGATCTAAAGGAGACTAGCGACCCTGGAGTTCTCCCCGCTCGGTGGCGAGTCGCAAGGAAGGTTCATTACCGTCTTAAAACTTAGTGTTAGTAAAAAGATAATCAAACGCTTTTCTTATAATAATTCCTTCATGTTTACTAATAATAAACACCCACCTCACACTTTTTAAACTTCACGATTTCCGTCTCCATCGTTATTATTAGACACGGGTCTAGATCGCGTTATAGATGATCATTGTTTTTAATTAAATTATATAATAAATAAATTAATAAATTCTGTGAACAACACACAGCGCCATCTAGCCCCGTGGTAAGCGACTAAGCTTGTGTTACGGTGACTAGACAACGGATATAATACTTATATTTATTTTTATTATATTTATTTAATTATATACCTCGACGCTAATTACCTCGACGTTTCGGCAAACGGATCACACCGGACGTGCCGGCCGGACACAGGCCGCGTGTGTGTCTTCTCGGGACCACGGCCGGTGTGATCCGTTTGCCGAAACGTCGAGGTAATTAAAAACAATTATTATCTGTAACACGATAATCGAGACCCGTGTCTAATAATAATGATGAATAAACACCCTCATCAATGGTTAATAGTTACAACATAGCCACCACGAAAATCTCTAAAGCAATCCCGTTTAATTAGGTGCTAGATGTTTAATTAGACTCGACCGCGGTGACGGGTGCAAATACCCCGGGAGTTTAGAATCAGTCTGGCTGGAGTGGCAGTACCCTCGCGCCCGCATCGCAATCAAATTTAATGAAAGTCCAGTTGAGGCACTCCATTCAACTGTTTAACTCGCCAATGTAGGAAGGCACCTACCTACTTACTACCGTTTACTTTCGATACACTGATTTTATAACTAAGCATTCTAGTCATCATCATCCGAGCGATGTTCCCGGTTGCATCCCTCTCGAGTGCCCGGGGTCCGCTAACTAAGCATTCTACTAATCTACACTAATATTATAAAGAGGAAAGATTTGTATTTTGTGGGTGTGCCTGTATGTTTGTAATGAATCAACTCAAACTACTGGACCGATTTCAAAAACTCTTCACCAAATGAAAGCTACATTATCGAGGAGTAACATAGGCTACTTTTGATCCCGATATTCCCACGGGATCGGGACTTACGCGGGTAAAACCGCGGGAAGCAGCTAGTAATAAATAAATAGATTTATACCTACCTACTACAACTAATAGAAAATAATACTTACACGGTATGGTTTTCTAACTAGCTGGCCTCGCGATTTACCTGCGTAGTTTTCTTTTCCGTAAAAATACCGTGTTAAAACCTATTACTAGCTGTTTCCCGAAGTTTCACCGGCGTCAATCCTGATCCCGCCGGATGATTAGGATGAAAAGTATCCTATGTTATTCTCCATCATTTAAACTATTCCTATGCCAATTTTCATCCCAATCGGCCGAACCATGAAAAAGGAACAAAGAAATATAAACTACTAGCAGATTGCCGCGGTTTTACCCGCGTAAGTTCCGAGCCCGTGGGAATATTGGGTTAAAATATAGCTTATGTTACTCCTCGATAATGTAGCTTTCTATTTGTGAAAGAATTTTTGGAATCGGGTCAGTGGTTTCAGAGATTACTCGGAAAATACATACATACATAAATAAATGTTACCAACGTTACCTCTTTATAATATTATTCGGAGTAGTCGAGCAAGTGGGATTAGTTAGATATGAAGCTAGCAAATAGGTACTCCTTATGATTAAAATGCCGAAGAGACAACGGAAACTTACTAAAAGTAATTTTCCAAATAAAAGATAAAATATGTATTTTCTCAGAACTCGTTCGTTCAACTTTGAAATTTCACTTCTTGTTTTCCCGGAAACGAAGTCGGACTTCGCTGTAACTAATTTATTAGTAAGTCATAATACGAAAGCACTGGACGGACGTATGAAACTAGAACAATAAATGACTTACGATAAAATAGACCTAGGGTTAAGACAGTATTTAAGGACTTAAGTATATATATAGGTACCTACCTGTCTAGTTTATTGAAAGGGAAAGTCTACCTACTCTTTTCTCCATACAAACTTACAAACGTAGTCGACTGTTTCCTCCCTGGATAAAGAGACATTAGAGAAAATATGTTTATGCCATAAAATAGGTATAAACATATTTTCTCTGATTTTTTTCTGAGATGTTTATCTCTGAATACTCCATATTTATAAATGATGTCCAAAGCCGACTAGTCGGCTAGTCTGCTAGTCGGCAAAAGCCTTAGTCGGCCCATCTCTAATAATAATACAAGTTAAAATGTCTTTAAAGTTTCTAGTTTTATGTGTCATGTTTATGTTCATTTATTCATGTGATAGTTAAATTAAAACTTACAGCACATCAACCTGATGTATCAAAAAGGTCAACATTCGTAAATATGTTTAAAACTTTTAAACATTACTACTAGCATTTTGACTTTTAAATTAAAAGTCAAAATGCTAAGTAGTTATTTTGCATAACTTGAAACGTAATGCTGACTTTTTCAATTACTAAAGCCAACGCATCGTAAAAATTCACGTAACCATCAAACTTTATAATGTATGATATTTACCTACAATTTTCAATCACATGATTTTTAAAGTAAAATGTTCGATTTCATAAATAATAAATACCTAAATAAACTCTGTCAACAACACACAGCGCCATCTAGCCCCGTGGTAAGCGACTAAGCTTATTTCATGTTCCTTCTTTGTTTATTTAACTTTTACTCCAGTTAAAAAGAGATGTCGAGAGACGTGAATAGTTAATTGACTGAAAAACTGTAAAAGGACTTCATAAAGTATTCAGGAAATCTGAGTGTGATTCGAACAGCTTGCTCCTGAAATATTGGATATTTTCCAAATAAAAATCAATTTCGCAGATGTTCCATTGAATCAGTATTTCGGAAAGCATCCAAGTCAAAGCCAAATATTCATTTAGAACGATGTATATAAGTTACATGAACGATTAGAAATGTCGAGATTTTACTGTGGTTTCGGAACGCGCACTCCGTTGAGAAGAAACTGATGGGGTTTTTTGTTTCGATATCGATATCCGGAATTCTTAACTTTGGAAATTATAAAAAAAACCGGTCAAGTGCGAGTCGGACTCGCGCACGAACGATTCCGTATTAGTATCACAATTGGGTACGGAACCCAATTGAATTTATATTTTGTTTTTAGTATTTGTTGTTATAGCGGCTACTAAAATACATCTTCTGTGAAATTGTCAACCGTCTAGCTATTACGGTTCATGAGATACAGCCTGGTGACAGACGGATAGCCGGATAGTCAGCGAGCGGAGTCTCAGTAATAGGATCCCGTTTTTACCTTTTGGGTACGGAACCCTAAAAATCAATTTCGCAGAAAATATGCTCCGCTGCTGGCGGAATATTTGTTTGTGTCGTTTGCGGTCGAGATTGCGGGCAGCTGGGCTACTGAGTCGATTGCGTTTCTCAAGTCTTAGGGATTGGGATCTTGACTACAGCTCGGGGTCGTACTTGGTGCAAAGGTTGGCCATTGCCATATAGAGAGGCAATACTGCTATCATCCTCAGGTCCTTTGCGCCGGGTACGATCAAGGGCGGTTTATTTAATTGTCATTTTTTTTATTTATTTGACATTTGTTTGTGTTTAATTGCACCTACTCTGTAAATTTTATGACTTTTAAATAAATTTAGAAAAATTCGCAGATTTTCCATTGAATCAGTATTTCCGAAAGCATCTATATCAGGAATTCTTAACTTTGGAGACTATAAGAATAGGACGTTATATAAACTTTAAAGAAAGGCTGAATAGCGGAAAGTTTAGAGGGAAATTGCTTAGAAACAAACAGTTGCCAGTGTTACCACAATAATGGTTTGATCATGACAACGGAGCGTTTACGGAACACTGCCATTTACGTAATGACCGGGCGTTACTAATCGGATGACTGATTTAACCGTACTGCTAGAAGTTCTGCCAATACGCGTTGCCGCAGGTGAATGGTTAATTTTACAAACTCTTAAGGGGTCAGTCTACCTACTCTTTTCTCCATACAAACTTTACAAACGCAGTCGACTGTTTCCTCCCTGGATAAGGATATAAGAAAATATATGTTTATGCTATTAGTCCTACATCAGCCATGAGCATGTCTGCTACGTTTTGGTTTTTGTCATTTTCTAATTTTTCTGAATTTGATTTCTATTCTAATTAGAAAATGAAAAAAACCTAACCATAGCGGCATAGTCATGGCAGATATATGTTTTATGGCATAAACATATTTGGTCTAATGTCTTTATCTCGGGAGGGAACAGTCGACTACGTTTGTATGGAGATAGAGTAGGTAGACTGTCCTTTTAAAATGACGTCTTTAGACTCATTAGGTGAACGTTTGACTACTATCATCTTGCCAGATGATAAGTAACTACTGCTTGGTCCGAAGAAGGTGATAGGCAGGCGTCCGGTCGTGAGAAAACATTGCCAAAGCTGTTTGTAGTATGGATGGTAGCTACTGGATTTAAGCGGACACCCAGCTTCCGAGAGAAATGTAACCGGGAATATCGCTAGGATGAAGAGATGCTAAGTGACCAATGACCATAGATTTTGATTAACACGTTAACAGTCCAGTGACCCCGAGGACACGATGAACTAGCTCCACAATCCGTGCCCCATATACGGGTCACTAAAAACAACCAGTAGGTACCTAAGCTTTAAGACTAAAGAAAATTTATTTGAATTTGATATAGGTCTTTCGTAGGTGTAAAAATTCAGTTTTTTTTCCATGGTAATAGAGATATGATTTTAATTCCTATAATATGCAAAGGTAATTTTGAAGATAGCATTTCGTTATTAACCTATTAAGTTAAGTTCCACATATATTCAAATATTCATTAGTTAGTGTATAGATTGAATAATATTATTATGCGAGCCTTACGAGGAAATCATCATAAGTCATACATTATAAATTTTGTATGGGGACTGTGAACGTGTTAAGCAACCCAAAATCTAGCAAAGGCTTACACAGAAAATACCTGTTTACTTGTAAATTAAAGCGGGGGTCCTCGAGGGTCACGAGCAATACGATTTAGAGCGGTAGGTGTCTGCTAAATTCAAGTAAAATTCTTTTTCAGTTCAACGAGCAGACCTTTCGGTCTTAGCAAGGGTCGGTAGCCAGGCCATAATAATTAAAATATTCTGCGAATTTTACGGCTGACTTGCAATAATGTGCTTAAAAAACTGATCTTGATAAAGCCCATATACCCATGACTTCATCAATATTCATTTTAGTCTGAGCTTAGAAAATTAATGATCCTGAACGATGTCGAGTACTGGCTGTCGTCATGTGGCGCCCGCCGTAGTTTTATTAACACATCTTTATTATTCTGTCTTTTTATATCTACCTACTACTTAGTTTTATGAATATAAAAAACGTACCTACATATAAAAAAGGATTTATTGCCATATTATCTTAAAACTAAAAATCAAACAAACAGCGTAGGACGGCAAAAGGAGCAAGCTCAGCATATGCTGCGAGACGCACATCCGTGCATCTACACAGCACTGGTTTTCAGCTTGCCCTTCCTCACATTTTGTGTGATTTTTACCGAGATTCTAATGAAGACGAACTTTAAGAAGATCTTTAAGCCTATAAAGATCCTTTTGCAACATCTATGCATCACGTTTAATGCCTTTGTAATTAATGTATGTTCGCGAGCAGCAAATTTAATTTCCAAGAGCATTACTTAAGTGATGTAACTAAACGTGGGAAACGTAGCATAATGCACACTCTCGACATTATATCCGATAAAACTGCCACCGTCTTCGCGTAATCTAACTATGCTATTATTAAACAAGTTATTGATTCAGATTCGTTTCGTAAATCTAAACAATTCGACCATAGCGCAGAGGTGGCGTAGTGTCGCTTTCGCACGTGCGTGCTAAATAACCCGTAACCTTGCTCTCCCCTCGTCCTGCGGGAACCGGTCGGTCGATCCACCCGTAAACAGGAATTTCGCTCCAAGACAAAAGCAAAACCAGCCAGTGAAGACCTCTCAATCCCGGTGGGATGCACTTCGAGACTGCTCACAGACTGGAAAGTAAATAAAGTCCAGAGGTCATGTGGTTTGGTTTCGCTTTGTTTCGTTATGTTATATGACCGCATTGCCATGTGGATTGGTAAAGGATTTGTTCCACGAGCAGTCGAGATTGGCAAGAAAAAATATTATTATCTCGCAAGTCCACTCAGCATTATCTACATCTGTCTCGCTGCTCGCTTGAGAATTTTATTGTTCGCATTTGCGAAACCTAAAACAAGAACGTGTAGGTTTTTCAAGGCTGATATAAAGCCGGACAAGTTTAAATATATCTGACCCAGAATCGTCACATTGATAAAATAGAATGAATAATATTTGTATATCGAAATTGAGGTGTGGCTGTACCGTTCTATAGTATTGAAGACTTTCTTCGAAGGCGACACCTGTTCGAATACGAGTTATGATTATGTATGACAGTACACATTAACAACTGATCCAATCCGAATGATTGATGGCTTCGCGTCTATTCAATAGCTTTCTAGGAGAGAACTGTGCGAAACATTCGATGTTCAATTCATATGTGAACTTCCGCAACTACGGAGACGCTCGGAAATGTTCAACAAACCGTAACATACTATTTCCTACACAAAGCCCTTTCAGCTCTGCCGGGTTCAACGATAGACCGTTGAGCGTGTAAGTAATTACAGTGCCCTAATTCCGGGTGATGCCCCGCTCTGATCCCAGCTCCGGGCCCCGACTCACCTGTTTGCTTCTATTGCACTCGGGTGCATTGTGTTCCAATTCTTTTCTTTTTATACGGGTCGTCGTAACTATAATATTTATTCAAGATGTTTCTCGTTAAAAGGTTTATACATCTACAGTTGCTACAGCATCAGTTGTATGTGAATGATTGTCAATGACCTTATCGTGCCTTCGGAATCTTAATCTAAGTGTCTTTGTATTCGTAGTATAATTGCTTGACATTTCCCCTGCAAGTGGGTCACAGTAATTATTCCATCAACACGTTTAGCAAGATGCTGCTGGAACTATGAAATATTTCTTAGACAATAAGCTTGCAGTTGTTATGAATTGGAGCGGGGTTGGTTACATCATCATCTTCGGTTGAATATTGCCACACAGGTTATTTATAATGTTCTCTAACATAAAAGGTAGGTCTCTACGTTACTTCTTCACACTCAAAACCGTACGATAAATGAGATATTGGAAACCAAGGCACGTCGGAACATCGAGATTGAAAATTCGTCGACTTTACTTGGCGGAAATTGAGTTGGCGATAGAATTACTCAATTAGTATTTGAGCCGTCTTCTTTTAACTTTTGACGGAGGCCACAGAGGCCGTGGGATCAAATTTGGAGGAATACTTCGCTCTAAATTGTTATTTGCTTTTGTCGTATCGACTTTGGTAGGCACTTTACTTATTCATTGCTTCGTCCGTAATATATCTTACCTTCAATTCACATGTGCTGCTGCATACCGTAGTAACAAGCGAAGCGATACTGGTCCATTGTTTTATAGTACATATTAGGTATGTGTTTTGTATTTGTTGGCTGACTTTTCTCGTATTGTGAATTATGTACTTCCTATGACCTACCTAGTAATCTTAATTGATAGTCCATCTTAAGGAGTGTATTCTGTTATGTACGCCGTTACTGCCATGACCTTGTTCTACCTTTTCTATTATTCGTCATACCGTCTCATTTTTAAGTTTTAACTCCTCTAATTATTTTTTTCATTCTAGGGAGACCTTTTCCATAACAAACGGCAAGAAAAACAAGATTTATGCTATTGAAATAAAGGTATTTTAGAGCAACCGGCCATAATTTTATAACGACTCTTCGTTAGAGGTTTACGACTTGCGGCACAGTCAAATAATCTAGATTCAGTTTACAGCGGCTTTTTCGTGACCAGATGAATAACAATTATATTGTGGAATAATGAGTACTAATTTAAACTGTAAATAACTACTGTAAAAGTAAAATTACATTTTGAAAATTTAAGCCCAATTTTATTGTAGTTTTGTCCATTGGTATGAGATGCAAGATAGAAGATTTTGTACATTTTAACATACATTTATTATTAAAGAGTATTTATTACAAGGACATTAATGAATTTTCTGCCACACATGTAGGAAGATTGGCTCTTTGGGTCGTTAGAAAATTCGGGTATCGAATTGTCCTTGTAAGCAGTATATTCCCCAACTTCGGCTTTTCGTTACCGATATAGAACACTTAGGGGTATGTTTCTAACGATATAAGGGTCAAGTTTAAATAATAGCGGCACCTAAACCATCAGTCGTAAAGTTTGAAATTTGATATCGTGTTTGAGATCACCAACTGTTGATCGTTATTTTACTAAAGTGTCAAAAACAGTCATTACATACATACCCAAGACGTTAAATAGTTTTTACAGCTTTTTTCCCCTTTCAGCCTAAAATAACAACGCATTCAGGAAATTGTAACAGATTCAGAAATTAAGGGACGTTTTTAAATTATTTCTCATCACGACAGCATTTTGCACACATTATCATAAAATGTCCATCCCAACCGCTCGAATAACCGCATCCCTTTTAAGACCCAAGTTACGACAAAGCGAAAGTATGCACGAGGGAGCAATACAAGCATGCCGGAAACACCAAAACCTTTCCAACAGCAGAGTAACAATTCAAACCGAAAGTTTTCCACCATCAAGATTTTTGCAGACGGATTTTTCCGGAACTACAGTTAATGCAGCAACTTTCCGTAGATAGTCGCGACATCGCCAACTTTCCTCGTAACTTGGTCAGACTACTAGATAAATATTACACGAGGTCAAATCGGCGTTGCGACAGTGAAGTCAACTGTTTTGGAAAACATTTTTGCACGACATCGCAGTAGTATCAAGATCTTACATCATAAGATATAAAAATAAACTAGCTGCGTCCTGCGGTTTCACCCGCGTAAGTCCCGATCCCGTGGGAATATCAGGATCAAAGTAGCCTATGTAACTCCCTGATAATGTAGCTTTCTATTGGTAAAAGAATATTTGAAATCGGTTTCGGAGATTACCTCCAATATACATAGAAACATACACGTTAGCAACGTGTATGTTTGTTTGTAAGCAAAGAAGTATCTTTATAATCTCTTTTTATATATAAAATTTCCATGTCACAATGTTAGTTACCGTACTCCTCCGAAACGGCAAGAACGATTTTTACCAAATTTTATATGCGTATTCAGTAGGTCTGAGAATCAGCTACTATCTATAATTTATAAGGCAAAACAACGTTTGCCGGGTCAGCTAGTATTAGTATAGATATTGCTTTCTTTCGTGTCTGTTTTGTAATTTATCTATTTAATTACTTACAAGCTCGAATTTCGGCGCTTTATATGGCGCCTTATGAAACATTTCCAAATCATAACTATTAATGTCCAAAATGCATTTCGCAATAAAGTTGTGAATCTGAGTGGTAGCTAATTCAATCAGACTGACTGCTGCCCGTCAGACACTACTGGCTCGTTGCTGAATCCGTTTAGTGGAATACTAATAGCTTCAGGTTTAGCTGTAATTCAATTTGCCAATTAAATGTAATTTGAGGTCTGGGCAGCTCTACTGGGTTTTTATTCTGTTACCAGCATTTTAATTAGAATTTCGTTATCATCATTATTTGGCACGTTTAAAATTTGGCTCTGGGCTTCTAATTATAATGTAGTTTGTGGGCCCGCCTATAAAATTTTAAAAAGCATCTTATCAATTCTGAATTCCGAAGTGTAGATTTTTACCATTTTAACAATACAAACTTACTTCAATACTTTTTAACTGCCGCAGTCCGCGCTTCTTATTCATCTTCGTCCTTATTTGACGGCACGGGTCCCGTGATTTGTTATTGCAATTTCAGTATAGGATTAAACTCCTGTGTTTTTAACACTTCTATCTCTCCAAATGGCAAGGGATCATATTGTCTACGTTGTAGCTGCCAATCTCTAGGAAGACGGCAGTCGAACAAGATCCGACCCGTCATTCTTAGTTGCTGCACCGGCCTACGTATTGGAACACGGAGAAGTCCGCTTGGCATGTCCGAAGCCACCAAGAGACCTTTTACGACGATCCGGGGGTACTGTAGCCGTATTATATTCTTTTTTAGACCCGGACAAAAGGTATATTCAAGCAAGGGTAGAATATAGGCAACATTGTAATGCTATCACATAATAAGTATTGGGCACATATAAAACATTGCATTCAGAAAAACATTCAGTTAAATTGTACACGTTGGATATAATTTACTTGACTACTAAATAAACTTCCTGTTTAGCATCGCCTGGTGTTTTGCTCGCTGTATCTTCTACCTTTTGTATCTGATTATAAAATTTTGTTCTCCTTAGCTGTCCTATTCCATAATCATCATGAATTCGTTGAAATGTTATAATGGCTGTGACGTGAATTAAATAAAATTTGAAAGTAAATTGTAATTTTAAATTAGACGTCCGAGAATTCTAAAATATTATGTAGATTATGACGTGATTATGTAAAAGTAAAATAAAAAAAAACCGGTCAAGTGCGAGTCGGACTCGCGCACGGAGGGTTCCGTACCATTACCTATTCAACAGATTTTGTTTTAAAGGGTAAATCGCGGTTTACGATTTATGACGTTTTAAAAAAAAAAAACTACTTACTATCTCTAACTAGATCTCGTTCAAACCAATTTTCGTTGGAAGTTTGCATAGTAATGTACATCATATACTTTTTTTAGTTATATCATTCCATTATTTTAGAAGTTACATGGGGGGGGGGGGGGGACGACACACATTTTATCACTTTGGAAGTGTCTCTCGCGCAAACTATTGAGTTTTGAAATAAAGTTGTGGTCCATTTAAGTTCTCACTTTAAAAGATCAATGCTTTAACTTCAAAGGGATTGTTTATAATCCCTGTAAGTGGTACAGGATTCCCAAATCCATCTCCTCCATCGGAAACAACTCCGGTGGCTATAGAAATGTGTCGCTTACGTCAAAATCCGTTAGTGCCTGTTTTCAGACATCTTCGAGTAGAAAGGCCACTTAACTATATTTAAGTAGTGTACCACAACGTATACCTAATCATTGAGAAAACATATAGATGATGTAAGTAGAGATGACATAGTATTTATATCAGAAACGTGGACTGCTTCATCGGATTCCTTTAAAATTAATAATTTGGATTTTATCTCAAAGACTCACGGCCCAAATATAAATACAGCAAACCGCGGAATGGGTATGATTGCTTTTAAAAATATAAATATCTCGGAACTCAACGCAATACCATTTCAAACATCGTGTGGGGAGGGACATAGTGAAGGCATTTCTTTTGACTTAAAAGGAGTTCGGATTATTGGGATCTATAGATCCCCTCGATGTCACTGGAACGATTTCTTAGATACACTGAATAATATAATATTTGATGACAGAACACTGCCGTTGCCTCCAACTATAGTGTGCGGGGATTTCAATGTGGATTTACTGGAATCTAATGAGAATGCACCTTTAAAAAAATATTTTGACCATATTGGTTTCAACTCAAAACTTCCTCGTGTTATTACCACAACGGGTTGTACTCAAATAGATAATGTGTTTAGCAATATTGACTTGGATGCTGGAACATACTGTGCACTATTTAGTTACCATAGCCCTTTATGGATACAATTTCGAATTTAATAATAGATTTTATCAAAATTATATGATAAGTGAGTAAATAACTAACTATACTGCTCCAATAAATGACTGACTTCCTTTCAGGATCGTGTTTGATAAAAGTAGGTATTGTAAGTCATTTTATTTCTCAAAAATTCGCGTTGGTCTACATTCAACTTTCGAGTTAATTCTAAGTAGGTAGGTACGCTAAGTATGCAACAAATGGAGATGGTGCACCTTGGTTTGGTCCAGCATCTTTCCTATACAAAATATTATCCGCAACATCTGAAATTTGGTCATCGTACTCATGACCCTATCTCACTTTCTACCTCGGCTTGCCTTATGGCATCAAACACTTCAACACCTCCGAATTGATTAAATCGTTCAAAAGTTCTTCATTTCTCCAAGGTTACATTAGTTGTTCTCTATAAAACTCTTTGGTTTTTTTTATTTTTTTGTATTATTGTCGATTTTTGTTTGTATTTTGCAATAATGAAAAAATACATATTTTTATCAACTTTTTAGTAAATACCAAAGCTATTAGGTATATCATATTTATTTTACAGATAATCTGTGTTACGCTAAAGTGATTGAGGATGTATGGATAGACGTATGTTCCCTAAGCACGGTGTTGGGAAGGTGTTATGTATGTGTAGGGTAGGTATAGCGTAGTTGGGGGAGGTAAGCTGTATCCTCTCTTCGATTACATCACTGCTTCGGCAAGACAATTTCTGGTTGTAAACAAAACACAACCGACCCGTAGCAGTTACAATGACGAAGAGACTAAGGCTTGGAATGCGCTGCGGTGTGAAACGGCGCTGTACTCATTCAAACACGATATAGGATAGCAATTTAGTAAACACGCCGCGAATAACCGTCTTCGACTGACAAAATCAAAAGTTGGATTAAAGTACCCTACACACGTTTAGATTTATCTTACAGATAAATCGCATGCGAGAAATCTTTACGATAAATCGTACGTGTGTAGGCAAATCTGAGAACTGTACAGTTTAACTGAATGACGATCAAATTGAAATCGCATAGATTTCGCACAGTTTACCTAGTAGTTGATCTTCTGGGATTGTTTTACGCCTTACTCCGGCATATGAAGTCCGATTTCGATAATTCTTTTTTTATTTGGAAGCTGAGAGTCCCGAGTAAAATCTCGGTGAAGATCTTAGGAGAAAATTCGAAATGATGAGCAGAATAGCATCCCAGAATGTAGTAAATTACTCATTTTTACTCATTCATAATACGTGTTACTTCAAGCGAAAAGAAATCGCAACTGATAAAACTGAACGTGTGTAGGCACTATGGGCGTTAGATTTCTCGCATGCGATTTATCTGTGCGATAATCGTACAGAGAAATCTAAACGTGTGTAGCGTACTTAAGACAGTTTTACAAATTATAAAAGGCCAACAATGTATTCTTAATGAAATGTTTAATAAAATGAATACATAGTAGTTGGACGGCCACGAATTGAATTATATTTTTTTGAAATCGCATGATGTGCATTTGCATACGGAGATTAATGACTTTTGCAAATTATGTTTTCTAATTACCCAAAGCGTGTAGTACGTTGTGGCTAAATCATCAGATCCACTCCATTTTATAACAATATTGCATTGGTATTAACCGATTCAATACCCATACCAAATTTCAGCGCAATCGGAAACCGCAAAGTGTAAACTTGCAATGTGATTACAGAAAGACGTCGGTGGTATTTGTGGTTACAGACAGACCAGAACAGGTGAATATCGTGTTCTATTATTCAATTCGAAATTGTATCCATAAAGGGCTATGGTAACTAAATAGTGCACAGTATGTTCCAGCATCCAAGTCAATATTGCTAAACACATTATCTATTTGAGTACAACCCGTTGTGGTAACAACACGAGGAAGTTTTGAGTTGAAACCAATATGGTTAAAATATTTTTTTAAAGGTGCATTCTCATTAGATTCCAGTAAATCCACATTGAAATCCCCGCACACTATAGTTGGAGGCAACGGCAGTGTTCTGTCATCAAATATTATATTATTCAGTGTATCTAAGAAATCGTTCCAGTGACATCGAGGGGATCTATAGATCCCAATAATCCGAACTCCTTTTAAGTCAAAAGAAATGCCTTCACTATGTCCCTCCCCACACGATGTTTGAAATGGTATTGCGTTGAGTTCCGAGATATTTATATTTTAAAAGCAATCATACCCATTCCGCGGTTTGCTGTATTTATATTTGGGCCGTGAGTCTTTGAGATAATATCCAAATCATTAATTTTAAAGGAATCCGATGAAGCAGCCCACGTTTCTGATAAAAATACTATGTCAGAATTGTTTATAATTGGATCGACGGTTACATCATCTATATGTTTTCGCAATGATTGTACGTTGTGGTACACTACTTGAATAAAGTTGAGTGGCCTTTCTACTCGAAGATGTCTGAAAACAGGCACTAACGGATTTTGACGTAAGCGACACATTTCTATAGCCACTGGAGTTGTTTCCGATGGAGGAGATGGATTTGGGAATCCTGTACCACTTACAGGGATTATAAACAATCCCTTTGAAGTTCTCGCTCTGGAACATGCCACGGTAAAGCATTGATCTTTTAAAGTGAGAACTTAAATGGACCACAACTTTATCCATCGTAGCTCCTTGGCTCTTGTGAACTGTTATTGCCTCAGCCGGAACCAAAGGGAACTGAGTTCGACGGATTTGAAGATTTGACGCTTTCCATTTCTTAATAATGTAAGAACACATTCTAAAGGCGTCAGCACTTCTGTAGCCTCCTTTGACAAGATTTTCTTTTATTTTGGCCTGCTTTTATATCATCCAGTTCTAACCACAATCTTAGTGGTCTTCTTTCACCCGTTACTTTATTAACACCATAGTCAATGGCTGTCAGTCTGCCAGTAGTCCCGTTTACCAGGCCATCTTCTGTATCCACATTTACAGTTATTATGTACCTTGCTGATATTTTTAGATTCAATTGTTTAGGTAATCCGTATGTTTGAGCGGTAGGCAAAGATAAAATCGTCTTTAAGGCGCGATTTTTAGCCGATTGATTCGGCTCTCCGAAAACTTCATCCAAGGCATCAACAATGGCGCCTTCAGTGGTCATTCCATTTAAAACTCTTTCATTATGCGCACAAACTAAAGCATTACTGCTAAATAAATGTATGGCATCTTTGGCGTCCACAGGTAGCTCGGTGATTTTGAAACATCTCTCACTCATTAAATCTAGATCTGCAAACGTCATGCTCCCAGAAGCTAGATTGTTTAATGCAGTTGCAAATTTTAAGTCATTTTTTTGCCGCATTATAATTTTTAATTCAAATAATTTAAACAAACTCCACAAAGATGGACCTGCTAGTGATACAATGGTTTTACCAGTTAAATTTTGAAAAATCCAGTTATCTCCGACTGGAGGTAATTGACGCATATCACCAACAGCAATAATTGATATACCTCCAAATAGAGATGTTGTTTGAAATATTTGCTGTAAACGGCGGTTGATTTGATTAAGTAGTTTTGAACCAACCATAGAAATTTCATCAATTATGATTAGTTTTAGATGAGCTAACTTGCATGCGAGTGTATTTGACGTCGAAGCTGATAATTCAGGCATAGTGTGGCCAACTTGATTTATAGGTAAAGAAAAAGCACTATGTAATGTTTGACCGCCAATTCCAAATGCCGCCTTTCCTGTTGGAGCAGTCAAAAGTATTTTGATATCATCAGGATTCGACCCAGGAGATGCATTGAAAACTCTTGACAAACATTGAAATAAGGAGGTTATAAGTAAGCTTTTTCCTACTCCTGCTCCGCCACTTAAAAATAAATAAACTGGCTTCCATTCCGGATCGTGTTTCTTATTAAAGTATTGTAGGACATTAATCAAAAAGTCACGTTGGTCTACATTTAACTTTCGAGTTAATTCTAAGTACGCTTCCTCAGGTATAATTACAGGTGCAACGAATGTGGCTGGTTCACCTTGGTTTGGTCCAGCATTTCCCCCAGGTAAAATATCATCTGCAACATCTGCAATTTGGTCTTCGTACTCATAGCCCTCTAGAGGCCTTCTGTTTCCCTGACATATAGCCACTTCCTCATTTTCTACCTCAGCTTGTTTTATTGCATCCAGAAGGGCTTCAAATTCTTCAGCACCTCCGAGTTGATTAAAAGGAATACTGTTTGATTGTATTGTGTCAGCTGCTAAATTGAACTTGGCTAATAAATTGATTGAATCTTTCAAAAGTTCTTCTTCTTTTCTCCACGGTAGATATAACATTAGTTGTTCTCTATAAAACTGATCAGGATCTGCGACACGATTAAAACGGCAAAACCGGATAACTCGGGGCTTTTGTCTACGCCTTATGTAACCATCATTGTTTAACAGAGCTATACAATTACCCACTGTTTCTTCATTTCCATTATTTTCTGATAATATCATTTCACAGTCTTCATTTTCATTCATTTCATTCTCCAAAGATGTTCTACCGCGCTTATTGCCTTTCTTAGAAAACATGTAAAATGCAGCAAAATAAGCAAGGGTCATGTTTTCAAATTCTTCTGTACATGGACGATTGACGTAGTGATCGATCAGATTAGGCACAAATATGTCACTAGATTTAGGATCCATATTTTGTAGTTCTCTTGTGCTTTTTAAAATTTGAACTCGTTTTTCGGGAATATTTGTATTAATGAACACTTCACTTTCACTGCCACGTGATAATGGAAGGCTTATCAAATAATATACAGCCTCTTGAGCTGATATTTCAGAAGCATTCAGGAACACATTTGATATGGTTCGCAAAGATTCTCGAACTGCTTTATTTCCTTTTCTTGTTTCTTCGACTGCATCTCTAAGAAGTTTTGACATTCCCCGATCAGCTTTGTTAATATAGTTAACTATGTATAGCGAGCAAGCAAAAGGGTCTAATATGTATTGAATATCCATATTGGCGCGATGGAGTTGTAAAATTTTTTTTGAGTAAGGATTTATATAAATATCTTTAGGGTTTCGCTTCAATATAGTTGTAGGTCTAGAAATAGAAGCTCTAATGGCAAGAATGTACTGTTCTCTGGTAAGTCCAACATATTGCAAAAAAATCTCAAAAGTTGTTATATCTTCAGGAATGTTATTAAGTTTTTCCTTTAGTACACTTGACAGTTTTTTGCTATTTTTATATGTAGGTTCATCTTGATTGAGTTCAGTTAAAACTATTGTGCTGTCATATGGGTAGAATGGTATACCAAATCGGCATGGTCTTCCTGGTTTTGGGTGGCAGGTATGTGTATGCTTATGGCGCTGTAATTCGATGAGTGAAGTCTCAATGTCTTCGCTGTTACAAGTTATGATATTATCGATAAAGTTCACAACCTGTGGAACTATCGTAGCATCACCCGGCTTAAACACTGGGGCTCCTTTCAGCCACAGCATTATGTGAGCATGAGGAGAACCACGGTGCTGAAACTCTATTCTGTAGTAAAAATGATCTATTTTAAATGTACCGAAAGGACCTGACGTACAAGACCATGTTTTTCTTAAAGCTTGCAATCTAGTTTCAAAATATGTAGCACAAATAAAGGGGTCGCTTTGGATAAGGCGAGCTTTCTCAATATAAGACAGCTGTTCTGCTTGCTCCTTAGTTATTTCCTCTGCATCCACAGTCTTTTTTAACAATTTAATTAGTTCAGTCCACTTTGTTTCTGCCGCCGAAAGAGTTACAAATAATGTAGGAACACCAAATTGTCTCACCATAGCGAGTAATTTTTTTTTCTCTGCTTCCCAGTGAGCGGGCGAATTTTTGATTCCTCTTAAAACTCTATACCCTTCATCTACTTGAACCAAACTATCGACGTAAGCAGAATCTAGCATATTTTCAACCAAAATAGGTTCCCCAGTTCGAGTTTTCTTTCGAAGACACATCGCAATACTATTCTGCACTCTGATAGTCTGTTGCTTTTTCAAAGCAGTAAATAGATAATCAGGACGGACAGCACGACGATCTTCTCGGGATATTTCTGATTTAGTAATGTCCATATGACTTAGTTTCACCTTGAAATTTCTTTTTTGACCACAATGAATTTTTACAAAAGCCAATTCTTCCATGTATTCATCGAAAATGAGAGATAGCGGCCGTTTTCCTTCACCAGGTGCAATTATTAGTGTGATATCCTGATCTAATAGGGTTTCATTACCACCAGGATTAACGTCTTCGTCTTCATTAGTATTCTCATTTTCATTATTGATCTCATGGCAAGTACACACACCTTCATTAAACTCATCATCAAATGACCAATTATCATCAATTTGAATGTTTAAATCTCTATATAGATTACATTGAACCAAATACTGAGCAGCTTCGCATACTTTTTTGGGTCGAATACGCTCCTTGCGTCCGTGTTTGTAGCACATTTTGCGTTTCAGTTCTACTGTTATAACATGCGTATCTGATACTGACCTTGGCAAAGAAGTAACCATAGTGTTTACTTCTACAGGTACATTTATCACATTTCCCGCAAGGCCATGCTGATATCCTAAGCCAGTTCCTCTTTTAACAATTTTTATGAAAATATGTCGAGCACATACTAGGCGTTCTTCGAGAGGAGTTAGATCTTTCAAAACGTCTGGTATTTCAAGAAATAACAACCCATTTGCTCTGGCTAAACGGGGAACTTTGAAACATCGTATATCTGTTGCGCACGTGTTACAGAAAGAACCTTTATCTGCCTCTGGGTAGAGATGGAATATTTGTGCCAAATAGTCATCTGTATATTTAGCACTTTTGAATCTTAATGAAGATTTTGAAATAAATTTTATACTCTTTTTATGCCACAGACGTCCACAACAATGACATGGGTTAGAATGCCCTTCTTGTACTGCAGAAATATATTTTAGACTAACTGCTTCCCAGTTGGACATAAAACGTTCTTTACGGGACTTAGCCGCATTTTGTTCATTAATTTGGTAATCTGCATCTCGACGAGAATCACGATGCGCTTGGGCGTCTCGTGTTTGCTCTGCTTGGCGATATTCTGGCTCAAGTCGAGCATCACGATGCGCTTGAGCGTCTCGTGTTTGCTCTGCTTGGCGAAATTCTGGCTCAAGTCGAGCATCACGATGCGCTTGAGCGTCTCGTGTTTGCTCTGCTTGGCGATATTCGGGCTCAAGTCGAGCATCACGATGCGCTTGAGCGTCTCGTGTTTGCTCTGCTTGGCGATATTCTGGCTCAAGTCGAGCATCACGATGCGCTTGAGCGTCTCGTGTTTGCTCTGCTTGGCGATATTCGGGCTCAAGTCGAGCATCACGATGCGCTTGAGCGTTTCGTGTTTGCTCTGCTTGGCGATATTCTGGCTCAAGTCGAGCATCACGATGCGCTTGAGCGTCTCGTGTTTGCTCTGCTTGGCGATATTCGGGCTCAAGTCGAGCATCACGATGCGCTTGAGCGTCTCGTGTTTGCTCTGCTTGGCGATATTCTGGCTCAAGTCGAGCATCACGATGCGCTTGAGCGTCTCGTGTTTGCTCTGCTTGGCGATATTCTGGCTCAAGTCGAGCATCACGATGCGCTTGAGCGTCTCGTGTTTGCTCTGCTTGGCGATATTCGGGCTCAAGTCGAGCATCACGATGCGCTTGAGCGTCTCGTGTTTGCTCTGCTTGGCGATATTCTGGCTCAAGTCGAGCATCACGATGCGCTTGAGCGTTTCGCAATTGCTCGGCTTCGCGATATGCAGGCACGAGTCGAGCATCCCGATGCGCTTGAGTGTTTCGCATTTGCTCTGCTTCGCGATACTCATGCTCGACTCGAGCATCACGATGCGCTTGAGCGTTTCGCAATTGCTCTGCTTCGCGATATGCAGGCACGAGTCGAGCATCGCGATGCGCTTGAGTGTTACGCATTTGCTCTGCTTCGCGATACTCATGCTCGAGTCGAGCATCACGATGGGCTTGAGCGTTTCGCAATTGCTCTGCTTCGCGATATGCAGGCACGAGTCGAGCATCACGACGCGCTTGAGCGTCTCGTATTTGCTCTGCTTCGCGATATTCAGGCTCGAGTCGGGCATCACGATGCGCTGCTGTATTATTTTGCTGTGATAATTTTGACCGTTTTTTAAATAAGCACCTATCTTTTTGGGTTTGCAATCTATCTCTTTCCATTTCCTTCAATCTTATTTCCGGATTGTTTCTCGACGCCCTTTTTTGTTCAGCTTTAGTCTGTTGCTTTTGTTGTAGATTTTTTACTACAAAAATGTCACGCTTAGGATTCCCCCGGGGCTTTCTCGGAATAGATGGAAACTGTATCAGTTCTCTACTATCTAGAATTCTTAACAAATGGGGACGCATTTCTGCAATGGTAAAATTTTCAAACGCCGGGTTTCGATTCAATGCAAGTGATGTTGCATAGGCAATAGCAAAGACGCCGCAGTCGTAATTATTCGACTGCTTCTGTACATCGGGAAAAGAAGTTGACGGCTTGTGTGGGAATAGGCCATCTACAAACGCCTGCTGTAAAGGCGGCAATAATTTACCCTTAAGACCATCATATATGCGCAATGAGTCGCCATTGTAGAAAAGACACACCCAGTGTCCGACCCCACTGTAATTCTCTCCATAGTATAGTAACTGGATGTGACTCTGATTACGATCAACTGGTAATATGTCAGACACAGAGTTTAAATAATCCATTGGACGGGGCTGGGATGACGTGTAACGATTTAAAATGTTATGAAAAACATTAACACAGTCGTCCTCCACATAATTCGTATCTTCTAATAAGTATTGGAAATCGAAATTAATGTTTCCGAAATCCATTTTTTTAATAACCCCAAGAGAATTAAAACGGACGAATTGGTTAATCGACAAACTCTTGTTTCAATTTCAATTCCAAATTCAATTCGACCAAACCAAAATTTTCAATACGACACGACACGACACGACATTAGAACAAATAACGTTGGTTAAAATTAACATTAATCAACATTATTTTGACCTACGTAAAATTTGAATCCGATACAGTATATCGCAAGAAAACGTAACGATATCGCGATCTAGATTGCAATGTGGCGCCATCTATTGGCAAATGTTTAAAACGAATCCGATACAGTATATCGCAAGAAAACGTAACGATATCGCGATCTAGATTGCAATATGGCGCCATCTATTGGCACATGTTTAAAACTTAATTTAATAAATGACTTCAAATCTGATTGATTGCGGTGACATTTTGGTATGTATTATAAAGAAGACCGTTCAAAATGGACCAGCTTTGTTCCACAGATATCATATTCGACACTTCAAACAATTTGTTGTAACAAATTGTTTCAATCGCAAGTTATGAAATATGGATTATTCGATTGATTACGTAAACTTAGAGCCATGGTGTTAGTATATTCGTCCTATTCTTACTAGGTTAAAAGATATTGGGTGTTAAAGTTTCACATTTTTGGGAGTTTCACACAAAACACCACCAGATGTCGTTACTTGTCTCGAAGGTCGATAAATCTGAATTTGTAAAACCATTAAATGACTACAGAATTCCACGTATCGGAAACTGAAAGATGACTTGATTAACTGCCATAATGGTATACCAATTCTGATTTATGGATATTTAAGACAAATAACGACATCTAGTGGTGTTTTGTGTGAAACTCCCAAATGTGAAACTTTAACACCCAATATCTTTTAACTTAATAAGAATAGGACGAAAATACTAACACCATGGCTTTAGCTCGCATAAATCAATTGAATAATCCATGTCTCGTAATTTGCGATGGCACATAAAATAAAATTAAGGTACCTCTAAACCCCAGGTAAAATCCCTAAGGAAAAACGCCGATCTTCTTATGTACTTATATTTAGTTTTTTAATTGTAGACTAATATTTGACACATTCTAAAGAAAAAATGTCAAATACAAAGAGCCAAGACGTCAGATTATAGTCTGAAATTAAAAAATTAAAAAACGTACTAAGTAAATAGATAAGGAAAATGAAAAAAATACCCACGGGATAGGAACTTGGGCGGGTGCAATCGCGGAGCGCTGGTAATTCTTTCAATTACACGTCATTTTGAAGAGACTGGTCGCTCAGCTGTGAATCACAGATTCTATGCCGTAAATTTCTTTCCCCGCTATACAGAAGCAGTCAAATAACTACGACAATGGCGTTTTTGCTATTGCTTAGGACGCATTGAAACGAATCTGGCGTTTGATGTGCAGTGCAACGCTTAAAAGCCTTAGGCGAGAAATGAACTAAGGTGAATGGTGGCTGTTTGTTTAAAATTTAATACCTACTAACTTTACAAAAATCTGTTTCTCTAGCATTGAGGTACAAGTACCGGTACAGGTACTTGTATCTCAATGTTCTCTAGCCCAAAATTCTGGAAGAGTGAGTTATCTGGAATCATACAGAACTTATTGCCAATTTCATAACCTTATTCAATGTTACCTACTCAGAAGGAACTAAAATCTTAGTGCGTCTTTTTATGTTTGTGTGTTCTACTGCTACTTAGCACCTATCTATATGAATATCTATAGGTACAGCTAGGTATACATTTTATACCTATACTGATAGGTTTAATCTAATATATAAAATTTCCATGTCACAGTGTTAGTTACCGTACTCCTCCGAAACGGCTTCACCGATCTCCACCAAACTCCACATACGCATTCAGTAGGTCTGAGAATCGGCTACTATTTATAATTTATAAGGCTAAACAACGTTTGCCGGGTCAGCTAGTCTTATATATAAAATTTCCATGTCACAGTGTTAGTTACCGTACTCCTCCGAAACGGCTTGACCGATTTTTATGAAATTTTATTTTCGTATTCAGTAGGTCTGAGAATCGGCAACTATCTATAATTTATAAGGCAAAACAACGTTTGCTGGGTCAGCTAGTACCTAGCTATATAAAATGCTCTGTCTTGACTGATATGATAGCACACTGTGCTGGTAGTAGAGAGCTGAAAGATGTAAGCTGTAAGCATCTGTTAGAGATAGGGTTTTTGAAATACTCACGGGTTTGGAACTTACACAGGTGAAACTGCAGAACAGCTTATATTATATACAAGCAGATTCCCGTGGTTTTATCCGCGTAAGTCCCGATCCCATGGTATTCCCATCCCAAGGGGATCAAAAGTAGCCTATGTTACCCTCGATAATGTAGCTTTCTATTGGTGAATTTTTGAAATTGCATCAGTTGTTTCAGAGATTACCCGGAAAATACATACATATTAGAATAGATACCTACTTAAGTTACCTACTTTTTATACAAGGACATGGGTACAGAAAACTATGATAATTATCTACTATGTTCGGGATAACACGGAGATATAAATAACCAACAATGTATTTTCAAATACAAACTTATTTATTGCATTTACCTAATAACCAGGTATTTTGAGTTGACAAGTAAATAGCTGGGTACCTCTCGGCGTACTTTTATAGTATATAGAATTGCTCTCATCAACACTTAACCCTTTGGAAATTGGTTCTACTCCTGGCTAAATGTTTTTCAACACACATATTTCTCCTCATTGTTGTGAGAATATCCTTAACATTATCTCTACTGTTTATAAGAGGGTGAAATGCGTTTACAAGGGCAGCAGGAATTCGACTTTTTGTTTGTTATAGGAGATAAGTACACGCAGATGTATTGCAATTAATGTGATTTTCATGTTCAGTATTCCTCGTAAGTTGGTGGAAGCGTATGCATAACAGAGACCTGCCACAATTGATGCACACATGCCAATGGTCTATTGTAGATTGTGTTGCAGTATCTGACCCAGCATCAGCAACATGATGGGGTATCAGAATTTCAGAAGCTGAATAAATTAATATCCCGCATGCATGATAAACATGAGCAGTCGCGATGATCTGTAACAAAAGGAATTGTTAGGTGCTTGCTTACCGACTACAAAAATAAGTACCTAGGTATTATATTTTTTTCTCAGACAAAAAATATAAAAGTATATATATACCTACCCTATTTCAGAAATTTAGATGTAAAATGTAAACAAGAATCCCATACAATTATTTGAGAGTGATAGCTCTTTAGTTACTTTTTAGGGTTTCGTTGTCAACAAGAAACCCCTAGTTTCTTTAAAATTGACAGTTCTTTGTTTACAGTTTTGATCTATGTTTCTGAAATAGAGTATATAGTTAAGTACTTACATTTCTTGAAGAAATTCATTGTCTAACTATTGGCTGGACTCGGTTTCTAAATAATGTACATTTTTTAAAGCAGATATGCCCCAATCAGCACAACGACAACGAGGTTGTTCTATTGTTTTAATCGTGAAGATATCAAAGTCGTAGTCACTCGTTCAAGTCTTCGTCTAAATCGAAATCCATGAATTTCAGGTTTATTTGATCAATCAGTCTGTAAACCATTCCTAGTGCACTAGGTTTTCGATTTATAAATTATATTTATGCTAGATCGCGCCGTATCCGTACCGTGGCGGGGACGAGCTTATTTTCATGAAGAAAGTACGGCCCGCTCTAATGTGAATGTGAACGCGACGGACTTGCCGCATCCGTGCTTTATACAAAACACGGCACGGATACAGCGCGATCTAGCATAAATTATATTATTCTGTAACGAAAGTAAATAAAAACACACAAAACACCAAATCTCCAAAACAAACTTGCTTGAATGAAAATAAGAAGTGAAGCTGTCACTGTCAAACAAAATCTCACAGTCAAACCAAGTGCCACAGATTCATTATCGATGTGTTATCGATTTTACTAAATGTCGTTCCGATTACATTATGTTGTAAAACATTGAAATATTATTATTATAATATATGGTAATACTAATAAAGTACTAAACTTAAAACCAAGAGTAAAGAAGGCAACGTAACTGTTACAAAATATTATTGATTCTAGATTTATATCATTCGATTACCGAATCAGCAGATTTAGATAAATGGCAAGTTTTAAGATATATCCAATAGATTAGATCACAAAAATAAATAAATTTTGCAGCTTTTATCTATGTAATTCTAATGAAAAAAAACTCCCAATTTTATTACGATTTTTATGATAAAAATTAGTAGCATGTTAGAAGAAAAATGTAATGTGCTCAGAAAATAAAGACAACAAAAAAATCACATTATTTTATGAAAATATCAAACAACTCGTCTATCTCTGCCCAACCAACCTACAAGGTTGGGCAGTCACCTCCATTCAACATTGCAGAAAAGTACATGTATCCTTTTTCTATAAAAAAAAAACATTTTGACAAGTAACGGTTTGCATTTTAGGATCCCCATCTACATCGACCTTTACCGATCTGGTTAATGGATGAAAAGTATAATATATTCAAATTAATGTCAAAAATATATTGCAAATAGGTTGCAAAAACTTATTCTGAACTGATTTTTTTTACAACCCTTTTGCAATATAAATAATTGGCATATTTAATCGAATATATAATATTTTTCATCCATTAACCAGCTCGGCGAAGGAAGTTGTATGGTAGGATCTTGGCGCCACTAGACGACGCCAGTAGTAAATCACTTTTGTATATGAGCCCCCCTTAAATATTCGTTTTATTTTGTTTTTAGTATTTGTTGTTAAAGCGGCTACAGAAATACACCATCTGTGAAAATTTCAACAGTCTAGCTATCACGGTTCATGAGCTACAGCCTGGTGACAGACGGACAGACGGACGGACGGACGGACGGACAGACAGACAGACAGACAGACGGACAGACAGACAGACAGACAGACAGCGAAGTCTCAGTAATAGGGTCCCGTTTTTACCTTTAGGTACGGAACCCTAAAAACATCTGAAGCCACTTTGGTCTAGATCTAGAAAAAGTTTATAATTCCTGATCTGACGGAATACTGAAGATCAGTGAGTAAGCTCATACTATGCGCTTCCGAAGGAAACGTTAGGCTGTTTACGAAGGCACAACCATTGTAGGTGCAGTTGGCATCTTGAATATCAGGATCTAATTCTGGATAATCTATTCAGACAATAAGTAGGTACATAAAAATTACATAATAAAAGAAATTAAGTAGAACAATAATAAAAGAAAAACAAAACAAAACACAAAAAGAAATAAATAAAATCACACACAAAACAAACCATCACCCAAAGCGTCCTGACCCATAGTCCCAAGCAAGCTCGCGGCGTTACCCCTCTGAATCGCCAAACTGACCCGCTGAGAGAGGAAACCACCTGCCCTGGGGTCCCCAGAGGCCTCGCAAAGACGAGCCGAGAGATCCCTGAAAAAAACCTTTGAACAGGGACCCCACGACCCAATCGTCTCAAAGGCCAACGGCATGAAAATATAACAGCCCGGGATGTCCTGGTACTTGCGAGCCTTTAACGATTCCGCACTAGCGGCAGCGGAACCAGCCTGCGCACAAGAGGCTCGCAGATGGGACGGAGCCAGGGTATCAACGCAAGTCGCATCCCAAAATAATTCTGAATAAAATTCTGGATAATTAAGTACCGTATATCTCTCAAAAACGATACGAAATATGTTTATTTAAGTTTATATTAACATCGCTCTTACGGTGACGGAGAACATCGGCATCGTGAGGAAACCGACATGTCCTAGGACTCACCACGGTACGAAGGCATGGGACATTCGCGAATCAGGAGTAGGCTTCGACCACCGAAGCCGAAGAGCAGCCCTTTCCCTATAGTGGGACAAATTAGCGGGCTGACAAAAAAAAAACTCCCAGATTAATTTTACAAATCTTATTTTTGTGTCCTTGCCTTGCCTAACGCTGTGTGCGTGTAGAATAGTTTACAAAATCACCACAACACCCTGTAACATATACACAGCATCTTTTACATATCCATTCAGCGTCTGCATTTACCAGCGAATAAAAATTTCCATTCCATCTTAAAATTTATTCATACCTGCCGGTAAAGGCCATAATGGGAATATTTATGTAAAAATAATGTTACATACATCGTATCGCTTTCGACGAAAGGGGAGCTTTAACATTTCGAAGCTTATATATTATTCCTCTGAGATCTGTCACCACAATATTGAGGATTAGCTGCGTCCCGCAGTTTCACCTGTCATAAGTCCCGATTCCGGCCCCCGATTATATTGGAGTAAAAAACAAATCTATTGCTCGCATTTGCAGAGGGAAGGAAACTCGTTTTATTAAAATGAACGCTTATGTACTAAATACTGATTTCTTAGAAACTTGACAGTTAAAGCAGGAATGCACTGCACGTGCCCATAGCTGGCACAGTTGCATACAGCTTATTGTAATTTATGGGTAACTATGCACTGATCAGCATCCCTGCATCTGTAGGCATAAGTGTGTACTCCACCTTCTTCTATATTTCTTCTCTTACCCCAGTATTTGGGGTCAGATCCTCACTTCGCGGTGCCAAGTTGATCTGTCTTGGGGTGTCGTTATTGGCAATTTGGGTTGTATCCCGTAATATTTGACCATAAAGTTAAAATTGGTTGTATTCCTCGTGTTAAATCTACAATCAGAGTTTGGCCACAATCAGATCAGTAAGACTTTACGTCAGCAGACGTAAGATAACAAAACCCTTCTAAGAATTCGTCTGAATCATACTCGTAAGTTCAACAAAGGAACTGCTTATCGGTTCAAATCATTTCTTGCTGCTCTACACAAAGATTAGTTACTGTTTGAGGTAAGCTCCGCTTTGGGTTTATTTGCTTTTCCCAAAAGACCTACCTACCTAACTAAATAAAGTTCTACGAATATTTCAAACACAGACTGTCCGAATTTCTAGGTGTAAAATATATTTTTTTGGGAAAAAGAAAACTATTTACTTATATAGGTATGTTTTTCCTCAAGGATCCATATTAGGACCATTCCTGTTTTTAGTTTATATTAATGACCTACCTTACCTAGTAAGGGACAAACATGAGATAGTATTGTTTGCAGATGATACCTCATTAGTATTTAAAGTTAAAAGACGCCAATTAAATATAGACGACGTGAACAATGCTCTCTCTAAAATAGTATATTGGTTCAATACCAATAATCTTTTACTGAATGGATCCAAAACAAAATGTATTAAATTCACACTTCCTAATGTTAAACATGTTAAAACTGTAGTGAAAATTAATAACGAGGAAGTCGAAAAGGTTGAGAAGGCTGTCTTTCTAGGTATAACTCTAGACTCTAAGCTTCAATGGGGCCCACATGTGAAAGCTTTGTCCGCTAGACTAAGTTCTGCAGCTTACGCTGTTAAGAAAATTCGTGAATTCACAGATATTAAGACTGCCCGCCTGGTCTATTTCGGCTACTTCCACAGCATTATGTCATATGGCATCCTGCTGTGGGGGTGTACTGCAGATATTAAGGATATCTTCATTTTACAGAAGAGAGCGGTACGAGCTATCTACGGGTTGGGCCCTAGAGAATCACTTAGAGAAAAATTGAAAGAAATAAATATTTTAACAGTATATTCACAGTATATTTACGAAAATCTTTTATACGTCCATAAAAATAAGGACAAGCTTGTTAAAAATCGGGACATACATTTATTTAATTTAAGAAATAAAGATGATCTAACTGTGCCCTGGAGTAGGCTCCAGAAAATAAACAGGTCCTTCTCTAGCTCATCTATGCTCTACTATAATAAGTTACCCAAGAATGTGTGTGACATGTCCATTAATAAATTTAAAACATATATTAAAAGCAAACTGTACAGGATGGCATACTATAATACATCGGATTATATTAACGATAAAAATCCATGGAAATGAATACTTTATTGAAAGACGGGGACAGACAGGGGCACGGTCGCGTTCGCGAATGCTTGGTTCGTTCGGCTCGGTTCGGTTCGTCCTGGGGCGTATTCATGGAGTTCTGTGGTAAAGTAGCAGGATAAGTTATGGAAAGGAGTAAATAGATGGTTCTACCTACGAATTTTATAATAAAATTCTAGAGTGTAGGAAAGGAATGCAAGGCTGGCACCACAGAACTCTGGTGGTGGGTCCCGGGGCGGTTTGGGCGGTGTTGGGCGGGTTGTGTGTTTGTGGATGAGATAGTGTTTTAAGTAAATTTTTTTTATGTTTATTATTTTGTATATTATAACTTATTTGAACAGATAGACAGACAGACAGAGTTACTTTCGCTCTTGTAATGCTAGTAAGGATTATTATAGTAAGTATAGATTATTGCTCCAGTTCCACTTTTCTTCAATAATATTATATATGCGACAATGTAAATCACATGATTACTGCAAAAAAAATATACAAAAAAAAACCCCATGAGTTTCTTGTGTCTTCTTCTCATGTCATGGAGGTCGCGATCCGAAGACATAGTAGAGTAGATTAAATAAAAAAAAAATTACATGTCAAAGAGATATCTTGTAATATCCGAATGAATAAACGTACTTTGATTTTGATTTTGATTTTTGATTTTGAACTGTTTTTTTTTTAATTTCAGTCGTACATTTTACTTCTGTTTTTGCGTTGTAGGATTGAATTTAAACTCAATTTTGGTTTTAATCGCGTGCTGTTCATTTATTTAAGTATTGTTTCAATGCTCAACCTTTCGCGTTTTCAGATGTGTTAATTAAGGACGTAAAATGCTTGTAAACAAAATTTTAGAGCGTATCAAACAATTGGTAATTATAATATAACAACATTAATTTGAAATTTCAAATCATAGATGCACTGCATTGAACTAAGATCAGTTCATCTGCAAAGTTTTATTAGTATAACTAAAACATTGACTGAGTAGTTTTATTTATTTGTAAAATTTAGAGGAAAGTTTGTGATTTTATTGTATCGAGATAATTTTCTGTAATCGTCTTTTCACATCATACAGAACCTAGTAAATATCCAACTCTATTAAGTATTGGTTTTTAAACTGTTGTTTTAAATAAATTTTATAAGAATAATCAGTGCTGGCCTACTGCATAGCCTTAAACAGTAATGGACTGGTCGTACAATAAAGATGGGTATGCATGCATATGATGATTTGAACAAATTTTAGAACGCGATCTTCCCTCTTAACTTACTATATTAGTCGCTCCACATTTCAACGTAATGTTATTATAAATATATTGCACGACGTTACACACAGCGCAATCTAGCCCCAAACTAAGCACTAGGCTTGTACTATGGGTACTAGACAACGGATATACTACATATTACACTTTTTTTTTGTAAATACATACATATGATACATAGAAAACACTGAATATCCCATGTCTTCGGACCGTGGTGAGTCCTAGGACATGTTGGTTTCCTCACGATGTTTTTCCTTCACCGTAAGAGCGATGTTATTAGCGCACATACCTTTTTTCTTAAAGAAAAAGACATTGGTGCGCGAAGTTAGAATATTATTATAATATTATTATAATATTATTAGAAGTTCCTAATTAACTTTGCGATGTTAATTTAATGCATGACAATGTTCTGATTGTTATGTCTCTATGAGGGACGACTCTTTGTCACTTCTGACGTAAAATGTGTACTATTGTAAGGTAAAATACCTTTTGTCGGTATGTCATCTTTTCGAAGTAGGTAGCTTCCTCCCTCAAAATGTTTTGGTCAAAGTTGCAGGATAATGGATACTTTTGCATATATGTACATACAGATATACTTTACTTATGTATATGTTCTACTAGCTTCGTCCCGCGGTTTCACCCGCGTAAGTCTTGATCCCGAATATCGGGATTGAAAGTAGCCTATGTTACTTCTCGATAATGTAGCTTTCTATTAGTGACAGAATTTTTGAAATCGGTCCAGTAGTTTTGAAGCTTATTCGTTACAAACAAGCAAATCTTTCCTCTTTATGATTAACATAGATATGTGCTTCATTGAATCGGGATACGTGGATCAAACCGCGGGATACAGCTAGTTCACAGAATAATACTCTTAAAACATGTAAAGTACACTGTAAAATAATATCCACATACATACATACATACATGTACATACAAAATATACGATTCGAATTGAGAACCTCCTCCTTTTTTTGAAGTCGGTTAAAAAGGGAGAATTTAGATAACTTCTCTATTACATTCGCTTTTGGAAATGAATATAATCGGACTACGGACTCCCATAACCGCGTATCAAGTGTCAATTTACGCGAACGACCGGGTCATTTGGGGGTGCTCCGGAACGTTAGGGCTCCGCCCTAAACATGGTACAGCAGAAAGCTATGCTAATATCATTAATATTGCCACTTAAGAGCGAGTCGGTTTTAATGGACTCTTGAGTGGCACATATTGATTTAAATTGATTGGTGCACTAGTTACAAATGAAGGAGTATAGGCACTTCTATTTTTTACAACAGTATAGATGAAGCAATATGTGTTGCTGTGTAGCCCCGGCATAGAATAGGGTTACCCCATCTCTTCCCGGGTGTCGTAAAAGACTAAGGGATTTAGGGAGGACTAGCAAAAATTAAGTTCTCCCCGCGCGGTGGCGGATAAACTGCTTGGTCCCTAGAAGGGTTGGTGTCAGGCAGGCGGCTGGCCGTAAAAATATTGCCAAATCTATTAGCAGAATGTATGGTCAATGATGTCTTACCAACATCACCATACCGTCCGTCATGTCTTACCGTCTTGTCTTTGGGGCGCCAACCCCAAATATTTAAATATTTGGGGTTTAGCGGACCCCTGGCTCCCGAGAGGGATCAACCGGTAACATCGCTCGGATAAGATATGGATAAAGCAATATGTAAATATGCTTATGCGTGTTTTAGCAGCTACCTGTGCCCCGCGATGTTGACTTGACCCAGTTTCCAATCTGACTTGTTCCAATATCAGACCCAAGAGCCAAGATCCATATCAATGATTTGAAAATGTAAGTTATTTTAGGATCTAACTCTTTGGCCAGGAACGATTGAAAAGAAACTTGATGTGTAACTTTATATTCGTTTCACGGTATTTGGTCTATACTAATATTATAAAGAGGAAATATTTGTATTTTTGTGTGTGTGTGTGACTATAATATATATATAATGAATAAACTCAAAAACTACTCGACCGATTTCAAAAATTCTTTTACCATTAGAAAGCTACATTCACCGTGAGTAACTTTTTGATCCTGATATTCCCACGGGATCGGGACTTACGCGGGTAAAACCGCGGGACGCAGCTAGTTACTAATATATTTTTTTTCTTCGAGATTTCTCATAAGTAAAGCCGATTTACACGTAAATATTTGTCAAGATCCACACAAATTGATCTGACTTCGACAGATTATTTACATACGGCGCGACGACGTTTCGATCTGAGTATAAAATTTGCGTTGACGTGTATTATGTATGACGTTTGAACATGAAACTGATTACTGATTAGAGACATTTGAAATCCTAACGCGATAGTTTGGGTCTATATCCTTCTAATAATACAAAACTAATACCAATGGTATTTGTTTATTTTTTTAATTCATTAATTTTCCATTCCCAACGAATACCACCTATATGAACGAATACCAAAACAACATGGAACATGGAATAATATGTTTG
The DNA here is from genome assembly GCA_958496205.1 of Idaea biselata. Taxonomy (NCBI): domain Eukaryota; kingdom Metazoa; phylum Arthropoda; class Insecta; order Lepidoptera; family Geometridae; genus Idaea; species Idaea biselata. The sequence continues at coordinate 3,600,284 of OY292401.1, read as the reverse complement.
CGACATGATCTCTTCATTAGTACATAATACCTAGCTGCGTCCCGTGGTTTCACCCGCGTAAGTCCCGATCTTGTAGAAATATCGGGATCAAAAATAGCCTATGTTATTCGGGGTGAATGTAGCTTTCTAAGTGAAAGAATTTTTGAAATCGGCACAGTAGTTTTTGAGTTTATTCGTTACAAACATACAGACACACAAAAATACAAATAAATAAATCCTCGATTTAGGGTAGTTTAGAGTTACTGAAACTTATATTATCTTATATATTTTCTAAATTAGCCTTAGTGAACCTCTTTAATGTCATTAGACTCACTTTAAAAATGTCTTGTCGTAATATAACTATTTTAAACGATTCAAATTCCGTATTATTTCATAAAAACTACACTTCCACAATTGTTTTTCAGCGCTAAATTATGACAGGTTACTCCTAAAGCTAAGCCTGTGGCTAGGCCATAAACTTATTTATAGACTTATGAAACCGGCCCATTACTCGGTAGTCACGTTCCGACTGCAAATATATTATCCTTTCCGTGGACCATAATCCGACATCCCGGACAGGATTTACGATACGATGTCTCTAACTTTTTTTCCGATATATCACTGAACTTAGAAATGATGAACTTCGCTGTTTCGTAGGCTCGATTTTGTAAGGAGTACCTAACAGAAGCGTAGTATCGTCATTTTTACTAGTGAGTTATATTTTGTAACTAATAAATGGATGGGCGATGCAATGCTTTGTCATTGATTCCCTTCCCTTACTTAGTTGCCTCAAACCAACTACCCTATATGTATGCTTATGGAGCTTTTTAACTAGTAAAAGCGCGGATAGACTGACTTTTCTCCTTTTTTTTCATAACGTCGTGTAGCTCTCCTTTTTTTATCGAGGAGAAATCCGGCCTTATGGACTGTCCCACCGCTCCGAGGGAAGCAGTGGGGATGTGTGGGGCTCCCTACTGGCCTAAGATGGTAGGCGGCCAGAGGTTTACCCACTAAAGGTCCTCGGGTGTCCCTCTCTTCACCGTTTCCGGGGGTGGCAGGCACTGGTAGCTCTCCTAGTGTTACAGCTGTTCAGGTCGCCCTAAGGTCTTATGCTTTCCCCATTGTATCTAACGAAAAGAAAAATAATCTATCAAGTTAAGCTTACGTACTTACATAAATTATTAATTAATATTCTTGAAATGATTCAAATGAAAAAGTTCAATGTACAAGGCGTACCTACTTTATATATATGTATTAGAGATGGGCCGACTAGTCGCCGACTAGTCGGGAAAGCCGACTAGTCGGCAGGTGCCGACTAGTCGGCAAATTATGCCGACTAGTCGTCAACTAACAATTATACAATAAAACCAATATTTATTTAATTAGTACTACAGTTTAGAAGGTGGGTAGTCAGAAAAACGTAAACAAAACACGTCATAGCTTACATACATCATCTAAACATCTAAAGTGTCATAACTATGCCTCAGCTCCATTTTTTTTCCAACTTTTATTTTTATTTCATCGATTTTTTGGAAGTTTCGCTACAGCTTTCGAAGTGCAAACTTATCCAAAAATAGCAACAATCGCCTAGTGATCATGATTAACCCAAATATCTCGGAATTATAATGATCTGCATTGCCGACTAGTCGGCTAGTCTGCTAGTCGGCAGAACCCCTAGTCGGCCCATCTCTAATATGTATGAATGACCTAAGCTCAAATTACACTAAGGTAAAACGTGATGGTATTCACACGAATCCGTAGGTACCTATATCTATACCTAACTGAAACTCAGCTCGTGACGTCAAACAGTTACGCATAATGTGTGCTCACATTATACTAGCACCTTTATTGTAACAATTAGCAACTGAAACTCATTATGGCAATTAACATTAAGGCTAAAGCGTAGAACACAAGTTCCGGAACTTATCTCAATATAGATCTGTGGTATTCTTCTTCTTTTAGTATAGAGTTTTCAGGTCGCCCTATGGCTTCTAACCGATCTGGTCTCTAGGTCTGTGATGCAATCGGATACAACTGGACTAACAATATATGTTACTAGCAGATTCCCGCGGTTTCGCCCGCGTAAGTCTCGATCCCGTGGGAATATCGGGATCAAAAGTAGCCTATGTTACTCAGGGTGAATGTAGCTTGTATGTATGAATGTAGAATTTTTGAAATCGGTCCAGTAGTTTCGCAGATTACCCCCAATATACATACATACAAACATACATACATATTTGTTACCAACGTTACCTCTTTATAATATTAGTATAGATGTTATAAATAGGATAGGAAGCTTTGTCGCTCTACAAACATGTATTTTTAGGGTTGCATGCATAGAGGTTGAGTTGTAGGTAATTATAACCTAAGGCTTCTAACCGATCTGGTCTCTAGGTCTGTGATGACTTCGAATGCAACACTTGATACCACACTTGATACAACTGGACTAACAATATATGTTATAAATAGGATAGGAAGCTTTGTCGCTTTACAAACTTTTATTTTTAGGGTTGCATGCATAGAGGTTGAGTTGTAGGTAATTATAACTTAACAGAGCGACATTACCGTTTATTTAGTAAAGCTCTTTAATTAATAGAGATTAAAAAAAGCTATACCTCTTTACAATTAACTCTTCACATTCATTAAATATTATCTTCTTCCTTAATAAGACCTTTGTGTACATAACTTAGCAATTAATCTCCTGGTTTCTTGATAAAAACGGTAAGAATCTCTGGTGGGTCTTTGGTGAGAGTAACACCGGTGAGGACGGAAACTTGCATTCACTGGTACTAAACTGCATATCTGTACCATTCAAATGGGCCTGTTGCGGCTATTCTTAGGTAGAAAGCTATCTTTATAAAAAGTGGTAAGTTTTTATTTAAAAGGCAATCGAGAAATTGAACAGGGTATGAGTACAGTGCAAGTATGTAATCAGTAATGGAAAGTGTCCTTTAAATTACATTTCAATACCGAGGACGGGAATTCTTCAATGTCCACAAACAATTTAAAAATATTGGTTCAGCAAGGCGTGAAAGCAACAGAGTTACCGTCCCATTTTACAATATTAGTTTGAATCCTACTAAATATTATAAATGTGAAAGTTTGTTTGGATGTTTGGATGTTTGTTACTCTTTCACGCAAAAAACTACTGAACCGATTGCGATGAAACTTGGAATATAGATAGCTGGACACCTAGAATAACACATAGACTTTTTATCCCGTAATTCCCGCGGGATCAGGAATTATGCGGGTGAAACCGCGGGGCGCAGCTAGTAGTTAATAATTCTGCCTTTTCTCCTTATTAAACAAGTTATGTATTCATTATATATTCCCTATTCATGCCACGAGAGCACAGAATATATAATAGTACACGAGAGTGCCTGCTTGTGTTATCAACAGCTTGATAATGAAACTTAAACAAATGTCAGCGAATAGTATAGAGGTCATCGAACCATAGTACACACACTCTGTAAACATGATGGAGAGGAACTAATAGGAAGTAACGTGACATAGTTCCCATATGTTTGATGGGAATGACATAATAATAGTTAATGAGTTCATGGGATGGGATTATGGTGCAGGATTTTCTTTGATATTTATTAGTCTTCATATTTATTGCCTTAATATTAACTCAAGGATTAATGCTGTTATTTAAATATGTTTGTGGCTGTATATTTTAAAATGCCTAGATACTTTATAATGAATGACACAGAATACATTACAGTTACAGGTTAAGTTTTATAAAACAGCAGAGGCCTCCCGCGCATATCCTGTGATCGGAATCAAATAAACCTTTCTCCAAAAAATGCAATCTAGCCCCAAACTAAGTACTAGGCGTGTACTATGGATACTAGACAACGGATATACTACATATTGGGTATTTTTTTTCCATACCATCTATCTCCTAGTCTCATCTTATACCCAACATTCTTAATCAGAAAGAAAAGAAAAAAGAAAGAAAGAAAATAGATTTATTTAGACAAGCACACAACTACATAACTGGAAAAAAATAGCAGCAATATCAGGATTTATGCTTCTATGAATGTTGGTATAAATCAATATTTTCAGCGGTTTATGCGTGTTAACGTAATGAACAGGCAGTTACAGTATTTACAGTCATATTTCAATGGATTATTTTTCTGGAAAACCATTGAAATCTGTGAAGATCAAGGCACAAGATAAACTAGATATTAGTTCATGGCCACACTCATTATGACCATGCCAGCTTGTACCACTGTAAAATATAATCGACAAACCATCCCTTAAACCTACAGGCAGTTACCCCTTCCTTTCATACCTATCTGAGCTCCGGAAGGGTTAGATTTACGTAAGGCATTAAAAATAACAAGCAGTAATAAAATATTGTTATGTAGGTCTCGTGTCAATATAGAGGTGAGCAGCTTGTTAGTAGTGTTATGCCATTCCTCGGCGTGCCATTAGTCAGCTTCGTAGGTATTCTAACGATCGCCCACACCACCTGGCGTTTGAATCATTTTTATGAAACACTAAGTATCTAAAACTTTTCCGTGTTTAGGCTTTCCTTATTCTACACTAATATTATAATATTAGTGTAGAATAATAATTGTGTGTGTGTGTTATATTTTTGTGTGTATGTGTCTCTGTATGTTTTTGTTATGAATAAACTCAAAAATTACTAGACCGATTTCAAAAATTCTTTCACTAAAAGAAAGCTACGTTATCGAGGAGTAACATAGGTTACTTTTGATCCCGATATTCCCACGGGATCGGGACTTACGCGGGTGAAACTGCGAGACTCTGCTAGTGGAATATCTATCTCTTCTAATATATAAAATTTCCATGTCACAATGTTAGTTACCGTACTCCTCCGAAACGGCTTTACCTATGTTTACCAAATTTTATATGCGTATTCAGTAGGTCTGAGAATCGGCTACTATCTAAGTATAATGTATAAGGCAAAACAACGTTTGCCGGGTCAGCTAGTATTCTCTAAATAATCCGGAGGTCTTAGGTTAGAAATTGATTAAAAGACGGTTAACACCACTCGATTTAAACCGAAAAATGAGTTTAATTTCTATCCAATATCGAAAATAGAAGAAAAATCTAGGGATTAAAGTTTTTACCGAGTGTTCCGCAACTAGCCCTATAATTGGGTCTTTCGCGTGGGTTTTTAAGCCGTGGATTTCCTCACGATGTTTTCCTTTACCGTAAGAGCGATGTTAATCGCGCATATATTTATCTTAAAGAAAAATACATTGGTGCGCGGTCGGCAAGAAGGGCTATGGGTTATAGATGTGTAGGGAAAGCATACTTGATCTTCATTAAGAGGACAGTCTCCATTCTCATTCTCCATACAAACGTAGTTTAATTTTTTTCCCTGGATAAAGACATTAGAGCAAATATGTTTATGCCATAAAACCTATATCTGTCATGACAATGCATCTACCTTTTTATTTTTTTTATTTTCTAATTAAGTAAAATAATAATCCTCTTAAGTTACTTAAGAGGATCGTCTCCATTCTCTTTTCCAGTTTTTCTACCAATTATACCTCTCAAGTGGCTAATACTTGAACTGTTTGAATTATTTGAAACAGATGTAGGTACAATATCTAAAATGCTTTGCCCTGACTGACTGACTGACTGACGTACAACCTAAGCCTAAAACGACCTCTGTGGCGCGTCGTGCGAGAGCGCGACTGCAATGCAGGAGGTTGCGGGTTCGATTCCCGCCGGGTGCAAGTATTTATGCTTAAAAAATAAATATTTGTGTCTGGTCTGGGTGTCCTTCTATGTATAATATGTACGTATTTACAAAAGAAAAATAAATATAAGTATTATATCCGTTGTCTAGTCACCGTAACACAAGCTTAGTCGCTTACCACGGGGCTAGATGGCGCTGTGTGTTGTTCGCAGAATTTATTTATTTATTTTAAACCGAAGATGGTTGAGAGCTGATATTTAGAGAGTGTGTTCTTTATGTGATGTAAGCATCCGATAAGAAAGGATTTTTAAAAAGTCACGTATAGGACTAATGCGTGTGAAACCGCGTCACACAGCACTATAGTATAGCATAAACAGTAGCCTCTAACATTTTCATTTTTTTCTTTCATGGCACTCTCCACTGTTACCATCTGCAGTAAAAGTCTGCAATAAATAACCAACATCTCTGTCTGCCTAGGTCATAAATCTGTGTCGTAGGCTAGTCACCTAGCCTCACAGAATTTCTCCATTCTCCATTATGGCTAAATATTAGTACAAGGGATTCATACACATACTAGATCCTTTTTGACCAGGAAGGGTAAAGAATCAGTAAAGTTTGATTCTTGATGTATAATTTGTTAATTTTTAGGGTAAATGAGACTCCGCTGTCTGTCCGTCTGTCCCCAGGCTGTATCTCAACGCAACGACACAGCGGTATCGTACATCGCTATGTATGCAGTAGGTATCGTATACATCGCGCATGTATTTTTACCACTGGCGCCATCTAGTGATGGAGTGATAGACTGGCGCCAGTGGTAAATTTTAACGTTTGCGTTCACAGGATTGGTTGGTCCAGTGTTCATTTTAGGGTTCCGTACCCAATTGTGTGTGATATAGACCTTTCGCGCGCGAGTCCGACTCGCACTTGGTCTGTTTTTTGTTTATTATTATAAATTTATAAGGAGACGAAAAAGGCCTTGACCTAATAGTAATATAAATCAATCAATTCTGCTATTGAAACCGTAGATCGCCGTAACCAATATTTTATCAAAACAAACAGATTACTCATAACTTGGTGAATTTGACTTCGGCTCTGTTTTCTTACTCCAGTTTGACGAATGCAGTATTGTGTTTCAACCAGAAGTTATTTATAAAATTATTCAAGAAGCTCTCCCGCTGTGTTTTGATTTTGCGACGGTATACGGGTTCATTTACAAAATTGTAAATATATGGTAGGTAAATGAATATGAAATTTTGTGACTGTTTAATTCTAAGTTAGTATAAAACCGATTTTGATTATTGGCTGGTTTGAAAGAGCTTGAACTCGATATAATTTAACAGTCATATTGTCCTACAAATTGCGTCGTACGTTATCCCGGTCCTACGCTCAAAAGCAGTAGTACAGATCCTACCTCTGCTATCTACCACAATCGAGAGTTTCTTATAGGATATTTTTGGGCGTCTCATCAAAATGAAGCTCCTCACGGAAAACTAGTTTCAAGTACTCAATTTGCAAAAATGTACTAGGGATCCTAGACTATATTATACTTCGACTATGACTATGTAGTCATTTCGAGAATAGGTCGTTCCCAGACTAAACCGATTAAACATTGCCTAGCTAAAATCGTAGTGCACATTTTTGAACCAAACCATAGCCTTGTAGAACGATACAGGTAACGTAAACTTTCCATAAACTTAAGCAACTATTATTGTTTAGTCTATTACACAATGAAAATATCGATTTGAAATTCTTGCGAACGAATACTGGATTCGAGTTGAGATCGGTGTCAAAACAATTGTCTTGCGTGCACTTGAGTTCTATTGCTTGTATTTGTCAATCAACGTCTAGTGATGTCTGATCGACGTTTTTATCGATAAACGGAGCACTTAGACGTCGATATTTCAACGGGAATAATTGTAATTGATTGAGTCAACTCTTAGAAACATGGCAATCTTAGGCCCTGTGTAGCTCGGGTCTAAAATAATCCATCCATCCTCTTCCACTCCTGACGGTATTGAGCTTTCGACATCTACCTCGCGGCCTAATTTAATATGTGCTCGCGGGCGCCATTCTATCAGCCTTCGAGTCCATCTATTATAGATCGGGTCTAAAAGAATATGGTTACGGTATCCCCTGCTTAAATGCGTCAAAGGGGTTCGCAACATGCCTAACTTGTAGTAGATGGTAAAATATAGATGCAATGATTAAGCGTGTGAGTCATCGACGCCGGCGCCGGTGGACTAATTGGTTAAGTCGTTACTCTCGGATTGAGTAAAGATGCGTTGTTGGTTCGAATCCCGCTCAGTGTCGGTCGACCATGCGTTGTGTTTTTGTAGATGTATTTTTCTTTTCCAAATATTTCTAACAATGGGTTTCTTGGTCGGAAGCTTCGGCCGTGGCTTGTTACCTCCCACCGGCCTAAATAGTAGCGCCAAGCGGACTCGTCCGTGTTCCGTTACGTAGACCGGTGCAGCCCCTAAGGAAGACGGGTCGGATCTTGTTCCACTTCCTTATTCCTTCTTCTACATAAGCGTACTGCATATTAGACACTTATCATCACTTACCATCGGGTAAGATAGTGGTCAAAGGCTCATCTATCGAATTTAAAAAAAGCCAACATTTTATAGACATGGTGACTAAAGTTTAAGTTAAAACGCTTCGTTTTAAATTCTAGGGTCACCTTGGCCTGGTATGCTTACGCTAGCGCTGTCTGCAAGAAGCCATGGTTACTGGTCTTACGCGTAGGCTTTACTGGTAGATTTTTAGACGACATTTTAACCGTTTGGTTTGCGTGGCAATATGTAACGAATTCCACTGTACTAGATTCCTAAGGGGCACCCTTTGATTTATTTACATAGAGTATACAGGTACGACATTTCGTTCATATTAATGCGATTAAGCATGCTTTTAATAACTTACACGTTAATGATATTTAAATTATATCCTACTACTCGAAATTTTATGTGTAAGTACGTTGGTTACACACAACATTTCAAAACTTCTTCACGCAAATTCCGCTGAACTGATTGCAATTAAACTCTTTACTTTTTATCCAGATATTCATGCGAGATCGGGACTTAAGCGGATGAAACCGGAGGCAGCTAGTATATTATATTTTTTAAATGGATATGTTCCTCTATTAATTAATTCAAAAATATCTTAAAGCCCAAGTCATACATAACTTTTGATTGGAAAACACATCTTACTGCGATTAAAAGAAAACCATACACCCTTATTAATAAACGTTGGGTTAGTAAGATCATGCTTTGTCTTTTTCCGTAACAAAAACGTTCAAAGTTGACAGACAGAAACAAAATGTAAATATAATTCGACCTTATTCCACTTTTATCAATAAGAGAGATAACTTCTCCAATGATTACTTTCACTAGAAATCGTATTTACTCATCTGATCCCGTCTATAGAACCAATAAATCGGAAATGATCAAACAAAATGATTTATTCTATTTACACACATAAAATTCCTTGACATCAGTCGCTGTGAGTCATATATTATATACGATATAAACAGTATTTGTGACTCAGTGATATAATGCAGCGATAACCACTTAAAAGTTTATACTATATTGACGTGTTCAGATTCATCTGGTTTCGAGAAGTTGTATTCTTATGTGATGCAGTCAATAAGGTTTAAATTACCTACCTAAAGGAAAATACTTGATAAATTTTGGTCGCTATATACGTAGAGAGCGTTGACCCATGTATTTAAACTTTAAACTAAACCTTTATACAATGTGATATATACCTAACTTAATAAATAATGATCGCTGTAGCCAACATTCAATAAATCTCTTGTCGACATTTCTTCAATTGGTTGGCAGATTGCAACTGATATATTGTTAAATAGGAAGTGACATTATGGGATAACAAGACGTAATAATGTTTGTTTCGCCGCGTTTTATTCCAAGATTATTTTATTTAAGATTGCTCTTACGGTGAAGGAAAACATCGTGAGGAAACCCACAGCTTAGTTAGCTCCAGACTTATTGACCTGTTCTTTCCTCTGGGCATGGCTGACTAGGCTGGTAGGGTAGTATAAGTGCTAGGCAAGCCTACGCCACCTAACAATGACCCGGGCACTACAACGCCATAAATAGCATGGATTAAAAGTTGCTAGCGCTGTATAAATCAGCTAAAGAATAGATGAAAAGGCCAATATAGTTATTGGTTCAGTCGTTTATAAATATCTTGGATCCATAATGGGAGCACGGGCTCTGAAAGGTACCTACCAGCTGAAAACCAGTGATTGGTCAATGGTCCTCACCCAATGTAAACACTGGGCTGTGGCCTATTTGTATTGTATGTAGCACACGCTTTTTATTATTGTGGAATTAGGTCGATTTTTACTATGTTATTTTAATTGTTTATTTTGGCGTTCCACCGTTTATTTTATCCGAGCAATGGTCCCGGTTGCAGCCCTCTCGGGACTTCGAGGTCCGTTTTTCTGCTTTTGCGTCTTCACTTTGCACGATCTTCAACACCCTGTTTAGTGAGGCCATTGGCACCTTGAAAAATATCACCCCTGACACATCAAGCCAGAACATCTTGGGTCTTATCAACTTGCCGCGAGCGAAAGGAGGCGCTATGGCGAGATTTTTGTTTAAAATGTAACAATGTAAGAAAATATATAATAATACGCGATTCAGACCCGGGAAAATGTTGTATTTTTTCTAAGGCTGAGATTCATAAACAGAACTTTACTTCGCATCAAAGTAGTTTTCGCAAAGCATGCTTTCAAATCTCGAAGTTTACTATTGCCGATTTCAATTTCATAGTCGTCACTCGAACTTTACTTTAGATAGAGCGGCTTTGCGCTGTAGTAAAGTAAAGCCAAAGTAAACCACGACAGTAATACGTTCTACGCAAATTTTATATTATTCAACATTAGTAAATTAATAACTAATCATACAATTTTCTTACAAATAAAATAATTTGTATACATTATCAAATAAAAATGTTTGTCAGCTGCGTCGCGGCTATCTATAATATATAATAATTTCACAAATGCCGTTACTGAAATATTGTAGTAAAAAGAAACGTAATTTTTGTATAACCTGTTTACTGTCGTTGTTAAATGTCAAAACTATTTACGTTTTTGCTTTTCTTTTCCCTTGCTCTTGCTATATTGAATTTTATATTATTAACGACTTGGCTACCATCCCCGGACACCGTATTCTTGGATTACACGATAACTTTCTGCTAACACAATGGACAATATCGAAAACATTGAGCAAAGACTCAATCGTATCGATAATATTGGCGTCAAAATAAAGCAGCTAAAACAAATACACAACAAGCACAGTAGAGTGACTGTAGAGTACCCATGTAGTACCTATTTCACAGAAATGACATTGCCGTTTATGAGTGCATAATACAACCAGATTGAATATACCAATAAACTCTAAATTTTGCACTAGTCACAAGACTATTAAAATTAGTAGTATAATAATTCAAACTTTACTTTGAGACGAAAGTCGACGATATTGTGGACTAGTACTTTACGAAGCAAAGCAGGGTTTCTCGAAGTAAAGACCGTCCTTAGCATGACTATGAAACATTATTTTGAGCCAAAGTGCGACTTTCTTACAAAGTAAAGGCGTAGTGCGGTTTATGAATCTCAGCCTAAGTTACGGACAGAAAATAAAGCAAAGTATAGTTTATACACGACAAATCTTAAAATTGTTAAACCTACCCTAATCGATTTAAATTTATCTATCTGTCTATCGCCTCTTTATTAAAACTCTTTTTAGGATTATCTTACTTAATTATTTTGGTATTTACTAACATAGCGACGTTGTTTCCATAAAAATAAGAACTAAGTTTTTCTAATGCGAAAGTTATGTTCCGGAAATTTGAGTAAGATACAGCACTAAAGTTTTGTGCTACTCTCCGAACAAACTGACTTTTCCCTTAAACCAACTGCCAACTGATTTACCTAAACCACACTCGGTATTTATAATTCTGTGCATAATCCAAACTGATATTTATTCAAACCCTGGGCTAAAAATGATTTTCCCTGTACGTTGTTCTTCCATTTGTAAAATTAATGACACCTATTGTTCGACTTTCATTTGTGGGTACCCCTACTGAATTATCAAATCGTAGGCAGCCGTGTAGCACGCGTCAAATTATTTGGACTATTGTATGAATATCGAATTAATTATAGTTTTGTGATTCCTAGCCCCCTTACTTATAAACGATGACTAAGTTTATGTAACTTTGTCTTTTTCTGTTAACTTTGAAACTTCATGTCACAGTAAAAGACAAACGTTACATAAAGTTAGTCATCGTTTATAAGTAAGGGGGTATTTGTTTAGTGTGACTTTTTTATAAGGTATTATAGATCAGTGAGATTGTTTTATAATGTGGCTACCCTTTTACCGGTCTAAGTCCATTATTATTTTTGTTCTATTATTTTATTATTTTTAAGATAACGCACCTCACCCTTAATCATTCGTGTGATCCTCTCCATACCGAGATTGCCTGGAAGAGACCACTCTCAGTGGTAAGGCCGCCTATTGTGCCACTATAGATTAAGATTTTATGTACTTTATTTTATTGTAATTTATTTTTGGTGAGAACAATAAAGCGTTCTATCTATCTATCTAAGTTTTTATCGAATATAAGTGTATTTCTTAACAATTAAAAATCGTCTAGGATTACAGTATTTTCGGTAATGTTGCTTAGAAAGTTGCGATCTCGTTAAGGGCGTTTATTCCATTCTCTTTCTCCATACAAACGTAGTTTACGTTTTCCTCCCTGGATAAAGACATTAGAGCAAATATGTTTATGCCATAAAACTTATATCTGGCATGACTATTCATCTTCCGAATTATTTTTTTCATTTTTTTTATTTTTATTTTGTATTATTATTTTAATTAGAAAAAAAAAAGGTTCGTACATTGACAAGACATGACAGATATAGGTTTTATGGCATAAACATATTTGCTCTAATGTCTTTATCCAGGGAGGAAATCGTAAACTACGTTTGTATGGAGAAAGAGAATGGAATGAACCCTCTTAAAGTTTTCTCCATTTATAATTTTTTCAGCAATATCTACAACACCTGACATTAAGTAAATGAAGTTTTCAAACACCGTTTATAGGCATTAGTTAGTCGTGATCTCTACCACAAAGTACATTTTATATTAATACCTAGGTAAATCTGTACTCAGATTTAGTATGTCACGATGTCATATCAAAATTCTTTTATAGGCAGTTAGGGCCGTGAAAGCGCAAATATCTACTACCACTGCGGTTGCTACAGTATGGTAGGTACAGTCGTATCTGACAGGATGTTTGTCGGACAAGCAATGAATACAGATCGGTTTACTACGCATGGGATGTGCGTTTACAGGTTAATCTTTAGTTTTACGAGGGCTTTATTTATAATTGCAATTGAATATTTGGCAGTTCGTAGAGAAAGTACGAAGGTTTAAATTCATTTATTAATGCAGACTCTTGACTTTCTTAACTACAATACAAAGCCAAACAAAACTGCTGGGTCTAAAAAAAATGGGAGCTTTCGCATTTACTTACCTACGGTCAGCATTAACCAAAAAACATGTTATTCTGAAAGGGTAAATTAAATACCTGAAATCTCATCTAGAAATATGAAAGTATCTGGTATGAAGGCTATTAATATATTAGAGGTTTATTAAAGATATTGGGCCGGTTAGAACCCAAGTAAATAGATTTTGCAATCAATTACTTGTTTCAGTGTTAACTTAAAATCATCAAAGTTATGATAAGTAAACGGGGTAAGTTTGATTAACTGAAGCCGAATTATGAAGCTATTAAAACTTGACTTTAGGTATTAATCGAGTTTATTGGAAGTACAAAGTGTACATATAAAACCTCTCTTATCTATAAAAGGCTTTGTCTGCCTGACTGACTGACTGACTGACTGACTGATCATCGCACAGCCTAAGCCTCTGATAGCAGATGGCTGAAAATTGGAGAGTGTGTTCTTTATACGATGTAGGCATCCTATGATGAAGGATTTTTGAAAATTCCCACTGGATCGGGACTTTGCGAGTAAAACCGCGGGTTACAGCTAGTTACACTTCGTTTTTTACTTTCAGATTACGATCTGACATTTTGGCTCTTTGTATTTGACATTTTTTTTCCAGGAACTTGTGTCAAATCGTAGTCTACAATTAAAAAACAAAGTATAGGTACTATAATACAAACTTGAAGCATAAGCGAATAATGGCTTCCCATAATTTATGTTTCATAAAATACTTTTTGCTCTCTGGCCTTCTGTAATTTCATATCTTCTCTCGACTCATAAACTCGGTGTGTTATCTCTGCAATTTCACTTCAACCATTATCTGAAATGATGTACGGCTTTCTGTAGTGCGTTGAGTGCTGTTGCTCACAAGATTTAAATTGTAGTGACCTTAGGCGTTCTTGTAATGAAATACATTGTTGTCTGTTGGGTATAGGGTGTTTAGGTTCCGATTCTGAATACTTCTCATACCTCTTATAATAGCGGACAGATAAATAAAAGGAGTTCAGTGGGGTGATTTTATAAAATTGTTGCTGATCTTTCCTGTTTCAAAGCTGAAGATGATTAGAAAAATCAATTAAAATTAACTGTCAAATCTTCTTCTTCTTCTTCTTCTTCTTTTCTTATATATAAAAATGAAACGTTTTCCGTTGTCACGACATCACGCGTGAACGGCTGGACCGATTTCGATAATTCTTTTTTTGTTGTGTTTGCTATTGTCAGGAAAAGGTTCTTATGAAAGAAAAAATGCTAAACCGATTTTGATGAATTTTATTTTTTTATACTAAACGACAGGACAACGTCTGTCGGGTCAGCTAGTAAATAATAAAATCATTTATTCATAAAATGTCACTTAAACACACACATAGTCAATCAAATAAACCACCCCTGATCGTACCCGGTGCAAAAGAACCAAGGATGCTGGCAGCATTATCCCTTTGTATGGCAATAGCTATCCGAAACTGTCAAATCGGGAATACAAAATCGGAAAATGATGAAACACGAAACATTTCTTATTGTTTCAACCCAAATGACATTTGCAACATTTTTACGGAAACAGCAGTTTTAAGTTCGAAATTCGAATAAAATCTGTAATATGCTATCCATACGAACCCGATGAACCCGGGAAGTCTGTTTTGTGAACTATCTTGTAAATGCTTTAAAAACTTTTAAGTGAAAGAAACGGTTGTAAATGTAAATTGATACGAGAACATGGAGCCGGAATGTGGCGGTAAAGTAACACGTTTGATAATCATCTTAGAAATATATATCTAACATCTCTGGACCAGAAACAGTGAAGATGTTGTCACGAATTGTCTGTAACTGTACAATTTCGAAGAAGAGCTGCTATCCTGTTTTTTTATGTCACATTTAAGCGTTGACCTCATCTTAACTGATGGGAAGCGACGATGTAACATGCATACATTCTTGCATAGAATAAAGCTAGACACACGACTTTTCAAAAAATCTGACTAAAAGATCCGAAACTAAAAAAATCAACTATAGTAAATAAAACTATAAAACATAAAATTGATTTTAACAACTAAATTGAAACTAAAAATTATTGAAATAAAACTAACCAAAAACTAAACTAAATCTATAATCAGCTAAACTCTTCGTGGAGGGAAAAGTGCCCAGAATGCTGGCTGCATTGCCCCGTTGTATACAGATACTTATTTTCTGGGCAAAATACAAGCCAGCATTCCGGTCACCCGATGCCTCCACCAAACGTATACTATAGTAACTTATGTGTACTTCCGTAATTTAGTAAAAAATAGCACATCTAACAGCTTCCCGACTTTTATTTATGCTAAATTTTCGCGCAATATTTCATGGACAGGATAAGGGAACGTGCTCAAGTAGTTTCGCCTTTGAGGTCAGGTTTCACAAAGCCGGGTATTTAAATTTATTTATATACGGGCTTTATATGAGTAGCTACTACAAAGTATCCACTCGAATAACAAAGCGGTTCAAAATCTACGAATAATGAAGCATCATTGATGACACTTTTGATTTATGATAGAGTAGGGGACGCTTAACTAAAATTCCCACTCGATCTAGAAACGTTCCTGCTGGGCTAGGATATCAGCACGAGATACATTTTGTCGTATCAACATAAAGGTTCTCTCTTTTTTTCTCGTCTCGAAATAATGATTCTCGTGCTGTCATGCTAGCCTAGCAGGGCTTACTGATAATTTTCAATGGAAGTTGAATGTTTTTGATAGATATTGCTGATAGGTTACTTATTGTTAATGTTACATTTCTACTCAAAGAATTGAGTAACATAAATGAAATATTGTATAAATATAACGAAATAAAACTCATTTTTCGACGCCCAAAGTTCCAAGGACTTCACGTGTAATAACGCGATCAAGACCGAAAAATAATAGATTTTTCTTCTGTTTTCGCGATATTGAATTACATTTAAAATTATTTTTCGGTTTTAATCGCCTAGTGTTTTTACTTTTAGCATTGTTTCAAAGCTCAACGAGTAAAAGTCTCGAAACGTTGAGCATCGAAAAACTAAACCAATATTAGGAAAGGTTAGGATTAGGAATATAACACGGAAGTCAAAGAGATTTTTTTACCTTTGCGTGGCTCAGAGGACTTATTTTCTTGTAGCAGAAAAACCTGATTTGATTTTCATATTTTCCTAATGTTTCTTTTTCTTTCTGTTTCCAGAGCCGTGGGTAAAACATGCCTGCTTATCAGTTACACGACAAATGCCTTCCCTGGAGAATACATACCCACAGTGTAAGTACTTTTATTTGGACCCTCCATTTGTAATTTCGTTTTATGTTTGTTTGCGCCGTTATCAGTATGTATGGCTAATATTATTTTAGCATAAGTATTATTGTTGTTATCTGAGTATATGTAGTTATTGGGTTTTGTGGGCTTTTTTACAAACGTATCGGTATTTTCGTGTGTGTCAGAATGGCTGGTTGTCTGTGGCTTTGATCTATGAGAGTTGATTCAAAAATTGCTACATAATTGCTTATATTTGCTACATATAATAAAAAATTGCTACATAGTATATATATCTAGAAATCAAATATTTTTTTTGACCAGCCATTCTGACACACACGTATTTTCTATTGTTTTGATTATGTAGCTACTGTTTTTAATTTGGTTTAAGATTATTTAGTGTCAAGTTATTTTTGACATTTCAAAGTGGGACGCTTTTAGTGAATTTTCTGATTCATACCTATACCAGAGTACCGCGTGAACAAATTAATATAAATGTTCAATTAAATTGTAAACCTCCTCCTTTTTGAAGTCGATTAAAAAGGAATGTTTTGGATAGAAATTAAATTCATTTTTTGGTTTTAGTCTGTGATAATTACAGATCTCTTCTTCAGGATTGACGTCGTTGATTCTTCATTCAATCCTGCAGAAAAGACTTGTAAAAGTTTAGAAACGTTGAGCATTAAAACAATGCTTAAGGTAATAAACACCACGCGATTAAAACCGAATAATGAATTGAATTTCTATCCAACATCGCGAACAGAAGAAAAATCTAGGCAAGTTTTTCACAGTAAATTAGACCTCTACGTAGATACATGTTATTATTGGGTTTACCATATTTTGGATATACCTACATAGTTGTATGTTTCGTGGTTTCCTCTTAGCGTAATTATCACTACTTCCTTAATGTCCATTATTTATCCCAATGTTAAATTACAAGCATATTTTGCCCCTTTGCTTTGTTTCTTGGGCTGGATGTAAATTTTATTATATGTATGACGTCCTAACTATGATTTCCTTATACCTAATTACGTAATTAGGTATTATGTTAACTAGATTTAGGTCTCATACATATTTGCAAAGTTGGGAATTTGATTAATGCCGAAATGCTTAAGGGGCCAGTCCATTTTCATACGCTCAAAGGGTACACCGAGAGGTTCGCCTTGGCTTAAACGAAAAGTGTCCTCGGCTATGGCAAGTTCATTATTTTAAACCGAATAAATTCACTTCTTCTTGTTCTTGTTTTTGTATAGTGATGTGGCTCACCCACCAAGAGTTTTCAGGTCGCCCTAAGACCTCTGACTTGACAACTGCTCAACGTGCCTTTCGAAGCACGGAGTAGAAAGTGTTTTTGGCCACACAAATTATCGGTCACCCATCCTAGTAATGACCGCGCCAAGCGTTGCTTAAAAAATAAATACACTGAAACCAACCTAAAACCCAATAAACTCTAAAATTGTACCTAGCGTGCCTTAACCAAGGACACATTGCCGTTCAAGGCGAAGTTTACTACCAGCGCCCCGCGGTTTCAGCTGTTACACCCGAATATCGGGATATAAAGTATCCTATATGTTAATCCAGGTCACCAGCTATCTTCATACCAAATTTCATCGAAATCGATTCAGTAGTTTTTGCGTGAAATATCCAAACAAACGTCTAAACTTTCGCATTTATAATATTCGAAGGATCAAACAATAATAATAAATTCATTGAACAACACACAGCGCCATCTAGCCCCGTGGCTAAGCTACTCAACTTGTGTTACGTACGGTGACTAGACAACGGATATAATACTTACAACTATTTTTCTTCTGTAAATACATACATATTATCTTAACAAGCAACACCCAAACTACCGGAAACGAACATTTATTATTAAGCATAAATACTTGCACCCGGCGGGAATCGAACCAGCAACCATCTGCATTGCAGTCTGGCATTCGCACGACGCGTCACAGAGGTCGTCAAAATGTAATGTATAATGTAAATATTCCAGATTCGACAACTACTCAGCAAATGTAATGGTAGACGGGAAGCCCATCAACCTAGGGCTATGGGATACGGCGGGGCAGGAAGACTACGATCGTCTCAGACCGCTGTCCTACCCACAGACCGACGTCTTCCTCATATGCTTCTCGCTCGTCAACCCGGCCTCATTTGAAAACGTCAGAGCTAAGGTGAGAGATCACTGACCTATATAATACAAGTACGCTGGACAGGAGATCGCGCACCGAATTCTGTGCCTATGTAATCTGCGCCATGTTTCGCTGTTTTCTATTGAAAGTGATGGTGATCGTCACTTTCAATGTAAAACAGCGAAACATGGAGCAGATCGAACCTATTAACATTTGATCCTTAATAACATCAAATTTTATAATTCCAGTGGTACCCAGAAGTGCGGCATCACTGCCCGTCCACGCCCATCATTCTGGTCGGCACGAAGCTCGATCTCCGCGAAGACAAGGACACCATCGAGAAGCTGAAGGAGAAGAAGCTTGCACCCATTACCTATACACAGGTATAGTGGCCGGCAAACTAGTTGAAACATTTTGACATGGAAAGGGTACTTTTTACATGCGATTTCTATGAAAAATCGACTGCGTTTTCTTTCTAGAAGTTCGCCGGCAATTATAAGTTTATATTTAATTACTTTCTTACATATCATTTTCTTCTGTCTGATGTTGAATTGAAATTTAACTCATCCTGGCAATACTGAAGAAGAGACCTGTAAAGGTCTCGAAACTTTGGGCATTGAAAAGATACTAAAAGTAATAAACCGAAAAATGTAGGTTTGTAATGAATAAACTCAAAAACTACTGGACCGATTTAAAAAATTCTTTCACCAATAGAAAACTACATTATCGAGGAATAACATAGGCTACTTGTGATCCCGATATTCTCACGGGATCGGGACTTACGTCGTTTATAAGTAAGGGGGTAAGTTGTTTGTAGATAATAATGTGTAATTGTTATTGTTTCAGGGTCTAGGCATGTCGAAGGAAATAAACGCGGTGAAGTACCTCGAGTGCTCGGCGCTCACGCAGAAAGGTCTCAAGACTGTATTCGACGAGGCGATCCGCGCCGTGCTCTGTCCGCTGCCGCCGATGAAGAAGGCCAAGAAGTGTATAGTACTTTAAACTATCAGGTATGGCCGTAGTTTACAGTAGGTACATACTTATAACTTAGTAAAAAGTAAGTTAAATGCATAAGTAATAGTGATGGGCTACTATCGTGAGGGTCGGCAAATTGGGCCGACTAGTCGTCAACTAAATTCATGTAATAAATAAATATTGCATGACGTTACACACAGCTCAATCTAGCCCCAAACTAAGCACTAGGCTTGTACTATGAATGGTTAGTTGGGTACTAGACAACGGATTTACTACATATTATCTTCTAATATATAAAATTTCCATGTCACAATGTTAGTTACCGTACTCCTCCGAAACGGCTTGACCGATTTTTATGAAATTTTATATGCGTATTCAGTAGGTCTGAGAATCGGCTACTATCTATAATTTATAAGGCAAAACAACGTTTGCCGGGTCAGCTATCTTACTATCTTATCTTACTAATATTATAAATGCGAAAGTAACTCTGTCTGTCTGTCTGTTACGCTTTCACACCTAAACCGCTGAACCGATATTGATGAATTTTGGTATAGAGATAGATAGGACCTTGGAGAAGGACATAGGCTACTTTTGATCCCGTTAATCCCGCGGGATCGGGACATACGCGGGTGAAACCGCGGGCGCAGCTAGTATTTTATAAATACATACATATGATAGGTACAAATATTTATTTTAAGCATAAATACATGCACCTGGCGGGAATTGAACCCGCAACCATAATAACAATATTTATTGAATTAGTATAGTAGCACAGTTAAAAAGTGGGTAGACAGAAAAACTTAAACAGACCAGTCACACCTTAAATGTTTCAACATGAATCAGTTCTGTTCTTATTTTTCGAAACCGTTTCTCCACCATTTTTTGGAAGCTTTAATGACGACTAACCCGAATATCTCCATATTATAATTCTGCATTGCCGGCTAGTCCAAAATTTAAAAAACCGACTAGTCGGCTAGTCTGCTAGCCGGCAAAAACCATAGCCGGCCCATCTCTAATAAGTAACATATTTTTTTAATATTTTACAAGGAGAAATGTTTCATCAAAAATCCTTACGTGACGGGGTTCGAACCCGTGCCCCTCGTTTGCCGGGCGAGTGCGCTAATCATGCGCACGCGTCGCATGGCCGTGTAAATTTTTGATGATGCCTATCTCCTTGTAAAATCCCTAAGTAATGACTTAGTTATTAAAATGTAGTTTAGTTTTGTAGTGTAGCTAATAGTAAATTTTCTATTTCAGGAAACGTAGATAGTTCGAGCTAAAGCTAACAGCATATAGCTTTCAATAGAACGCGCCGAACATCCGTCTACAATATCAATACCATAGTGCTGTATTTTAAGGACAGCTTAAAATCAATTTCACGAAACAAGTCCGACAAGGGCGGCGCTAGTGTCTTAGCGAATCTATGAAAATCTAATAGGTTCTACGTAATACCGCAGGACATATTTCGTGGACAATTTTAGCCACTAATTTACAAATGTATAATATAACGTGAGTGTTGGTGGACTCCGTCAATGTATCATTTAAATAAACATAATAGTATAATGAATTATCGCTATTTGTCACGTAAACATTTTTGTCACTGGCAACTTTGGCTGTACAGAATTTATTGACTTCGCCTTTTAGAAGAAAAAAAATAGATGATCTATGGTCGTTTTTATTTCTCAACTGCCAGTGACTTTTTGGGTGCTTCTCTCATAATCTTTGCTGTAAATTGTTTACATTCCTAACTATGTTGTTGATTTGTTTAATGATTTTTTTGAACAGTTGATTTTTGATGGGAAGAGATGATGATTTTTTTTCTGTTGTCACAAAATACAATAAAACCTCTTTATTACACTGACAGACACCACCTTTTGACGCCAATTAGAGCTTACTTAAAACCTGAGGCGACTAAATGGCGCTGCAGCCGTTAGAGTAACCACATTATAGGTACTATTTCACTAAAATTTGAGGTGTACGCAACTACTGTAGCGCTTTTTAGTCGCTTTAAGTTGTAAATAAGCACTAATTCATACTAAAATGTTTATTAGATAGGGATGCTACCGTCTGCGAATTATTTTGATAATTTCCTCTCATTGTCTCTTACGAAACCCATCGTTTTCTTATGCCAAAAGCGGTCGCTTAACAATTAAAAAGAAGGAATTGTTGAAAAATTGTTTTAAAAGCTGAGATTATATTTTTTGATTATTACTTACTTATTATACTAATTTAATGGTTATTTAATTTGGTCCCTTTAGGCTCCCTTGCCCCAAAACGTTGAGTTACTAAACAACTAACAATTATTTGGTTACATTTTTGATAAAATAATGTGTCAAAACTGTGGCTAAATCTAAGGTTAACAAGCTAACTCTGCCTGGTGCAAGTGGGGCTTATTGTTGTAAAAAATGGGTGTTAAAAGTACATTAAGTATTTGTTTTAAGAATAACAATCGAAGATGTTCAAATTACAGTGGGGTAAAGTGAACATTTAAAACTAATAAACATCTAAAACTGACATCACACTAAACTATAAATAGTCCCTTGAAATTGAAAGAGCATAAAAAAGACAGATCCATGATATTTTTTTATACTCTTTCAATTTGTTGACCTAAAAATATCATTCAAATTACAAATCCAAATATAAAGCTAAAAAAGTAACTATTTAATTCTGTTGCCAAAAATTCATTGCCCTTTTTTAGGGGGACTATTTCTGACTATAAGATATTTTTGTCATAATCGGGTTTTTTAAAACTGGGTGAGTATTAATAACTACCAGCGTTTCATATTGCAACTCGCTAAACTTTTAGTGAAACAAAGCAGAAGTTGGTAAAAAATTTCATTTGCACTCTTTAACCCACTGTATTTAAAACTCTTCGATACCAAGTTCGATGTTTAATAAATATTAATGTCGTGAACAAATGTATTAATTTCCATGTTGTCTTCACTAAAAAAACAAATACATAGTACTAAGAAAGCGAATGATTTTTCGTATTCGAATCGGAATCGAGTATGTACTCGATTAATGAAATCGAGATGTTTTTGTAATCGATACTTACATATCGTTGGAGGAATAAAAATGGAAGACGGTATTTTAGAATAAATAATTCCGCAACATAACATTTTTTGAGGGCATTTTCGCACTACATCCCTTTCTTATCCAATACGTCACACGGAAAGGGACGCAGCGCTATAACAGAAAGGGATAGCGGATGGATTGTTAACCGCACAAATCAATAACTGACTAAATAGAGAAGGTCTTTACTTTAATAGTTCTAAGTGTGTACATGTGACCTACTTCATTCGGTCGGATTACGTTTTTTGAGGAATTTAAAACATTGCACCAATTAAAAATGTAGCTAGCTTTTAAATCTAATTCAGAACTTTTTGGTACACGAAAACTCAAACAAGGATTACATTAAAAAAAATAGTAAACTATCCTTCAGCATAAAACTAATTGTATTTATCAAGAAGAAAAAGTCAAATTACCTCTCGCTTGATGTTACTTTTTTCAGTGTATGTGTAGCCATAACTGTTCGTAGGAGGCATTTCGGTGGGAATGTGGTAAGGGTTTAGGCTTTAATTGACCATCTTGGGGGTAACAATGGCCTTTTTACCCGGCTGCAAGGAAAGGGTTATGTTTTTCGCGCCTATCTTGTATGTTTGTAACATTCTTTATTTGATTTTTGTTTCATAAACGCTAGCCTAATTTCACTGCGTAGGATTTTAGATCGAAGCGTATGCAGCCTTAGTTGGCAACACTATGGTAAAGTAACTTTGTAGCTGACAACACTGGAAGTTACTGATTGTACAATACCATTACAGCTATATGAACGACACTTCACCAAGTTGAAATTAGAAAAAGCTTACTTAGGCAAGACAAAACATTAATTTACTTATAAATGTTTCTTAGTACAGTTGCAAATTCTTACCAAAGTGTTGCCATAAGTAGAGGGGTGAAAATGGCACTAAGTTTTAAGTTAATTACTGTCTAAATCCACTCCTAATAAAATAAGTTAGGTAAGTTCGATTGTAAGTAGCGTGCAATTGTTGTCGCTTGCAACACGTCGCCATAGACAATCAAAAAATCTTTTTTAAACCATAGACAAGTAAAGGAGAAACAAGAATGGGATGAAAACTAATAGCCTGTGACAGGTGGCGCCACTGTTAAATGTAACACTATCACTGGTGGTTATAAAAATTGATATTTGTACGTCAGAAAATCCACTCTTATGTGAAAGGCTAATGAATGGGTGTGCGGTCTCGCTCACGCACATACACAACGAGCGAGCAAGCATGCGGAACTCAAACTTTCGTGTATGAATTTAATTCCAGTGGTTCAAGAATACGGCTCCAGGAGGGCCATTTAAAGAGAGCACAGTTAGTTTTTGACCCCATTGTTTTATTAAAAAGCCGGAACAATTGCACCGATTAGGGTAAGTTTTCAACATAATTTGTTCAGATGCATATTATATTTAGGAGAAAAACAGCATGTAAATAACATAAAAACGTTAGTTTTAACTAAAATATAATATAATGAAAGCGCCATTTCGTTTTGGTGTCGCATTTTTATAACTAGTATCATTTTAATGGGGGCTTCTGTCGTTTTATTCTAATGTATTATTATTATTGTAATTGTATGATAATTTTTAAATTGTTAATGTTTATTGCGCAAAAATGTAATAGAACGCTGTAACTTAACTGAATAAAACTAGGCAATTTTAATTTTTCTTGTAATTTAGAATAATTTTGGCCGTGGTCCTTTAGATTTAACTGCTAAATAAAATACAATGCAATGGATTGAGAAATACTAAGTAATATTATATTTTTAATACATTTATCGCATAATTTCAGCGTAAATTAGTAAGGAGTTCTGTTCGCAACGGAAATTTGAACAATCGGCCAATCAGAAGTGGGCTCTGCTGTGCCCGTGAGAGTTTGCGTATGTGTGCGTGCTAAGCCGACTTGTGATTGGCTATGCGTTAAAATCGCCGTTTTTACCTCTCGGAAGTTAAAAAGCTTAGGTAATTTGTACGAAATGAACCCTTCTTGAAATCTTGATTCAATCTCAATATGGCATTTTGTTCGTATACCTTCTCAATGAAATGAATATTCTGTAACGGTATGCAATAAATTCTCAATATGATATGTACTGCTTATGTATGTATGTATGTTATTTTTTATATAAATAATTTTAATCGCAATGTCTGTAAATTGGTAAACTACGCTGTCAGAGTGAATTCTTCCAAATATTTGTAAAGCCTCTGAATGATTCAAAATATATTTATATTAACTGTTCAAATGTTTGTTTTATTTATTTACGTGGCTACCCAGTTTTACCAGTTTTTTTTTTTCGTTTTAGAATCAGTTTGCAGTTTGCTTTCATGCAGCAACCAACCAACAACACCAGTTTTTTCATCTCATCTGAGCGATGTTCCCGGTCTCGGGAGCCCGGGGTCCGCTAAACCCCAAATAGTTGTTTTTATTTGGGGTCGGCACAGTAGGTACGTCGTCATTGACCATACCTTCTGCAAATAGATTTGGCAATATTTTTAAGGCCGGCCGCCTGCCTGACACCAACCCTCCTAGGGACCAAGAAGTTTATCCGCCACCGCGCTTAAGGTTTGCTAGTCTCCCCCAGATCCCTTAGTCGCCTTTTACGACACCCACGGGAAGAGATGGTGTTAGCCTATTCGATGCCGGGGCTACACACCAGTTTTTTTTGTACCAGCGTTTTATATTGCGACTACATGTACTGGTACTATTTGGCACATTTCTACCCTATTCACTATTTTATATGAAAATGTGACTATGTTAACAAATCGTGTGAATTTAAAAAGTTTATTTTTGCTCGTTTATGGGCTCATCCTAAATGGGAGATTTACCACGGTGATTCTATATTTTACAGTACTATTCACAAATACATGCACTACTTAACGTAATTAATATAATTAAATAATACATATCTATCTAGATAATTGATATCTATCAAAATAATCCAGAAAAACTAACATCTTACTAATCTTACAAATATTGTAGGTATATGCGAAAGTAACTCTGTCTGTTACGCTTTAACGCCTAATCCGCTGAATCGATATTGATAAATTTTGGTATTAAAAAGAGAAATAAGACCTTGGAGAAGGACATAGGCTCCTTTTGGCCTCGTAAATCCCGCGGGACCTAGTTTAAAATATTTCCTAAGGTACTTGCGGGTAACAAGAGCCGCTGTCTAATACGGGCCACTAATTGAAAAACACACTTCTAACAGTTTTAATAGATTCCTCTCACGCACATATCTAAAGGACCAATAGGAGAGCTAACATGCGCGCTCGCACCGTCGCGCGGTCCGCCATCTTGTCAGTCGCAACGATTCAATCGAACGACCCGGACGGCGTCACTCGGAATTAAAAATAATATGTGCTAAAACGCTTAAATTGTGCCTAAAATATATTGCTTTTCGAATATCTCATAAATATAACGTTGAATGTGTACATTTCTGTTTACTAATCAAGGTAAGTGTAGTGATTTTATTAATAACTGACAGTTTTAAGTTGAAATCTTTAAAATTAATATTAAGGTCTAACAAAGGCCACATTTGAGGCGGGTAAAAAGAGCCGGTCAAAATACTCGTCTATTTTAAAGTTTTTAGTATTTCTAGTTGTCTCAGTTCTATTTTTTATATTAATTTACGCGTACACGTTTTCAGGATTAAAAAATGGAACCTCCGCCTAAGAAACGTCGTGCCCTTTGGTCACTGCAACAGTTAGAAGCTGCAATGACTGATGTTAATGAAGGAGTCTTGTCACAGCGTGCTGCAGCCGCTAGGTATTCTATTCCCGGGAAAACTTTAGTCAATCATCTAAAAGCATATTTCACAAAAAAAACCTTGTCTTGTAGGGAATCTCATATGTGACATCCTTTCATAAGTCTAACAAGAGCCAAGTTGTTTTTTTTTGTAATTTTATTGTTTAATAACGTTATTGCCGTTTCAGATTTATATAATGTTGCGTATACTTATTTAATAAATGTGATTATTTAGTGGGTATAGTACTGAAAAAAGCTGTTTAAAACATATTTTTGTAAGGACAGTTTAATAAGGTCCAGTGTCTGTTTTATCTTTAACT
The DNA here is from genome assembly GCA_958496205.1 of Idaea biselata. NCBI lineage: Eukaryota > Metazoa > Arthropoda > Insecta > Lepidoptera > Geometridae > Idaea > Idaea biselata. The sequence goes on along the minus strand of OY292401.1, from coordinate 3,573,621 downwards.
ACTTACAGTAAAATCGTTATTTATGACTAAATAGTAGTATAAGCTAATGTAAACTAAAAAAATATCTATTTCGTGTTGATTGTTATTAAAATCTTTAACTATTTGAGGTGGCCCTTATTAGAACACTATGGTTTAATAAGAGCCACAGAGAGGTTTTTTAAAAAGCTTAATTTTGATAACAATAGTGCAACAAAACAATTAATTGTATTGTTTTTTCAGATTGCCAATAAAGCAAGTACGTTATGTAATAACTTGTTTTAGTGGTTTCCTCTATTTGTACTAAATATTTAAGTTTAAATTAAGGTGGCCCTTGTTTACCGCAAGTACCTTATATGTAAATAATTAAAGGAAAACACTTATGAACGGGCTTGATGGATTAACTCCTTTACTAACACAGCTATTTTTGCATACATATTTTGATATAATTATGTCAAAATGTTGTCTACAAGCGCAGTTGAGAACTAAGAATTTTATTAGTGTAAGGTTTTGAAAACATAACTGCCAAAACAAAATATGGACCAGTAAAGAGGATATAGTCACTTTGTGGCCATCTTTAGGATACCTATGATTACTATTAGGGCCATGGCCACTATCTTTAGGACCATTACATTCTACATTCTGCTTCCTATCCTTGCTACTCCCCACACCACTCGCCTAGTGTGGCCAGTATTACGTGTTATATACTCCGCCGCGCCCGCGCCGGTGGCCATCATCGCCGCGCCGTTTATCACGTTTTGTAATCAGTCGCTGTTTGGCACTGCCAGTGAGCAGTCCACTGCGTCTGCGCAACTCTCCTACGACATTGGAATTCGCACCTTCTTCGTCAAGGAATAAGACGGATATTCGCCAAAATGAACGGTCTACTCAGCAAGGAGCTTCCCGATATCGAGGTCAGTTGTTAACGTTTTGATTAGAAATTATTTTATTTAACTAGATAGTTAGGTATTTGTCTAGTGGGAGTGTTCTTTTGTATGTAAGTTTTAGACTCACAAACCTTGAATAAATAAATACTACGATACAAACACGCGACCTCGGTGGGTGAACACTGGTCGGTGACGCAGACTGTAGTAGGTTCGATTCCTGCCTTAATATTCACACATTGTTTTGGAAAAGTTACAAGTTGTTTTAAACAACTTTGTCGTCTTAGGTATTATCTTAATTTAACTAATACCTACCTACTTACTTATTATATTAATCTTATTATAATCACGAGTCTACGAAGTCTAGGTACCTGACCTACGCATAATCCGGAAGTGAGAGGAAAAATCAATTAACGTACATAGGTACATACGTTACGTAGGTACTTGCGAATTATTGCCTCGCAATATATAAAACTAAAGAAAAATTAAAATAAGTAGGTACTTAATCTAAGCTTAAAATTGGCCAAGAGGCTAAGATTAATAAAGGTTCCTATAAAATAAATATAATGCTTCCCTTGTAATAAGACACTAGCAGCGCCCCGCAGTTTCACCTGCGTAAGTCCCGATCCCCCGGGAATATCACGATAAGAAGTAGCATATGTGTTAATTTAGATCTCCAGCTATCTGCATACCAAGTTTAATTGCAATCGGATCAGAAGGTTGCGCGGGATTATTAAATCGTCAGCAGAAGGTGTACAACCGTACCTAAAAAAAACCAATAACTCATCCTTTAAACAACTTTTTATCCATAGAGATATAGATTCCTAAGGCATTGGGACTGGTGCGAGTGAAACCGCAGGCCGCTGCTAATAATCTAACTAAAGGGACGTTTTTTAAGAACTACAATAAATAGAGTTACTTGCATATCTCAGGGTTATCGTGAGATATTTACTTCGAATGTCATATCACCCAATTTTACCTCGCCCAACAGATAAAGAGGTCAATCATTGTTAGCATTGAAATCTTGACGTTTTTTGATAAGTTATTTTATTATTATTTTGGTTGTATCTATGTAAATACTACAGTGCCATAAAAACATGGATTGAAAGTTGCTTGCGCTATATAAAAAAACCGGGCAAGTGCGACATTCGCGCACGAAGGGTTCCGTACCACTATGACATTTGGGTACGGAACCCTAAAATGATTTACATCCAATTTTTAAATTTGATAGGAAAATGTGAAGTATTTAGCTTCGATCCTTACTCCCTTCATACGACCACACTACTCAAAAAAAAAAGAAAAAAAAAACTTTGGCACAAAGAAAATCTGAAACTTATAAGAAACCCTTTGGTAAGTGAAGGCAGACTGGTATATTTGACAGACAGGGCGGCCATTTTGAATTCCACGACCTACTCGATTCCCTTGTAGTTTTTGAAACACGTTTGTTGTATGGGAGCCACTCTTAAATATTTGTTTTATTTTATTTTTAGTATTTGTTGTTGTAGCGGCAACCGAAATACATCTTCTGTGAAAATTTCAACCGTCTAGCTATTACGGTTCATGAGATACAGCCTGGTGACAGACGGACGGACGGACGGACGGACGGACGGACGGACGGACGGACGGACGGACGGACGGACGGACGGACGGACGGACAGACAGACAGACAGACAGACAGACAGACAGACAGACAGACAGACAGACAGACAGACAGACAGACAGCGAAGTCTCAGTAATAGGGTCCCGTTTTTACCCTTTGGGTACGGAACCCTAAAAATCATCTAAAAAATGAGATGAAAAGGCCATTTATTTTTAATAAGATACTAAATGTAGGTACCTTAGCTTATCTAAGGACTAAGGTAAAACGCTAAGATGTACCTTAGCGTTTTACCTTAGTCCCAATCCTGTAGGAATACCGGGATAAAAGTAGCATTTGTGTTATTCCGGGTCTCCGGCTATCTACATAATTAGTTTAGTCGCAATCGGTTCAGCGGTGAAGTTAACTTACCATAATTATGTAAACAGACTTTTCTAATGGAATGCTTTGAGCAATAAAAATAAGAGTAGGTATACCTACAATAGGACATCGATTATCCGGACGTCAATTATCCGAACGTCGATCAACCGAACGACCTTTACCGAACCCCGTACGGTGCTCGCGAGACCCTGCGCGCCTGTCTACTATTATACTGAGTATCACACCAGTGTAATAAACAAAAGAGATTCGTATTTTAAATGCGTTTTTATTGATATAAGTATTTGTACATTTCGGTTTTCCGAACACCTATGTCGCCCAATTAGTTCTATACTGATTTAATTTCTAGAAATATATAGAGGTTTTTTTTATGTACAATAATTATTTTAAATATATTTTTCAGAACTTGCTACGTCTCAATCCAACTGTAAAACCTTACACCAATTTCGCCCCCTCAGCTCAGACGAAGAAAAATAAGCAGCACTGGAAGAGGAACGCTGATAGAAAATGCACTGTAAGTCTAATAACAAACATAAGTAAACGAGTATGTTTGTACTTCGTTTCGTACCTTTGTATCGGTTAAGCAGTTTTTCTCAGCGATGAAACTTATGCTGAATTGGATACTTAACATTTTTTTTCCAACTGTACATAGTCTATACACACACACAGTGTCCATAGTTCAAAATTTGTATTTGTATTGACCTATTACGAGATTTTTTACGCAATATTTTAATATCGATATCTATTCCAGCACATGTTCACTTATCTTCTAACCTTTACTCTTTTGATGAGTTAAAATAAGCTTAGTCGTAAGTATTAAATAATATTAGTACGATTGCATTGTAATAAGAACAAGTACTTATACATAATCATATTATATTGGTGACCACTGCGTAGTTTACGAGTAAAATGGTTATTGAAAAGGGCCTCTACGTGTTTGCTTAGGCTACACGCACGCTTTCCAAAGGTATCGGACTCCTTAGCCCCGTGATACTCTTCTTCTTATAAAATCAACAGTTATACGAAAAATTCATATGTCTACTTGGAGAATAACACATTTTAGCGAACAATGTCAAACGACGGACAATATCTGGGCACACTTAGATTAAGTTATAAACAGGAGTATCGACGATAACACCTTGATAAGAAAATAAATCTATTCTTATGATAAATTGTTATTGACATTGATAACATCTCAAAACAAATGTATTTCCACTTGAATGCTTGACACATAGGAGGGTATAAAGTGAATAACACATAGGTAATGTGAATTTATTCCCGTTAGGTCCAGCCCTTTTACATCGACTTACCACTACACCGACTTACTACTACAATGACATCCCACTTCATTGACTTCCCACTATATCGAATTCCCTTACCACCACACCGACTTCCTACTACGTACTATACTACACTGAATTACCACTACATTGTCTTCCCACTACACCGACTCACCACTACATCGACTTCCGACTACACCGACTTACCACTAGATCGGCCTGCTGAAAATCTTTAAATTGTCATAGCGTTGGTAACTCTAGTTTGATACAGTAGCAGTAGGATGCAACAAAAGAGTCTTAAGTAGCGTAGTCGTGGTCTAAACCACACTCACTTGAGACCATACTAATTAAGTACCTAATTAAATTAGTGATATTTAAAAGATAAGTATTTTAATTTTCGATGTATTGAACATTGATATTTTAAACGTAGCTAATTTAATTTTCGAGATTCAAATATGTACCCAATCGGTGTGTGCGAGAAATAATGATCTATGTAGGTATTGTAAGTACTTTTGTTTTATCTTGGTTGATATGCTAGTAAAATTAAAATCTTGGCGAGGTAAAGTTCTTAGCGGGGGTCTTGATAAGATACCTATTCGACCAAGTGTTGTAAACTAAACTAGCATAGCGACGCGACGGTTGATAAATAAAACCAAGTTTTTTATCTCGTAGGTTAGTAATTAACTTCTTGCTTATCTAAATTTCATTGACACGATAAGGTGTTAGTGTTATATTGTATTTATCAAATAGTAACACTTACCTAATTATTGGTAGGTACCTACTTATTTATATCTACTACGAATTAATTATTGTTGCATTCATGTTCGTGTTTTAAAGTACCTAAGTACTTGAATTTTGTGTTCCAATTACTTCTAGTATTAGTTAGGTACCTACCTACTATTAAATTAGCTGCGCCCAGCGCGAGCGGTTTCACCCTATTTAGGTAGGTATATCGTTCAGATTATGATTCAGATTTAGATGGGATCATAGAGATTTATATCTATGGTCTCATCTTAAATCAATGTTATTTTCTGTTTCTTATTGATTGTTAACTGCTCATGTTCAAATTATATTACAGATATTAGCGGCTCGATTCTCGTAAATAATTACATTATTCGATGACAGAGACAGTGCAGACTGATGACAGACGCAGTGCAGACACAACGCAGACAAAACACAATTGCAAAGAAAACTCAAAATACACTCATTGTATTCGTATGGTAGTTAAGAGTATATTTTGGGATTTCTTTGTAATTGTGTTGTGTCTGCACTGTCTCTGTCATCGAACTGAATTATTTACGAGAATCGAGCCGCTGTATTATGACGATTGTAACACATGATCACAAAAAAGAAAAACCCCTATGAGTTTCTTGTTGTTTCTCCTCATCGGAGGGCGCGTTCTGAAACCACACCAAAATCATACTCATAAGTCGACATTTCAAAATGATCATGTATTTTCATACATTGCTCTTAATAAATAGTTCATTTTAGAATTTGAATATCCAATTCCCAGACTTGCCCGACCCTAGAGCAGAATTTCGACGACATAAAACATACGACGCTGTCGGAACGCGGCGCGCTCCGTGAGGCGGCCCGTTGTTTGAAATGCGCGGACGCACCGTGCCAGAAGTCATGCCCTACGCAGATCGACGTCAAGAGCTTCATTACCAGTATTGCTAATAGAGTAAGTTGATTGAATATCATCATCATCATCGTCTGCAATTCAAGGAGCTCGTGGTCTAACCGCTTGGAGCGGTCATTACTTGGATGGGTGTCCGATAATTTTGTGTCAACAAATCACTTTTTTGAGCTCCTCCCGGTTGTTATCTCTGATAGCAGTCGTTAGGTCAAGTCAGAGGCCTTAGGGCGACCTGAAAACTCTAACACTAGGGGAGCCACGAAAAGAAAAAGAAGATCGTCTGCATCTCATTACTACCCACTGTTGAGTTGCTGGCTTAAGCAAGCCTCTCACCTGCTGTGCCAAAATACTCTACCAGAAACATTTGGTGTATTCTGTTAGAAGTTGTTTCCCCATTCCACAATTTTCTTTGTAATAGATAGGGGTAGTTACCCTATTTTCTTCTTGAATTATCCAATATTTTCCCATTTTCCTGTAGGGATTATTTAATGAGTGTACATATTTTCTTCTATTTTATTTTTACCTTCAGTCATATTTGCTACGTAAATCCTAAACTCTTAGCTTGTATTACTTTCAGAACTACTATGGAGCTGCCAAAGCGATCCTCTCTGACAACCCTCTGGGTCTAACATGTGGCATGGTGTGTCCCACTAGCGACCTCTGTGTGGGAGGATGCAACCTTCACGCGAGCGAGGAGGGCGCTATCAACATCGGGGGTCTACAGCACTTCGCTGTTGACGTAAGATGATGATTGTTAAAGAATAATGGCCAAAATTGGCCTTGGTATTTCATGGTGTTTGCAAGTGGTCGATAACGAGTTATTTACTACGTCTACTGACTAATCTTTGTATTTCAGTTCGATACTTTAAGGCAAAGATTTGACTTTCGAATTCTGACACTATGGGAGTACCTAAACGAAGGGAGTAAAATAACATTACAAAGTACAAATGCATAAAAGTTTGGAAAGTTTTCCAAACTATTAATAAGTAATACAAATTCTTCAGTAAACAGTATTTAGCAGTCGAACATATTATGTAATGAATAAATGTCTACGTATTAATCAATTATTGTTTAACCTTTTTTAGATTTTCATGCGCATGGGCATACCACAAACCTTAGACCCGAATACGAAACCGCTTCCAAAAGGCGGCGCTCAGAAGATCGCGTTGGTCGGCGGCGGACCGGCTAGTATAAGTTGCGCGTGTTTCTTGGCTCGGTTGGGCTATAAGGATATCACTGTTTATGAGAAAGAGACATTTTTAGGTGGACTGAGGTAAGAAAATGTACAAGATCTTAGTGTGACTTGAAAGTGAAATGAAAACGATAAGCTCATGGCAAGTGGCACCACTGTTGAGCGTTGCTGTTACACTATTATTGTTCAACGCTGTTATGTTTGTTTGTTTACGATAATCTTATTGACATTGGTCTAACAGAATTTACAGAAAGTAGGGAACACTCTACAGTAGCGCCATCTGAAGTTAGCAAATATTACTTTTCAACCCCATTGTATAAAGAGGCTTTTGTGCTCTAATGCTTTCGTTTTACTCTTTTTATCGCTGTGCTTTTTTTGGCAAAACTAATTTTGGCTTTGCCTTCGCACTACTCATTTCCTTTGCTTTAGAAGTGTTATGTAAAGATTTTATTCGTATGTCTAAATGTCTTCTATCTATAACATGCGTTTCGTTCTTGTCCGTGAAAGAAAAATTATTACTCCAAACACCAATACAAAATGGGCATTCTCCTTTATTTCACAGCTCGTCGGAAATCCCTCAGTACCGATTGCCATATGACGTAGTACAATTCGAAGTCGATTTGGTGAAGAACCTTGGAGTCAAGTTCGTTACCGGAAGGAAGCTTTCCACTCAGGATCTTACTGTCGAGGTTTGTTAAATGTTTAACTGACCAATCAGCGTGTTGTATTTTGCAGGTCACATGCTCACATTCACAGAATTGATACATACACTAGAAATCGTACATCCCGCTTGATACTAGAGAAAAGAAAGTCGATGATTCTATGTCATGTTTGCACTTTAGTTGTCGTCGGGTAGTTAGACAAGGACATAGGGTCAGCATGTATCTTCTGCTGGACCGTTTTGATATATCAAAGCAAAAACTTCCTTAACGTTAGGGAACACGGTTAAAATTATTTTGGCTATTTGCGAGAGGCTTTGTGATTGGTCAATTCTAACACGAGGAGCCCAGCTATTGGCTAGTGGCAGATAGCTGAGCAGAAGTAGAAGTAACACATCGTGTTGCGTACTGTTGCTGTTTGTTGCGCATTGATATGAAAGAAAGAAAATATTTGGACAAGCATATACCTAATACATTTACGACAGATACAGGAAAAGAAAATATCTAATAATTATATGCTAATAATATGGTTTAGGAACTTCATACAATATATTTTTCAAGTTTGTTTCAAACCTGTTGTTTTTTTTTTCAGAAACTTCTAAAAGATCACGCGGCAGTATTCCTCGGAATCGGTCTGCCGGAGCCCAAGAGCGTGCCAATATTCAAGGGGCTCACATCAGAAATGGGATTCTATACGAGCAAAGATTTCCTGCCTCTAGTCTCTAGGGGTAGTAAGAAAGGTAATTTTTGTTTCGTTTGTTTTTTTTTTCTTTTCTTTTTAAATGTCTTATAAAAAAGGCTAGCGTTTGACCACTATCCACAACTGATGGTAAGTGTAGATGCAGTCTAAGATGAAGCACGCTGACTTAGAAGGTCCATGTACATATGCCATTTAAAGACCCCCAATAGGATTTTTCAATTATATGGATATCACTATGAAGAGTTAGTTAAATATAATTTTCAAAAAGAAATGCATTAAAAAAATCCCCCCGTGTCAGGATTCGAACCTGTGCCCCTAGCTTGCCGGGCGAGTGCGCTAACCGCTGCGCAAAAAAAAATGCCTTTAGCAATAAACATAAGAAATATAATACCTACTTGTTACACAATTAATCCATTAAAATTAAAAATATCTAAAAGTTTAAGTTCAAATTAATATCTTTTACTGTAAAACAAATTATGACTTATCTTACAGGAATGTGTTCATGCAAGTCTTCCCTGCCTACCCTCCACGGTGCAGTGGTAGTGCTCGGCGCAGGCGACACCGCCTTCGACTGCGCCACCTCTGCCTTGCGCTGTGGCGCCAGAAGAGTCTACGTCGTGTTCAGGAAGGGAGTCACTAACATCAGGGCTGTGCCTGAAGAGGTATGACTTATCTTGCGGGAATGTGTACATGCAAGTCCTCTCTGTCTTGTGCTACCTCTTCCTTACGCTGTGGGGAGAAGAGTCTACGTCGTGTTCAGAAAGGGAATCACTAATATCAGAGCCGTCCCTGAAGAGGTATGACTTATCTTGCGGGAATGTGTTCATGCAAGTCCTTTCTGCCTTATGCCCAATCGTGCCTCTGCCTTATGCTGTGGGGCTAGAAGAGTCTACGTCGTGTTCAAAAAGGGAGTCACTAATATCAGAGTCGTCCCTGAAGAGGTATGACTTATCTTGCGGGAATGTGTTCATGCAAGTCCTTTCTGCCTTATGCCCAATCGTACCTCTGCCTTATGCTGTGGGGCTAGAAGAGTCTACGTCGTGTTCAGCAAGGATGTTACTAACATCAGGGCTGTGCCTGAACAGGTATGACTTGTCTGGCGGGAATGTGTTCATGCAAGTCCTTTCTGCCTTGTGCTCAATCGTGCCTCTGCCTTACGCTGCGGGGCTAGAAGAGTCTACGTCGTGTTTAGGAAGGGTGTTACTAACATCAGAGCTGTGCCTGAAGAGGTAAGACTTATCTTGCGGGAATGTGTTCATGCAAGTCCTCTCTGTCTTGTGCTACCTCTGCCTTACGCTGTGGGACTAGAAGAGTCTACGTCGTGTTCAGAAAGGATGTTACTAACATCAGGGCTGTGCCTGAACAGGTATGACTTGTCTGGCGGGAATGTGTTCATGCAAGTCCTTTCTGCCTTATGCCCAATCGTGCCTCTGTCTTATGCTGTGGGGCTAGAAGAGTCTACGTCGTGTTCAGCAAGGATGTTACTAACATCAGGGCTGTGCCTGAACAGGTATGACTTGTCTGGCGGGAATGTGTTCATGCAAGTCCTTTCTGCCTTGTGCTCAATCGTGCCTCTGCCTTACGCTGCGGGGCTAGAAGAGTCTACGTCGTGTTCAGGAAGGGTGTTACTAACATCAGGGCAGTGACCGAAGAGGTATGACTTATCATATAGGATTATGTTCATGCAAGCCCTCTCTGTCTTGTGCCACTTCTGTTTTACGCTAGAATAGTCTACGCCATGAACATTTTACTCTATTTCCATTATTAGAAGATTGCTATTAAATTGTCTTACTTTAAAATATTTTAACAGTTCTTAATCGCGTTTAAGAGGTTAAACATGTTTAGGGATTGTTGTGCGAGCCAGCCTTAATATTTATAGTTAAAAAATTGCTCTAAAAGCAATGTTCAGGAATAAAAAGGGACTTCTAAAGGGTCCTCATGACTTTGCATTCTAGAATTATTTTTTAAGAAAAATGTATTTAGAGAAAATATAACCGTGGATTAAGAATTTACTATTTCTGTTTTCTTGATTTCAGGTGGATCTAGCCAAGGAAGAGAAATGTGAATTTATACCATTCATGTCACCTAGAGAAGTAATTGTCAAGGATGGGAAAGTAAGTACTTACCTACCAAATTCGTTTGCAAGTAATAATCAAGATTAATATACTGCACACAAAAATAAAAAAAATACCGTTCCAGTTTCATCGCAATCGGTTCAGCGATTTTTGCGTGAAGGCACACACCTTTATAATATTAGTAGGATTACAGTCACATTTTCCCGGGTCTTAATCGCGTATTATTATTTATTTTCTTACCTCGACGTTTCAACCATGTTACAATGGTCTTGGTCGCGAGGGGACTGACCCGGGACAATGTAACTATGTTAACAAATCGTGAGAATTTAAAAAGTTTATTGGATTACAGTCCTTTTTTACCTTTTTTTTTTATAAAATTGGCTACATTTTGAATAGAATAACTAACAATAAGTGTTCTCATATGAGACACTTATAAAGCTGTGCTCATACTTTAAATTTTCTTCTATTATTCTACAGATAACGGGATTAAAAATGTGTCGTACAGAACAATTGGATGACGGCGAGTGGATAGAAGATGAAGATCAAATCATGCAAATCAAAGCTAATTTTATTATATCCGCGTTTGGATCCGGACTTTACGATACCGACGGTAATTCATTTGATCGAGTATTTATGCTTAAAATAAATATTTGTTTCTGGTATGGATGTTTTCTATGAATCATATTATGTACGTATTTACAAAAAATAAATATTATAGATCCGTTCACCAGTTCCATGGAACTATTAGTTCCATGGCTAGTATAAGTCTGAACAAAAGGGTTGTCCATTCACACAAAGCCTTTTTATTGGTTTACTAGCTATGGAGCCAAATGGGAATACCAAAAACCCCTTTCTTATTGGATGCCTACATCATATAAAGAACACACTCACCAAATTTCACCTCTCTACTATCAGTGGTTTAGGCGTGTGCTGATCAGTCATCACCATCACGGTCACCATCACTTTCAATAGAAAACGCGCGATAGCAGCGCAACTTGGCGTAGATCAAATTGGCACTATGTCCTGTCCAGTTGTAATGGAGGATGGAGGTCAGTGTTTGGGCGAGATTGCGCTGTAACGTCATGTATTTATTTTATTTTGTCCTTTTTTCCAGTCAAAGAAGCAATGTCAGGAGTCAAACTAAACCGCTGGGGTCTACCCGACGTAGACGAAATAAGCATGCAGAGTCGGAGTAACCCGAGAGTGTTCATCGGAGGGGACCTGGCTGGAGTCGCGGAGACTACTGTGGAGTCTGTCAACGATGGGAAGACGGCTGCTTGGTTCATGCATTGTTACTTGCAGGTGCGTGTCTTATGTTCACGACGTAGACATTTTACTAAAACAGCCCCCACCTCGTGCATGTGTGCTGTAGATGTGATACGTTTAAGTAAAGTGTCAGTGTGAGTGTCCGTCGTGTATTTAGAACTTTATTATTACGGGGTACCTAAATACGAGCTAAGCTTAAAGTCCCCTGTCGGGTTCATCGATAATAAAATGGTTGATTATTTCATGATGAAATATTATTGAATAGTTTTTATGGTGCATTTGTGTGGTGACAATTCCTACATTTTGGCATAGTTCCAAGAAAAAAAAATCTTGTTGTTTCAAAGCCTATCTTAGACAAAAATGATACTTTTCGATAAAATGTGGATATGCTTCAACACCTTTCGACACAATTTTGCTGGAAGAGACCTCCCATATTTAGCCAGTATTTGCAGCTTGTCTCGTGAACAAGCCAGTTGAAATTACTGGCGAAATATCAAGCTGCGTTACAAAACAAATTAAAAAATGGTAAGTATACACCCCGTTTTAAAATAACTTTAAACCATTATTCCAGGGAATCCCGTTCTCATCCCCGATCGAGCTGCCAAAGTTCCACAGTCCGATCGACGAGGTGGACCTGTCGGTCTCAGTATGCGGCATACGGTTCGAGAACCCGTTCGGTCTGGCCAGCGCGCCGCCCACCACCGCCGCCGCCATGATCCGCCGCGCCTTTCTTCAGGGCTGGGGGTTCGCTGTCACCAAAACCTTCGGACTTGATAAGGTGGGGTAGATAGAAGTATGCCATTTTGACTGGAATTCGGGACATGATAAGGTCGTGCTGTTACCTTCGGGCTTGATAAGGTGGGCTGGGTTCAAAAATTCGTCGTTTTGACTGAAATTCGGTACATGAAAGGGTCTTCTCTCACGCAACGCGGCATTACCTTTGCCAATCCCGCTTGCGTGAACAATTTGTACGACCAAACCTGCATGATCTGCCGCGCCGGCTGGGGGTTTGCTGTCACCAAAACCTTCGGACTTGATAAAGTGGGTTGGGTTCAAAAATACGTCGTTTTTACCTTAGATAAAAACAAATAAGGGCAGATACGGTGCCTAGCAACGGCAAATGAGACGATAAACCTGCGTCAGCTGACGCACTAGTCTCAGTCGTAGGTTTTTCTGGTTTATTCCACTTTGATCACCTGGGTGATATCACCCAGGTGATATCAGTTGACAAAGTAGTGTCCTCAAATCACCTTGGAATTAAATCACCCAGGTGATCAAAGGCGACTTTTTATTTTCCTGTAGTGGACTTTTATCACCTACTAAACCATGCTAATAAAAACTTTCAAATTAACACACAACATAATATTTCAATCAGTTTAATGTTAATTACACAATTTGTAAACATTACTTTAAGTCACTGGGTCTATTAGTTTAAATAGTATTGATTGTATGATATTATAATGTCTCAACATAAACAAAAAAGTTACAATATAAGGGTTTCTTTTAACCTTTGTAGTACGGAACCATAAAAAGAACAATTATTAACTGTGGGTACAAACAAAATAAAATAAAGCTTTGAAAATCATCACAACTTTTCGAGAAAATGGCCAATAGAAATGTGACCATTAACTAGTTCCATTTGAGTCTTCTATAAATATTTTGCGGTCTTTTGCAGGAGTCGTTTTCGATGTGGAAGAACACTCACCATAATCAATATTTAAATTTTGTTTTAAACGCAGCTCATAAAATAATGCGTCTTTTTTCAACGCATTAAGTAAATGAATAATATTAGCCTTACGACAAAGTACAGAGGCGTTTATCTTGTGGTGCCACCCTTCTAAATAAGTTTGTCGTTTGGTGACGCTCGCTCCACACTCGTAAGAATATCGAGATCAAAATTGGCCTATGCTACTCAGGGTGAATGTAGCTTTCTGTTGGTGAAAGAATTTTTGAAATCAGTCGAGTAGTTTTTGAGTTTATTCGTTACAAGCATACAGACACACACACACACACACACACAAAAATACAAACCTTTCTTTTTTATAATATAAGTGTAGATATGTCATCCACAAAATGCTTTAATCGAAAATATTTAAAAACATAGCGTCATAAAACAAAAGCAACAACTTTTTCGTTTCTTGTAGGTCTAATTAAGTAGGTAATATTAAGTTGTGTGTTAATTTAAAAGTTTTTATTAGCATGGTTTAGTAGGTGATAAAAGTCCACTACACGAAAATAAAAAGTCGCCTTTGATCACCTGGGTGATTTAATTCCAAGGTGATCATAGGACACTACTTATGTCGACTGAAATCACCTGGGTGATATCACCTGGGTGATATCACCTGGGTGATATGATTCCAAGGTGATTTGAGGACACTACTTTGTCGACTGAAATCACCTGGGTGATATCACCCAGGTGATCAAAGTGGAATAAACCGTTTTTCTAGCTCGTAAATAATTACGTACCAGTTCGATGACAGAGACAGCGCAGGGCGATGACAGACGCAGTGCAGACACAACACAATTACAAAGAAAACTCAAAATATACTCTCAACTACCATACGAATACAATGAGTGTAAGTTAAGTTTTCTTTGCAATTGTGTTGTGTCTGTGTTGCGTCTCCACTGTGTCTGCACTGCGTCTGTCAGGTCATCGGGTATTTATCATATTATTCATCGACACCTGTATACACCTCTTTCTCTTCTCGTTGTAGGATCTAGTAACAAACGTGTCACCCCGCATAGTGCGCGGCGTGACGTCAGGCGAGACCTTCGGCCCCGGGCAGGGCTCCTTCCTGAACATCGAGCTCATATCGGAGAAGTGCGAGGCGTATTGGTGCCGCAGCATTACCGAGCTGAAGACCGACTTTCCTACTAAGGTATGATAGTTCCTATTGCGAAATGTCTGCAGGGTAAGCCAGTTTTATTGTAGTGAGGCCATTTGTGCTAATATTATGTCTACTGTAAGAACTGGACTGGTCTCTATTAGAGACCAGAATTAAAAAGGTCGCTTAACTTAGTAACTTTTGAAGAACGCTATGAGTTGTTAATACGTAATTTCATTTAAACAAAATTTACTGACAAGAGTTATCCACTCACGTCGGTGGCTTTCTCTCATAGTCACTTCGTACATAATCGGCCTAGTGATCCATTTCAAACTCGTCTCCAACGGACGAGATTCCCCAGTTCCAAAGTCAAACTGTTCAGGAAATTATTCACACACCTTTTAAAAAAGATGGACCAAATTTTAAGTGGCGTTTCTGTATTCGGCTATGAGCCCATTAGTATTCTTCGTATTAGTATTCTTGTGTGTTATAAAGCTTATATCTCTACGTATGTACTGTAGGTGGTGATAGCATCGATAATGTGTTCGTACAACGAGGCGGACTGGACGGAGCTCGCTCGCAAGGCGGAGGCGTCGGGCGCGGACGCGTTGGAACTCAACCTCTCGTGTCCGCACGGGATGGGCGAGTCCGGGATGGGGCTGGCTTGCGGACAGGTCTATTATTTTTTTAACTAACACAATTACATATTTACCTAGGTCTAAATAGTTTTCTCGCGACCAACTATTGTAACATAATCAAAACGTCAAGGTAAGGAAATTAAAAAGTAAAAGTCACGCGTTCCGAGATCACCCAATCACAAAATCTAAGTAAATATGAAATTCCCCGGGTCAAAAAACGGTGGTAGCGCCACCGTTTTTTTTTAATAATTAAAATCTAATTTTCCAGGACCCAATTTTGGTGAAAGGCATATCACAATGGGTACGAAAAGCCATCAAGATACCCTTCTTCGTAAAACTTACACCAAACATCACAGATATTGTTAGCATTGCTGTTGCTGCGTATGAAGGTAATTCTCTTCTAGTCTATGCTCTAACAATTGGCATTTGACGGCCTTCGACTTTTAATGGTTTGGTACTTAAACAAAACACTAAGTTACTATTAAACGTCTCTGAGTGCTACAGTAAACGACGACGATTTAAACGACTATAACTTTTGGTGCTGCTGATTCGCAGGTGGCGCTGACGGCGTGTCAGCAATCAACACGGTGTCAGGACTTATGTCAGTCAAAGCGGATGCCACGCCTTGGCCTGCTGTCGGTAAGTACTCTAATTGCCGGTAGAGGCGCCACTAGGAGCCTAATTCGAGAAAATAAGAATAATGTGTTCTTTATAGGAGAATTAAGAATAAAAGCTCTGTTGCTTGAGCTTATTTGGGCAGTTGGTTAGCTCGCCCCACTTGAGTAGGGGTGAATTATTTTAATATTTAAAATAAAAGGTAGGTGAACCAACCACATTAGCTATAAGTGGGTAGGTGAATCACCCACATTATAGCTGTGAGTGGGAAGGTGAATCACTCACATTTTAGCTGTAAGTGGGTAGGTAAACCATCCACATTTTAGCTGTAAGTGGGTAGGTGATTTACCTACCCACTTACTGCTTAAAAGGGATAGCAGTAAGTGGGAAGGTGAACCACCTTTTAGCTGTTTTATTTCCGTTATAGCTCGTTCGGTCATCTACCTAAACATGTTTACCCCCCAGGTGTAGAGAAGCACACAACGTACGGCGGCGTGTCCGGTAACGCGACGCGGCCCATGGGGCTGCGCGCGGTGTCCGCTATCGGCAACAAGCTGCCCGGCTTCCCGGTGCTCGGGATCGGAGGCATTGACTCCGCAGACTCCGCCTTGCAGTTCGTTATGTGCGGCGCTCCTGTGGTGCAGGTTAGTGTCCGGTAACGCGACGCGGCCCATGGGGCTGCGCGCGGTGTCCGCTATCGGCAACAAGCTGCCCTGCTTCCCGGTGCTCGGGATCGGAGGCATTGACTCCGCAGACTCCGCCTTGCAGTTCGTTATGTGCGGCGCTCCTGTGGTGCAGGTTAGTGTCCGGTAACGCGACGCGGCCCATGGGGCTGCGCGCGGTGTCCGCTATCGGCAACAAGCTGCCCGGCTTCCCGGTGCTCGGGATCGGAGGCATTGACTCCGCAGACTCCGCCTTGCAGTTCGTTATGTGCGGCGCTCCTGTGGTGCAGGTTAGTGTCCGGTAACGCGACGCGGCCCATGGGGCTGCGCGCGGTGTCCGCTATCGGCAACAAGCTGCCCTGCTTCCCGGTGCTCGGGATCGGAGGCATTGACTCCGCAGACTCCGCCTTGCAGTTCGTTATGTGCGGCGCTCCTGTGGTGCAGGTTAGTGTCCGGTAACGCGACGCGGCCCATGGGGCTGCGCGCGGTGTCCGCTATCGGCAACAAGCTGCCCGGCTTCCCGGTGCTCGGGATCGGAGGCATTGACTCCGCAGACTCCGCCTTGCAGTTCGTTATGTGCGGCGCTCCTGTGGTGCAGGTTAGTGTCCGGTAACGCGACGCGGCCCATGGGGCTGCGCGCGGTGTCCGCTATCGGCAACAAGCTGCCCTGCTTCCCGGTGCTCGGGATCGGAGGCATTGACTCCGCAGACTCCGCCTTGCAGTTCGTTATGTGCGGCGCTCCTGTGGTGCAGGTTAGTGTCCGGTAACGCGACGCGGCCCATGGGGCTGCGCGCGGTGTCCGCTATCGGCAACAAGCTGCCCTGCTTCCCGGTGCTCGGGATCGGAGGCATTGACTCCGCAGACTCCGCCTTGCAGTTCGTTATGTGCGGCGCTCCTGTGGTGCAGGTTAGTGTCCGGTAACGCGACGCGGCCCATGGGGCTGCGCGCGGTGTCCGCTATCGGCAACAAGCTGCCCTGCTTCCCGGTGCTCGGGATCGGAGGCATTGACTCCGCAGACTCCGCCTTGCAGTTCGTTATGTGCGGCGCTCCTGTGGTGCAGGTTAGTGTCCGGTAACGCGACGCGGCCCATGGGGCTGCGCGCGGTGTCCGCTATCGGCAACAAGCTGCCCGGCTTCCCGGTGCTCGGGATCGGAGGCATTGACTCCGCAGACTCCGCCTTGCAGTTCGTTATGTGCGGCGCTCCTGTGGTGCAGGTAGTAGGAATAAACTTCGATTTTGTTTGGGCGATAGATGGTGCTGAGATCTAAGGCCTGTTTATCTCTGGTGTTTTACGTACTACCTAAAGCCGCAACCAGACATCACACACGTCCACACAGCCCGAGATATGCGAGGCGAACCATTCGCAACGCTTGCGTCGCGATCGTCGCGTCGTGTCTGGTTGCGGCTTAATGTTAAATCAACTAAATGCGAGTCAAAATGTATGCACTGGGTAAACAAAGCATAGATAGTTAGTATGTTAATTTTTCTAAATCCTCTAGAGAGGTTAGGTAGTAAGGCACCACGAAAGCCTACTCCGGATTGGCGAATGTCCCATACCTTCGGACCGTGTTGAGTCCTAAGACATGTCGGTTTACTCACGCACGTTTTAATGTTTTCCTTCACCGTAATAGCACATTTTTTTTTCTTAAGAAAAAGACACCAATGTCTTTTTCTTAAGAAAAAAAAATGTGCTATTACGGTGATTCGAAACCACGATCTTCGGAATGAAAGTCCACAGTGAAAGTGAAGTGAAGTTTTGGGAGTTCCCAAGGCTAGAATAAAGGCTTATTCGACTTTGGTCTTACCCTCTCTTAGCAACTTAATAACTCAAGTCCTATTTCAGATCTGCAGCGCGGTACAAAACCAGGACTTCACCGTGGTTGACGACTACATAACCGGGCTCAAAGCGCTGCTATACCTGCGGTCGCGAGGCTTACAAGGATGGGTCGGCCAGTCGCCGCCTACCTTTAAACACCAGAAGGGAAAACTTGTCCAGACTATGTGTGGGCCTGATGGGAAGGTTGGTGATGGTTATATTGATGACTAGCTGCGTCCCACGGTTTCACCCGTGTAAGTCCCGATCCCGTGAGAATATTGGGATCAAAAGTAGCCTATGTTGTTATTCCAGGTCTCCAGCTAACTACATACCGAGTTTTATGGTAACACACACACACATATTAACAAACTTTCATCTTTATAACATTAGTAGGATAGGATTCGTATATTACAGTAAACCACAGTTTACCCAGTTGTTAGCGCCTTGTTGCTTCTATTAACTAGCACTTTTTGTGTAAACGTGAATATAGTATTACACCCTTCGCATTTCGTCCGCTAAGGGCATTCCAAACAATTTTGACGACGCAAACGTTTGGTATACGAAAAAACTCGCACTACAAGTACTAAAGTCTTCTTAATTCTCAGGTACTACCCCACTTCGGTCCATACAACCAACAACGCGAAGCGCAAATCCACTCCAACAGGCTAAAATCAGACCTATTGCAAAGCAATACAGTTCAAAATTACCTGACAAATGGCGTTAGCAACGGACACGGGAAAGTGCCTTCAATCCAAGATGTTTTGGGAGAGGCATTGACCAGAGTCGGGACCTACAAGCATTTGGATAATACTAAACAAGTTGTAGCGCTTATCGATGATGTAAGTAATTCAATTACTTTTCATTTTTTCAATTACATTCGTTAGGTTATGTAATTTTAACACTTGTCGTTGGTGTAAGTAATTCGGAGTAATTCAATTAGTTTTCGTTTCAATTATATTACTTACTAGCAGCTCCCCGCGGTTTCACCCGCATCAGTCCCGATCCCGTGGGAATATCGGGATCAAAAGTAGCCTATAGCCTTCCTCAATAAATGGACTATCCAACCCCGAAAGAATTTTTCAAATCGGACCAGTGGTTCCTGAGATTAGCGCGTTCAAACAAACAAACAAACAAAAAAACAAACAAACTCTTCCGCTTTATAATAGTAATTATGCAATTTAAGCGGTTGTCGTGTCGGTGTAAGTAATAATAATTCGAGTAATTCAATTACTTTCAAAACTACCGACAATAATTAAGCGCGAAATGAAAAAAAAAATTACTACTATTATAATAGTAGTAATTTTTTTTTTCATTTCGCGCTTCGCTATCGATTAATACTGAGCTTTTAGGGCTACTTAAACATAATTGTTTAAGTAGTTGTTTAATGGTTAAATTTTTGAGTTTATGAGCTCCTCAATAGCAGCTCAAAAATTCTCATACTAATTTTGGATATATAAGCTGCTCAATTATTTAAGTAGCTTTCGAGTTTCTAAGTGGCGTTTTAGTATTCGGCTGTCAGAATTTTTAGGAGATCGTGTTGTATGTTAATAATGTTATAGGTAATTCGATTAATTATGATTACTTTTCGTTTCAATTTTCGTTTTATATGTACCTAATCAATCACCGAGCCGGTATTATCCGGTGACGGTTATCAGTATGGAAGCTAAACATTTTTACCTTTTCAGGACATGTGCATAAACTGCGGCAAATGCTACATGGCGTGTGCAGATTCAGGATATCAGGCTATTGAGTAAGTATTTTTCTCCTAGGTACCTACTATGTTCGAATTATCCTATGCCGGGGCTACACGGCGATGCCGCCGCGCCGTGTACTTAGCTCCGGCATACCCGGGGTATACCCATATCCATACCAGGGTTACCCCATCTCTACCCGTGGGTGTCGTAAAAAGCGACTAAGGGATTTAGGGACGACTAGCAAAAATTAAGTTCTCCCCGCGCGGTGACGGATTAACTGCTTGGTCCCAAAAAGGGTTGGTGTCAGCCAGGCGGCCGGCCGTAAAAATATTGCCAAATCTATTAGCAGAAGGTATGGTCAATTATGACTTACCTACTGCACCAACCCCAAATAACCCCAAAAACAACCCCATCGCTCGGATGAGAGAGACCTACTGTGTTCGAATAATACGTCTATCTAGTAATTAAATATAATTTATTAAATGTCTAATGTTACAGATTCGATTCCAAAACTCACATTCCCCAAGTTACGGACGACTGTACCGGATGCACGCTCTGTCTGTCCGTCTGTCCCATCATTGATTGTATTACGTAAGTATATTACATAAAACTTTTATAGATAAACTAGCTGTTTAGATCATCTAGCCGCGGTTTCACCCGCTAAGTCCCGATCCCGTGCGTATTAAAAAAAAACCTTAAGAAAAGTTTTTTTTTATCAGCACCGTACGCGCCGCACTTTACAAAATGCGGCGCGTACGGTGCGGGTGAAACGTGCGAGGTTTGACAGAATTACATACAATGAATTCTAAAATGCGGCGAGTACGGCGCGTGCGAGCGCGCACGGTGCTGATAAATGTGCGATTACCTTTAGTGGATACCCATCACAAACAACTTACCCTTTAAATTTCTTGTCTCTAGGATCAGCAGTTTAGGTTGTGCGTTAATACATAGTTGAGTCAGTCAGTCAGGACTTTGAATTTTAAGTGAATTAAAGTTGTTAGTTGATTCTGTGCAGTCACCCGTACCATAACAGAAAGTTATGAAATTTCTTAATTTGGCTAGATATTTGGAGTTTAAGGTATTCTCATTAACTAATTTAATTATATACAATATACAAATGAAGGTCTGGAATTTGGTGAAAGTAGGCAGGTAACCATAAACCATGACTTTAAAATACAAACGATGACCGCTGTGATACATGGCTGGCAAATATCAACCCGCGACGTGAAGGTTGCGAGTTCGATTCCCGCCGTGGATCGTTTTTTTAAGATGCGCATTTACAAAATTTCTGATTTGGCCCAGGATATTTCTGTATGTAGGTATGCATTGTAGGTAGGTATGCAGTTTTAAAAGACAGGATTATACTAGCATCGTCCCGCGGTTTTACCCGCGTAAGTCCCGATCCCGCAGGGTTACACAATAAATCTCCACCTATTTACATACCAAGTTTCACCAAAATCGGTTTAGTCGTTTTTGCATGAAGGAGTAACGAACAACCTACTCGTTTACTTATTTACGTCTAGAAGCCTATTTTTGGGCTAGATGGCGCTGTGTGAAATGTCTTACGTTAGGTATTAATATTTATTACGTTTTTCTTCCAGAATGGTACCCAAGAAGATACCTCACGTCATTAAAAGAGGCCTCCATTACGAAATACACCCAATATCGCCTCTAGACGCCGTTTGCCAATGAAAAACATCATCAATTCCATAGAAAATGTATAAAAATATATATTTTAATAAGTTACAAAAATAAATTACTTATCTATACATTCATAATTTTGTTGTATATTTCTTTAGATTTCTTCCTCTTGAATTCCCATGATGAAACCCAACTGTTTCTAGGGTTTACGGTCTGTGCTAAAGCTGATATAGGCTTTGGGCAGTCATAGTGTTTTGAATTTACTATTTTGACATCTGTACTACCTTTCATTTGTTCATGTAACTTCTTACAGATGTAACATTGAAACCTTTCAACAGTGTTCAATGAATCAAATTGATAACTTCTGCTCTGAGATTCTTCAATTAGTCTTTCATTTGTTATAATCTGTTTAATTTTATGGTCTAAATATCCTTCATATAAATCATCATTTAGGAGCAGTTTTTTTAGATATTCGCTTAACAATTTTGGTGTCGGAAAGTCTTTCAATAGTATACCCGATTTCGGATTCGGTAGCCAATCAGAAATAGATGGTGAACCGAAATAAATAGGTATGCTACCAACTTTAATCGCACGCCAGAACTTTTCTGTGACATAATCATTACAGACTCCATTTTCTATAGCTATTACAAATTTATATTTGGCCACAAAGTTTAGAAATTCATCTTCATTTAAATTGTTTAAGTAATCTTGTGTAAATTTTGGTGGTAGCTCCTGATTATTCAAGCAAATCCCATAGGAATCAATTTCAATGTATTCCATTAATTCTTTGACATACAAATCTCTTTCTGTAGAAGTTTCACAGTCACTTTGTAGGTACAATATTGGAGCTATGTCTTTTAAAAATGAGTTCTTGTAGTATGTTTCAACGTAATATTTTCTACTTGTTATATCATACACTGAATCTAAATGTTGTAATGGGAATGGTACATCACTGAATCTGCTGTAGGTAGATGAGAAGTTAAATAACTTTAGTATGGGCTCATGCATTAATTCTTCAAGATTTCTCGGTGATTCTTCATGGAACAAACCCCAAATTGTATCTTTCGGATTTCTTGGTAGAGGTAGGTCATCAAAGTTAAGGTTGCTACCGTAAAATAGGTATGCATCAACTTCGTATATATTGCTAATATTTCTATCAGTGAGCACAGTACATAAAATATTATCTGGACAGTTTTTTGTATCAGGGGAACCATGGAATCCATCTGTCCACCATAGAATTGTAGGATGTTTCATATGCACCTTTACAACAATACTCTGATCATTTGTCCAGCACCAAATAAATATAAAAAATAATAGTAAAAACCACAATATCTCACATAGTGTTATTTTTAGAATCCTTTGCAAAAACCACAAATAAATTCTGTTTACAAACATGACTACTCTACGACAAAGTTTACAGAATTTTATACACTCGAACATGCTTATCACAGGGAAGTGTTATCTACTGAACCTTCGTACATTTTATCTAATAATGTTACAAATTAGAATGTCCAGCCCCTCTCTTTTTTCATATAGTACATGTCCATACCAAATGCAATGAGTAAATCAACATAGAACAATGCGTATACAGCCCCTATCAATTTTCCTTTTACAAAAACATTTACTAAAGCTAGGAATGTCAAAACCAGCTCTATGCAGATATAGTAGAATTCTGCTTCAGGCTGTACTTGATCCACAACATAGAGTACCATAATAAGCAAGGATAACATTAATGTTGGGCCGGCCACGAGGCAATACAGGACGTCCACTGGTGCCACAACATGCGGTATTATATTGAGAAGCAGTGCCACTACCTAAAAGTAAGATTGTACCTATGTAGTACGAACATTGACCAACAAAATAATATACTAATGTGCCGGAAGCATTATTTTATTTACATTAGTCCTTCTTAAATAAAGCAAAACCTCTTTCTTTTATAACATAGTACTGGTCTATTCCTAAAGCTATGAGAAGATGACAGTAAAACAGAACATAGACTGGGGCGGACGTGTTTTTTGTAATTATAACAGAAACGAGAGCTAGTATATTGCAGATAATTTGCAGTGATATGTAAAGTTGTTCTGCTAGGTCATGCACTTGATCCACTAAATACAGCACAATGAACATTACTGAGAGAATGAGCGTGGGTGCGACGGCGAGGCAGTGCATCGAGCCAGCGTCCGGCAATACGAACGGGATTAGCATTAGAAGCATTGATAATACCTAAAAATAATACATTCTATTTGTACTGTTCATTTCGTAGTAGTACCTACTTGGGACCTTACCTAGCATGTATAGTACTGTATTATTTTTCCTCACAACAACTTAGAAGCGGAATAATGTTTCACTTTGTGTAGTATTCCAGCATTTTTAGCGAAAAACAAACTTCGAAAATATGAATATTCGCAAGGTATTTTATCAATTTTGACATTTGTTATCATTGGTCAACTACAGATTTTGACGTTACTAAAGGTCAAGGTCACGTTAGTGCTGTTCCAAAAGCCAAGGTAGGACCGTAGTTTACCGAATATTTATTAATTTATATAAATTATTAATAAAATTTTAATACTTAATATTTTTTATTGAATAATTAATTCTATACAACTACGGCCATAAAATTAATAGGTACTGAAATTACAAATCTAAGCACAACTAAAAGTACAGCCTCTTTCGTTTGCGATTAAAAATAAATCAAGAGATAGCGCAACTAACAATGCAAAGTAAAGTGTTCCGTAAATTAGCCAAAGCCAAACCTTGGCCAAATTTAAAAGGAAACATTGAATAAATGCACCAAACGTAAACAATATTTGAAAAAATAAGTACATTTTTTCCATAAATAGCGGCACTTTTTTTCGAATGTATAAAATGATGAATAAAAAGGAAATTACAACAGTAGGACCAGTCGATATGCAGTACATGTGTCCATGAGGCTTGGGAAGTATCACTGGTAGAAAGGTGATTACGAGCGCTAGTCCCTACAAACAATATCGTTATTTTTATATTGGTGCCTCATAAACATATCACATTTTTTATCATATTATATCAAGAGCAGAAAAAATATACAAATCGATAAGTAAATAATACTTACAAATTCAACAAGTTTCATAATAAATATGTTGTATCTGATCAATTCGCTCCATTTTTTATCCACAGGGACGGAATCTAAAACATAGATTAATTTAATTAAACTATCTAAAACAACGAATTCACCTTTTTATACAGTAGGTAGAGTTTTATTAAATCTCTGTATGTACGAGTACAGGAAATTGTGTTAGGAGTAGGTTTTATATCATTCTTCTATTGCTCACCATTTATTATCATATCAGACATTATGAATCAATTTGTATTATTCTTCGTGTATGAAAAAAACTATAAACATAATGTCTGTTTATTCTCTATTCGATCAGAATTGCACTTTTTTCAAAGTCTTCAGTACAAAATCGGCATTCATTCACTAAATACAATAAAAATATTCAAAAAAGACAAATCGATGTCAATTATAGTATTTTATACATATTAGATGTCAATCAATGTCAATCATTCATTACGAAGTTTTCAGATTATTTTTATCAACGACTGACAAAGTTTTCGTTCTTTTTACCTCTTTTCTATGTCCAAGAAGATTTAGTGAAAGAAGATTTTAAGCGATGCCGATGCAATGTAATTTTACCGATTTTTAATTCCCAGTGTGTCCCATCACTATGTTTTTTTTATACTTCATTTTCTGTATCAAACTGTCAAAATGTTAACTGCCCAGTGCTGCCAAGTTATCAGACTTACCGTCGGATCTCGCGTAATAAGGTAGATGCTGAGCCCCATATTGTAGTCGTCTGCAACCCCACAACTTAGGTGACCGGTCACATAAATTCCGAGAAACTTATTGTATGAAAGTTGGGCAACTGTAACAAGCGCCGAGGTACCAACTACTATGTAAGCTGCGGTCGTAGAGATAGGAAGAGGCCGTATTTGTACGTAAAAGTATTTGACGGAATTTGGAAATGTTGTTGGCAACACTCTAACTGCCAAACAGTCGGTGACTGACTGCCTGTCAAAAACGTGAACGAATTTTGCTTGTGGAAGTTGTGTTTACCTTACATAGATTTATTAACACTTAACGACGAATATCATAGTTTTAGTGATTAAATTGTAAGGCTCCAAAATGGAGGAAGACGACCCAGTTGTACAGGAGGTAATTAAATAACCGTAACTAAATTACAACGTGGTATTAAATGAGGTTATGTTGTTGTAGAAAAACTGTTCAATATTTCTTATTTTGCGCTTTAATTCCGTTTTAGATACCAGTGTATCTATCGCAGGCGTTAGCAAAGAACTTGTACATATACCAGTACCCGGTAAGACCAGCGAACAAGAACTGGAATCAGATGAAAGTAAAAAATGCAGCTGTGAAACCTAAGAACCAAATGGTGCGATTAGAAGTGGAACTAGACACTTATAGCGATAAATACTGCCCGTC
Source organism: Idaea biselata (assembly GCA_958496205.1). Taxonomy (NCBI): domain Eukaryota; kingdom Metazoa; phylum Arthropoda; class Insecta; order Lepidoptera; family Geometridae; genus Idaea; species Idaea biselata. Next base: position 3,547,610 of record OY292401.1, on the reverse strand, counting down.
TAAGGGTGAACAGATTGCTATGAACACTGATGGACATCAGGTAAATACAATTTTCTAAATTCCTCCCATATGTAACCATCAACCAACAATATCTGCGACATATTATAGGTGTAACGCCGTCCTACGTCCGTCCGTCCGTCGTAAAAAGATTCCATAGACATAAATATCAATTGCTGCTGTTGAAATTATGATAAAAAACTATTAAGACAATTATAAAAACATAAGCACATAAAAGTAAACCTTACCTTGTTTCTTCTGGTTTCCTCTAAATTTAGGATACATTCTAAAAACTTAAATTACAGTTCCTGGTTTTTTGTGATAATTCAAAACGATAATGTATTGGGATCAATTTTCTCAGTAATTATTACAGTTGACTCTGTTAATCTCTATCAGTTATTTGATAAAATGCCATGCAGTAGACAAGTGGCAGTATAAATACATTATGCATCTAGATATGTGCTTCCCTAGACAATGTGACTAGATTATTATTAAAATCAGATTCACAATAAGCTTGGTAATTCTCTAAATCTAAATGTTTATAAAAAGTCATTTAGGGAATTACCATGATGAATAATTCACTTGGAACTTTAATTATTTCATAATAATGATAACAATATCCACACATTTGTTCTGTATAATAGACAGTAAGCAAAATCTGTCTAATTGTGTGTATTGTCACTAGTTATAAAACATCACAATTTTTTCAAGAACATTTTAGAATTATAACAAACTAACTGCATTCTGTTTCAACCGCGTAATTCCCGTTTTCGTGGAATTTATCTTAAAGGTACAGTCAGATTACCAATTAAGTATACAGCACGCAAAATTATTATTTGTGCTGTATAGTTGATTGTTAGACTTATTAAACTTAGCCATCGTTTATGGAAGGGGGTAAATGTAGGTTACTTAAATTTTTAAGTTATATACAGTCAGATCACTAAATAAGTATACAGCACGCATGATAATTTTGCGTACTGTATACTTAATTGGTAATCTGACTGTACCATCTATCGGTCCAGCAGTTTAGATGTGAAAGTGTAACAGACAAACATAGATTACTTTCTCTGTAATATTAGTATAGAAGAAGTTTAGATTTTGTAAAAAAGGTTACATAACAACTGTTACTGCATGTGTAAGTAACATCATTGACATTATTAGGTAATTAATGTCAACAACATCATTAATCCTAATCAGTTTCACACAATATTGTCTCAGGAATCAACATGGCATGTCAAAGAGAAGGAAAAATCTTTGTACTTCAAGAAGGGAATGATGGATAAGATGGTTTACGAAAGCAACACTCCTTGCCCGGAGACCAGACATTATGCTGTTGGCATACTTCAGGATAAGGAGCTACATTGCACTCCTATACAAGGTAACATCAGCTACATCCTATGATATCACTTACAATGCAAGTAAATTCAAACAGAAGCAGGAACAGAAAACAGTTCCATGACTGGTGATCAAACCAAGTCTTGACCAAGTACGTGTCTTCTTGGGACCACGGCCAGTGTAAGCCATCTGCCAAAACGTCGAGGTAATTAATAATGCATAACAAATAGTTATTTGTTATGCAAGGCTGCAAAGTTGGTTTTTGCAGCGAGTACTTGTATTGAAACCTGAGCTAGCGAAGCATATAGAATGCTGAGCGTTGCGAAGGTTTCAAAGGTACGAGATGCAAAAAACTTTGCTGCCGAGTGAAACACACAATTTTTCACCTCACTACAGCGAGGAAAACGGTAGGTGCATTTTTCCGGTAGAAAACTCAACTCGGCATTCAGCATAAATAATAAAAATAAGCAAACAATCTCTAAATTGAATAATTCATTAAAGAACCTGCTTGATACTAATGGTAATAAACAATAAATACAACATTGGTAGATGTGCAACAAGATTTCGTGGTTCGATGCCATTAACAAAAAAAAAAGAAATGAGGTTCCGGTTGGCGCATTTTCTAAGGACTTTTTTTTTTCATTTTTGGCCCCGGACTCTCGAGATGCCATTTATCGAGACCGATTCAAAGGACTTGCTTTATAGAAAAGTATGGAGAAGAAAAATTCGAATTTTGAAATCTCTTTCCATGCTAGCGCACAAAATGCGCGCAGAAATCAGCGTGCAAAACGATCCTTTCCGAGGTTGTGAGGTGAAAAAAACATTATCTATAACGCGATCTAGACCCATGTCTGTTAATAATGAAGAACCAAGTCTTGTTTCTGTTTCAACAATGAACGGTTATGGTAGAAAAACAGTGCACAGCCGTTGTACTGTGGTTAGGTAAATGCTGAGTCCGGGCCATTTTAATGTTGTAACACACATTAACACAATGGACCTATTATCACACTATTATATTACAATTATCTGTTTCATTACCATTTTTGTTATCTTTCTGTGTGTGTTCTATAGAAAATAAATGTCTGTCTATATGTCATTTAAATTTGTTTTTACGAAGTTCAATATTTCGCAACTGGCTTGTTCATGCAACTCGGGATTGTTGGTAGGTGATGACAGTTAGCGGCGTCCGTATCACACTACCTCTTTCTTTTTATATCTATACTAATATTATAAAGAGGTAATGTTGGTAACATGTTTGTATCTATGTAAGTATGTATATTGGGGGTAATCTCCGAAACTACTGGACCAATTTCAATAATTATTTCACCAATAGAAAGCTACATTATCCAGGAGAAACATAGGATACTTTTGATCCCGATATTCTTAGGGGATCGGGACTTACACGGGTGAAAACGTGGGACACAGCTATAAATAATATTTGTAGTTATAATACAGGTGTTTGAAATTCCAGGTGTCATTCAACTACGGCCTAGTTACTCATACTTTGACAAGCAGGATAAGAGAAAAAAAGATAAAACCAAAGATGATTCTGACGAGGAAGAGAAAGAACCTGAAGCCCAACAGGTAATATCTATGGACATAAAATGTTCTTATTTTCATTAAAGAATTGAATTTGAGGTTTTTATGATCTTTGAATTTGTAACATTTAGGAAAAACAAACTGCTTGCATGAAATGCATGTGAACTTCTTTTATTTGGGTACCGCCATTAGCTTTCATTTTGTCTTGTCCCAATTTTTTGTTGAAGTGTTGTGTATGTTATGTAGATAAAGCAGATACACTGCTTTATCTGTTTTCTTCATAATTGGCATTAAATCACATCCCATTCAAGAAGGGACCTGTAAAGGTTTCGAAACGTTGAGCATTGAAACAATGCTAAAAGTATAATGTCTCCAACATCGCACAAACATAATAAAAATCAATTAAAACACATGTAATTTTATTATGAAGCAGACACATAAACAAGTTTTTCTTACTAATTAACTGGATTAACTGAAATAATTATTCGTTGAGCAAATAAAGCATTATATCTTTGTAACAGGTGACAGTAAAGTTTGCTCGTCAAGAAACAGAAGTATCAAAGAAGGCTCGAGAGAAGTCCTACGAGACAATATCACAGAGGATAGCCGAGGAACCGTGGTATGATGCTCTGTGGAAACATTCTGACACTGATCATGCTGAAGTAAGTTAACTATGTTCGTAACCCGCGGTATTAGCATAAAGTAGCCTATGTGTCAATCAAGAGATCTTGAGCTCTCTGCATACCTACCAAGTTTCATTGAAATCGGTTAAGTTGTATTTGTGTGAAGAAGTAATAAACATATTCGTTTTCTTACTTACACACATACACACAACATTTATAATATTAGAAGAGTCGTACCTAAAGTACCTACCTTAAAAAATCTTTGATTTGACACATATTTATTAGGGTTCCGTACCGAAAAAAAAATAGACCCTTATCATCTCATCATCATGTATATTCTTCAGGAATGGGTTGATTTAAAGTAAAAGAGTGTTTAATTTTATTTATTATGTAAATCTTCAAAAAAAAAACCCCATAATGTTATAGGCAGTTATGGTTTACTATCTTTCGAATTTAAATTGTCGCTTCGACCAAAGTGTTTTGTAAAGTTGATGGATTTTAGTTAACACACAACACCTCTACAGCTGAAACTTCTCAAACTACCTTCCATCATTATTATTAGACATGGGTCTAGATCGCGTTATAGATAAGCATTTTTTATAATTACCTCGACGTTTCGGCAAACGGATCACACCGGCCGTGGTCCCGAGAAGACCCAACCTTTTGAATAGAATAGAATAGAATATAAAAAGTTTATTTGCACCCTTTACAACCTTGTATAACCTTTGCAGCTGGAACGTCTGAAACTCTTCAGTGCAACGACGTCGGACGGATCGGCACTAACAGTTGGCAGTAAAGAATACGTGCGGGCGTTAGTTCCCGCGCCGCCGCCGGACGAGGCGGACGTGTCACCGGCGCAGGAGTTGACTCTCGAGGCGCAGGTTAAAGATCTACTGATCAATGGTGAGTAGATTGTTGTATATTTTGAATTTTGGGCGTTTGTATTACATTGAAGTTAAAATTTAGAACATGAGTTCTCTAGAGGTGAACAGTTGGGCAAAATCATCTATAATATCGATAGTATTGATACTATCGATATCTACGTTTGGTACAATAGTATCGGTAAACTGCAATACCTTATCTTTATCTTTACCATTGATAGTATATTGACGCTCTATATCGAAATTACTATCGATAGTATCAATAGTTTTACGCTATCGATAGTAGGCTATTATTCAATAGCTACATCACCATTGAAAGAAAGGTCACCTATAGACCTATCAATACTATCGATTTGCCACAACTATCGACAGCCTATCGATAGTGAACTACCGAACGGTAGCACTAACCGAGACTATCTTCTTGTTCACAGCAAAGCTGATGACATTCACCGAGATATTAACCCGCGTAGGCGGCGCGGGCGTCACAGAGACCGCCGTACTCAGCGCACTGAGCGCGGTCTGCGTGTGCGTGCGCGGAGTGTGGGCGCCGCGCTCCGACGCGCTCTACCACCGCGCCACCGCGCCGCAGCCTGCGCAGGCGCTGCAGGCGGCCCGGGACCATGTCGTGAGTACCATTTGTATCTCAGTACTAGCCACTAGTACTAGCTCCGACGCGCTCTACCACCGCGCCACCGCGCCGCAGCCTGCGCAGGCGCTGCAGGCGGCCCGGGACCATGTCGTGAGTACCATTTGTATCTCAGTACTAGCCACTAGTACTAGCTCCGACGCGCTCTACCACCGCGCCACCGCGCCGCAGCCTGCGCAGGCGCTGCAGGCGGCCCGGGACCATGTCGTGAGTACCATTTGTATCTCTGTACTAGCCACTAGTACTAGCTCCGACGCGCTCTACCACCGCGCCACCGCGCCGCAGCCTGCGCAGGCGCTGCAGGCGGCCCGGGACCATGTCGTGAGTACCATTTCCCACTACATTTGTGTGTAACATCGCTATTACGGTGAAGGGAAAACATCGTGAGGAAACCAACATGTCCTAAGACTCACCACGGTCCGAAGACATGGGATATTCAGTGTTTTCTAGGTATCATATGTATGTATTTACAAAGAAAAAAAAAGTAAAATATGTAGTATATCCGTTGTCTAGTACCCATAGTACAAGTCTAGTGCTTAGTTTGGGGCTAGATTGCGCTGTGTGTAAGGTCGTGCAATATTTATTTATTTATTTGTATCTCAGTACTAGCCAGGCTGTGTGTGCGTGTATCTCATAACTCGTCGCGTGGTTAATGCTGAACGGAGAGACGATAAAATCGACAATCAAATCGACAAATAGCAAATAAATCGGATACAACTTGGAAATAAATCCTTGTATTTGTAAATATGCTTCCAAACATTCGTACTCAGCGGGATTTGAACCCGCGACTACTTGTAATCCGAACGAGTACGTTAGAGCGCGTCGCCACAAATACTAACTAGTACCCGCTAAGCCGAAACGAGAAAATGTTTTTTTTATGGTAATAATGAAATAATTGATAGAAATAATGGTAACAAATATTATTTTTTTATTTCCAGCTATACCTATTCACAAAACAAGCCTACATAGACCGAAGAAAAGTGACCGCTGCCGTTCGCTTACCACCAGCCGAAGTACTAGAAATTATCACCTCAGTAGCCAAACACAATCCTAACACCGGGTGGGAACTAATCATCCCACCCGATGCGTCCTTCGAAAATAAATACCCAGACGTAGTAAAAAGACAAAACCTATACTTAGAAGCTAGAGAAAAGCTGTTCATAGAGATGATTGCAGTCGAATCCATTCATAAGAGACAGAGAAAGAAAAGTCAAAGGGATTCTGTCAGTTCTGATACAATGTTGAGCCCAAAGCCGAGGAATTTGAGTGTGAGTGAAGAAGACAGTGATAGGAAACGGCAGAAGAAAACTGCGAGTGGGAAAAGGACGAGACATAGTTCGAATAGTGCGTTGGATACGTGATTTGAAGTGTAGTTAGGTTATCAAATTTGTTGTTTTTTAGCGTTTTGGTGTCAATTAGATTGCTTAGGACTTAGAAACTATAGCTACTCGTTTTCCATACAAACATATTCAGAGGTCAGTCGAGTCTTTATCAAGGGAGGAAACAGTCGAGTTTATGCCATAAAACCTAATATCTGCCATGACTATGCCATACGTTTTTTCATTTTCTGATTTAAATAAAAAGACCTACAATTTAGATTTTATTTTCTTATTATTATAAAATAAGAAAATCAAAACGTAGGGTCATGGCTGAGATTGGTTTTTTGGCATAGACATATTTCCTCTAATGTCTTTATCCAGGGAGTACTTTGTTTGTTTGTAAAGTTTGTATGAAGAAGAGCCTTTCGCCCACTTTCACTGCTGAAAACACAAACGTGAGTGTTTTGCTTTAGGGCGTTCCTATTGTTACCCGACTGCCGAAGGAGGGTTATTTATTTAATGTAACGACTGTGCGGAAGAAACACACACCATGCGTTTTCGCCTCATATTGTTTTAGTATTAAGGTTCTAAGTAAGTTCTGATTGACGTCAAAATGTTAATTGGATTGTCTCTCTTTTGTGCGAATGAGACGGGTGATATACGAAACGTTCCTAAGGAAGGATTTAGCTAAGCAATTTGACCTTAGGAATGGTTCTGTTAGTGCTTTAATGTGTGTGTAAATTATATCTTAGGTTATTGGTAGTTTCAATTTCCGACTCGACTTGTAATGCTTTTGTACGGTTTAAAAACTGAACGACACATAGAACCTATGTGACTCATGAGTATGAGTTATATGTGTCGTTTACACGTCACATAGGTTCTATGTGTCGTAAAGACGTCACATAGGTTCTATGTGTCGTACAGTCGTCACATAGTGCCGAACGGCTGTGCCGCCGGTGGTGTAGCCAAAGAACAATGCCCATAAATTATATGCACTAAAAATCATGTTATATAAATAAAAATATTAATCACTGACGCATCAATGCATATAAGCAAATATATTTAAAAATAAACCTCGGTGGTTAAAGATAACTAACTACACTTTCATTTTTAGCAGTAGTACAGTAAATAAACTTATTATGATCATTTTTCCATCACTTACGTTTTTTAGCTTGACGTTAACACGTTATGATGCCACTTAACTTCCCTAACTGATGTTATTTCTTTGACTGTTGTATGTGTTTTTGTTTTTAACGACGACGTGATTGTCGGGCTTGTCTGACTGGTGTTAGATCACATTGATTCACAAAAATGAGACGACAGAATTAATTAAATTTTGACATAAACAACAAAATACAATAGGAAATAAGACTTAAAACCTAAAACAACAAGAAGTTGTCGGCACCGCCCTCCCGCAGCATGCTGCCCAAAACGCTGGCAGCGTTCCCACGCTGGATAGCTAGGCTAACCCGCTGGGACAAGAAATTACCAGCCCTGGGATCACCAGACGCCTCGAAATGACGCGCCGACAAGTATCTTAGATTATTTTTTAAATTTTGTTAGATCTCTAATTTCACAGTCACATTTTATCGTACCTAATAGGTTGGGACGGGAGAATTTAATTAGCATGACGTGTTTAAGTCAAGTAAAAAAAAAAGTAATTGGTAGTAACCACAGGTGGTAACATTCATATTTATTCAAATAAAAACGAAAAATTGAGTTCAGAGGTTCGTAATGAACATTCTACTTTTCTTTTAATGTATGAAACAACCTTTAAGTTTAAACCTTAGGGCGTTTATTCCATTCTCTTTCTCCATACAAACGTAGTTTACGTTTTCCTCCCTGGATAAAGACATTAGAGCAAATATGTTTATGCCATAAAACTTATATCTTGGCCAGAGCCATATCTGGCATGACTTTTCATCTTCCGAATTATTTTTTTCATTTTTTATTTTTTATTATTATTTTAATTAGAAAAAAAAAGGTTCGTACATTGACAAGACATGACAGATATAGGTTTTATGGCATAAACATATTTGCTCTAATGTCTTTATCCAGGGAAGAAAACGTAAACTACGTTTGTATGGAGAAAGAGAATGGAATGAACCCTGTTAAAGTTATTATTCAAATAAAATGACCTATGGAGATTGGCCATTGTTCTTTTAATTTCAAGTACAGTATATAAAATACAAGTATCATAAAATCGTAGACTTGACATTTATAAAGTTATTATATATAGCTGTGCCCGCGACTTCGTCAGCGTTTTTCGGACTACTTACCCATCGCTGTGCAAAAGTCTACACTTGAACGGACGATCAGGGAAGTCTGTTGCTGAGCAGAAGAGAATCATGGCAGAGTCTATTTAAGTGTAGATTTTTCACAGCGCAGCGGTAGGTAACGTGTTGCATGCTTATTCACATTACTTATTATAAGAAGTAGCCTTTATCGAAAATATAAAAAAAATCAAAACCCGACTTCGAAAATAAGGTCAAAACAATAAAAATAAGCTCTCCTACATACAGTGCAACCGACTTATCTGTTATGTAAGCTAAAGTCGGGCAGCTAAACTACATGATATCTTTTTTTTTACGTGGGTAATGCGCCTTATGCACCGTCAGGCCACTCTCGTTGGGCTCCCTACCATAGGTTTATAATCTAAACCCCCATGGTGTCCCTCGCTCCACAAGGGTCGAGGCCAGTGAGAATTCCTCATGGACTACATCCCGACAACGGCGGCCTTTCCAAGCCTCATCTCTGCCTCTGCCCGATAGACAATCCCTCTCCATCTCCCCTCCCTCGGCACGATCACGCCATCGTCTCGAGGTCCCCAAAGCCGGTGATAAAGCCCCCCACCGAGTTCACCACCAGAGGCTGAAGTGATTTTTTATAGTGGTTGTCTTCCACGCGGCCCCTTTCTTGCGGAAAGGACCCCCGAGCCCGCTGACGCGGGATTACGGAGCCAGGCCAGGCAAGCCCGGTTTCCCACGTCGTGCGCCTCTTAGCTTGCAGCTACTGAGTCCCCTCACAACGGCAAGGTGGGCGACCATCTGGAGGGTAAAACGTAACGTCGTGTCCGGGACTCGAACGCGCAGCCCTCGAATCGGAAACCATCACTCGGCTCGGCAGGCCACCGTTCCTTAAAAAGGGAATGCGGTCTGTGATTCGAACGCGGAACCCTCGACTCGGAATCCACAACTGCCATCGTGCCACGTAAACTACATGCAATCTGCATCTACCCAGTAAAACTGCCCGATTACAGCTATATTTTTTTATCATTTTTATTGCATTTTCGACTGCTACTAAAAATTATCAAAATTGTTACCGTAACTTTAATCACTGAGGGACTTTTGAGAAGGTGGTTTCAGGGGGTCCATCAATTTGTACTTAGTTCTTTATAAGCCGATTCTATTGATGGAAGTCCAAAAATTAGTAATTTACAGCATTATGGGATGCTATTCTGCTTATCATTCCGAAGGTTCTCATCAGATCTTCACCAACAATTTATGGGACCAACTCGGGACTCTCACTTTCCAAATAATAAAAAAAGAATGTTCGAAACCGGACTTTATTTGCCGGAGTACGGTGTGAACATATTCACATACAAAAAGCCATCAATATGCGGGTAGAATTGAGCAGCTCCTCTTTTTTTTAAAGTCGGTTAAAACCAGCCATTATAAAAAAATTCCGTATGTCCGAAGGATCCGGATATGTGGAGAGACATAGGTATACGGTATTTTAGGAATTTCCTGCAAAAAAGCTGGATATCCGGTTTTTTTTATTTTCGACCGGATATCCGGTTAATCATGTTTGATTCCACACAACATACTTCTTCAATACAACATTCAAACTAATTAGGTAAAAACAGAAAAAACACTTTATCCGGATAACCGGATAAAATATCCGGATAAAAAGTACCCTATATGTTAATCGGGGTCTAAATCTATCTGCGTACCAAATTTGGTCAAAATCGGATAAGCCGTTTCTGAGATTAGCGGGCACAAAGGCACACACAAACAGACAAACAGACAAACAGACAAACAGACAAACAGACAACCAGAAAAATAGAAAAATAGGTTCTACTGCGTTAATAGATACCCCTACAATTTATCTTTTTTTTATATCTTCCAAAAACAGACACCGTTAAGTTACGATTTTATTATATGTATAGACAACTGCTATGTTGTTTGTTATATCTTGTATATGCTAATAAAAGCAGCATTATTTAAATTATGTGTTTTTATTTGGTTTAAAATTACATTAATAAAAAAAATTGCAGGACGTTACACACAACTCAATCTAGCCCAAAACTAAGCAACTAGGCTTGAACTATGGATATTGGATATATACAAAAGTATATGTAGAAGGTACTATCAACAAATAAAGTGGGTATCCAGTTAGCCGAAAGATTTGTTGAATAATAAGAATATTTTACACACTTTGATAAAGGTATATCTAATAATTTATTTATTTTTGAAGATCTGTGACTCAATTGCAGTTTTTGCAAAAAAATGTCGTTTCGGAAATAAAATACGAAAATAATCGGTTTAAAACAGTTTTATTTTGTACAACGATACTATTTGGTGCTAGTTACAACATCTATAAAATTATGAAACAATAACTGTTTGTTAATTAGCGTCAAGATGGCGGGACCATCTCTCAGATATTAAAACTTTATACTGTCAGATTTAGTACTAAATTGGTACTATTTGGTACCTCAGTTAAAAAAATTAGTACCTCTTTAGTTTAAAAGATATTCACGAAAAACCCTGGTCCCGCCATTTTGACGTCAAGATGGCGGGACCAAAAAGAAAACGAACTCGGAGCTAATAATCACTTATGCACATATTTAGTACTTAATTGGTACCTCCCAAAACTGTAGTTAAACTGTGGATTATGTCGGGGAAAACAAATTGGCAGACAAAAAAGCCTGGTCCCGCCATCTTGACGCTTTGAGATTTTCTGAAATATCATATTTACGCAAGTAATTTCCTACCGGTGAATGTTTGTAGATTTTGTACTTATTTGGTACCTACGGAAAATGCTTCTTAAACCAATATTTACCTTATACTTTAATAGATATAAGCATTTTAATTCTACACAAAGTGTTTCAGCGAGGATAATATAATCCTAAAATGTAGGTACTCGATCCAGACTCTAGGCGTACCTACTACCTACCTACATACCGCTAAACTTTTTTTTCTATATTTGTTTTCTTTGACTAAATTATGGCCAATATGAATAGCCAGTATCAACTATTTTGAATCGGACATGCTCATCGAGGGAATTGGTCATGCGCTAGTTTAAAAATAGTACATTGTATACCTAGCGGAGAAAAAACTATTTTCCAGTGAGAGTGTATTTTGAATCCAGAGAGGAGCGAAGGATTCTAGAGTAGAATCCTGCAGAATAGAGTAGAATACCTCACTCGAGCGAAAAATAGTGTTTTGCTCCCGAGGTGAACATTCCACTTTTCATCACCCTCTATGACAAAATGAGTAGGTAACTTACTTTCACTTTTTATTTCATTGTTCACACCTGACAAATTCTATCAATACCTATCATTTTCTACCAAACCTACCATTTTCCAACAAAAGCTACTATTTTCTATCAATACCTGCCATTTTCTACCAAATCTGCCATTTTCTACTACATCTTACTATTTTCTAGCAAAAACTACCATTTTCCAACAAACCTACCAATTTCTAGCAACCTTACCAGTTTTTACCCAAACCTACCATTTTCTACCAAAACCCTCCATTTATTATACTACCTGTACGGTTGAACACTCATCGCTCACCTATCAGACACAAGTGTTGCTTAACCTGCTCAGTCTATCACCCATCATCGGTGATATGAACTCTTTGTTGATTGAAACTTTTTTAAAATATCCACATTCCAAAATTTAAATCGTATTATCGCCCTGTAACAGGGAGGGAAAACGCTATGAAAATCCCTGTAAGACTGTAAGACCTTACTTATGGGGAGGAGCACTAACGTTTTATCCCGGCAGATGGCGATGGTCGACTGATCAAGTTTGAAATAAGAACTGTCAAATAGTATTTATTTTCACAACTCTCGGCGTTTTCATTTATGTTTTAGTTAATGTTTAAATAAAATGCCTCAATGTAGTGCATCAGATGGGAAAAATAAAAGGATATTCCCAAAAGTCATGTAGCGCCTTTTTAATAATTTTAACACTAGAAAGACTCCAACTTGACTTCACAGTACAGGCGAGACCACAAAATTTTAAAAAAAAGCTCAGTCGACTAGAGCGCCACCTGCTTACAGCTTTGCGCGTTCCACCTCATTGACAAATGTAGGTAAACCGGAAGTACCCTATAGATTTTGTTTCCAACACTTAAAATATGGTACTTCCGGTTGATCTATAACTACGAAAATTGTAAGATCTCACTAAAGAGAAATAAAGAGAAAATCCAAAAAAATAAAAAAAAGGTAAAAGTTAAAGGTCGTCCTCATACATATACAGTTGGCGCCAATAAACTAGTCCTCCGAGTTGTATAGGCGATCATACAATTCAGATGACTAGCCTAACTGACACTCGCCACTGGACAAATGATACTGGCCATTCATATTGACCTCTTAGAACTAAAAAGTTTGGCGGTATTTTGGTAGATAAGGTCAACTCGCCGAAGTCCGCCATAGTTTATTTTCCGGTTTGATTCTTTCGATCGCCACAAACCGGTTTTTATCTTAAATGTAGTTTTTACCTGACTGTTGAAGGAAGGTTATTGTTATTCTTCAAATCGGAAATGTCTTTATAATTGCCTTCTCCATATGTTAGGATTTATACACCTATTTTTAAATGACGATTTGACGTTATTTCCCTCGGTTTTGGGGTAAGTTCGTCATGGAGTTGTTTTACATAGAAGTAGCTCGGTTTTAAGAGAAAATATATTTATTTTAAATGTAAAAATCATAGCTAAACTAATATTATGCTTCAATGCCCTAGATAATATAAGGTAGCATTTACAACTTATTGCACGTAAACTACGAAATGGGGTAAGTTCGCCATATTTTTCAAGACGGGTGTTCAATGTTTATTAGTTAGGTAGCAAATAATAATTAATCCATAAAATAAAATTAAATTTAGACTTAAATTTAACATTCTTAACAATTTAAAATTAGTTTCAAAAGTTTCTTAACACTTAGAGCAAAATTACACATTAATTTATTCGTTTCTATAAAAATTGAAATCAAACACGGTTATAGTCATAATAGCCATTATAGTTATGTTGGGTTTTAAAAATACCTTTGTAGCCACTCAAACCTTTATTTCTCATTCTCAATCATACGCTACTTTTTCTGTTTATCATCTTTAATTCCATTTTTTGTTTCTAAAATATTAATATTCATTGGAGTTTATTAGGCTAAGTGAACATTTAATTTATCCCGTTAGAAAATTATACTTTGCCAGATGAAGTTGTAAATCTGTAAATTTATTGATTACCTACTGGCAAAAATGCTTACAAGATCTGCAATGGGGCAATACTAGCATAAAGGTTATAACGGACATTCCATAAATTGTTAGACGGGATAGGTCGGGACATTAAAATTTTTAAGTAACCTAAGTATTTCGTTGCAAAAATAATTCATGTAAAATCATATAGGGTTTTTTATTCACACATTTGTTAACATAGTTACATTTTCCCGGGTCTTAATCGCGTATTGGGAAAATGTAACTATTAGATATAATTATTTCCGATTCAAAAACACGCAAATTTTAAGTCAATCTCACAAAAATTTGCATTACTGTGTGTTACTATGTATGTATACTAAAATGTGGTTACTACTGCACTCGACTCGATGACTTTTTTTTACTGTTCGTTGGATTAAAACTTGTTTTTTTTTTCAATATTGGATGACCCCCAGCGACTAAAAAGGAACAAAATAAATCAACAAAAAAAAACTTTATATAAAAACTAAAAAGTTAATTACAACTGAAAAGTAAATAAAACTTGTCCAGTAGTCACAGAATATAGTTAGTTTAACAGTCAGGCATGCATGACCCATTATTGAAAAGGTTTGTCTAGCTAGATTCTAGATATTCAACGGTCCCGACTGTTAAACAAGCTATGTTCCGTAACTACTGGACTTGTTTTATTTACTTTTCAGTTTTAATTAACTTTTAAGTTTTTTTTATTTTAAGTTTATTTTAGTAGACGGTTTTTTTTATTTTTATTGTTTTTTTATTTTACACTTTTTGTCAGCATTAGGTAATATACCTACGACGGTTAATTATATCAATGGGGTGGCACACGCAAAGCTGTGAGCAGATGGCGCTGGCATCGGATGATCTATATTTTTTTTTTGGTCCCCCACGAATGAAAACACCGAGTTTTTTTTTCTTTCGGTCTGAGACTGATATGGCCAATTTGGCGCCGAGAGTTGTAAAAAAACACCTGTTTGATAGTTCTTAATTCAAATCTAAGATCATTCGACTAACGCCCTCTGCCGGGATAAAAAGTTAGTGTTCCTCCTCATTGTATTATAATCGCAATCATCATCTTCATCGCAATAATTTCATCGAGGGACTTATTATTTGAGGATTATTGAGTAGGTTGCGGTAGTCTCAGTATGAACGATTGCTAAACAACTTTAAATCGTAATAGATCCTAAATCATAATATCAAATGAAAAATGATTATAGACTTAAAAAAAGGATTACTCCACTCTATATAGTCTGTCTACTTTATTTTCTTTCTTTATTACAAAATAGCGCATGTTGGTCGCCATTTTGAATTTTATTTTATGTCACCTATCTAAGAACGATACCCTAATTAAAGCAATCCTTTGAGTGGTTTAGAAGATACGAGGGAATAAAGAATATTACAAACACACAAAGATAGGCGCGAAAAACATAAAAGCCCTTAATCGAAAGGTAGACGGAGATACCCCTAATGACCCCTATGACGGAATTCGGCGAATTGACCTTACATCATTCTAGAGTCTGACTGAATCGAGTACATTTTAGGATTATATTATCCTCGCTGAAACACTTTGTGTAGAATTAAAATGCTTATATCTATTAAAGTATAAGGTAAATATTGGTTTAAGAAGCATTTTCCGTAGGTACCAAATAAGTACAAAATCTACAAACATTCACCGGTAGGAAATTACTTGCGTAAATATGATATTTCAGAAAATCTCAAAGCGTCAAGATGGCGGGACCAGGCTTTTTTGTCTGCCAATTTGTTTTCCCCGACATAATCCACAGTTTAACTACAGTTTTGGGAGGTACCAATTAAGTACTAAATATGTGCATAAGTGATTATTAGCTCCGAGTTCGTTTTCTTTTTGGTCCCGCCATCTTGACGTCAAAATGGCGGGACCAGGGTTTTTCGTGAATATCTTTTAAACTAAAGAGGTACTAATTTTTTTAACTGAGGTACCAAATAGTACCAATTTAGTACTAAATCTGACAGTATAAAGTTTTAATATCTGAGAGATGGTCCCGCCATCTTGACGCTAATGTTTGTTAAACTTTAATTGTTAGCAATCACATTACAATAAGTAGGAAAGGGGCTTTAAAATACTTAACCATGCATGGACGCCATCTCGATTAGGTACCAAAAATACTTTACGTAGATGGCGCTGTGTGATGTTCACAGCTTTTATTCTATTACCTTACCTTGTATTTTTCTTAAAAAAAAAAGTTATGTGCGCTCTTACGGTGAAGTAAAAGATCGTGAGGAAACCGACATGTCCTAGTACTCACCATGGTCCGAAGGCATGGGACATTCGCCAATCCAGAGTAGGCTCCCGTGGCGTCTTACTGCCTTACATTACAGTGGGCATTTGCCTTTAACGGGCTCATATATTTTTTAATTTATTTATTATATTATTATTTCAGATACAAACACCAAGATAAATGTTAAAATGTATAGTTCTGTTTCCCCTTATTTATTTAGTAAAGCCCCTTAAATATGTTTAGGAGGTAAATACATGATTATATGTAAACTATTTTAAACGCAAAATATTAAACTATTACTACATAACACTTACTAAAAATGCAACGTCTTAAGGTACAAAGGTCAGTGACAAAAATGTTATTTAAGCTTATTAAGTTAAAAAACTGTACTAGTATACTAGAGGTGAAGCCTTAAACATATTCCATGTTCCTTTTACGCCAAATAAATATAAAAAGCCGCTGCAGCGCTGAGCGATGTTTACGTCTATCGTTAAATTAAAATGCTACCGCTAAGATGCAGTGGTAAATGACGATTAAAACGTTAAAATCGTCATTAAGTTTGCGGTAGCGTTACCGCAGTAGCTATTTACAACTGTATTCCTTCTGATGTCATATCTACTGTTAAGGTTGAGATCAATGTTATTAGGTAAAAAAAATTGATATCTAACATGATTGTTTTTATATTGTAAATGTTATATTATTACAATTTTATTAAATGGGAGGACTCAAAAGATTTCCTCAGACCCTTGGTTATATTTTTAGAGAAAAAAAGAAACCCAGCTTAGGTAATATTAAAAAAACACTTAACAGATGGCGTTTCTGACATTAACAAAAAGTTTTAAACCCCTTATTAGGTACAAAATGGTTTTTTTCTTTAAGTAGATATAGTTACTATACGCAAGGTTCTGAGGAGACAGTTGCAGTTCAGATAATTAAGTAATTAATTAAATTGCAACTGTCTAAAACCGCCATTTTTAATCCGCCATATTGTTTTAACAACTCAAAATCTCTCCTTTCAAAAAACGAACATAAATTTAGCAGCAAAGAAATTTAAAAAAACCTACTTACACCAACAAAAAGCTAACTAAAACGCTGACAACCAGACTGATTCCTAAACCGACTTTGGTGGCGCCATTACAGAAGTCTAGATCACAACTGCTGAGTAGCTCTGCGTACTTGGACCTGACGAGGGACCAGTCACACAAGCCGACCCTGCAGCCTTCCAAGTAGATGGGGTGCTCGTTCTCGAGGAATAGGACCTGGTGTTGGTCGTTTACTTGGAAGTTGCCGTTTGGTGTGCATCTGTGGATTAAGGAGTTTTTAAAGTGCTTTAGAAATTCTGTAAATCATGAAAAACTAAAAAATCATGGTTAGGTTGAATCATAATTAAAGATTGGCATGGTAACTGTTGGCACTCCACTCCAAATGGAGTAAACTGACCAGTTTTCCTGAAAAACTATACTGTGCCAACAAATTTATTTATTTATTTATTCAGTTTACAAAGCAGATTAAAATCATTAAATTATTTAATTATTTATTGGAGAAAACTGACCTGATCCTGGAAAACTGTACTGTGGCAACAAATTGGAGTAAACTGGCCAGTTTTACTGGAAAACTGTACGGTGCCAACAAGTTGGAGTAAACTGGCCAGTTTTACTGGAAAACTGTACGGTGCCAAAAAATTGGTGTAACCTGACCAGTTTTCTTGGAAAACTATACTTTGCCAAACAATGGGAGTTGAGTGCTAACAGTTACCAAGGGTTTTTTTAACATCAGATAGACCTTATCTTTAGACTTTGGGCAATTGAATTATAGGAATAATCCCTTTAGTTGCTTCTAAAAATAAACATCCTGAATACATACTTGTAAAGAACTGCAGCTAAATTCCCGTTAAAGGGCGCCATGGTGGAAGTAGTCCATTTCCTAGACTGGACCTGGTTGGTCTTATAATTGTCCCCGGTTAGAGGCGCCTGGTCAAAGTGTGTGTTCAGAGCGGTCAATGTTGATAGAAGCATGGCTTTGTCCGTGAACGTTATTATTGATGACGGGTGGTTTGGTACTTCTGAAATAAACAAATAACATAAATAAATAAATTCACGGCGCCATCTTGCCTACGTGGTAATTCAATTAATTTGTTTTATTGTAAATTGTGGTAATGCTACTAAGCTTGTGTTACGGAGACTAGACAACGGATTATGATCCTTAAATTTATTTTCTTTTATAAATACATATATAAAGTTAAATAAATAAGTTAACTTATGACGATTTTTCGGTTTATTCCACTTTGTTCACCTGGCTGGTTGATATAACCTGGGCGCAGAAAGTACCTCCTGTTCACTAGTGTTTTCAAAATTAAGCTGTGAATATATTTGTTAATCCAAGATGGCCGCCGCCACAAAATGGCGGATTACTCTTAATGTTAGTTTGTTAAAAACGTTTAATGATTCTTTATATTTTTGCCTTTTTTTAGTTTTTTTAATGTCGAATGAGACTCATGCCGCCATTTTCTAATTTTCTACGTATTTACCTTTAGTGATATGTCCTGTGAAGAAGTTAATCATCTCCTTAACAGGTAGACATCCGATTTTATTCTTCAAAGCGGATCCGTAGCCGTACTTGTAATACGTTTCCAGGTCTTCCGCGTACTCCAGGCGTTTCAGGTCTTCGTGGCTGAACACCTGGAATTAAGTTGAGTTGATGATGATTTGGTCTGAGGTGTAGCACGCTTGTTTACTTAAAGTAGGAAGAGTAACTTAAATTCTGCACGTTTATATCAACTATATTAGTTTTTCAATTTCAGACCACGATCTGATGTTTAGGTTCTTTGTATTTGATATTTTTTCTTCAGAAAGATTTGTCATTGAAAAAAAAAAGTTACTTTCTGATGTTTTTTTGTTTCAAAAATTCATCTATGCGCATCAACATCAAGTTCAGTAGAAGAAATTATAATAAAAAAATTAGTCTCAATGTTAACGACTAAAAGAGTCCATTTTTGTCATAGGAAAGTTTGTGCTCAGTGGGTAACTACTTTTGAACCCACCTGTACCTACTAATGTGTCCAAACAAGAAGAAAATAAATTAAAACCATAGAAAAAAAAAACGTTTATTAAGGAACGGTCGCCCAAGGAAATATGGAGCTGGCTTTTTATTAGAGCAGCCATACTCAAAGTGTGCTCCGCGAAGCCCTGGGGCTCCACAAAGCCTATGTTGTGACTTCGAGAAATTACAAGAAAAAATATGAAAAGCAATGAAATACCTTTAATTTCAACGCGAAGTCGGGTAAAACATGGTTTAAGTTGGTATTAGTACAGAACTAATCGACGCAAGAAAACGAAAACGTAGTAACCGACAATAATGTAATTGTTCACCAGAGCCAAAACACTTTTCGGATTTTGAAAAATAAATCATATTTCGGTATTTGTAGATCCTAGAATAATCATATTGGGACAGTACCTCCAGATTAAATAGGAGAATCTATTACTGTGCATCAATTTTATTCAAAGTTATTTTAAAATGTACTTTTTGTCAGTTACAGCATTTGATATATTTTTTACAAGCAGAAGAAATGTAACTACAGTCCAAAATGTATGACTACCATTGATCAAGAATGTAAAAATGATGTAACTGATTTCACTTCTTCCTACACCAGTGTAAATGCTATTAACAAGTTTAAGACTACTTTACCATCATTAATACAGTTGTAATTGATTTGTTTATCCCTATACATCGATTGCGATGCAATTGTCAGGCAATAAATAATAACAGACAAAAAACAGTGTGCTGACAAAATCACGGGCAGTAAGAACGTCGTAACCCGCAACATTTTATAATACTATAAGCGACGTAACCCCACATGTAATGATTTTTACTAGAACACATTTGACTTATTTAAAAACAACAAAAAATCACCGATTTTTTTGTTAGTTACAGCATTTTGTAGTCATAAAAAATGACACTCAACGTTACTTGTGAAAATCTTAAAATCGTTAATATTCATCGTAGAGCTATGGGACCTACACCATTCGACGCACAAAAAATCGCTGATTTTAATGACGTTAAAAAAGCATTTTAGCCAAGGGTGTCGGTTACTACGTTATCGTTTTACTTCGTCGAAATGAAAAGGATAGTTTTTTTGCGATTTGCGAAGTTTCTAACAACTACATTTAAAAAAATTTAGTTTTCCAAAAGGGCTCCGTCACCGAAAAGTTTAAGAACTACTGTATTTGAGTAACTTACCGAACACCACGGCGATATGACAGCGACGTCCCAAGCCTTATTGTAACGGCACATCTGATACATATCGTACACAGTGGACGGCTGTATGTCATAGTTGAAGCCGAGGCGGAGAGATATGTTGGATATCATCTCTTTAAATTCCATCTTTTTCTTGAAAATCTTCTGTTGTGTTAACGTGTCGTTATTGTCTTCGATGTCTCTCTTCCAAGTCGGGCAGGATTTGTAAGGCTGTATGGAGAAAAAAGTTTTGTCTTGAAAGGCACAGGTAATGAAAGGGTGTCTAGGGGAAATATTTTGTCTTATAAAGCACAGATAATGTAAGGCTGTATGTGGCAAAATATTTTGTCTTAAAAGGCACAGATAATGAAAAGCTTTAGGTATGAGAAGAAATAGTATATACCCGGCGGGAATCGAACCTGCAACCTTCTGCATTGCAGTCGTGTTGTATTTACCTGAACAAGTCTCTCATCATTATCCTTCGGTATATCGAATCCCTCCGCCTGAGCTCCGAACAACCCCTCAGTGAACGCTCGGAAACTGTTCATCGAACGCCTGTCCGATGAGAATTTGAACTGAAACGATTATAATAAGCAATTGAGTCCACTTAAATAAATATTCCCTTTCTCCCTTAACTTATTGGTCATACATAATCTACATAACAAGCGTGATTTATTTAATTTTTAAAACGCAAAGTTAGTGCGATTTATTTTTACCACTGGCGCCATCTAGTAATATACTGGCAATGAATGGTAACGTTGTTGCGTTCACGGGTTTAGCCCGGTCCAGTGTTCATATATTAAGATTCCGTTACCTAATTGTGATGGATAATGGTAATAACTCTAATAACCCTTGTGCGTGATCCTGACTCGCATTTGGCCGATTTTTTTCTTATGTCTCAAGTCTGTTTAGGGACACTTACCAGATATTTATGTTTGTTCATCGTGAGTAGCCCCGGGTTCTTCTGCTTGAAGGCCTGTGCTAACTGCTGTGTCGTCATGTAGCCATCGCTGGTCAAGTCTCCGGCGTGGCTCGGGTTGTGTCTCTCGTTCCATGTCCAATAACTCACCAGATATTTATGTTTGTTCATCGTGAGTAGCCCCGGGTACTTCTGCTTGAAGGCCTGTGCTAACTGCTGTGTCGTCATGTAGCCATCGCTGGTCAAGTCTCCGGCGTGGCTCGGGTTGTGTCTCTCGTTCCATGTCCAATAACTCACCAGATATTTATGTTTGTTCATCGTGAGTAGCCCCGGGTACTTCTGCTTGAAGGCCTGTGCTAACTGCTGTGTCGTCATGTAGCCATCGCTGGTCAAGTCTCCGGCGTGGCTCGGGTTGTGTCTCTCGTTCCATGTCCAATAACTCACCAGATATTTATGTTTGTTCATCGTGAGTAGCCCCGGGTACTTCTGCTTGAAGGCCTGTGCTAACTGCTGTGTCGTCATGTAGCCATCGCTGGTCAAGTCTCCGGCGTGGCTCGGGTTGTGTCTCTCGTTCCATGTCCAATAACTCACCAGATATTTATGTTTGTTCATCGTGAGTAGCCCCGGGTACTTCTGCTTGAAGGCCTGTGCTAACTGCTGTGTCGTCATGTAGCCATCGCTGGTCAAGTCTCCGGCGTGGCTCGGGTTGTGTCTCTCGTTCCATGTCCAATAACTCACCAGATATTTATGTTTGTTCATCGTGAGTAGCCCCGGGTACTTCTGCTTGAAGGCCTGTGCTAACTGCTGTGTCGTCATGTAGCCATCGCTGGTCAAGTCTCCGGCGTGGCTCGGGTTGTGTCTCTCGTTCCATGTCCAATAACTCACCAGATATTTATGTTTGTTCATCGTGAGTAGCCCCGGGTACTTCTGCTTGAAGGCCTGTGCTAACTGCTGTGTCGTCATGTAGCCATCGCTGGTCAAGTCTCCGGCGTGGCTCGGGTTGTGTTTCTCGTTCCATGTCCAATCGGATAGCAACTTCAGGTCGGCATTGCAGATTCTTTGCTGTATTGTGGAAAAAATGCAAGAAATGTATCTCTATACTTAGGGCCCACATTATGGGGATTGGATAAGTCTATCTAACCCCACAGATAGATTTATAAAAAAAAGGCAAAGAACACCGGTCTAAGTCGTAGCGGCAAGTGGACTCGTCCGTGTTCCGATAAGTATACCGGTGCAGCCACTAAGGGTTGGATCTTGTAGACGAGCGTAGAGGAAAATTAGAGGAACGACCCTTTCCATATCATGACCCCTTCTTAGCAGGACCACTTTTTGAAATGAAAAATAATCCGTTTTTACCCGGTTGTAGTCTCTCGCGCCTACAAACAAAGATGTTTGTTTGTAATATTCTTGATTTCTTCATATCTTCTAAACCACTCGATAGATTTCTTTAATTAAGGTGGCGTTAGATTTATCTTATCTCTATAGTAATATTATAAAGCTGAAGAGTTTGTTTGTTTATTTGTTTGAACACGGTAATCTCAGGAACCGCTGGTCCGATTTTAACAATTCTTTCAGTGTTGGATAGTCCATTTATTGAGGAAGGCTATACTTAGGCTATTATTATATTTTCAAAAAAATTAGGCGGACGATGTGGCGGGCTTTGCTAGTTATTTATAAAGGAACCATTTCTTGATTTCTTGAAATGTCTATATATAATAACAATTGTGGACTTACATCAGTATTTCTAAAGTTTCCGTTCTTGTAATTATTGGCGATGTTCAGCTTGAAATCAGCCAGTTTCTGGAGTCTTTCGATCTCGTCAGCTTCTGGATTATTGGAGCCGTGTCGGGTGAGCATCCAGAACGCTATTGGTTCACAGCCTGCGGAAAGAATAATTAAGTACTTAAAAATAAAACAAAAAAACAGATAATAAATAGTTAAGCGCAAACCCATGCAGCATCAGTAGGTACTTTAATGGGCTACCGTTTAAGTGTGGATATTTGCACAGTACAAGTACAAGTATAAATCAAGTACTTATATAGGTACCTACACATTAGGTAGGTAGGTAGGTAATACATTAAAATTTTATCCCTAAGTATTTTCAAGATTTTCCAATGGACTTGGGACCTACCTAGCATAATATTAAAAGTTACACGGGTTAATCTAAATCTATACTATAATTATTATAAAGAAGATTGATTTGTTTGTTTGTTTGTAACGACCTACTCGTTACTCCGATACTACTGGTCCGTTTAAAAAAAAAACCCATACCAATAGAAAGCTACATTATTAAGGAGTAACATAGGCTTCCGATATTCCGACGGAATCGGGACTTACGACTTACGCGGGACGTAGCTAGTATTTTATAGGTATACTAGTTAAAATGATAAATTTCGGCAAATAGGTAAGTATATTGAAATATTTTGAGTGGCATTTTAATTTATTCAACAAGTAGAGGTAAATAGAATTAACCTTGGCTGGCTATTGAACTAAGTAGATTAAACGTTTTTTGTCTCTAATAGAGATTATTTAATTGCCTTCCTCCGGTTTTAGCATTCCTATGGTGTTAGATACCTAGTTTTGATAGAAAGTTGGGTCTATAAACTTAGGTAGTTCTGCGAAAAGTAGAGTGCTTTATTGGATGGATCTACATTCATATTGAACAACCTTCAAAGAAGCAGGAGATTTTCAAGTTAGGAGCTTGTGCTGAAAGGGTGCTTCCGAGAGTTACTCTACAAAAGTTACAAGGTTACTTCTTTTCCCCCATTCATTAAGTAACCTTGTAGATAAAGGGTAGTTATAGGTTTATTCTATAGGTAGAAGACGAAAATTGTGCAATTTACTGTATTTAGAAGAGCTTATTTGCTCATCATTATGAAGATTCTCGATCTTTGGCCATCATCCGAGCGTTGTTCCCGGTTGCATCTCTCTCGAGAGCCCGGGGTCCGCTTTCCTACTTTTACGTCTCCACTTCGCACGATCTTCGGCATCCCGTGTAGTGAGGCCATTAGCACGCATATCCGATCTTACAACGTCAAGCCATCACTTCTTGGGTCTTCCCAATCTGCCGCGGCCGGGCGGAGGCGCCATTTTGTTTCCCACGTAACTAGCCGGTTTCCGTAGAACGTGGCCGTACCATCGTAAGCGACATTCTTGCAATTTATCTGCTATGTCTCAGACATGAAGGGTGCCCCTGATGCGGGAGTTTCTGACGCGCTTTTCGCGTCACTCCACACATCCAGCGAAGCATCTTCATCTCCGATATAGGTCGTGATAACAGTATTTACTTATAACGCATATTGCACCTTGTGATGGGGAATTTTCATTCTTTGGGGATCTTTGGCAATCTCTACATCTCTACATATAATATATGTGTACAGAAACTGTGGCCATTTATAACATCCATAAAGCATCTTAATCATATTGAATTTTTATTGTATACATAGTTATCGGGAAAAAAATATCGCTTGCGCGATTCAGGTAGGTTTTTTGTTTACATTCTTTGTTACCTAAGATCTTAAAAATTAGCGAACAGATTGTGGCAATATTGTATCCAAAACATTAAGAAAAATACTGTTTAACATATAGGCCTATGTATACATTTACATTACATTTAAATAATCGTGATAATTACGAAAAAAAATATCCCTAAATTGTTGCTTTATGTCGGTTGTCAACAATTTTCGTAACCATAGTAACGCCCGGTTTGCAAAATAATAATTAACAAAGTCAATAGATGTCGCCAACGACATGATACAAAAGAAGTATAACAACTTTATTCAAAAGAGGTAAGTCTTCTTTCTTTTCGTTTAGTGGTGTGGCTCACCTAATGTTAGAGTTTTCAGGCCTTTAACTGGACCTAACGACTGCTATCAAAGATAACTACCGGGACCAACTTATTTATTTATGTATAGTACCTACTTAATAGTTTTGTGAGTGTAAGGTGCACATTTTAATTGTAGCCTTGAAATAAGCGCAAACTTGCCAATAAACTGCAAGTCAGTTTGGCGAGAAGTTTATTATAATAAAATGTGTATAAATAAAGTTATATGAATGAAAAATGAAAAAAACTGCTTTACGTGCCTTCCGAAGCACGGAGAAGCTCGAAAAAATGAATTTTAGCCACAAAAATTATTAGTCACCCATCCAAGTAATGATCTCGCCAAGCGTTGCTTAACCGACACGATCGATCATGATCGGCAGGTACAGCTAGGCCAATAAGCTCCGAGAGTCTGTAATTGAATTATATCCAGAAAAAAAAATGCAAGCCGTCTCAAAATCGGTAGCTAAACACGAAACGAGTGTATGACTTTGTTTCTTTGTTAGTTCCCGCTAATCTCAGAAACGGCTTATCCGATTTGAACCAAATTTGGAATGCAGATAGATTTAGACCTTTTTACTTTTTATCCGGATATAATAATCAATAGAATCGGCTTACAAAGCACTAGATACAAATTGATGGACTGGACCCGAAACCACCTTCTCATCGGGAAACTCCTTAATGATTAAAGTTACGGTTACAATTTTGATGATTTTTACAGCTTTTTCTTAATTAGTTTGAATATTGTATTGTTATTTTTTTGGATGTTTGTATTTATTTGTGTTTTATTTACAATTTCATTGTAAGTACCCATCCTGTGATTGCGATCTGTTCCTATATCATGCGGCTGACATTATCATGAGATGATCTTTCTATAATATTACCCGTCCCAAATCAAGTAGGTAACTAATGATTTTTTTTTTCAAAGAGACTGTAAGAAACCTGATTGAAATAGGTGTAAGCACACTGGTCATCGTGTTTCATCTTTGACGGCATCGACGCTTAGCATCAGGTGTGATAGCGGTCAAAACACTTCTCTTACGTTTTTGAAGGAAGATAAAGGAGCGGGCTATTTCATTAGCTACGATTATTCAAGAAATATCGTGTTTTTGTTATTTAAAATGACATTACTCAAGATTAGGCTTTTGGATAATGTAATGTAGGTATATTGGTGCAAGAATCAAGAAAATCGGTTTGGTAGTTATGAAGAACACCATACGTATACTTCATACAAACGTCCTTCCAAATACCCAAACTTTACTTTTTATAATATTAGTAGCTATAGATAAGCAGCGCGCGTTACCTCCCACTGTGCAAAATTCCACACTTAAACGGTCGCCTGACCATCTAATGACCATCTAATCTAAATCATCAGGTACTGTATGTAGGAGAGCTTATTGTTATTGTTTTGTCCTTTTTTTCGAAGTCGGGTTTTGATTATATTTATATTTTCGGTAAACGCTACTTCTTATAATAAGTAATGCGAACAAGTTACCTAACGCTGCGCTGTGCAAAATCTACGCTTAAATAGACTCTGCCATGATTCTCTTCTGCTCAGCAACAGACTTCCCTGGTCGTCCGTTCAAGTGTAGATTTTTGCACAGCGATGGGTAGGTGTTCGAAAACGTACGCTGACGAAGTCGCGGGCACAGCTAGTTTTTTATAAGACTAATATTAAGTCCAAAACTGGATATCATAGTGCGGACATACGAAGACAAGTAGCCCTTTTTGTTGGAGAAAACCCCACCAATCAAAAAATGAATACCTACCTACCTACCTACTTATTTTTCGCTTAAAACTTCTCTTACGCGAAATAATTATAAAAAGCCACCTCTAGTACTAGCAGTACCTAACCTACATACTTGTACAATATTAAGTCAATGGATGTCGGAACCTCTCTATTTACCTTTGCCAAGTTAAACATCATAATAAACCGTTGTAATGGTACACCGCATCCGCAAACCGAGCCGTGAAATGCTGCCATAATAAACGCAATCACATTTTATAGATTAACTGTCGATGCTTGGAGATGCGTGTCTT
Organism: Idaea biselata; assembly: GCA_958496205.1. Classification (NCBI taxonomy): domain Eukaryota; kingdom Metazoa; phylum Arthropoda; class Insecta; order Lepidoptera; family Geometridae; genus Idaea; species Idaea biselata. Next base: position 3,520,550 of record OY292401.1, on the reverse strand, counting down.
CTCATGGGTTGAGTTATATTGTACTTTCTAGTACAGGGGTTCCCTAAAAGGGGGGCGCAGGCTACCCGTGTAGTTAAATCTAAAAACCTGCGATCGCTGAGAATATGCATTTTAGACTGCTCAACACAATCAATGAATTTATTTGAAATTAATGCCTGTTAAGAACATAATATTATTGCCTCTAGATTGGCCCTCCTACCACCTCGTTGCGGGCTCTATCAAAGGAAGTTGGTACTACTTACCAAATTCCTTTTGTATGACTTTGTAAAACTTTAATCTATACATATAATAAAATCGTAACTCAGCGGTGTCTGTTTTTGGAAGATATAAAAAAAATATAAATTGGAGGGGTACCTATTAACGCAGCAGAACCTATTTCTCTGTTTTTCTGGTTGTCTGTTTGTCTGTTTGTCTGTTTATCTGTTTGTCTGTTTGTGTGTGCCTTTGTGCCCGCTAATCTCAGAAACGGCTTATCCGATTTTGACCAAATTTGGTATGCAGATAGCTTTGTACCCCGATTAACATATAGGTTATTTTTTATCCGGATATTTAGTCCGGTTATCCGGATACAGTATTTTTTCTGCTTTTACTTAATTAGTATGAATGTTGTATTGAAGAAGTATGTTGAGTGGAATCAATACATGATTAACCGAATATCCGGTAGGTAATTAAAAAACCGGATATCCGGCATGTATTTAAAAAAACCGGATAAGTATTTAGAAATTCTTAAAATACCGTATACCTATGTCTTTTCATATATCCGGATTCTTCGGAAATACGGAAATTCTTTATAATGGTTGTTTTTAACCGACTTCAAAAAAAAGAGGAGCTTCTCAATTCGACCCGCATATTGTTTGTATGGGGATATGTTCACGCCGTACTCCGGCATATGAAGTCCGATTACGATCATTCTTTTTAGATTTGGAAAGTGAGAGTCCCGAATTGGTCCCACACGTTGTTGGTAAAGATCTGATGAGAACCTTTGGAATTATGAGCAGAATATCATTCCACAATGCAGTAAAATTACGAATTTTTGGACTTCCATCAATAGAGTCGGCTTATAAAGAACTAGGTACAAATTGATGGACCACCTGGAACCACCTTCTCATCAGAAAACTCCTCAATGATTAAACTTATGGTTACAATTTTGATAATTTTTAGTGGCAGTCGAAAATGCACTAAGTAAAAAGGAAAAGAAAATATAGCTCAAATCGGGCAGTTTTAATGGGTAGATACAGATGGCATGTAGTTTACGAGGTACGATGTCAGCTGCAGCAGAGTGTGGATTCCGAGTCGAGGGTACCGCGTTCGAATCACAGACCGGCGCATTCCCATTTTAAAGAACGAACGGTGGCCTAGCGAGCCGAGTGACGGCTTCCGATTTGACGGCAGCGCGTTCGAGTCCAGAGTGCCAGGCACGACGTTACGTTTTACCCTTCAGTTGTGCGTCCACCTTGCCGTGGTAGGGGGCTCAGTAGCTGCAAGCTAACCCATAACCGTAACCGTGTAAGCGTGCTCGGGGGTGCATTCCGCAAGGTAGGGGCCGCGTGGAAGCTTACCACTATAAAAAATTACCTTAGCCTCTGGTGATGAACTCGGGGGGGTTTATTACCGCCTTTGGGGGCCTTGAACCGATGGTGGGATCGTGCGAGGGAGGGGAGACGGAGAGGGATTGTCTTTTGGGCAGAGATGAGGCTTGGAAAGGCCGCCGTTGTCTAGGTTGATAGATGTAGTACATAAATTCCCACTGGCCTCGACACTTGTGGGACACCGAGGGAGTTAGTTGATAAACCTATGGTAGGGGGCCCAACAAGAGTGGCCTGACGGTGCATAAGGCATATATAACAGACTAGCTGCGTCTCGCGGTTTCACCCGCGTAAGTTCGTGGGAATATCGGGATTAAAAGTAGCATTTAGCCCTTCTCAATAAATGGACTATCCAACACTGAAAGATTTTTTTAAATCGGACCAGCGGTGCATGAGATTAGCGCGTTCAAAGAAACAATCAAATAAACGCTTTCGCTTCACAATAATAGAAGAAGAAGAAGATAATAGAAGATAGATTATAATAGTAATAGAATAGATAGATAAGTCGGTTGTACTGCGTATGTAGGAGAGCTTATTTTTATTGTTTTGTCCTTTTTTCGAAGTTGGGTTTTGTTTTTTTTTCAATATTTTCGACAAAGGCTACTTTTTATAATAATGTAAATAAGCATGCAACAAGTTACCTACCGCTGTGCAAAATCCACACTTAAACAGACTCTGCCATGATTCTCTTCTGCTCAGCAACAGACTTCCATGGTCGTCCGTTTAAATGTAGACTTACACAGCGATAGGTAAGTGTTCGAAAAAACTCTGACGAAGTCGCGGGCACAGCTAGTGAGTAATAAAAATACTTATTCTGTTATTGAATAAGTACTTTTTTATTCTGACCTGATAATCTGGACTGGAGAATGGGGGGGGCGCGGATTTTTTTTATGGTCAAAAGGGGGCGCGGCTCAAATAAGTTAGGGAACCCCTGTCTAGTAGGTACTTGAAATTATTAAACTCCGTTTTCGGTTTTAATCACTTTATTGCTGAAGAATAGTTTAGGTTTTGAAACGTTGAGCATTGAAATAATGGTTAAAGTAATAAACACACCGAAAATGAGTTTAATTTCAATCCAACATCGCGAAAACAGAAGAAAAATCTTCTAGTAGGTGCTTCTTATATATTGCCTGGATTTTAGCGATAAGGCCGCCCCTTGTATCACTATGTTTAGTATAAGTTTTACTAAACATAGTGATACAACGCAGGCGGTACGCAGGCGGCCGCCCGTAAAAATATTGCCAAATTGCTGTAGCGGACCCCGGGCATCGCTAGGATGAGAAGAAGATTAGACGGAATCGAGCACAGAGGGGTTCGTGCCACTATCACAAAAAATCACGTTTGTTGTTGGGTGCAACTACCCTACTTCCTACTACCTAGTCAACCCATATATTATTTTCATTGCCAATTACATCAGCCCATCAATCACGTAACTGCCAACCAAGTCCCTTAAAAGCTTCTTTCAACGTTGTTAATGGCCCTAATTGGCGATACAGCTCACTAAATATCTTCCTAAATTAACAAACATCTAATCAAATCACGGCAGTAGGTACTCCTGTGCCCCGAGGACACAAATAGTACAAAAAACCGGCCAAGTGCGAGTCGGACTCGCGCACGAAGGGTTCCGTACCATTATCTATACCTAGAACAGGTTTTGTTTTGAAAGGTAAATTGCGGTTTACAATATCATTTTTAAAGACCTATCCATAGATACCCCCCCCCCACACGTATAGTATAGGTTTAATAAAAAAAAAAATTTTGAGTTTCAGTTCTAAGTATTATAAGTGGGACCCCCAATTTTTTTTTTCTACTTTTGTACTTTTGAATTGTATACAATCCCTAGGAAATATGTAGATTTCCTAGGAAATGTATGTATTAAATATTCTTTGATAAATTATTTTACTCAATTCCTTAGTGTGGTCTCCATTATATAATAATCATAGGAATTATATACTTACAATTCCTAGGTTTCATACCTTTCCGGTAACACATACACTAATAGTTTTTACTTATAGTTTAGCTCTTATAGTTTCGGAGAAAAGTGGCTGTGACATACGGACGGACATGACGAATCTATAGGGGTTCCGTTTTTTTGCTATTTGGCTACGGAACCCTAAAAACCGCCGTAAACAGTGACCTCATGATCCATTCGATTGATGATCTTATTAGTGCTCGTTTAAATCATACCCTGCCCTGGACAATCGAACTATATTATGCTGATAGTATTGTTTGACACGGAAGGCCGTTTTCTAACTTACCTACCTAGGTATAATATTTCTTGGTTAGGTACATTTTCCCGGGTCTTAATCGCGTATTATTTATTGTACTGGGACTGGGGACTGTAGGTATTTTGAAAATCCTATATTTAAGAATGTTAAAAAACACTTACCTAGGTACTACCTATATAAGTTTATAGCTGACCCGGCAAACGTGGTTTTGCCTTATAAATTATAGATAGTAGCCGATTCTCAGACCTACTGAATACGCATATAAAATTTGGTAAAAATCAGTCGTGCCGTTTCGGAGGAGTACGGTAACTAACATTGTGACATGGAAATTTTATATATTAGAAAGAAGATGAAGTTTATCATAAAGTGATGTTTTTAACAAAATTATGTAGATACGAATCAGAAATAGATTCTGCAAACAATAAATTATGCATAAGCGCTCATATGCAAGCTTGCGCTTATCGAACTAATCGACCTACTTTTGTGTTCACACTCCAATAGCATCCCCGTAAGAGTATAGGGTTACCAGGTGACCGAACAAATCTAGATTATTAAAGCTTAAACTAGACCGAATTTTTGGGCATGTCACACAAAATATTATCTCAACTCGACCACAACACATAATACATAAAAATGGTATAATTTTTCGCTTCATTTGAAATGTTGGAAATTCTTGTTGCAGGTGTAAAACTCAATGCTGTCAGGACTCGGACCCACAACCTGACACCATAAACACTATAATATATTTTCAATTTTTTTCTATCTTTTTGGGTTTTTCAGTGCCCGGCCACCGATTTTACAATTTTTAGCCCTGATGATAACCCTACTAGTATGAGGGTGCTAGGGTGACATCGTTTTCCACAGTGTGAGTGAATACATTACAGTGCTTTCAACTTGAGTTGAGTCCCTCAAAAGTTATTTATAACGGCCTACACAAAATTCTAGTCCTTATTACCCGACCGCGCGATGCCAGGAAGGGTTATTTTATACAGTTATTTATATCAATTTTAAAAAAGATTAGGCACCTTTGACGCCGATCCTATTATTTCAAACAGTATTTTCATAGGTAACCTACATCTACACTAATATTATAAAGACGAAAGATTTGTTTTTGTGTGTGTGTGTTTGTCTGTATGTTTGTAATGAATAAACTTAAAAACGACTGGACCGATTTCAAAAATTCTTTCACCATTAGAGACCCTGAGTAACATATGCTACTTTTGATCCCGATATTCCCACGGGATCGGGACTTACGCGGGTGAAACCGCGCGACGCAGCTATACAAAATACACCAGTTGTTTTCTAAAGAAGTCCAAAAGTGATTTTGGCCCGAGGATAGATTTTCATCCATTGTGCCACATGCCACCCTACATTTCACCTTATCTACTTTCTCAATCTTCTTTTGTCATTGATTCCGTATCATTTCATACAAGCTAATGTTACGCAGGTGTTGGGCAGGTGTCCTTCCGGGCTTGCCGGAAGCCAGAAGAGTACCTACCTACAGCTATTTTCCTGAGTGGGTTGTACACTCACAAACTTTGAGATACATTTGGGGGCGTCCTTAGACTATCAGCCGAATACAGAAACGCCACTTAAAATTTGAAGGATACTTAAATAATTGAGCAGTCTTTTAAAATTTGTATCGGTATTTTTGAGTTTGAGAGCTGCTTAATTGTTCAGGTAGAACTCATATTTTGAGTAGAGAGTAAAACCGCAGGACAAATAGGTAACCTTCCTCAAGATTCAACTAGAAAAGTTGTCATACAGTTTCACCACAACAGCAGCTTTATTTTTATTGTCTTCGGCATGTCAAAATTACTTGGAATTTAATTTCTTCTTCTGTTTTACAAAATTTAACTTTAGTTGCAAAGGCCCCTGCCGTAGTAAATATCCATCCGCTCTTGAAGGGATGGCCAAATAATTTATTGGATATTGTCCAAACTATCCAGTAATAAAAGCTTTTAAAAAGGTCCGCAGGCTGGGATACTTTCTGTCGCCCGATAGTTTCACAACTCACAAATAGTACCTACCAAAACCAAAACAAACTCTCTGTGATCGATCCTAACAAACTAACCTTGTTTGGTATATTCACAGAGCTCATAGCAAGCTTAGGTAATGAAAGTACCTAAGTAGATTATCAATAATATTATCAATACTTGAAGTACAAAATTACTTAATACTAAAACACAATGTCCAAATCGTACGAAACCAAAACTTGTGTAAAACCAAAACAACAGTAGAGGGAGGAACTGTTAGCGGGATATAGGCGAAAGACAACAAAATATTGCTTTCAAATACAGATTCCTTCAATTTACTTTCCGCAGTGCTATCCGCCGACAAACAGTCGCTCGTCTATCTGCCTTGCTCTAACTAAAAAGCATTAGTTGTAAACTGCTTTAAAATAGATTCGTTACGGCATGGCATGGTTAATTATTAAACTGTGTCATTGAATAAACTAAACCATGGGATCATAACCGAAAATAGTGAATTCAGTCATCCTTGTGGTGAGGGAAGGTGATTCACTTGAGTTCACCTAGGGGGTAATGTGCAACAATAGATTACGTAGGTACATATTAAACAACAACAGCTAGTATAGTATATAGTAGCTATAATTCAGTTTCTGTCAATGAGCATTGAGTATTGAGCTTATGTGTTATTCCGGGACTCCAGCTATCTACGTACCGCGTTTCATCGCAATCGGTCGAGCGGTTCGCAATTTACGCGTAGGAGCAACAAACACACACATAATATAATAGGTACCTATACACACATTCTTGCACGGTGCAAGTTACACCTTTAAAATATTAGAAAGTACCTATAAGTAAGATCGGAAAGGTTAGCTAGACTTACCAGGTACCTCATGTGTCTTGACATTAGGAAGGTGTCTGGTAGCGAAGATATAGGAGGTTTTGCTTCCGAACAGCAGATACGGGTCTTCATCTCCGGTCAGGCAGATTTCCTGGGCACCGACCAATCCAATCGAGAGCAGGACTACCCACCAACCCATTGCTGTATTAAATTTAGACTTAATAAATAATAATTTTATATTTACTTAATAAAACTTTGAAGCTCAAAATACACGCCGACACGAGTTAGAGCTAGACCACGCATATAGAGAAATTGTCAATGTACATAATAATATGGTATGCATTATTTTCTTTATAATATGTGTGCTGTACTAGCTAGCTCTAGCCACGCTCTAGGTAAGTGTCGTACATTTTGTTTGAAGCTAAAATTTTTTTGTAGGTAAGTAAAGCTCAGGACTACACGACGACACTCATTTCACTCACTCGTAGATTAAGGTAACATTTTTATAAACCTCATTGGTTTTTTAATGTTATTTAGTTTTAATTTTATTGTATAATTTTGTTTTTTTACCGTAAAATACCTAAATTAAAAAATATATATATTTTCAAAATCGCTCACACTTAGGGGAAGACTGGGCAAAGTGGATACCTTAAGATATTATGTAAGGCTAGCGTGAAATTAATGAGAAAAAATAACCAAATAAATATCACAAATCAGAGTTTATTGATTGCACACATATTATAATAAGTGTCGTCGTGTATTTTGAGTTTTACTTACGACAGTAGGTACCTATTAAACATAGGTAATCAACTGAAAATAAATCATACAATATGCCTGAAATTCTCCCACTGAAGGAATACCGCAAGCGAACTTTTACTTATTCTGTGACATTACTCCACTTAAAGTAATTAGGTGGGGTACTTAATTGTATTAGGTATTTTACCTAAGTAACATCACAGGGTAATTATTACTTAGACCTACCATTAAGAATGCATGACTCATTTAACTTTACTAGATAAGTAGAAGATGCAATAAGCACATTTGTAAAGTGCAAATAAAGAATAATACACAAGTGTTTTTAAACGCAGCTGTACCTACTTATTTAGGTACGTACCTAACCTACACAATTTTCACTTAGACTAGGCTACCTACCCAAATTCTGTAAGCAACCTAAGTATTAAAAATATCGAAAATGTTTAAGTGAATCCATGTACCTAAACATAATTAAATTACTCAAATGAGCGAAACAAAACATTAACTTAAGGTGACATAAGAAGGTAACTTAACATTTCTAAGTAAAACGAATAGTGTAATGCAACGTTGTATTTTTGACTCATTAATATTATTAATTCCAAGAAAAAGACGTAGGTACACAAGTTTTAAAGATTTGTCCAGTGGGTATCTTTATATTACGAGAAATGCTTACTTTATGTTAAGTAAGTTATCTATTTAACTAAAACTTTAGATCTCAAAGACCCAAACCAAAACGTAACCAATAACAAAAATGTGTTAACAAGGCGTGTACTTAATGTCTCACTGACTTTTCAAACACAAAACACGACCAAATAAAACCTAATTAAACACAAAACTTTAATAAAAAATAAACCATGAACTTTAAAATAGGAAGCATCTTTACTAACCGGATGTTTAGCGCGGGAATAAGCGGGATTGAATAAAAACTAAACTTGTCTATGGTTGAATAAACGCGGGTATCCTCGCGTGTGTTCGCAGAGGCACTGAGGTTCAGAGTATAGAGGGTCCCTCCTCCGACGTGCCGGCCGGTTTTTGTAGCCGACTCTACATTGCTTACGTTATTCAAAATAAACTAACACAGCCATCCATCCATGGTGAATTTTATATTCAACAAGCGTAGGTAGGTACGTAGGTACGTACGGTAATGTACGTATGCAATTAGAATTTGTGAAATATTATTACACGACTGGATCGGCTGTTGTAGATACAAATTGATGTCAAATTGTACCAAGATTGGTTTAAGAAAATAGAGCTGTCCATTGATATAGTGTAAATCAGGTGTAAATCAGTATTTTAGTACATTATCAAGTCTCTCGGTAGGTATTAGTTTAATACCTTGTACGTACAGTCAGCATCAGAAGTCGATGATCACATCCAGATTTTTATAATCACCATATACCTACCTACATCACAAATTGTGGGATGTCAAAGAAGGACAGACATTCTGAAAATAAAAGAGAAGATAGAGAGATTTTCTGAATGTCTGCTGTTTGTTTTGGTACCCCACAATTATGATGTAAGTTTAGAAGCGATTTTGAAAATCTGAATTTGGTCATCGATTTTTAATACTGACACGGTCAGCATCACAAGTCGATGTTCCATGAACTCACTCTGCTGATTCAAACTCTGGTGTTTTCAGAAAAGTTCATTTCACCTGATGATAAGTGTGGTATGGTTTAAGACGTAGCACGTTCATCTAGAAAATGTATTAGTAGGTAATTAAACCTCGCTTGAAAAAAATGAAAAATTACCAGGAAAAGAACACTACGACTATAGTATTTTCTTTCACACATGATCAAGTCACATCATGTAGTAGGTAGGTAAACTAAGTACCTACCTCTATACCTATTGTTGTGTACAGATTAAGTTAGCACATTGTGATAAATCGGTTCATTGCTCTGTGACGAAAGGTGTGACGCGAAGGTTACTTGCAGACGTACTGACCCCATTGTGGTGGTACAAAGCTTAGAGGAAAGCGGCCCCATGCGTACTAACTATTACCTACGGATTTACACTAATTGGTGGCCAAACTTTAGTAGCCTTATTATTAAACTTAGAGTAAGATTGGAGTATTAATTTTACCACTTTTTGTTACTGTTTGTCAACTTTGAAAGTTCTTGTCACGGAAAAAGGCATAGCAGTTCTCACTACTCCGACCTTACTCCACGTTTATTAATAAGGCTATAGGAGAGTACAAACTGCTCTCCGTTTATTTATAATATTTCCTTGCTTGCTTAGCGGGTCTAATAGATGGTGTAGCTGTAGTGTGTAGCTTAGTGTAGTAGGTAGCATAGCTGGGCATTAACTCGTTAATCCGAAATTAACATTTTGATTAACGGATTAACTTTTAAAAATGTTAACGGACACGTTAACTTCCGTTAATATGCAGAAGTCCGTTAATCGACATGTAACGCTTTAATTAAAAAGCGCGGAGTTTTGTAGCGGATTAACGAAGTTAACTATTTGATTAACGGTGCTCAGCTAGGTAGCTACGTCTTAATAGCGACTTGTCACTTGTAATTGTTTATGGGGTCGTTTCCCGTAAATAGTCCTCCTCAAATTGGGTCCTTTTTCGCGAGATGGTTCATTTTGTTAATGGGAGAAACAGTCCAGCTCTTCCATAAATTTTGCTACTAGAATTGTTTTTTTTTAATTGTGGGAGGCTTTTTACGTTACCAATAGTTCCTAATCTAATCTCCGCCAGTGCAGGACATTCCAAAAGAATATGCGCGGCCGCCTCCTCTACCTCGGTTTAGGTAGGTTAAATAGGTTTAGCCGTAAAACAGTTATGGTTACTTACTACACGCGACAAAAAAATAATTAATTATTTAGATAGGACTAAACAGCACAAACTAAATTAGCAATATCGTATCAGTTGCGAATTTGAATTGATTGTAATAGTATCAATTCTCTTGCAGCATTGAGGTAGCTGTCTCGGGTCACTGCACATGAAATTGAGGTCGCGTGCCCTGTCATACACATACTGTGCCACATAAATGCATTGTGCATACTAAGTAGATACTGCACAGCTGTTTCTGCCAGACTACGAGACTTGCTGTGGTTTCAAGAGGTATCTAGGTAATGTTAAATAGTTTTATCCGACTGCCGAAGGAGGCTTATAGTATTTGTAATTTGATCATCGGTCCGAAATTGTAGTCATCATTGTTGTTTTTGATTAGAGAGCAGTGTTGGTTGTAGCAGATTTAATTTCGAGGATCCTGAGGGTCGAATCGTGTCCGTCAGCTTGGCAGGACCGTGCAACAGATTAACTCCAAAATACACTCATCATTCAGTACCTACCTATGGTCATATATTTAGTACCTACGTGGTTTGGAAAATATTAACGATACAAAGTGGCCGGCCATTCTGACGTCTGGTTGGCCAGCTCGATTTCTCGCTATCCACTGTTACATGCTCCACGTTATAAATGCCAAAAATTTTTACCTACGAAAATATTTTTTTCACAGTCCTGGAAAGCTCTAATAAAAAACTATTACAAAAATAAAAACTTATTTAATAGCGCCTGCTAAAATGTATGAGCAAGTAAGTATATCCGTGTTTGTGTTTACCAATTCTGCAGGCGCTTGCTAATACATCTTTAGCAGGCGCTAATTAATTAATATGTTTTATTTTGTAATAACTTTATAGTAGGGCTTTCCTAGGACTGAAAAAAAATATTGTCTAACATGTAACATTTTTCTTGTTTGGATTCTACTAATATATGTGTAAGTAAACCAGTATATTAGGTATGTTACTCCTTCAAGCAAAAACAACTGAACCGATTGCTATGAAACCTGGTATGCAGATAGCTGGAGATCTAAATTAACACATAGGCTATTTTTATCTCAATATTCCCACGGGATCGGGACTTACGCGGGTGAAGCGCAAGCGCAGCGAGTGTAAAACTAAAATGAAAACCAAAAAAAGAACTACGGGTAATCATCAAAATACATTATATTCATCACAAAATAAAAAGAAACATTTTCCGTTTGAAACATATCAATTTAATATGATTTCTATAAACATTACCTATTGTATAATTTGATAACCAGATACTATGACAAAACATAACTGACCACTCTAAAAATGCTTTGTGACAAGGGTGTAGAAAATGTATTAAAAGTATGAAAACAATGTATGTAGTTTAGTGAAGTTGTATTTTATTATCGCTTGGAGTGACGGAGGAGGATTGGAGGTCTCAAGGGTCTCAGCGAGTCCCAAGACCTCAGACGGAGGAGCTATGTTGACTACTCGATGATGGTTTGTTCCTCTTTCGCGAAAAATTCAATAACTTCTTCTACACAGTTCGTTTGATCGGTGTCCAGACCATCAGTATCCACATCTGGGGAAAAAAAGCATGATTTTAATGTGATAGGAAAACACAAATGTTAACCAGTGCATCATGCACTTGCACAGTACGGTGGCCGGCAAATAAGTTGAAAAATTTTGACGTGGAAGGGGAAAGTTCGCGTAGTACATTTTATTCTTTATTCTTGAATAAAGAATAAAATGTACACACCACAATAGATAGGAGCATTATAAACGAGAAAACATGTACATACACAACATACAGGCGAGCTTTACCTTTAGGCACAGGAAAGGTGATAGGATGTGCAGGTAATTGTAAAGTGTAAGCAAATGAAAATGAATGTTGGAAAAAGTATCTTTGTCTGTCTGTCACTAGGCTGTATCTCATGAACCGTGATAGCTAGGCAGTTCAAATTTTCACAGATGATCTATTTCTGTGACCGCTAAAACAACAAATACGAAGTAAACCGAATATCCCCATACAATAAACGTAATTTAAAAATTTTGTTTTCCCCAATCATGGCGTCAATCGTAAAAATTAATGCTAACGTTGCGTAACGTTGTCAAGGATTAGATACTAGTACGGAACCCTTCGTGCGCGAGTCCTACTCGCACTTGGCCGGTGTTTTTTTTGTCACAGTACCTACTTAATTTGAAATCAACAGAATCATCATCATCACTCTACACCTGGTGAGTTAGTGGTCAAACTCTCTCTCGACTATCAATTTGAATGATAAAATGTAAACTTACAGTTTCTGAGCTCCAGCCGCCTCGGCTTCTGTTCTCCCCACTCCTGAACCTTCATTTCTCTGTACTCTACATATTTCTTCATTTGCTCAGTACGTTTCGCCACCAATTCCTACAATAGACAATAAACATCAAATATTCCATCTGCATTTTACTTTTACAGCCTTACATACATAGCAAAAACTTCGATTAACACATAAGTATACTTCATTTTTGAAATGTAGACAACGTTTTGACACCTCTTTCTAAAGAAAAATTGACAAATACAAAGAACCAAAGCGTCAGATTATATTAAGAAATTTGAAAACACGCACTATAGGCTAATGTTTTATTCCCACGTTCCCACAAAATGGGGATTGAAGCAGGCGATACAGAAACAGCTAGTGGTACTATTTATTAACTTGTTAAACAGTAAAGAAAATTTACTTTTTTATATTTATACTAGAGATGCAACGGATATCCGGTTGCTATCCGGTCTAGCCGGCCATTATTTTACTATCCGGCCGAATACCGGATAGTTGCGCACTATCCGGCCGGATACCGAATAGTGATTCTGTTTGGTATTTATCTTTGAAAAATTGTTAGTTGCCATTATTTTAGACAAATAAAATAAACACAGAATGAAGTACAAGTTCACAATCACGTATCACTACTATACACATTAAACAAAAAAAAATTTATCTATTCAGCAAAATAGGCGGGTGCACGTGTACTGCATACGAAATAGTTTCGTACGTACTGACCTAATAAAACTCGTTTCTTGCCTAGAAAACGGTCCGCGCGAACCTACAATACGTAACAGGTTGAAACCTGCACGCGCGTTTTTGTTTACCTTTTTGATCTAAGTTTTTGAAATAGGGTATAGTTATGAAAAAAACGTTTATGAAATGAGATCAAGTCCGTACCTTGCTAGCTTTGTTGCTGCGCATGCGGTCCTTGGACTCGAACTGCGAGTAGTACTTCTTGAGGTTCTTCTTGATGTCCTTCTGTTGCTTGTCGGACAGCAGCGTGGGCGGCCGCGGCCGCCAGTGGAACTGCGCGAAGTTCTCTTTCATCACTCTGGAATATTGACAAGGGAAATAAATATGAGGAAATAATTGATATTTCTTCGAAGGAGGCTTTGTTCGGGGCTTGTTCCGATACGTAGACCAGTGCAGCTACTAAGGAAGACGGCTCGGATCTCATTCCACTGCCGTCAATCTTCTTCTAGATGAGCGTGCTACATCTTATATCATATCATCACTTACTATCAGATGCAATAGTAGTCAAACGCTCGTAAAAATAGTGTACGCAATTTAGAGAGTAAACACTTAAGGAAAGACATGGGCACCTAATTACAACTAAATCTGACTAGTTTTTGAAAAAATGCTTTCTTAAATTCTGCACCCGACAGGATTTGAACCTGCAAAACCGTTGCACTGCGCTATCCAATTGCGTCACAGGTGCCTGTGTTAAGAAAGTAAGGATTGCATTTTTTCGTTTTTGTGACTGAGGCATAAAACTGTTAACTAATTTAGCAGTTTCGCTAAAGCTTTCGAAGTGTTACCTTCTCAAGATCTTCCCCTGGAATGACCAGATGTAGTATCCACAGTCCATCTTGCACTTGAGCGATGACACCCCGGTCACGACGTACCTTCCGGTCGGGTCCCATTCGATGCCAGACATCTATAAAATTAATAACAATAACCATTGCTCTCATTGTTAACAGTAAATATGTATGACACCAAAAGGAAGACAGTTGTTAACAGCCACTTCTGTAATGCTACTGGAAGCTTAATCATGCTTTTGACGGTTTAATCGTCCTTTATCTTATGAAGCAATGTAATGCTCTTTCGATTTTTTGATAGACGTAACAATATTGTCAGCGCTGCAGTTGCTTTTTATAATTGTAATATAAAGTCAAAAGCAACAAAAGTGTTAGTGTATAATATGTTAGTTACATATTTATAAAAAAAAAACAGTGAATCGATTGCTACGAAACTTATTTATTACGTAAACAGCTGGAGACTAAGATATGACCTTTTTTTGTTTTAAATTCTCACCTGGTAATGATCCGAAACATTCATAATAGTAAAGTCATTCGCATCCAAGAACTCCAAAGCTCCACCGGTCAGCCCCAAGTTAGCCAACACAATAAACTGTCCCGACGGACACCAGAACAGGTGGTTAAAAGGTTTACGTTCAAACTTCTTGAGCAAAGTGGGCGCTTGACCAGTATTAACTTGATAGAAACTAATTGAGATGTTCGCTGGATCTCCGTGGATGATCGAGAACTTAGAACCGACAGGTTCCCAAGCAAATGCTTGAATCGGCTCTTTAATCTCAACCGAGTCAACCGGAATCTCCTTTTCCTTCATATGGAAAATTTCAAAATTATAATACATTCCGGAGTACTTGATCTCGTTTTTATCTTTCTTCACTTTGGAGTATCGGTCGACTTTGACACAGAGGTAGTCCCCGCTCTTTTGCCAGTGGATTTTGCAGTCGGCTACGGAGAACAAGTTCTTGGAGCGAGTTTCGGTGCGGTTGGGTAGCTCGAGGAGGGTAACTCGAGCTGGTACGTCTTTGTCTTCGGCCACCCAGTAAGCGAGGACATTGTCTGTTGGAGACCAGCTGAAATCCCTGTTGGTGAAAAATATTGGTTTAATATTTTATATTATAATTTTCGATGCATTATTCACTTACTGCGCCTTACTGTGTCCATTTTACTCCCTAACTTGCGGAGAAGGCGGGAGTTTAGAAATTGTTCTTTTTCGATATTTGTCGTGAAATCCGATGTAACTACTGTTCAACTCAGATGTTTTGGTATGATACCATCAATAACTACTGTAAGTTAGTTAAATTAGAAACAATCTCAAATTGCTTTGCATGATAAAACTTTTACCTAAGTAATTACGTAATTATCCGTGTCTACGTGATTTTTAATTTTCATATCTTCTAGGAGGACTAGAAGACCTACCCAATCTCCTCGCGACCAAGACTATTGTAGCATAGTCAAAACGTGAGTAAGAAAAATAAAAAGTAATAATCACGCGATTAAGACCTAAATATGTAATTTAAATTAGGTAAGTTTATCATTTTAAAGCAATTTGAGTTTCTTTCTGGTTTTAATATTGCACTAAACTAAACAGTAGTGTTAAATGTGATCAGGTCACTCAAAACAGTTGAGGTAAATATGTAATCATGTGGTCCAATCATGCTAGTTTAAAAAACTTGAGAGGTGTTGGGGGACACCCGGATGGAACGAAGTTAATTTCTATGAGAGAGAGAGAGAGAGAGAGACAGAGAAACACGCGCACGCCGCACGGCTTACAACTATAGCAAAAAGTGTCGTTACAACTTTTGGTCTTAATTTTTTCGGTCTAGCCCCCTTTCGCAACGCACGATAAGGAACTTCGTTCCAAAAGCTTATAAGCTTACCTGATACCAGGAATCTTGATACTCTTTTTATCGAGCAGACCAAAGCCAGGTGTCTCGTACACAGAGAGCATGTCCTGCCCCAACCGCGCGAAGAACCTGTCGTCCTTGCTCCAGCGGAAGATGGGCCACGTCACGTACTCGTCCGGCGGCGGGAAGCTACGCTTCTCTTGACCAGTTCTGCAGAGAAAACACGAATTAGTCAGGTACATGTTACCGTGTAGCCCCATCTTATAATAGGGTTAAGTTAAAGTTAAGTTTCGCTGGGCCTTTTCTGCACTTAGCCTCACAATTGGACCATTGTACGTGATTTCTTAGAGGGGTTAAGCAGTAAGACGCCACGGGATCCTACTCCGGATTGGCGAATATCCCATGCCTTTGAACCGTGCAGAGAAATGACGAAGTAGTCAATTACACGTTACCGTGTAGCCTCGGCGTAGAATAGGGTTAAGTTAAAGTTAAGTTTCGCTGGGCCTTTTCCGCACTTAGCCTCACAATTGGGCCATTGCACGTGATTCCTTAGAGAGGTTAAGCAGTAAGACGCCACGGGATCCTACTCCGAATTGGCGAATGTCCCATGCCTTCGGACTAGGGCATGAATCCCGGGATCCCGGGATATCGTAATCCCGGGATCTCGGACGCAAAAGTTCGATATTATAATCCCGGGATCGAGTGATCCGATATCGAGATTTGAGCAATTTACTATTTGGGTATAAATTAAGGTTTTTAGCTATATTTTTCCTCATGGAATGATTGAATAGAACTATTAAAATAAAACCCAAATTAGTCTACCCCTGAGGAAGAGATCTGTAAAGATTTAGAAGCGTAGGGAATTTTTAAAATGTTTAAAACAATAAAAATAACGTGATTCATTGCAATTTTTAAGACAAGTATTTTTTATACAAGCTCGCATGCAAAAATTTTCTGCTAACATAATTTTAGTGGTACGCCTAGAATTTGGCGCGAAAGTTTAGACACTTTCGGGTTTAGGCTATTTGTCCGCCATATTTCCAAAATGATGGGGTGGACGGCCCTCGGGGTAACTTATTTACGTAATGAAACCACTAGAGTCTTAAATATATTAAATATTTTATATGTAACACATTTTTATTGTATTAAATTCGCTTTTTTAACGATATCTAAAATCCCAGTATCAATCCCGGGATCCCGGGATTGACCTCTTAATATCGATATCGCCCCGGGATTGAAAACCTTCCGATATTGCATGCCCTACTTCGGATCGTGGTGAGTCCTAGGACCCACGGTTTCCTCACGACGTTTTCCTTCACCGTAAGAGCGATGTTATTAGCGCACATAAGTTTTTCTTAAAGAAAAAGACATCGGTGCGCGGTCGGCCATCCATGTCGTAAAAGGCGACTAAGGGATCTGAGGGAGACAAGCAAACCTAAAGTTTTCGGATGCTTGATCCCTAGAAGGGTAGGTAGGCAGGCAGGCGGACGGCCGTAAAATTATTGCCCAATCTATTACTAGTGTACCAACCCTAAATTAAAAAAAAAACAACTTGGGGTTTAGCAGACCCTGGGCTCTTGAGAGGGAACCAACCGGGAACATCTCTTGGATGAGGAGGGGAGTTTAGACTCCAGATCCAGTAAGCCACTTTATTTTAAAAACTGTCACTGTTTGCCTGAAAGAGATCCCTTTAAGCTATAAGACAGCCCAAGGTGCTTAAATTTATTCATTCATTAATTCACTTTTCGCGTCACGTCAGTCTGTGTTTATCTAAAAGTGACGTCGTAAACTAGTTGTCTGTTAAAATTTCAGTTATTATGGTTTATGTGACAGACAGATCCTGCGGGTACCCTAAAAATAGGTCATACTCATACAAAATACTTGGTACCTACTTAAATAAAAATCGTACCTAATATCCCAAATGATCAGTTTCTTATCATCACCCCTATCTCCGGTCGGTGAGAAGGTCACGATGTAGTTCTCACAGGGTGAAAACGATATGAACCGTGCCTCAGGGTGGAAGAACTTCTGGAACTGCGAGAACTTGGGCCCGGCCCAGAGAGCCACTCCTCGCCAATGGAAGGTGGCTAGGTAGGTGCCTAGCGGAGACCACACCGCGTACGTTTCTGTCCAGTTCTAAAAGTAAAGGGTTTTTTTTTTTTCATTTGTTAGTTTCAAAAGTAAAGAAAAAACGTGTGGCACTTGGGGACGGCCGCGGTAAAGCTATTGCATAGCATTTGTTTTTTTAATTAGTGTGAGTGTTAGGTTTTATTTTCGTTACGGAATTTCTTGATTCGGTCGCCGCGCTCAAAGCCCGTTATAAAAGCTATGCAATAGCTTAACACTACATAGTTTGACTACATCTGTGGCGTGTCGTGCGAATGCCCGACTACAATACCTTTGAATTGCAGTGGGACAGTTAAGTCTCTTAATAATAAATATGAAAACAACAAACTGAAAAACAATGCTATAATATTACCTAGTTCTCAATTTATCATAACCAATTTACCACACTGGGCATACAATAATTACTACATAATTATAGTTAATTACAGTTAAAATAATTTCATTGCATTACAAAATCAAAAAAAGCAATGCACCACAATTATTACGGCCTCTGTGGCGTCTGGCGAATGGCCGACTGCGCGACTTCGCGGGTGAAACCGCGGGGCGCAGATAGTATTTAAATAGACAACATTATGGGTGTGACTATTATCATTAAGTCTAGTTAAAGTAATCTAGGTAGATTAATACAAAAAACTAGTTCTACTACTTTCACTATACATACCTAGATCTAAACTGAACTAGCAGACTTATTGAGTTTATTGAACTTTTGAAATCTGTTAATTCATTTTATGTATTGCACAATATACCTACTTAGTTATTAAAAGTATTTTATGTATTGCACAATATAGCTATTAAAAGTACAGATATTTGATGTCAGCTGTTTCTATGGTGTAATTCTGACGTTCGCACCACACTGCTGGGAAATGCCGTTAATTATCACGATGATCTATGAACATTGGTGAAGCCACTCCATTAACGCATTAAGATTATTGCTAAATAGATGTTAAGATAGGCATTTTTACGTTTCCCGTTACTGTGGCCCAAACATAAGAGCACAACAATGAGGGACTATTTAGTATTAAACAACACGGGTCAGCCAATCCCAAATACAGCGACTGGCCTCTCTAATGCTGCAACTACTAGATGCTGGAGTATCTAGGGTATAGCTATGTCATTTTCCACCCTATTTGGCCACACAGTTATCTACTCTCACAAAGATTATATAAAGAACACCTACAAAGTTTTAACTCTTTACTATCAGCAGTTTAGGCTGTATGGTGATCAGTCAGTCACTCAGGACAAGGTATTTTAAAGATATAAGAGGGGTATAATACAAAATAGTGTATTACTTACAGGTCTTTCCTGCAAATTAATAGGTTCAGGCAGGGCATTCTGCCACACTTGCAGAGCAACACCAGTGCCGATTCCAACTAAGAACTGGTCATATGCATCCGGGTCCATGAGATACCATTGAAGGTCTGATTGTACCTTGAACGGTTGAGGCGATGGAGGCTCCCATTCTTTAGGGATATCGGAGTACCTGAAATAAATGGAATCATTAGTTTTCAAATCAATATAATCATTAATATACTACTAGAAACATGGCTGCAACATGGCTCCTGGCTTTGCATGGTGCATTTATTTTATTACATATAAACCTTCCTCTTGCATTACTTTATCTATTTAAAAAAAATGCATTAAAATCCGTTGCATACTTTTAAAGATCTAAGTATACATATGGACAGACAGGGAGAAGCAACTTTGTTTTATACTGCGTAGTGATATGTCTATTAGGAAATAGGAACCTTGTAATAACAAAAATTGTATTAGGATATTCTACAACAAGAGAATAATTACTTAAATAAAGAAAATACAATAAATCATATCAGCTTAAATGAGGGTTTAGGGTTTCCGATCTTTGGTCATGCTTCCCTGTAGATATTGTAAACTGAGTTTACTGTTTTACTGTAGTTAATACTGTACTGTACTTAGCACACAATGCTATCTAGGCCTTAACTAAAGTACATCACTAGGGTTGAAATCCGAGAGCCAGACAAAAAAGAGGAAAACATGCAAAATGAGAAACCAGCTCATGTAAAAGTGTTTTTCACAGTGAGAATCGAACCCACAGCCTTCTGCATCATCACGGGACCAGCATATGTTTACACAACTGCAGTAAATTGGTCAGCATTTTAAAATTATACAGTATAATTAGACAATTCCTTAGATTGTTTGGTTCAGTTTTGAAGTCAGTTTGAATACTCATCTAAAATTGAAAAGATGTTAAAGATGATAAAACACGTTCAGGTAACGTGCCAATGAAATGTGCATGCGTTTAGAATTAGAAAATACCACTTACTTATCAAAATCGGTGAACAAATTCACTAAAAATGTATGTTGCTTATCTAATTTACAATTATTGGTTGCCTTCACGGCTTCAGCGGCGTTCTGAGGATTACTATACTCCAAGAAAATGAAGCCTGTAGTGTTAGTATTCTCCTGGGTTGGATAGTATTCGTTTACGATTTTCCCGAATTTACTGAATATTTTATGAATAACGCTCTGGAGCTTCTCGAGCCGCTCGGGCCCGACCTGCGGGCATCCATCCACCACGATCACATTCTCGTAACCGTCAGATTCCTTCGGCTTCTGCTCCAAAAGATCGGCGAGTAATTCTGCAACGTCAAAGTTAGGTTAGGTTTATAACACTTTCACAAAATAACTTTACCGCACTCAAAACACATCACAAAGTATCACTAATCAATATCATGAGCACCAAGTCATCGATAGTTCATAATTATAGCCGTAACAACGGGGGAAAGCCAAAAAATGCGTGGGTGACGCATATGGCCGGTCCAACTTTGAGCGCGGAAAATGCCCACCTTCGTCGGTAATATCGTCAACGAAACCCTCTGGGTCATCGAAATCAGGCTCTTCGTCAAAATTATGCTCCTCATTGTCACTCTGGGGTGTTTGATTCACTTTTTCGTCGCCTTTTTTCTTTGCCATTTTGACGTTTTAACGTGTGGTACCGGAAGACACTCCATTAGTAACTGACCATAGAGCTAGAAACATGGCAGTTTTTCTTTTTCTAGATCATAGATTTTGAACGTTCCATTATACGAAATGCAATAAATTACAACTGTAAATAAATACAAAATCGGAATTTAGGAATTTGAAAATAAGTATTGTAGCACCGAATAAAATATATGTTTATCAATGCGCAAATATATTTTCTTTCAACAAAATACGGTTACCGTTTATAAATCAAATTGTAAAGAGTGTGAGTATAACAAATTTCTATGTGTATCGAAGCGTGTGAACGACGTAGCTTCCTGGATGTTCCATAGACAAATATTGAAAATAAGCGGGGATAGCGGGAATATTTAAAATAACTTTATTGCTAGGTAACGTGTTCTAAACTTTAGCAACTGTAAGTTATTTTTTACATAATTTTGTATCTAATAAATAAAAGAGAATAAAAATAAAACCTAGATATTACTCGTAATTTGTATCTTCGAAAGTTGCGAGTTCGATTCCTGTCTCAAACATTTGTTTTTCTTAATAAACTCAAATACTTATTCCCAATCGGAACGACTGGAAAGAAGTGATTTCGGAGGTTTAGGCTAGAAACATACTTTTTCGACGCGCACTTTATGCGCTATGCATTTGTATGAAATCCTTTGAGTTTGACACGCTATATAACGCTTTCGTCGACTAAGTATGTTTCTAGCCTTATTGTCGCTTGTAGGCCAGCCCCCCGACACTACACTTTTACATTGTACCTAACCTAAAATAGACCACAGCTACAGCACACATGCACGAATTTCTTTCGAAGAAAGGCAAGGTAAGGTAAGCTGCTGTAAGGTAAGGGCTGTTTTAGGTAAAGTGTCAGTGTAAGTGGCATCGTGTATTTCGAGCTTAAAATTGCACCGCCATCGAAAATTCCATCACTCTAGAAATGCATGGAAAACAAAAGTAGAAGTTACGAGCTTGCAAGCTTGATGAAATGATTTTTTAAACGGAAATTGGGACTCAAGTCATTCATTTACCCTGTGCAGCATTATCAGTCAGGGTCACACAGGGGTCCTCCAAAGTTAAACCTTGCTAAGCCAGCCGTTATCGTGTCATTCGAGTCTCCAACATGCCGTGACGGTTATCTCGGCACTATCGCAGTCGATAAATTAACGAATTAGCTGTTGGTAGTTAGTGGAAAATTGTTTTAATACTAGGTTTCCTTGTAAGTAGGTATGTTTCGAGGACGATAAAAAAAGTACAAATTACAAATATTTTAAAGAAAAATAAATGTTTAAAAATGTGAAACTAACACGACAAATTTTAATAGTGTAACTAACACGACTTTCTTTTATACTAGCCGACCCGGCAAACTTTGTTCCGCCTCAGAGGCAAAAAAAAGAGGTTCTCTGTCCGTCTTCTGCTTCTAAGTTAAGTTATAAATAGTGTAACTAACATGACTTAGGCACGTTTGTAGTGAAGTGAAGTTCGAAGTGCCAAAGTCGTAGAACTTAACGACGACATAACATAACATTCGATGACTTTGAACTTTATGTTCTACGACTTTGAAACTAGACGTCTGACAACCCTCTTCCAGAAATATTTTTAAAGAAAAGTTTCGTCTTCAAAAATTTACTCGCGGCGAGGCTCGAACTCGCGTCTCTGGCTCTGTACCTCAGCGTGTTAACAACTTACACGTTGTAGTTCTTCGTCGTTCGTTGTGGTGTAGAGCAGCCATACTCAAAGTGTGCTCCGCGGAGCCCCGGGGCTCCACAAAGTCTATGTTGGGGCTCCACTATAGAAAAACATAGTTTAACTTGAGTTTAGGTTAAGTACATACAGAATGTAATGGCCCGCCGTGGCTACACGGCGGCGCGGCGTTACATTACATTCTGTATAGCATAGAATAGGGTTACCCCATCTCCTACTTCTGCACCAACCCCAAATATTTGGGGCTTAGCGGAACCCGGGCTCCCCCGACCCGTTGCTCCGACATGCAACCGAGAACATCGCTCGGATGAGAGAGAGACATATTAAATAGAATGTAATGGAATAGTTTTTTGTTTTGTGATTTGTGAAGTTTCTGATAAAGCTACATTTTAGGACTCAGGAAGATATACAGAGTGTTTCGACGAGGGGGTATTAAGCCGAAAGGGGGTTGTTCTAGAGGTCAACAACTTTTATTCTATGACTTTTGGAAATTCGAACTTTTTTTTTCGAAAATTTTAAAGTTGTATTTCTAAAAAAAAACAGCTGTTTTTGTAAAAAAAAGGGCAATTAATGTTTAGATTGTAGTGGTCCAAACTTAATAAAAGGCACCTTAAGGCCAATGACCTCAAACTCTAAAAAAAAAACTATTTCGAATTTTTAAAACTTGTAGAACAAAAGTTGTTCGCCTAGACCTCTAGAACAACCCCCTTTCGGGTTAAAACCCCCTCCTTGGAGCACGCTGTTTATTTGGCTTTATTAAAGGGTTCCGTTACCGAAAAGGTTTGAAAGCCGCTGGTGTAGAGAGTATGTCCCGCTGGAAGCATGCAGCGAGTAGAGCTAGAAACTAAAATGGTAGTTAGGTAGGTAAAAAAAGTAGGTAGGATAGATTTTTTTTTGGAATTGTTTCAATACTCACTCAAAGTTTTGAGACATTTACCCGTCTCTTCTTCAGGTCAATCCTGACCGATTTTTAATTAATGGTAGTTTTGGTAGAAAATGGTAACTTATTTACCTAGCGTCGGACGCGAACAATGTAATAAAAAGTCAAAGCTCTAAGTGGGAGCAAACACTTATAATTTTTCGCTCGAGTTTAAATTTTTATTCCTCAATTCAATAATTTGCTCCTTACTGCAATAAAAAAACTGCCTCGCCGGAAAAATAGTCTTTTTAGGGTTCCATAGCCAAATGGCAAAAAACGGAACCCTTAAAGATTCGTCGTGTCTGTTTGTCTGTCCGTCTGTCCGTATGTCACAGCCACTTTTTTTCCGAAACTATAAGATCAATATTGTTGAAACTTGGTAAGTAGATGTATTCGGTGAACCACATTAAGATTTTCACACAAAAATAGAAAAAAAAACAATGAATTTTTGGGGTTCCCCCATAGAACTGAAACTAAAAAAAAAATGTTCATCAAACCTATACGTGTGGGTTCTATCGATTGGTCTTTAAAAATGATATTGAGGTTTCTAATTTCATTTTTTTCCAAACTGTATAGTTTGCGCGAGAGACCCTTCCAAAGTGGTAAAAAGTAACTTCTAAAATAAGAGAATGATAAAACTAAAAAAAAATATGATGTACCTACCATTTAAATAAAATATGTTACCATGTAAACTTCCACCGAAAATTGGTTTGAGCGAGATCTAGTAAGTAGTTTTATTTTAATACGTCATAATTCGTAAACCGCAATTTACCTTTCAAAACAAAACCTGTTGTATAGATAATGGTACGGAACCCTTCGTGCGCGAGTCCAACTCGCACTTGGCCGATTATTTTCCTGCTAGATATACAATGTACTATTCCACAATAAAATATCACCAGAATCGGATAATGTTAAGGGGTGAAAAGGAGTTTTTCTTTTTAACCTTGTTGTATGGAGTTGGAGTGTCATCGTAGATCGAAATAATTTATAAGTATAATATAGAAAATTATGAGCCGAGTTGAACTGCAAAGTTCGCCAGTAGATATCGCGAGTAGCGAGTTTGCTTGGAGAAAAGCATAGGTATTCTTTCCCCTTTAAAAGGATGGATGTAGGTCGGTACCTACCTTAATTTAAAATACTTACCAATACCACATTTAAGGCTATTAACCTTATTAATAAACGTGGAGTAAGTTTGGAACAGAATTACCACTTTTTGTTTCTGTCTGTCAACTTTGTAAGTTCTTGTCACGGAAACAGACAAAGCATGTTCCCACTACACTGACCTTACTCCACGTTTATTAATAAGGCTATAAATGTGTAGCAGTTTTTAAAACTACAAAAAAATACCACATTAATTTGAAAATTGTCGTTACTTACTAATTCATTGAAAGTTCTATTGTCACGGAAAAAGACAAAAGCATGTTCCCACTTCTCCGACTCCGACCTTACTCCACGCTTATTAATAAGGCTATAAATATTCCATTTTTAAGTGCTTGCTTAAGCCTGCAATGGGCTTTGGTAGAAATATTTTAAAGAAACATTACTTCTGCAAAAACACAACGCACGATAGACGCAGAACGACGACGTTGTTTTTGCAGAAGTATTGTTTCTTTGAAATATTTCTAAGGCTATAATATAATGCTATATAATAGCCTTATTAATAAACGAGGAATAACGTCGGAGTAATTTTAAGACTAATTGTTTCTGTCTGTCAACTTTGAAAGTTCTTGTCACGGAAAAAGACAAATCATGTTCTCACTACTCTCACCTTTACTACGTTTATTTACAAGGCTATAAATACGTAGCGGTTTTAAAAACTACCCAAAAACACCACAGCAATTTGAAAATACCCGTTACTTACTAATACTTTGATAGCCTTATTAGTAAACGTGGAGTTAGGTCGGAGTAATTTTACCACTTTTTGTTTTTGTCTGTCAACTTTAAAAGTTCTTGTCCCTGAAAAAAAATCATGTTCCCACTACCCCGGCCTTACTCCACGTTTATTAATAAGGCTATAAATGTGTAGCGGTTTTTAAACTACCCAAAAATAGATTTTTCTTTTGTCAAACCTGAAGAAGGGACCTGGAAAGGTCTCGAAACGTTGAGCGTTGTAACAATGCTAAAAGTAATAAACACCACGCGATTCAAACCGAAAAATGTATTTAATTTGTACCCAAAAATACCACAGCAATTTGAAAATATCCGTCTCCGAGTCCTCAGCGCGCATGTTCACGTATTCGCAGCCACTGTCATCCTCCCTTCAGTCTTGGAAAACGTTCCCACCGCGCAGTCGGCCGCCGCGACGCACTTTCGAAACTTCGTTACATGCCGGCCAGTGATTCTTACATAGTTACTATCGGTGATATTATTGTTTACTAAACATTTCTTTAAGCTGTTTGAGGGAAGGAATTTGTTTTTAAAGAGGTAAGTTTTAGATTGTAGGGTTTTTAGTTAGTTTTGAGTGGTTTTAAAAAGCTTAAAGGGGAGTCTTTAAGCTTTTTAGGTAGGTAAGTACTTAGGTTTACACGATTTCCGTCAATAATTATTATTAGACACGTTGTAGATAATCATTTTGATTAATTTCGGCAAACGAATTCCACTGGCCGTGGTCACGAGAAGACTGCAACCGGACTGACCCGGTGTGACCCGTTTGCCGAAACGTCGAGGTAATTAATAAACACAGACAGACACTACAAACTTATAATACCCCTCTTTTTCCGTCGGGGGTTAAAAATGATTATCTATAACGCGATCTAGACCTGTGTCTAATAATAATGATTTTAGGTACTTGGGTAGGTATGTGTCACAGTAGGTTGGTACCTACCTGCCTAGGTAGGTACATATTAGGAACATTATAGAAAATTCTGTGACATTTTGTATGTAATTAAAAAAAAGTTTAACAATAGTAAGTCAATCTCATGTTGATTACCTATGTGAGTAATTCAGTTTGCTTCGCGATTTTCCTTCACTCGCAATAAATATAGGTACTGAGATAAGCCGGCGCAGCCACTTACAAAACGTAGGCGAGTCAGAAAGTCGTTCTGGCTTTTACGTTTTCTTTAGCTGCACCATTTTTGATGTAAATAGTAGAGATTAATGGGGCTTTGAGATGGTTAATTTCTTTCCCAATCTCGTAACTTACGGAAACTTCTGGGTCGGTTAATGAATACTGAAATAAAAAATAATTACTTGTTACGTCACAGCCGGCTGTTCTCTTTTAGGTATAGAAAACCTTAAATAAAACATTGAATTTGAAATAAACCATGAAAATACCTACCTATGAAAACCGCTGGGGCTCCATCATCAAGACGTAAAAAATCCATAGCAGGTCATGTCCGATTCATGGTAAAGCTTTAGAATTCGAGATTGTATTTTGAAAACGTTAAACCTACCCGTCGGGGTAAGGGTTTAAATCTCACAAAGATCATTCAATTATAGAAAATAATACTTTTTTATTACTTTATACCTATATTTGTCAAATTTTTGTTACTTGCTCTTAAGTTTTACCTGTACTGCAGTGTGAGTCTTCTTGTACTTACCTAAATCAATCTCTTGCGTAGACGCGAATCGTGTATGAGACATCGAATATTTTTATAAATCCTACAATCTTCGCGTTTACGAAAACGTGATAGTAACGTTGGCTATACGAAAAAACTCTCACTACGGGTTAAGAGATCAAACATCGATATAAATATATAGGTAGGTACCCAAGTTTCATTGCAGTCGGGTCTGTAGTTTATAAATGAAATAGTAACAAACATACATACCTATACACTTTCACATTATCAAACTATATAGCAACGGAAGAATCGATTTTCGGAAGTTGCTTGGACACGGGTAAACCCGTAAAACACAACTCATAAAAAAATTAAACTTATTTTTTGGTTTTAATCGCGTGGTATTTATTACTTTTAGCATTATTTCAAGGCTCAACGTTTCGAGACCTTACAGGGCTTTGTTTCAGGATTGACTACCTACGTACGGGAAAATGAGTAAAATTTCTATGCAACATCGCGAAAATAGAAGAAAAAACGAATATTTATTAACTAAATATTATAAAGAGGAAAGATTTGTTTGTTTATTTGTAACAAATAGGCTCCGAAACATTTTGACCGATCTCAATATTTCTCCAATGAAAGCTACATTCTCGAGGAGCTACATTCTCGACTTTTAATCCCGGCATTCCCACGGGATCAGGACTTACGCGGAAGAAACCGCGGGGCGAACCTTCAACGAATAAATTGTAAAGCTATTTATCGAAGATATTTAACCCCATTTCTCATATAAAATATAGGCAAAGCGTTTTAATTAACAGGAAACCATTTATCTGTCACGTCGCGTCGTGCTAGCAGTCGGTCGTTTGGTAGCGACGTCGTAGCGCTGCGACCGTTTATTTTTACCTTCTTGCCTGTAAAGGAAACTTGCAACATTTTATACGCTCTGTTACTAACTATGGGGCACGGATTTGTGTTCTTGTAGCATTCTATTTTCAATATCGTCGTTTTGATTTTGTTTCGACGATTATTTAACTGCTGCATTTAAAAGAGCAATTTGAGAAAATGATAATTTGAGAAGGAGACAACTTAAGAATTGAGAAAGAGATCATTTAAGAAGGAGATAATTTGAGAGGAAGATAATTTGAGAACGTGCCAATTCAAGAAAGGGACTATTTGAGAAAGAGATAATTTGAGAAGGTGCCAATTTGAGAAAGGTACCATTAGAGAAGATGCTTATTTGAGTAAGGAACAATCTGAGAAAATGACCCCGCCAATTCACACTTACAGAACACATCTTAAGAAATTCGTGTTGCTTACATCTAACCAAAATGTCGATGCGAAAAACACATTGTATTGTATCGACAGCTGTAGCCAGCGAAGTTCATCCTTTCATACGATGTTTTTTTACTAGCTTACTGGCTCTGATTAACTCGGTGGAATGGCCTATGACAGAGTGTGAGTGGTCCATTAATCTGTTTATATGAAAACGGAATTAGCTAACCACAAAAGAATATCACTAAGCCGATCTGGGCGCTCTATAACATCGATTTAGCATAGTTACTGGAAAACGGTTCACATTTTTTTTTAATTTTGCAAGTATTCGCTAAAGATTTTCAAGCGTGTGATTTCTCTAAAAAATACCAACGATTGCTGAACTGTTTAAAAAAATTAATAGAGCTGAGGCATAGACGTTTTAGTTGCAGAATAGTTGCCTTAGACGTTGCTAATCTACTTCGTTGCTACTCTTATGAATATACTTCTATAGCCTTATTAATAAACGTGGAGTCAGGTCAGAGTAGTGAGAACATGCTGTGTCTTTTTCCGTGACAAGAACTTTTAAAGCTGACAGACAGAAACAAAAAGTGGTAAAATTACTCCGACCTTACTCTACATCTACACTTATATTATAAAGAGGAAAGATTTGTGTGTGGAGAGGTGTGTGTGTCTGTATGTTTGTAATGAATAAACTCAGAAACTACTATACCGATTTCAAAAATTCTTTCACCAAAAGAAAGCTACATTATCGAGGAGTAATATAGGCTTCTTTTGAACCCGATATTCCCACGGGATCGGGACATACGCGGGTGAAACCGCGGCATGCAGATAGTTTATTAATAAGGCTATTAGACACCTACTTAGTCTTTAGTTATTCTAATTACCCTGGCACTGAATCTGACAGGCGACAAAAATGTCTGCTCCTGGGCCTCTACCACCCTCTACTTCCGACGACCTCTGTGGCGCGTCGTGCGAAAGCGCGACTGCAATGCAGGAGGTTGCGGGTTCGATTCCCGCCGGGTGCAAGTATTTATGCTTATAGAATAAATATTTGTGTCTGGTCTGGGTGTCACTCTATGTATAATATGTATGTATTTACAAAAGAAAAATAAATATAAGTATTATATCCGTTGTCTAGTCAACGTAACACAAGCTAAGTCCTTACCACGGGGCTAGATGGCGCTGTGTGTTGTTCACAGAATTTATTTATTATTATTTATTATAACTTTAATTCTACTAACGATAATTCCAGAAGAAAATCTGTCATCCATCCGTCCGAAAATTTTATTTTCTAACTGTTTTGTAGGACGGATGACAGATTTTCTTTCTATTGTTCGTTCGTAAAATTAAAGTAGGTAGGTACCCTGCTACCTGTTTAAAGTGAGTGGAACTTTTTAGATCCCGAACCTATGTTACAGAAATCCCTCTTGAAGCTTATGCTGGTTTCCTACGAGACATAAATCAACAAGACACAATTCTCAGAGACTCCTCGTTTTTTGCAAAAAATGAGCTTAGATACAGTGTTAGTTGGGTTTCTGTGCTATATGTCATTTTATTTATTGCTCACTAGCTGTATGTACTTCGCGGTTTCATTTTTTATAATGCAGCTAACAAATTGGCATTGCAATGCAATAGGGAACAGTTTTTGAAAAACTTGTTTCTGAATATCGCAGGATGATATTCAGAAACATACTTACACCTATTATCTGTTAACTATCTATCTATCTATGTATATTAATATTATAAAGAGAAAAGATTTGTCTTTTGCAAATCTTTTCTCTTTTTAACTAGTATATAGCTTGTTTACAATAAATATTATATTCTTGCAAAAATAACATATTCTTTAAAATCCTTGAACTTAATTCACATTTAAGTTTAAGGATTTTAAATTCGTGCCAAAACGGCTGTGTGAGTGGACATCTGCATTATTATCTCCAAAAAGGATGAAAGGAAATGTTTCTTTGTTTATTTATTGTAGGACTAGCTGTGTCCCGCGGTTTTACCCGCATAAGTCCTGATCCCGTAGATTTTTTTTTAATCCTTTCTTATCGGATGTCTACATTACGTAAAGAACACACTCTTCAAATTTTAGACCTCTACCATCAGCGGTTTAGGTTGTGCGTTGATCAGTCACTCAGTCAGTCAGGACAAAGCCTTTTATAGATATAGATTGTTTCCTACACTTTAGTGCAGTATGTAGGTATGATATGATATGAGTATCGCTGCACGCGCTAAGATTAAGTTACCCCGCGCACTAGGCAGCTTGGCTGCGGCAACCAACCTGCGGCAGCCAGTAAATAAAACATATGACGTTGTATGAGAGCCAGCGCTCTAGGCAGCCACGAAACCCCAGCTGAATTCCGGCTGCCGCAGCCAGATTGCCTGGGTGCACGGGGTACCTTAGTCGATGAATGACAATTAAAACGTCAATAGCATCTTAAGTTTGCGGTAACGTTTCCGCATTAGCTGTTTACAACTGTCTCCCATCTGATGTCATATCCACTGTTAAGGTTGAAATCAATGTCTCCAGAAGACTTTCAGGCTCATCATCTTAGTCTCTATAACGTGTTTTAAGTACCTTATTTCTTTTTTTATCAACCTTTTTCGTTTGGTTGTCACAGGGGAGTCCTTAACTTTTTGGGACAAAACTTTGTCGTACAAATCGAGTTTACTCGGGATGATAAATGGTCTGTAGAAAAATTACGTAACAGGTAAGAAACTTCAAAAGTAGGTACCTCTTCATCTGAGTGGTGTTCTTGGTTGCATCCCTCTAGGGAGTCCAGGGTTCGCTTGAACCCAAAATTGTGTAAGGTCGGCACAGTAGGTAAGTCATCATTGGCCGCACCTACTGAAAATAGATTTGGCAATATTTTACGCTGCCTGACATAACTTTTCTCTAGACTAAGTCTTATTTATATATTCAGTAAGAACTTGTAGGTATAAAGTTGCAGTCAAAAGTCGAAAAAATCGGTCAAAACATTTCGTTTACCGAAAAATCCTTTCTTGTGGACACGTGACCAAAAAACGGGGCAAGTGCGACACTCGCGCACAAAGGGTTCCGTATCACTATCACAATTGGATACGGAACCCTAAAATGGTTTACAACAACCAATTTTTAAATTTTATAGGAAAATATGAAATATTTATCTTCGATTCTTACTCCCATCAAACGTCCGAATCACTCAAAAAAAAAAAAAAAAAAAAACCTTGGCACAAAGAAAATCTGAAACTTATAAGAAACTCTTTGGTAAGTAAGGCAGACTGGTATATTTGACAGATAGGGCAGCCATTTTGAATTCCATGACCAACTCGACTTGTCCTGACCAATCAGAAGCGACCTCACATTGTACCAAACTCCTTGTTATATTTGAACACGTTTGTTGTATGGGAGCCCCTTTTAAATAATTGTTAATTGTAAAATAACGGACGGACGGACGGACGGACCGACCGACGGACGGACGGACGGACGGACGGACGGACGGACGGACGGACAGACAGACAGACAGACAGCGAAGTCTCAGTAATAGGGTCCCGTTTTTACCTTTAGGTACGGAACCCTAAAAACTCTTCAAATGTCCTGTTTCATGTCCCTAAGACCAGCTGTTTGGGTCATAGTCAGGACATTTAATTTTATGCATACCTATGTAGATCTTATGGTCCCTATTTCGTCAAGCTTGTGGCTTATTCTAGAGTTAAAAACTAACCCTGCCTGACACGATTTCGGCTAAGTTAGTCTTTAAATCGAAGTCGTGGTTGAGAAACATCCGAGAGTGGAAGAACATTTCCAGCGTGAAACAACTATTTGCTTGGCACAAGACTGGAGCAAGTTCGCTGAGCTGACGGCCAACCTCCAGTAGTAGGATGCATCAGAAGAAGAAGAAGTCCTCATGTATTACTTAATTATCTATACCTACTTGACTATAGTAGGTGTGTTGGGTTTCAATTTATTTATATTTATTATCTCAGACCCTTTATTACTAGGTAGGTACCTAAAACTCACTGTGAAAGAGCTCGCCATTTTTATGGTCCAGTTTACGATCGTAATGAAGTACCTAGATGAAATATCTATATTTTACTGAGCCTTTGAGTATTGACGGAAAATTGACCTAACCAGCTGCGCCCTGCGGTTCCACCCGCGTTAGTCCCGATTTCGTGGGGAAATCCTATGTTTTGTTTTAATTCAGATCACCAGCTATCTGCATACCATAGTTTCATTGCAGTTAGTTTAGTAGTTTTTGCGTAAAGAAGTAACATAGTCTCGTACATACTTGCAAAGATTTGCGTTTATATTAAAACCAGCAGCGGCCTGCGGTTTCACTCGCGTATGTACTGATCCCGCTGGAATTTTGGGATAAAAAGTAGCCTATGTGTTATTCTAGGTCTCCATACAATACTTACATATTTGTAAACTTTCGCGTTTATAATATTAGTAAAAGTAGGATAGGATATAGGATTAAAAGGATAGTATAGTAGGATGACCAGTGGTGACGTCTACCTGCAGTTGGCAACTGCAGTCGCCTGCCAACTCACACCTTAACACCTAGTAATTCATACAAAATCAAATAGTCGTAGTTGACTAATGCCCTCGAACTTATGAAGCCAGTAGCGAACTTTCGTTACCTATCGGCCCGTGCTGATTGATGACCAAGTAAGTTTATTGCGACGCCCTCAGTAACAGCATTATAATAATAGATATTGGTTATTGCCGATTTTTATCGACAACCACGCCCATTTGGGAAAGTAGGGTTTTTGTCCAGTTACTTTTATAACATATTAGAAGCGCCCCGCGGTTTCCCCCGCGTAAGTCCTGAGGCCTCCTGAGGCCTGAGAATAATCGGTCGATCCGACCCATAATTTTCTTCAGCAGTTTTAAACAAATTTGAATTTCGAACGTCAGAATTTATCGGTCAACAGAAACGCAGTAGCCTTGCTGATTAAAATAGGTCTCTAGCTATCTAGGTATATTACAAGTTTTCGGTTAAGTCGTTTTTGCGAGAAGGAGTAACAAAACGTTACATACCTACATACAGATATACTAGAAAACTTTAACGTTTATAATATCACATATCATTTAACATACAACCATCGTTTTCATAAGACTTTTTTGCGCTACGAAAACTCCTCTTCGCTCGCATCGGAAACCCGGCTTTAGGGCACTTACCAGTTGACCTAGAATAATATAAATCCCAGATTCATGAAGACCCTTTTTTGTGCATCCGAGGCTGTTGATTAAGGGATCAAGTGGACAATAGGCCTAGAAAGGAACACTATTTGGAAACTTGCCAAGAAATTGTCGAGTTAACAGGCTGTGCGTTTGAAAGGAATCGTTTTGTAGGCGTAATAATTTATGCCTGTTTGTAAGTTTCGGTATATTGTTCACCGAATGTGTCACCACCCTTTTCTTGTTAAGTAATTTCGAGGTTGGAGGGTTTATCCGAGAGTTTTGGTAGGAATGAGTTTACAATATGTTGTACTACTACTGTTTTATTACCCTTGACATTTTATTTGACACACATACAAAAAATGCAAAGTAGTTTATTAACGAAAGCTTAATCTAACTTAGATTCTTCTTCTGTTTTCGCGATGTTGTATTGATTAGAATAAATTTGATGTAAGCATGAGTCACCATAAAACAACCCCCAGGAGTTTCTTGTGACTTCTTCTCATGAAGGGGCGCGTTTGCGAAGTCACGTAGTGATAAATTAATCGTTGGAAAGGTGATTTGTGCATAGTTGGTAATGATAGGCTAAATAAAATGTAAATAATAAAGTAAAATAATAATAAAGTAAATAAAAGTAATGGAGTTAAAATTAAATAATAAAGTTTAATAATAAAATTTAACAATAAAGTAAATAATAATCATTGCAATTTGGAACCTGCGTAGACAGGAACGTTTTTGATAACATTTTAATAGTTTTTAATAATAAGACGGTAGTCTCACTGTAACTTTTTAATACATTAGAATGACAAATCACATCTTAGTCTATCCTGAAGAAGAGACCTGGAAAGGTCTCGAAACGTTGAGCGTTGTAACAATGCTAAAAGTAATAAAAACCACGCGATTCAAACCGAAAAATGTCTTTAATTTTAATCTAACTTTACAATTATATGCATATTGAAAACACTTTTATAGCAGAAGAGTTGAAATGTAACTTTTTTATAATAGACTTTTAACTGGGTTCCGCGGTTTCACCTGCGTATGTCTGAATTTTAAAAAAACCCTTTCTTATCGGATGCCTCCATCATATCAAGAAGACACTCTGCAAATTTTAGCTCTCTACTATCGGCGGAAGGCTGTGCGTTGATCATTCAGTAGGTAAGTCACTCAGGACAAGACATTTTATAGAAATAGATTCTGATAACGTCAATAGTCGAAATGTATGATTTTTAGAGTTGAGCCTTTTGCCGACTAGTCGGTTTTAAATTTGCCGACTAGTCGGCACCTACCGAGTAGTTGGCGACTAGTCGACCCATCACTAATGATTATATCTATCTGTGCCCTACAGTTTCACGACTTAACTAATGAATTAGTTATTTTTCTTCGTTTTCCGCGAAGTTGTCCCGAAATAAAAGTTAATTATCTACTGTGAGCAAGAACTCTGGAAAGATTTCGAAATGACGTGACTAAAACCGAAAAAAAATCACTTTCATGAATATATTATAGCCATAGACATTCAGTTTTTTTTATCTTATGAGACAAGTGTGCGACGAAATCGAGACAAACTTGAGTCATCCAGAAAGCTACATTCTCAAGAAACTTGAGCGTCTTATTCCTTTGACGTCACTAGGCCTGAAATAGTCCAGTTAAATTAGTCAGATAGTAAATCAAATTCAATCCTAGATCTAGATTTCATTGTAAATGATGTAACTGTAAAACGAAGCTTTGAGTACAGTTACAAACTACAATTTTGTAAAACTATTTGTATGGTACCTATCGAAAGTTTGTAGTTTTAGTTTTGATACAAACCTACCCAATGCGTATTTGCATCACGATGTATGACAGGGATAGCGCTAGCGAATTTCAGATGTGTAAAAGAAGGACGTACAATGAGATTGAGGATGAGGATGAGTACGATTTCGCTCTTGTAATGCTAGTAAGAATTATTATAGTATAGTTTATTGCTCCAGTTCTACTTTTCTTCAATAATATATATGCGACAATGTAAATCACATGATTACTGCAAAAAAATATATACAAAAAAAACCCCATGAGTTTCTTGTCTTCTTCTCATGTCATGGAGGTCGCGATCCGAAGACACAGTAGAGTAGATTAAATATAAAAAAAATGACATTTCAAAGAGATATCTTGCTAATATCCGAATGAATAAACGTACTTTGATTTTGAGACTGCGAAATTTTATAGCAAAAAAGTAAATATTTCCTAATTACAAGTTAGTTCCCAGAGATCCCTATAGTGGCTTTTTACGACGACCCCCACGGTAAGAGATGGGGTAGCCCCTTTCTATGCCGGGGCTACACGGCTGTGTCGATTTGATTGATATACAATCGATTAACCCATGCAATAGTGATTTCGAAATTTCGACTTCCCTTATAGCATAGACAGCCTGGGTCTATTGTCTCATAGCTACAGTTAATTATACATATTTATAATGTTATTAAAAAAATCTTTCATAAATTTTCGTATCCGGCGGGATTCGAACCCTCGACTACGGGTAATTCGCCACAGATTCGTCAAGAGTAAGCCACCCGCCTAATCGACATTAAGAAAGCATTCCCTCGTGTTTTTGCGAGTAGACTCCATTTGTTTTTCAAAAACAGTACCTAATTCCTTAGGTACTCAGAAATAAAGGTCAAACATAATCTCTTGGAAATCGTCTCCGCGTCCCATAACCTTAAAAATATTAATAAGTCGAAGACTAGAGGGCAGGTAATCAAAAACGTTAGGTAGGTAACGTATTTGGGTCAGAACAATACCAACAGACCTTCTTTTGATATATCTCCGCTTAATTAAAAACATTTAAATATTTTTAATTAAAGCTTTTAATTGGTATTTTAATTATCAAAGATTGAATTAGCCCCTTTGGGTCTTCCTTCGAATATAATAAATAAATGAAAGTTATTTAGGTATCTACCTACTATATGAGATTTCAAACTTAATGAAGCTTAGGCTAAATGCGCCTGATAAGTCGCGGGAGAGGCACGTCGCCGTAGTGTCGTGAATTCCTTTGTGACTGTAGCCTATTTTATGATTCGACCAAACTGGAATAAGCAACAAATACCAATTCTTCGAATAAATCGTCTTTTGTTAGATAGAATATCTAGCTGTTTTCGACAAAATTGACGAACTATGCGGAGAATTGTTTTTCATTCCAATTCTAGTTTGGTCGATCCAAGCCTAGCCTAATGTAATCTATGACGTAGCCAATC
Source organism: Idaea biselata (assembly GCA_958496205.1). Taxonomy (NCBI): domain Eukaryota; kingdom Metazoa; phylum Arthropoda; class Insecta; order Lepidoptera; family Geometridae; genus Idaea; species Idaea biselata. The sequence goes on along the minus strand of OY292401.1, from coordinate 3,483,862 downwards.
CATCCAAGCCGATCCAAGCCTAATGTAATCTATGACGTAGCACGCAACTATAAGGGCCTTATCATACTAGCGGATTGCGGGCGGATTCCGGGCGGAGCGATCGCGTGATGCGCGTTATGTGAATGCAAGTCTACGAGAAGTGTACAAAACAAAATAGTGTTGACGCGGCGTACACGCGGCGCGATCGCGACTTCTTCGTCGAGCAACCACGGCGAATCCGCTGCGCGACCGCTCCGCCCGGAATCCGCCCTAGTATGATAAGGCCCTAAGAAACGTGCTCTTTCTCAACTTTGAGTGGGGAAATTAGGAAGCAAGAACTAGCAAAATCTAGCGGTTGACTTCCGGTATGCTCCAGCACAATGTACGAGAAGTTTCGAGTAGGTACAAACAATACAAACTTTAGATGATATTATTATACATACAGTACACCTGTCACCAACAGAAATTAAGCTAAGCATGAAAGGTCGAGATTACTGGCTTAAACTATGAGTAAATACACAGGATCAGACTAAGGTGGCTGTTAGGTAGGTAGGTACTATTGTACAAAAATAAAAATAAAAGTTTTAATTACATAACAAAATATTTAAAAGATATAAAATTGAAAGTTTATTATTAAGTTTGATTTTGTTATAGTAAGTTAAATTTATATCAGGTGTATTTTTTTTCTGTCATATGTTTTTAAACAATCATGTTTTTACTGGTTGCTAAGTAGAGAACTAATATTTGGAAAGTGTCTTTCTTTACACGATGTAGACATTCGATAAGAAAGAGTTTTCTAAATTCGTCTGAATTCGGACTTACGCAGGTGAAACCGCAGGACACAGCTAGCTTTACTTCAAAATCCCCACTCTCAGTTGGTAACGTAATATATCACATACCCACCATACACATTGGTATTATAAACCACGTGCCGGGCAATTAAAGCAAACAAACTTCAAGTCAACGCTGAAACTTCGAGACTTCACTGCGTCCTCCTTGATAAATGTGAATCGATGGGAACATTAAAATTCTACCCGTGTGCCAGCTCGCCCACGGCGGCTTCTTGCGAAGATTAGCAAGTTCTCGACTCATCCTCAACAATACGAGTTTGTGTACGAGAATTCCATACACAACATACTCTCTAGAACTATTCGTCTTGGCGGGTTTTTCCTTGATCCGACTCTGTATTGAAAATGATGAATGAAACTAAAATTATTATTATGAAACGAATGCTAAGTGTTGTACTATCAACAACAAAAGTGGGTATCCAGTTAGCCAAAAGATTCATTTGATTGAACCAAGGGCCGAGCGTGGAATAAGGATATTATGCACACATTGATATAGGTATATCTATAAATATCATATGTGTGACAATTATTGTGTATCTAAATTTCAACTCCATGAGTAAGTGTCTGGTTAGCACAGCGGTCTTATTGCATTGATTTAATCCGTACCGAGGTTCGATCCTTGCAAGCGAAAGCGTATACTTAGATAAAAACAAAAATAGTACGGTATATGCTAACATAGCGTATTCGAAAAATGAGCTAGAAACACCTACATGCATTTTCATAAAATTATTGCTTTTAAAAACATCTGTCTTTAATAATTATTCAGGCATTTATATAAATAAGCAAAAAGGCATTCTTAAGGATGTCAAAAAGATGATCGCAGTGTGACAGCACGTGCTCACGCGGCAACGGTTCGACATACGACTGAGGCTAGTGCGTCAGCTAGACGCAGTTTTATCGTCTCATTTTCCGAGACTAGGTACCGTATCTTTAGTTTTTTAGGGTTCCGTACCTTAAGGTAAAAACGGGACCCTATTACTGAGACTTCGCTGTCTGTCTGTCTGTCTGTCTGTCCGTCCGTCCGTCCGTCCGTCCGTCCGTCTGTCCGTCTGTCCGTCTGTCCGTCTGTCCGTCTGTCCGTCTGTCCGTCTGTCCGTCTGTCACCAGGCTGTATCTCATGAACCGTAATAGCTAGAAGGTTGAAATTTTCACAGAAGATGTATTTCGGTTGCCGCTACAACAACAAATACTAAAAACAAAATAAAACAATTATTTAAAAGGGGCTCCCATACAACAAACGTGTTTCAAAAATAACAAGGAGTTTAGTTCAATGTGAGGTCGCTTCTGATTGGTCAGGACAAATCGAGTTGGTCATGGAATTCAAAATGGCTGCCCTATCTGTCAAATATACCAGTCTGCCTTACTTACCAAAGAGTTTCTTATAAGTTTCAGATTTTCTTTGTGCCAAGGTTTTTTTTTTTTTATTGAGTGATTCGGTCGTTTGATGGGAGTAGAATCGAAGATAAATATTTCATATTTTCCTATAAAATTAAAAAATTGGTTGTTGTAAACCATTTTAGGGTTCCGTATCCAATTGTGATAGTGGTACGGAACCCTTTGTGCGCGAGTGTCGCACTTGCCCCGTTTTTGTTTTAATCTAAGCCTGTATACACACTTTCGTTGTTGATAGTACGTTGTTTCATCATTTAGATCACAAAAACCGAGTAATTGCCCGCCTCTGTATATTTTAGCCGCAGTCCATCAAAAGATAGTCTACCTATATCTATAAAAGGCCTAACTGACTGACTGATCAACGTACAGCCTAACCCGATGACAGTAAAAGGCTGAAATTTAGAGAGTGTGTTCTTCAAGTGACGTAGGTATTCGGTAAGAAAGGATTTTTGATTAAAATTCTCATCGGGATTTATCCGGATAAAACCGCCAGATCTAGTCGCTCTTTATGATCATTCATAGATTAATTATCTTTGTAGTGTGGTGTCGTGTGATCGTCGGTTTTGCGGTTACCGCTTAACCTACGATAATACTACAAACGGCGTGAAAAAAAACACAGTGGGCTCTCACACTATGTTGCGGGAATACGATAATATGTAATTGTATATTTTTAGTGATATATCGTATACAAAGTGATGGAGGGGATGTATTAACGAGTGGAAGTGAGAGTGACAGTAATATACTGTCACATTTCCTTTGAGTGTCGAAGGATGACAGGTTACAAACAGATAAGTCGTTTATGTTTATTTTAAGTCGGTTTTTGGAACGGAGTTCCTTATCGCGCCTAAAAAATTAAGACCAAAAGTTGTAACGACACTTTTTTTTTTTGCTTAGAACTTCGTTCCATCCGGGTGTCCCTTGACACCTGTCAAGTTTTTATTTCAATTCGACCGTTTTTTCATAAAAAACGGTCGAATTGAGAACCTCCTCTTTTTTTTGAAGTCAGTTAAAAAGTGATATAGATTTTTTGATTATCTTTCAGCCATCGTCTCTAACTCATAAAACATTTGTAGGGATGTAGTAAAACTACTTAAAGATAGAAACTTTGTCACAAAGATTTCACGATTCACACGCCTCCCGTTATATTTTCTTCAGAAAAACGTTAACCCAATTTTTTGATCAAGGAAAAGCTATAAAAGATCAAAGATGTTTGTAAACAAATATCTACTCAAGATTCAATATCTAGTTATAGGCGTGTGAAGTGTTTGTAGTACATAATTTTGCAATACTATATTGTCTGCCGCTGCCAACTAGTGTAACCATCTGTTTTATTAACAGCCTAGTCTCGTGAGTCGTGACTAATAGGTTTACTATAGGAGTTACACACCTATAGTGCTCTTTTTAGGGTTTCGTAGCCAACAAGGAATCCTTATAGTTTCGTCATGTTTTTTGTTAGCCCATTTATTTGTCCCACTGTAGGGCAAACCCCCTCCATAACTATCTATACCACTTGACAGTCTCTATGGGCGTTCCAGGCGGGGTCCGCTGTACCGTAACGTGCCCTGACGAGCACCTTCCGGGATCAGTTGTCTATAACTTGTTCCCAAAGCTAAGTTCGGTTCCCACTGTAGTGGCAAGGGTATCCTCTTAAGCTTAAGGGGTCCCACGACCCATTATATCACAGGCCAGGCCATCCCACGCCACGTCTGTTAAGAGCTGTGCGACTGATTTTCGTCCCACGCGACGATAGGCTTCATCGGACGCTACGGTTCCCACGGCCTGTCCGTCTGGTCTAGCGTGAACAGGCTTAATAAAACACAGGCCGTCGGACCCCAGCTTTAGAGGGGTTAGGCAGTAAAACGCCACGCGTGTCCGGATTGGCGAATATCCCGTGGTGAGGCCGTAGTTCTCTTCAGTCATAGAATTACTTAGAAGTAAATTGGGATATCGATTTAAACTATTTGCCTAGGCTAAATTATAAGCTTGGGCTGTTAATTATATGGTTGATGGCTGCGATGTAATTATCTACTAGCTGTCTCGGGTTTCACCTTGCTTCGTAAGTTCCAAAACCGAGTTATTGTGTGTTCAAAGCCTATGTTTTTCCGCGATGTGTGTTAATGACAATTAATATAACAAGTAGGTAGTATCAGAGTACCTACCTAGGTGTGTATGTAAGTAGGTATTACCTATCACGTCTCTTTGTAAATTAGATTGTAACCGCAGATCGCAATTCGATAGCATGTTTGGGTTCTAATTAGGTAGCAACTGTCGTATTCGCTTGGTATTGATTGAAAACAAATATAGTAGGCTAAGTTATTACACTGAAGGCAGGCGATTAATTACTTTGTTTACTTTACTGTGTCAAATATTTAATGTCGTTGCTTGTTATAGACTCCCTCTGTATCAAAATTTATAGAGCCCTTCTATTTGGGTGCCCTTTTTCTGTCCCAAATGTTAGATGGTTCTTTCGGTAAGTCTTCTCGGGAACATGGCCGGTGTAACTCGTTTGCGTAACGTTTGAGGTAATTAAATATATAGTTATTTCTTATATATATAAAAGCGAAAATCACTGACTGACTCATCACGAAATCTCAGAAACTACAAGTGCTAGGAGTCTAAAATTTTGCGTGGGGGTTCGTTTTAGGACGTAGGCGCTCACTAAGGATTTTAGGAAATTCACCTTCTGAGGGTGTAAAATAAGGGTTGAAGGGTTGTATGAAACTTTTTTGTTTTTAGAGTTAGGTGTATGAAAGTCGAGTATTAGGTTTATTGTTAGGTATCGATAAAGGTGGGTAAAATATTTTTCAGAAATTCATCCCCTAACAGGACAAAATGGGGGTTACATTTTATAAGAAAACGCTGACATTATCGTTTGTAGATGGCGTTACTGATAAAATTAGATCGCACTGACATTACGTTTTAGAAAGTTGACGTATTACTAGCTATTTTTTTTACAATTTTACGTCAATGCTCAATAGATGGCGTTACTGATCAAATTACATCGCGCTGACGTTACTTTTTAAAAAGGTGTAATTTTATGACGGACGACACTGAACTAATATTTCTTACATAGTATTGATTCCCCAGGCTTACCACAACATAACTTGCTTCTTAAAGTAGGAACACCAATATGAATAATGCTGCTACGTAACCTTCATCCTCCTAATATTATTATATAATATTAATCAAAAATTAATTAATAGATATATTTTTTTATACGATAAGTAGTGAACGGACACCTTAGGTAAGGTGTTCGAGCAACGCGATGTATTCGCGGGAATAGCTAAACAAATTAAAATATACAATAGCCAAACAAACAAAAGTAAATAAAAAGTCGTGTTAGTTACACCATTTATAATTCGAGAACGGCTGAACTGACTTTGTTAAAAATTAGTGGGGAGGTAGCCGGGGGAAGGACATAGGATACCGGGGATCGGGACTAATGCGGGTGAAACCGCGGGGCACAGCTAGTTATCTATAACGCGATCTAGACCCGAAGTTCTAAAAACTAATGTAGAAGGTTTTTTGTCATTGATAGGTAGTTTGACACACTAAGAACTTCATATTTCAGCTCTCTTCTAACAGTAGCTTAGGTTAGGTGGTACCGGCTAATTACCTACGTGGGGAACAAATCTCTTGCTATGGCGCCTTCGCCTGGGTCTGTGCCCGGGTGCGGCAGATTGGGAAGACGCAAGAAGTGCTGGCTTGTCGTCCTAAATGGCCTCACAACGCGGGATGCCAAAGATCGTGCGAAGTAGAGACGTAAAAGTAGGAAAGCCGACCCCAGGGGCCCTACTCTATTTCGTCATTTAGGAATTATCGGTCGCCACGACCGATAATTTTCTTCAGCAGTTTCAAACAAATTTTAAATTTCGAACGTCAGAAATTATCGGCCGAAAGAAACGTAATAGCCCCCTATCTAGGCTCGAAAGGGATGCAACCGGTGTGATGATGATGAAACCAAGATGACTATCAGTGGTTTAGGCTGAGCGCGTTGATAGTCAGTCAGTCAGTCAGAACACAGCAGTTTAGATATACATATGAAATTGGAGCTAAAATATCTGAATAACATACCATATACATACTTATTATGGAATCGCAGCGAAGGCAGGTAGTAAGATTATATCCCAGCAGTTTGCATTCTTTTATCATGCATAATAGCAATTGAACTTTCAAATGCATGCTATCTATAACATTGTGTATCCATAGATGCGATCATAGTAACCCGTTCGAGAAATATTAGCACACGTTTATGAGGATGTTACAGGGAATAAGATTGCAATTTATATAGGAACTAGCTGCGTCCCGCGGTTTCACCCGCGTGGGTCCCAATCCCGAGAGAATATGGGGTTCAAAAGTAGCCTTTGTTAATCAGAGTGAATGTAGCTTTCTAATGGTGAAAGAGTTTTTAGTAGTTTCAGTAGTTTTTGAGTTTATTCATACAAACATACAAACGCACACACACACACAAATATACAAATCTTTCCTCTTTATGTATTGAAGTATAGATATAGATAAAGACTAACATTACACAGGAAGACTGTAGTGGCCAAAGTGTCTCTATAATGTAACTAAATCTTAGCAAGCAATTAAAGGGGCGGCGTAAAAGAAATTTCGTTAGAGAAAATTGGGTTAAATTCAGTTATGTACTTACTCTATTATGTCCAGGA